>OY728153.1:368233502-368879164 GCA_963277665.1 Viscum album | reverse complement strand
TATGTACCCATTTGAACCATTATATATAAAGAGATGCCGTACACTATCTTGCTCGGATGATGTTGGTGAAAGAAAGATCATAGGCCCAGAACTTGTTAGGGAAACAACAGAAAACATGAAATTATCTAAGCCCATATCAAAATATCTCAATGTATGAAAACGTTCTATACTGATAACCAAAGAAAGGATTTGGAATTTCAAAAAGGAGATCATGTGTTCGTAAAGGTATCTATATGGAAGGGTATGATATGATTCAATAAGAAGGGAAAATTAAGTCCCATTTACATCATACCTTTTGAATTTATGGACCTAAATGGATTCATATCATAACATTGGGAAATTCCGCCAAGTTTCTCAAATGTTCAAAATGTGATCCATGTTTCATTGTTATGGAAATACATTCCAGACCCAACACATGTAAACACTTATGAAGAAGCATAACATGAGAATAACCTGTCTTATTATGAAAATCCTATCAATTTTCATTATATTAGAGAACAAGTATTGTGAAATCAGATGACTCTTCTTGTAACAATTTTTTGGAGGAACCATAAGATGGAGGAAGAAACATAGGAGCATCAGGAGCTTATGTTGAATACATACTTGAATCTTTTTAGGAATCATTTTGTGAATTTCAGGGACAAACGTTTTGTAAGGAGGGGAGAATGTAACCCCCCAAGGTTTTGAAAATAAATATTGAATTTATGAAACATTTTTTCCCTAAAAAACCATTTTATAATATATCCATTAAACACAACTTTTCTTCTACTATCTTTTAATTTTTGAAAAACAGTCATATAGAGTTGTGACCAGTAAGACATTTGGAGTCTAATAAAACAAACTTGATTATTACTGAATTGTAACATAACCTTATGAACAGTAATAATAATCACAATATGACCCTTATGAATAGTAAATAATGACATTATTTTATTTTTTTGAGGTAATATGATAATGAGATCTTAAATAATTTTTCAATATGTTATAAAACTAATTACACCATTAAGATTGTTATGTTTTGAATTAACTATGATTTTATTAAAAAAATTAAATTAATTATATTTAGAAAATTATTTTTGAAAAATTGAGTTTATTTTTGAATTCAGCACATCAAAAAATGATATGGTGAATTTTTGGAATTTTTCTGAAATTCATGAATTTTTGATGAATAGTGAAATATGGTAAAATACCGCAAATTCTAATTATCAGTTAAATACACTATGTATGACATAATAAGTGATTTAATGCCAATTTTATTGAACTCAGATGTACTTATTACTATTAGTTTTCACATGAAACAACACAATTGGATGTGTTTATGGAAATAATAAAATAATGAATAAAATATTCAAAAGTTACCCCTCTCCCCCACTATAAACCCCCCTCACTCCCTCTACTATTCACTCTTATAATCCTTGGTGTTCCTTAATGCTCTACCGAATTACCCTTCCCTAGTCACTCCCAATTTCCATGAAGCTCCTGGTATTTCAAAAAGACCAACACCCCTTCCCTTAAAGAGGTTCTCAAGGATGTTATTTCAAGAGAAAATGTGCCCTTCTTTTTCATTTAGATTCATTTCAATTTATCTTCTTTTGTTATCCTCTCCTCACCTCCTCTATCCAAATGACTATGATAACACCAATATCATCTATGTAATAGAATTATATCATGTGAATGGAAGAACCATCATCAATAATCTTTCTCTCTCCCTTTTATTTTATAAATGAAATAAACGTCCATGATGTTTCAATTTATAACCATCGTGGATGACAATGTTTAGTTCTTCAATTTCTCCTTCATTACTAGTCATGAAACCATTTTTATGGTTGAACCAGACACTAATATATGTATTATAACGTAATTAATATCTTGTAACCAGTATACATATATATTATAAATTTATATGACAAAATTAGTATATAATAATCCAAATACCGCCAAATAATTGAAGTTGTTGTCATCTAATGATTCATCCTCATTACATGTAACCAATAATATAAATGAACATTAAAATTTTTGGATATTCATAAAAAATATTTAATTTTATTTCTATAGATATACTACCATTCCACATGAACTCCCTTACTTAGAAAGAAGTGAACCGATTATGAAAATCAAGAAAACGAACGCTCTGGAACGACATAATTCTATATTATAACTTGTCAATAAATACATAAATGAACCTAAAAAAATATGGCATAGTAGATAAATGTATAATAGGATCTGAATTAATTTATTATTGAGTATAATTTCATATTTCATAACCTTATGTTCAATAGGGGAATGGATATGAAATTTAAAATGTTATGGAGGCTCTCCAAAATTAAGTTGATGAACAAAATGTTATTAATAGAATTATAGTTAACGATAAAGATATATTTCTCATATTCCAAGGATTGGTGGTCATGGTTAATCATCTCCAAATTAGTTATCATTGACTGGGGACCAAGGAGGAATTAATGTTGGATATACCTAAATGTTCTATATATCGACAAGAGATTGAGGCTTTACATAAATAATATATATAGCCCACAAATATAAAGATTTCAATATAGTCATTCTATATTGAACAAGAGTGTGAATATGAACATTCATATGATGATGTGTGTATGGGAAAAGACATGGAATGATTTTGTAGTGAATATAATGTTGATGAAATGCAATGTGATCTCCCTATATACATTGTAATAGAGCCATCACCCCTATAACAGAATCCATTCATGGGATATGTGTAAACCACCCAAGATGTCAAATTATATGGAATAATAATGGATCATTACTACCAAACACCACCTATTACAAATCAATTTTATGAGTTACTTTCCATTGAAGTAGATATTGTATTTGATCCAATATAAGATGATGATTTTATCTAAAACTCTTTATCATATAATTTTTTATAATCTAAATTTAGAATTTCACCGTATAATTTTGAATTTTTATATTTCATGAATATATGTTTTATTTTGGAATAAGGTGAAGGATAAGAACATTCACCTATTGAAGAACTCATTGATATTCCAAATCATATTAACATACATTTCAGTAAGTACATTTAGAGATCCATTTTTATTAACTAGAGGAAAATGAGAAAAAATATTCTTACCATGGGAAAAAAAGAATTATGATTTTATTTTTCCATGTTTAAATTATATTCATCTAAACATATATTCTAACCATCAAATTGAAAAATCAATTTGAGCACACCACTTTGTTCACGAAAATTATAGTAAATAGGAAGATGTATAAGTAGAAACATAGATGGTGGAAGATCCATACATCATCCTATCCCAGCCATTCATGCTCTAATATATTGAAAATAGTATGCATTCTGTGTTCTATTAAAATTGATTCCCCATCGACAAAAAGAAAAAAGATGGGAACGATGAAAATATTAATATATGGATGTTTATATCAAAGAATCACCACCACATTTGATTTTGGATAATTGTTGGCACTTCCCATATAGAGGTAATTTAGAACCCTAAGGCTACCAGAGTGATTAAACCAAAACAAATTCATCAATTTAATTTATATAATTCATAGACTCACATTTAATTATATTTTCAATTTTTGTTAGGAATAAATTTGGATTCATACCTATTTACCTATATTATTTTAAACATAAATTATGTGTTCATTGTTTAAGAACTATTAATTTTCTTTACAGGTCTATTATTACGATGGCTAATATATATATATGAATAAATTAATCATACAATTCACAATTCATGTTGTGAAAATAATTCACACCATAAAAAGAATTAATTTCATGAACTACTGTAGAAATGACCTACATTAATAAGAAATTAATGTTGTGAAAACATATTCACAATGTGAAAATGGAATTCATTTCATGAATATGATGCTGATAAAACTATCCCAAAAAGGACCACGTAAAAAATCAAATTAAGTATCATTAAAAGGGGAGTATTATTTTTAAATTAATATTTAATTTTTATCTATAAAGATTAATTTTTTAGGGCTTGAATATAAAATTTTATACCCTACATGAACTCTTTTATTATATTATCGGCATATGCGGCATAAGTTTCGTCAGAAAATCATTATTCAATTTTCTAATTTAAACTGTTGGTATGAATAGATTATTAAAATAGTATAATTAATGAATAAGGATAAACATTAGAGGATTAATTTAAAATTTATGATTTTAGAGATAATTTTAATTTTATTTGAGAAATTATTCATCTACATGGAATGCATCATTTTAATGATGTCAATAATTGATTAAATTTTTTTGTACATTTCCATGTGTAATTATCCAAAACCATATTTTCTATTAATTGAGAAAAATTATGAAATAAGTATTTTACATTATTTTTATAGTATATTTCATAAGATACCTAATTCTGTTTCTTTTAAAAAATTTCTAGAATATTATCAAATCTATGATTTAAAAGAATAACTTTTAATATGATTGAGGAATATTTATTAACAAGAACAATAATATTTGGACTCAACATGATAATAATACTACTATTTCTCATTGGGTCCTTAAATTAAAATGATTTCAAAATAACTGGGCTACAATCCTATTATATCTTCTTTTATCCTACTCATAGTATATTACATGATATTTAAAAGACACTACAAATGTAAATGTTTCTGTAGTGGATGGGTATATACTATATTGAGATCCTTATATTGGGGTGTTTTGATATTTTAATGAGAGGATATGTTATCTTCTATGGAAATTACTTATTCTCCTATCTCTGTTAAAAAAAATATAAAATTTGAGTTGTTCTATAGGGGGTCAAAAATTGTATTTGGAAGACGGATTATGTTTTGATAATATGGGTTTAGTGGGTGGAGGTCATATTTTAGTATATAAGTATTTTTTAAAAAATATACCAAAAACAATAATAGGGCTATTCATTCAATATGATGATTTTGATCATGCACCTACATTGAGCGACATGGGTTGGGTGATGTCATTTTTGGGAATATTTGACATGATCACAACTTTTATATCATGTATTTACTAAAAATTCCAACTAAATTTTTAAAATGAATTTATTCATTACCTATCTATCCATAGACCCAAATACAATTGAACCAAAATTAAAGTCTTCATGAATAATTTTTTTTCACTCTATTTTGACATGGTGTATGGAAGATTCCTTCCAATCTCACTTAATGTTACATGTATTTGATGTTTTAGAAAAATTCTATCATCATTTATTTGGTTGATAAATGAGTAAAAGTTATTAAATGTGAGTTAAATTGTAACTATTGTGCATATTAAATATTAATTATGAAATAGAAATTAAATGAAAGAATATCATTATTATTTAAAAAATAGTGATATTTAAATGACTAATTAAATAGATTCCTTGAAAATACAGTAGTTAATGGAATTATTTTGTGTGGAAGTCAAAATATTATTTCTATTTTATGAAATTTTATTTTGTTTCTTTTAAAAATTTAATATTTGTAGAGGAACGTTTCTCTGTGAAGTTGCTGATATTGCATACTTGAGGATTGGAAAGTTGTAAGAGTGTGTGAATTGAAAGAGAAAATTTTAAATTTCATATTTAAATAAAAATACTTTTTAACGTAATAAGTGGTTAAATATTTCTATATTTAACTATATTTATGAATTATGGAATGATACAATTGTTGGTTTAATACGAGATCAATGGAAATAAATTTAACATTGAAATGATTCCTCATTATGATAGATAAGTGAAGGCCTGGGCCCACAACTAATGACTGAGGAATAAAGAATATAAGGGACCAAATATTCTAGAAATACATTGTTTACATCAAGAATTAGACATTCATGACATGAAATGCAATTGGTTAGTGAGGTTAACTAAAATATGAAGGGAAAGTATATTTTTTGAGGAAGACATAATATTTCACATCATGAATCATATGGTCATTCTATTACACTATAAAAATAACTCAGAAATAACTTTAGAGTAAGAAACATGTTGAAACTTCTTTAGCCTCAAGAAACTGACTTTGTGAAATAGTTATTCATGTCATGAAATGATCATATTGGACAAAAATTATTCTTTTTTGAAAAAATTATTTCTATAATACCTCTTCATGTCCCCATTATGATCTGAGCTAGCCTATGACTTTTTTAATGTTAAATAATGATAACTCAAGCATCATTTGTAGTATATAAAAGCAGTCTAGGAAACTATTTTGATAATGGATCTGATCCTAATGATTGAATGTTTCATTGAGAATGTGGGGTGCTTATATCTTTTCCATTTTTAATTATTTTCCATCACATGTAATTACAAAATCATATATTTATTAATTATGTGAACATAGATCTATTTTTTTACTATGTCCATCTTCCATATTTTAGTGGAGACTTCTTACGCTCTCGATGATGATCGATTGGCTTGAGGCTCGACCTGATGGGAGGTATCGTGGTCTTCCAATATTATTATTCATTAATTATTAAATGTTTTTTTGGTGATTGAGATATATGTGTACATATGTGAAAATAATCCACCAAAAAATGACTGTCAATCCCACTAATATAAATTAGTTTTCATTATTTTTCTATATTCTCCAATGTATACACTTTATATAGTGGACATGAGTACATATGAAGGTATAAATCAATATAATGCGTATTCGAGTCCTTTAGGTTGATGAACTATCAGTCGACATGTTTATCTTACGTGGATATTAAAGGATGATTGTTTTTTTGTGATAATATTTTTTCCAAATAATTACAAAACTTCACACTCAAAAAATTTAAAAATAGTAATTCATTAATGAGGTTCAATAAATGAATTATAAATATAAATTTAAATATTTAATGGATTATGAATGGAATTTTTTATCCAAAACCAAATAACTATGACCTTTTTCTCTAAATTCATTATGTCTACATTGTCATTTTACTTTTTAAATTAAATTGATTACTGAATCCATTATTTTAAATATATAATAAAAAAACACTAATTATATAATTATTTACCTAGAATAAGCAATTTATTAACTACAAAACTCCACTTGTGAGTCATACCTACTTTTAAATTAATCTATATTAAGAAAATAAATTTGCGATTTCACCACCATATGATAGAAATGTCTGAAAAAATAACTTCATTCATTGATATATTTGTGGATTTACCATCATTTTCCCTTCAAATGTATATAGTTTGAAACTTTGGTCCTGAAATTTTTTCCATACAAGATTTATTCAATCATTATAAATTTAACTATGTGTTTCCTTTATCAATGAGAATGTGGTGGATACATCTCTAGATGTAATCTGGATAAAAGTTCATCCATTTTGATATTTCTTGGATACAAGATGCGTTTAGGATGTTTATGTGGAAGTATTCCATTTATCAATAGACTCTAATATACTATCTTTAGCGGTCTCCCTATTTTTGTACTAGATGTCACATTTTTAGAAACCCCACTAAAAATATATATATAGTATTCATGTTTCTCAACCTTGCATAAACATCAATCTCAAACATCTATAAATGATCATAATAATTTCAAATATCTTTCGGAAACTATTTTTATTCTATTTTAATATGATTGTTTTGATTTTAGTTGAGAATTAATGATATCCAATGAGAAATTATAAAAATATTTTAAAAAATAAATCACAAACTTGATAAAAATTTGAAATAATTATTATCTAAAATATTTCATTAATATTAATAAAATCAATAGAGAATATTCTATTTCAAAGAGTTAAAATTTCTTCCTAAACTACCACAATATTTATGAGTGTGTTTTAGTATCATTTTTTACTTTTTGATAAATATTCCATAGCATAATTTTCTTTATCATGGTATTAATTTTAATATGTTATTCACTTTATATCAACAAATATTATGTGACTACATAAATGGGGTCGTTCATCATGTGATCCTTTACTTAAAAGGAGATATCAATAAGTGTCTCATTGAATATTTCTTTTGAACATCATGTTCATTTACCATTAGATGAATAATAATCCATTGATTTATCATAAAATTATATAACCTAAATACATTAAATTTATTGTGGTTCATCTTATCTCTTTTAGACTCTCTATTACATTTTATACACTTTTCTTATAGATTTTAAGAGACTTAGTAGGAATTTCCAAAAAATTTAATGGGTAAATAATTTATTTTTCAATCTAATTCTCTTCTATTTCAATTATTTTCAATATGTACATTAGGAATATTAAGTAATAATACAAAAATAAACAAAAATTCATTAATTAGATATTACATTAATTCAACGACAACATTTTTTATATAATAATTTATCCTAGTTAGATATAATATATTCAATATTACTAATTGGGGAAACTAATGGGACAGTGCCGACAGGCTGGGTTGGGGGATAATAAATTTGGTGTGGTCAAATTCTTTTATCATATAACAATTTTATTTTTAATTTGTTATGGCCACTTTAGTACTGAATTTTTATCACCTATAAAAATTTAATTGGATCAAATTTAGCATATCATGGAATATACATATATGCAATGATGATACATAAAGTAAGGCATGAACAATTCTTTTATAAGATATGACCATAATGTGGGAAAACTACTAATAATTATGTGCAAATCACATTGATAAATTGATTATATACTAGTAATGATGTCAATAATATACATGTGAACAAATAATACATAATTTAGAAACCCCCAATATTATAATTTAGGAGAGTGGAAATCATTCAATTTTTCTAAATATTTAAATATTACATAATCACATTAATGGTATATTGGTTATAAAATTATTTAAATTAGAATATAAAGAGAATATGGTCAAAATATAATTATCCAATCAAATTAATACATGTTCTGATATAATATTATACTTTATTGTTTTTATTAACCTAAATTAGTTACTTAATTAAATGATTAAAAATAAATAACTATTTTAAAAATAATTAAATAAATTTTTATAAAAAAAATTTATTTCTGAATATATTTTTTAATTTTTCCATAATTTTTAATATATTATAATTATGAGAGTGATATTTTTTATGTTATCATTTAATTAAATATTATATAGTTCAAACTCAGATATAATTTGAAAATGTTATATTTTAAATGTTTTTATGGTTATAGATGAAAAAGACTCATCCAATGAAATAACCCCTAATGTTTCAATGAGTTTGAAGCCCCGCCAAATTAGTTTGCATCCTTAATTACATGATTTTATCTTTAACAACGATTTTAACAATGATAATATTCATAATGTATAAAAATAAAATGTATCTATATTAAAAATTTGAACCTATAAATTATAAATATGTAACCTATTTTATCAAAATAAAATTCTATATATTTAAGAAAATTAATTTACAAATAAACCCAAAAATTTGTTGAAAATGATTTCATAGGAACATTTATTTTTTTCGACTAAGACAAGTTATATCTCAAATTTAGGTAAATTGATGATCCTAATGGATTAATTAAAATTATTTTTAATAAAATATATCTTAAAATATTTTATATAAAAAACAGAATACAATTTTTTAATTACACAATTTAATGAAAATTAATACACAATTTAATAAAATCGTTATTTTTCTCTATCCACATAAAACTCATATAAAAATCAAAAAATTCATTCCCAATATAATAAAACCATGATAACAGAAAAAAGTATATAATATTCACATAATAAAATATAAATAGTTTTTCATGGTTTTTAAAAAATTATTTCGTTTAAAGACTGATATCAATGTATTTAGATTTATTTAAATATAAATATATTATAAAATCATAGGGTGTAATTTTTCACCCTTCAATAATAATTAAGCACACAAAATTTCATCACCCCAAGAAACTAGTTATACCTCTACATCATAAATACATTGGGTATCAATGTTTCTTCATCAAATTTATTGTTTCATTGAAAAGAATTATCCCGATGACTGGTCTTGTTTTGTAGAACTTACTTTTTTAATCAATAATTTAAATTAGTTGTTCCTCATAAAAATTATCAGGGTTTAATCTATGACTTATATGTTCAATTAATATTTTTTATCTAGTATATACTTCTAAATCAGATAAACATGTATCACTTGATGAACATGATATAGATTCAATGGAAGCATTGATTGATAATCCACTATCCCAAGATGTTCATGAATTTCGTAGGGACCCATATATCTAAATAATTTTTCCACTTATTTAAAAATAAAATAATTTTATATTTATTATATATTCCTTGGAATAAATATTCACTAAAATTATGGCCTATATCTCTTTGATTTATTCCAGAATAAATTTCTTTTTGAATCTAATATTCCCTTATGTGCAGTTGAATGGATATAAAATTATATAAAATTTCCCCACCTTTATTAGATCCCAACATATTTATTTATCCAACTTCATCTAAATTTTTTATATTATTTCACTTAAATTAATATATGTAATTAAATTATCCATCCAAATAATTCAAGGGAAGATATTATTATAAATAAATTATGCCAAAAGTGGTTTCAATCCCAACCAAAATTGAAATTCATAGATCAATATCTCTAAATGTCTCCTAGTATGAATTTTCATCATAAAATGACCATTTATATGAATATGATATGTTCTGTGGAAACTCAACTATATATCTAGTGTCTATGGAAAACATCAATCAAATATAAAGGTAAACCTAATATCCCAATCTTGAATGATTGAATATGGTAATACATGTATTCTCAAAACATCCAAATTGTATAATCTAGTATGATTGTAAAGAGGATAATTTTACCTAATAATAATAATATAAAATAATTTTTTATAGTGATATACTATTATGAAAATATTATTTCACACGATAGATGATATAGGTATTTTTATGATGAAATCTCTGGTAAAGTTTTTACATTTTCATTATGGATTTGGTAATAGTGGAAACATAAACATGTACCTCTATCTTTCTACCTTAACTTACGGGTACACCCACTGTCATGATATGAAATATTCAACATCAATATTCATGTCATCACACTATAGATACTATTTCAAAACTATATTTTTCATTATATATACTTGTATGAAAAGATAATTATAGATTATTTTTTTCATACAGAGATCCATATTAAACTCTGGTACTGATGGAAAAAATACAATTTTTGAGCAATATCATTCTTGAATGATCATGGTTAAATATAAGAACACTAATCCCCAAATTATATGAATCCATTCCTTACATATAAAACATCTATGTGCTGTTAATAATTGAGGGTTTAACATTTAAATATAAATGATAATATTTTCCACTGAATTAAATATTTTATGATATATAATTCAAAAATTCATAAATATTGTTTTTAATTCCATCCTAATCATATAAAAAAGAGAATTAAATTTATAAATAATATCATTATTTCCCCTTTTCATCTTCATAGATGTAAAGTCCAATGTTTTGGATCAAGTTGAAATTCCAATGTAAATTGTGGTTATTATTTTTTTATATTGATAAAATTTTAAATAAATACTTCAAATGTAATACTATTATTTGTAACACTAAATTGTGATTTTGTTATAAATAATTTATTAATATAGTGGTGTCTTGGGTGGTTTTTTGAGTTTATAGAGAGACATACACATGAAATATTATGTTTGGATGAAACATGAATAGGGACAATATTTGGTTGGAACAGTAAGGACCTATTGGAGAAATCTTTTAACTTTTCTAGTAAACCTAAGGGTGTCACATGTTTTTTTATAATAGTGAATTACATGTTTCATTGATGCATGAGTTCTGAATAGGACTTAACAGCAGTGACACCATGGGCTGCATTTGGTTCTGAAGATAGATAATAGGCCTTGTGGATGGTGGCCACCTCAGAATGTAATACCCCATTGTTGGCACATGGTTTTACAAATTGTGAAGAAAAAGCATGCATGTCATTAATAATGTTTTTATAGGGTTTCACAAACATATTTTAAAGTCATCGTATTTATTTTCTTCCCACACTTGCATATATTCTCCCTCTATTTCATGAGATTCTCCCTACTCCAAGGTATGATTTGATATACCTCCTCTGTCTATCCGCCGATTTGTGTTTGTTATATTACAATGGAATTCTCAGAGTATGTTCTTCACTCCTATTTATTCCTATTTTTTGATTATACCATCGTCACTGGTATTATATTAATTTGAAAAAATTTACCCAATTTTCAGTGTGTTTTTCTGTTTTTTATTTCTCTCATGATGTCTTGAATCAATGTTTAAAATTGGATTAGTTTTTTATACAATGAAAGATTTATGTGGAATATGTATTTTACCTCAATGTATTGGTGTTTTATAAATTAGGTCTTTTTGTTACTCACCATGTTTTTTATGCCTCTAAAATATGAATTTTATGAAATCGATCGAAATTCATTGAAACAACTTCAATATATCATTATATTGTCTCATTGTAGGTTTCTCGTATCAACAAAAATCACCCCTTATGGTGTATTGTTAAATTCTTTTTTAAATTAGGAAATTTTTTATAATAATTTTTTTGAAGTGTGCATTCCAATAAAATGAAAATAGGTTAATAAAAAGAAACTAATGGGAATGTGGAATGGTGTGAAAATTTGTTATACTGTCACCTATTAGCTAAAAAAATATTATGTGGATGAGGCACAATTAATTTTGAATGAAAATGAGGATTTATCTATTTAATATTGGTTACCATGGCCTCTATTATACCTTTTTCATGTACTGTGATGTATATTTATTGATTGTTCACCTTACCATTAATACTTTTAATGAATATGTGGACTATATTGTAAAGTGGATTTCCAATGGGATAAACTTTTAGTTGGGTCGTATATTGCTTATAAGGGAATGGACCAATTCCGGAGTTGGATTTTATGTATTAAAATGTTAGTAATGGTATAACAAAATAACATATCCATCATTTTTTATAATTTATAAATCATATATTTAAACATTTGATTACAATTTATTCAATATTTATTGGATATAAGATCTATTATATACCATGTCATTTTATATCACTTTGTTTGTTGGACCTATATGTATGGAAACTAATTTTTATGAATGCATGAAACCTATTGTATTACTATATGTCACTAACTAGGGGATTGAAGTATAGAACATGTGACCCCTGGTTATGATTACATATGGTATAGAACTAATTATAGGATCAAGTTATGGAACATGTGACCATTATGTATGATCACTTATGATATGGAACAACTGAGGGGGATTGTGGTATGGAACCTATGACATCATTGTGAATTTATAACTTCAAATATTGGTCACCCTATTTATTTCCTTTAGACCTAGACCATTTACATGCAATCTATTCTTATTATTCCACTGGACACATTTTTTGGTCTTAATAAGGATTCCCATTTAATTTCCATTGGACCTAGCCTTCATTGAAATGATACTTGTTACATGATGTTTTTGAATTATACCATAGTCAATGGTAACTATTTAATGTAGTTTTATATTTTTCCTAGATAAAATTTGAAAATGATTCATTTAAACTATTCGGTATAGAACCACCTATATTATCATAATATGTATGGCATTTGAGTATGTCACCCCTATTTGTATATGATCCCCTTATGAAGATTCATTTCTTATAATCCTCGAGTCCACTCCAGTGATTGTATATATCTATAAATGATTGTATAACTTATTTATATATATACATGATGAAATGTGTGAAGTGATACTGTAACTTTGGATGAAGTGGGTATGGCCAACCTAGTGTCTTTAATGAACCAAATCCCATATTTCTTATTTTTATATATTTACTTAGTGCTTTATCAGTTATCCCAACACAAAAAAATATTTTATATACAAATAAATCATAGATAAGATATTTTTGGTGTACCCCTAGTAATTATATCTCACTCCATGTTAATGCTGCTATTTGAATTTGGATCCTGAACAAACATCATGTTTTTATGTTCATGTTTATATATTTTTCTTGTGTTATTAAGGATTATATGGGAGAATAGTTAAATAATATTGGTACACAACACATTATGCTCATCAATATATCCTTTGAGGCTTTATTAATTAATTTTTATTTTATATGTATCACTTGATGTTTGTCTTCTGCATGCATATTGTAGATTCACATGGACATTAATGGTTGTGTATTTGTTTTTTTTCACTTTTTCAGTTATTATTATCTTCCTCTTCTATATCCATTATTTAATTTAATCCCACTATTTCATTATATATTTTAGATATTCTCCTAAGATAATATGATCATTAGGGTATAATTTTCCCACCTTACCAATACTAGAACTATGTTACTAGTTCAATATCTCTCATGTATGTGGAGAAAAACATCTGTCTATGTGACCAACTATCTCTGGGCACCATTTTAATGGGTATTTCATTAGGATAATACATATTTATTTCAAATGGGGTTATCCTTTTTTCAAACTATTATTAGATTTGATATAGGAGATGAGGAATGTGTCTGATCTTGGAAAATATCTATATATATTAGTGATCAACCCACATATGGGAATAATTCATAGTGTCTAGGGATATGAATCTTTTTCATGATTTTAATTGTAATAAGAGATTAGGATTTCATATTTTCTGAATGGTATACTTTTTGACACTTGCTGAATTATAAGACTTATATTACGTTATCATTTTCAAAAAAATGTAATGAATATAGCATTACATGTATAATTATACTCACATAAATATTAGTATGACATGCATATTTCATTTAATTTATGTTTCATTCCTAGACTGGTTGATATGGTGATGCGTGCATTGAGTGTGAAATGTGGTGATGTGATTATTTTTCATACCTAGTTGTATACCATGTTTATGTGATTACTTATCATTCCTAGTTTATATTCCATAATTCGTGCGTATCTTGATAATGTTTTGGAGTATCATTGTTAAATAATTTTTCCCATGTTACATGTATTCCCTTACTTTTATAGCATTCCTTCTTATAATAAATAAACATTTTTGGTTAAATAAAATGTATGAGTCTACTTAGATGGTTTTATCCAACATATATTCCAAGTGGAATTGTATTTTACTAACCGAGTATGAAATTTTTGATCCACGAACCACTGGTTTCATAGTTTGAAACAAATAGGTTTTTTTTTCAAAGGGGAGCCAAGTTGAAATTTATAGAGTGTATGAAAGCTTTTTGTATTTCAAAATGGGATCTTGTATTTAGAAAAATCATACAAGAGCATGATATTTATTGAGACTGTTATAATGAAATAAAAACTATTAATTATTGATCATAAATTAATTGGTTGTTTATGTATGTAATGTCTGGCTAGACCTGATGAGGTCATTCATATCTTATTATGCTTCCGTGATAATCTTAGTAAGGGTATTTTCAAATAATACAGATATAAAATTTAATTATATAACATTAGAAGAAAATATAATAGCATGAAGGGACCCTCATATGTTACCTTTATTTTGATATGGATTAGTAATTAAATAAATTTATAATATAAAATTACAAAATATGGTGGGATTTTAGCTAAATGTTAATAATTTAAAGGATGTTTCATAAATAAATCAGTCTTGTGTTGTGGAATTAGTTAAATAAATATTTTATGTAAGTTTATACTTATAACATGTAATTTAGATTTTTATAATTCCTTTTCCTTTTTAAAGATAAAATGTAAATAAATTCTTCAAATCAAATAAAATCATAAATTGTTGTTCTTAGTTTCAAAAATTGAGTATTGGTATTTTAAATCATTCCAGTTTTTTCCTTAGATGGGAACAAGACTGTTTCCCATAGCCTTATTCTATCCAAATAGCTACGTGGTAAAACCTATTAATATTTTATGGTTTGAATCTTGTTTTAATATGTGACTCTTTATGCTTATGTTTTTGGTAATCACATTATGTTCGAAACCCTTCGAAAGTTAGGAATTTATAAATTCCTATAAGGATATTAAGAAGAAATGTGTTATTCACGTGCTTGTTTATTTAGTATCACTCATAGTGAATAAATGAAAACGTTGTCTCAACCAGTAGTGTTTGATATATTGGTTCTAATTAATGAAAATATCATCATGTAATTGTCAGTTTCTTCCTGGAATACATTCCAGAGAACTTCCATCCACTAAGTGCATTGTTTAACATCTCTTTATCTTCTTATTCAGCGATGGATGAATCAATAATTAATCACCTATATTGCCATCATATACAAAATTGTTACTCTATGATAATTCATTTATACGATTTGGGATATTGGGATTCATAGATCCGATAATCAGGTATATATTATAATGTTTATAAAATTTTGTTAAATTAATCATTGGGTAGCATGCATTGAAAAACATTTTAACTGTTAAGTTGAAAAATATTGTTGTCAACCATATGTGATTGGTGTTAATACATTATGAATTGTGATGTTACACAAAGATTACAAGACTCATCTGAGATAGATTGACCTAGGAATTATAAGTAATATAACTCATCCAAATGCTCGAGATGATATTCTAACGAGGATAGGATGTTTTGACTTGGTGGTCAATTTGTTTTGTCTTGAATACATGATTATAATGATGTTTTTTTCCAGATTGTATTGCATGAAATCCATGTGATGTAATTAAGTAAATTATTTTATAATTCTATTAAGAAGTTATTTTTCCACTTATGTCAATTGTCACTTTGTAGAATCATAGAGGACACGTCCAAACCCTAGGTTTAGTGGTGGGTGGAGTGTGTTCCATGGCATTTTTCATTGTATTGGTAAATGGTTTATAGGACATTCCAAAGGTGGGGATCATAAAAAATATCATGGAAAATAATATCAATCTAGAAATAGGGAGAGAAAATGTGTATGGACTATTATGGAAATAAGAATAACTATTCTATATTACCTTATGGAATGTTTTTATAAAATTTTCTTACCATTCAAGGAAGAACGACAATGAAATTTGTGGTTAT
Source organism: Viscum album (assembly GCA_963277665.1). Classification (NCBI taxonomy): domain Eukaryota; kingdom Viridiplantae; phylum Streptophyta; class Magnoliopsida; order Santalales; family Viscaceae; genus Viscum; species Viscum album. The sequence goes on along the minus strand of OY728153.1, from coordinate 368,862,266 downwards.
GTAAAAAATTATATAATACTTCCGTCTAATGATGGACATCGAGGATTATGATTTAGTTATGAAGGAATGGATTAGTGGAGATGGAATCAATATGGGGTAAAGGGGGAGTATTTTTGCAAGTAGCTGAGATCTTATATGGACGTCGACCAATGGCAGTTCAACTATTGATTCTTATCATAGTTGGTTATTTGGTTGGAAACCAAATCGGGTAAATTGTATCAAATATTATGAAATTAGATTAATATTTCTTTAAAATATTTTTTATTCTCTTAGTGTACTATAAGCTTAGTGATGATCATGTTACCTATATTTACATCTTCCATGATACACTAAGGGAGTGTTAGTTATATTCCACACTAAATAAAATTCTATTTTGATTAGATAAATAAAGACCATTAGTATTATGATTCTACAACATGGTAAGATTAAGAGGCATGGTTTTTCCTAAGAGAAACTTTGGTTACCAAGTATGAATACAATTAATGGAATTAAGAAAACCAACAATTTTATTTAGAATTGAAATCTATTTAGAAACCACATTGGGCCCAGTCAATGTTTTTTATATGTGGAAATTTTCTCTTTGTACTGACATCTCAATTGTAATTGTTGGAGTAGGGACTATATTAGATGTGATCCTTAGATTTCATTGGATGATTCTAATGTCACTTTTAATTCATTCAGAATAATATGGGATGATTTATAAGTGAAAATCCAGGTTTTTTGGATAGTGTATACACCCATGTTCATTATAGTTAATGACCACATAAATAATTTTTTCCCTTGTGAAATAAAAAGAAATTATTTATGAGATAATGTGAGTGTCCTCAAATAAATGTTGAGGAAACATCAGTTAATGTTATCAGAACAATACTTATTAAATTAACCGGTAATCTATGATGATATTTTATTGAGAATAGTCTGAAATAACTAGCTTAAATGTCTCCCTCTATATGGAAGAAATGTGGTTTTTGAAGAACCACTTATAGAACATCATTGAGATAAGTTCAATTTAGTTCCAATCAGCCACATTTTTTCATGGAAGATCTAGAATGAGCAGAATAATTAAGGTCACTCAAAAGTTTACCATTTTTTCTATTTTAAAATAATATTGAGTCTTTCATTATAGTGCTAAGGGTGCTCTAAAATAAGAATTTATGATAATGCTTATATCCTATCATGAGGTTGTTCGTTAAATAATAATATTTACAGTAGGGAGTGTAATATGCTGATTTGTAAAATAGATGATGATATGACTATATATTGAGTTTAATGAGCTCATGTATGAACCATATTAGTGTTTAAAATTGAAACATGAGTGACGTATTGAGTTTAAATAGAATATATACAATACACATAATGTGACAGTTAGAGGTCTGTTTGGAATTTGGAAATAGAATGTGAATATTTTATGAAAAAATATTTTCCTAGTGGATTTGGTGACTTTTTTTGGATTCCAAATACTTATTTTGGGATGAAAAGTCCTTAGGTGTTGAGGTTGTAAGGTCCCATCTTTTAGACCCGGGTAAAATTCCAAGGATATTTTAGTTTTATATTTTTTTAGGGGATCAAATTTTAAACAAGTAATCAAAATTTAATTTTGATAGTTGGACTATTAAAGTTGATTGTTTTTTGTTGTCGTTTTAATGTATAAGACGTTTCTTGGGTGTTTCATTGAGTCTTTAAAGTAACTGACCTATAATAACACAATCCTGATGTAGCTAACATAGCCATACAATTTTTATGTAACAATTCCAAATTCTAAGAGAAATTATATAGATTATCCAGTTTGTCAGAGGGTATCTCACAAAATCGACTAACCAGGCACGCCATGTCACATAATCATGTGATTGTACCATATGTATTCACAATGGTTTTCATAGAGGATACAAAAGTTATGGAAAATCCTTCCCTATCTATTTGAAGGCGGTCAACCATAGATAGTCAAACCACACAGTTGGCACATGGTTTTCCCAGTAGATCATCTAAACTATATGTTTCATTAAAAGAGTAATTTTTATTTTTTTTCCCTTTCATTCATTTACATTTCTCCAACTATTTTTCTTCTTCACACCAGTGCATCACCTCTCTCGGCCCTACTCAAGCTCATCCTCCCTCCATTGTAGGCATTGTGTTACCCCTTCATTCTAGCCTCTAATTTGTGAGACTTTTTTTGAAATGGTATCCTCTTTATATGTTTTTAACTCTACATTCACACATTTTATATTTATCACAATGTCATTGGTGTTATCTTTATGTGAGAAATTCTCATTATTTTTAAGGTGTTTCTCTATTTTTTGATGTATCAAAAACCCTCTTGATCCAATGATTGATACAGGATGAGTGGACCATCCATGTAATGGTGTAGGTGGTATTCAATATTTATTTCAATGTCCTCAGGTTTTATAAATTACATCATTGTTCCACTCTCCAGGATTTTGATGTGATGCATATGAAATGTGAAATTCAATATTTCTTTCATAATGTATTGAACAAACAAGAGGTTAAAATTAAATTCAATTATTGGACGATTAACTACTAAATATTATGAAATCTATAAGTTGTGTTATTAAAAGAGATTATAAATTAAGAAATGGTTTTATAATAAAATCACATGTTGAGGTGTGTTTTCTAATAAAATGTAAATGGGATAATCAAATGAAATTAAGGGGAATGATGATGGGTAGGAAGATACACTATATCATCATCTTGAGACAAAACCATCTCCTTAGTTGTGGTGTCCTTGATACTATTTAATAAACCAGAGGATGTGTGTGGGTCATATAGGTCAGAATGGCCTCTCTTATACATTTTTCATATACGGTGTTATTTGTTTAAGGAAATTTTAAATGACCCCTAACACTTTTAGTGCATACTCAGCATAACATTTTGATATGGATTGATTACGGTATATGATTTCTGATGGACCTGATATCGCAGATAATGGAATAAATAAATATATGAGTTGAATTTAATTTATTGAATTGTTAGTAGGGGATTGGAAACTTATATTATACCACATTTGTATCACCTATAATGGATTTATTTAATGACTTGATTATGAATTATTCAATATTAATTTGCAATTGAAACTAACATATCCAATATAATTTTATTTCACATTCTTGATGTTGTACTTATTAGTATGGAACATATTTTTTATGAATGTTGAGAAAGTATTTTATGAAAATATATCACCAACAACTAGATCGATGTGTACATCTATGGAACCATATGTGTGATTACTTATAGTATGATACCAACTAATTTATCGTGCTATTGAAACTGGGAATCCTAGTTATGATTACATAAAACATGTAACTAATGAATGGGATATATGAATGGAACCTATCACCCATGTGTACATTCATATATCTAGATATGGGACACCATGGTTATTTAATTTTGATCTAGACAATATAGGTTTGATTCTAGTCTGATAGTATCATTTTAAATGTTCAATTTTTTCACAATGAGGTATCCATAGTTATTGTTATGGGATATGATCCATGTAGGTATGATACATAATACATGAGGTATTATGGTCATGCCATAGTTTATGATCCCTATTTAATGTAGTTTATTTTTATTGATATATCTACATTAATGGTTTTAATTTTTAACAATAGGAATAGTGTACCTTATACTATGAGGATATTGATGGCACCTCAGAATGTGACAGAGCTAATATTTACACTATTTTTAATTTCTATTTATGTGATTTAAACCTCACAAATTTTCTAATTTGATCTTATTTGTAACAATATGGTATTTAAAGTGTGTTTTGGGATAAAAAGATTAAATTGCGTAATTCTGGATTTTTAACAGATTTTTATCACATGGGTATTTTGGCCATTTTCTCATAAAATATATTTCCCAATTTTTAAATTCTAATTTTTTGGAACCCTTATTTTATATTATTCAACCTTTTCTTCAGGATTAGGGTCTTATTCATGCATCTTGAGGCCCAAACAAATCAATGAAGTTGACACGTTTTCGGTCGGACTTCGTGGACTCAACCTTAGTAGAGGAATTATAAATCGGACTGAAGACTTCCAAATTTTGGTATCCAACTTGGATTTGAAAGGGGACTCCCAGGTGTGTTCACAAAATTAATTTCAAGCCGTTTAGAATCTGTTATGGTTTCCATGGATTGATAGATTTTTTAGGGAAGCTTCTAGGAAGCTTCATCCAGAGAAAATGATTTATAATAAAAAAATCATAACTCCTTCTAGACGCATCAAATGAATCCCAAATTTGGAGGGTGTACACCCAAAAAAGTTATTAACAACATATATGAAGGAGTACATTCGTGAATCAATCAATTAATGGGTCAAAAATGTGGGAAATTGTAGAAGATGAAATCTACCTATAAAATGAGAGGATCACTAACCTCTAAAATGGAATTCCATTCATCACCACACCATCTGTCACAAAGGGAGTTGTCTCGAGAGAGTAAAGGGGAAGGTGGAGATTGAGATCCTTAAGAAGATTCCATCCATTGTGGATTCAATAGAGAATATGATGACTTTTGATGTGATGTAAGGCTAAGGGACAGGTGGTTGCGGATGACGACACCTGACGAACACTCTCTTTCGAGTTTTGATTTTAATGTGTAATCTCCTTTTGAATTTCTCTTGAACCTATATTTTTGAATGAATCTGGTTTCTTTATTTCTTAAATATATTTTCAAAAAATTTATTTGATCATTGTTCCATCTATAATGTAGAACAATTGATTTCGCTATTTAAAATTCTTTGGTGAGGTCTTGCCATTGAGCATAGAGAATTCAATTAGTTTCGATTATTTGGTGGTCTTTAAGTAATTGAGTCACTTCTATAGGCGGGAAAAAATTCATATTGCAGTCTTAATATCATGTCTATTCAAATTTGAGTGTACACCTGGGGGTCCTTGGGGGTAAATTTAAGAATTTAAATTAAGAGATATTTTCATATACCAAGAAGAGGGGAGTGTCCGAGAGGGTTAAGCTTTTATGTGATGATGTTTTTAATCCTAATTTCAAATGAACATTATCATTACGTTAGAAATATTTCAATTTAGTATTTAATTAAAATTTTATTTTTAAATTGTTAATCAAATCCCCATTTTTATTTCCGAAAAAATAAAAAAAGTGATAGTTTTACAACTCGATCTGCAACCTCCTCGAGAGAAAACCCTGTGGTCACCACTGTGATAAATTAAAAGGGTAAAATATTAATTGAGGTTTTTACGACGCAAAAAATCTCACATCAGTAAGAAACCCCTTTTTTAATATAATCTCCTTATGTGGATTACTCTAATCTAATCCATTGGTTAATTATAGTGCATGTACATATATGAAAAATATTTTATGACATATACATATATAAACATGATGGAAGGTGTTCAAAGATACTTCAGATGAGGCAGAATATGGTATGGCCAGGCATGTGTTCTTAAGGAAACTGAGCCAAACTTGTTTCCTTTTATTAAATTAAATAATGCTTTATCATTTATAAAATTAAAATGTTTTTTTATAATTATAGGCAAGATATATTAGTAACTGTCGTCATCTCCTAATAAGAATAACTCACACCTTTTTTTTGCCACCATTGTATGTGGGTAAATGAATATGCGTCATGTTTATAGGATCAGGTTTATATATTATACTAGTGTTTTTCTTGTGTAAATGAGTGCCTTAAATCCTTATACTGAGCTATAGTTTGGGATTCTAATGGAGATGACATTTGAGTCTCTTCTCCATACCATTTTATCATTTATGTATTACCTATTTTATGTATTATGCTTTCATATTGTTGATTAAAAAGAGAATTTATAGTATTGTGTTTGGTGTTGGATACATTAACAGTTATAAATATCTTCTACTACCAATCCATTATTGACACTACAATATCTATCAGATGATCTATTTTGGATATTCCACTATGCTATAGTGGTCATGATTTTATAATCTCTCTATCATACTAATACAGTTATGTCCATGTTGAATGTTCTTACTAGGTAGTACATTGAAAATTGATATTTGGATTAATTTTCATATACATATTGCCTTTAAATTCCCAGATAGGTGGGATATAGACATATAAAAAAGGATCAATCATAGTTTTAATTAACTAATAATTTCAATGGAAAATAAAAGGTAATTGGACTCTTTTTTCAGGCTTCACAATTACTTCCATGTTACGAAATTATTTATCCCCCATCTAGGAAATTATGAACATCTAGGAACTTCAAGAAAAACGAATTTTAACACCTTATTAATGGTTATACAAACTATGTGGATCCACCATTTATCCATGTGAGAAGGTCTTTAGATGAAGTAATGGTGAATTTCACATAATGTATGGTAAAAAAATAAGCAACTCATCCCTTAAGATGTGTGAGCTAGAAACTATGGAAACAAAACCATGTCCATGGTCTACAAATAGTTAACTGAACTATGGGACCCTTATAGAATTCTATCCACCTCCAATCTAGAATAAAAGATCTAATAGATTGATTGTCACACTTTTAATCTAATTTTGTGCCTTAATAATGAACATTTACATAGTATTCCTTCCACATCTCATCTGCCTCTTTATCTACCTATTTACATCATATTATGACCCATATCCACATTTTGAATCATGGCATCATCTATTTAATAATCCATGACAATTTTAGTGTGGATCCCATTCTAAAGGAAATTTTTTGGAGGATAACATGAAATATATTCTAGAAATTTGTTTGGATATCACTCTCTTATGGTGGATTTCATTTTTCCTCTATTAATATAATAAATGGAAATCATAAATAAAGAGGGATTTTTTTCATTTATTCTCTGATTATATAATATCTTCACTGTGTTGGGGTTATGGATAATGGAGAACCATGGGTAATAGATTTATCTTTTTTGTTTTGTTTTTATTGTCTCTTTTATTTCTTTTAATTTCACGGATTTTTCATTCTATGTTTTACTAGTCACTACATATATAATTTTGAATAGTTACTATAGGTATTTCCATAGATATTGTTGTGAATAATCCCACGAACATTGGGCTCATTATTTTTCTCTAACGGGATTGTTTTCGTAATGTTTTTTAAAAAATAATTGTTGGAAAAAGAAATTCATTCTTCTGAACTTAAACAGAACATACTAGAAGAAGGTTGTTTCAGCACATTTGAATCCTATAAATGAGGTTTATTATGATCAAAACAACACAGTAATAAAATTCAATTATGAAAATATTTATTAGAATTTTCATTAGTAGTCATTTTCCTTATTTTTTATTAAAACTAGTTTTTTGACTGATTTTATATATCAAAAACCACTTAATGAGTTGTACAATTAAATAGACTATAATGTTGAAAAATCATACAAAAAAACCAAAAAATCCATATTTAGTAAATGATAAATTATTTAAACAAAAAATCATGTTGATAAACAAATTATGTATCCTTGGCGATTGACACCATAGTTACACTATAATAAATGTGATTTTGGGAAATTTTCAGTTTGGATGAAAAGTAAAACTCTTATATAAATGATAGAAATTTGTGGGGCCATTTATAAAGTGATTTTAAATGTTCTTATATCAGTTTGAGTCTAGGTCAATTAAGTTGAAATAATGTGAAAATCAAGAAATTTTTTTCTCTCAACCCCATAATAGTTTTTGGTTGTTTCGGTTTTTTAGCTTTAATGCCTGGTGTTTTTTTGGTGTTCTGAAGAAAAAAAATTTCAATAGAAACCACATAACTACTTTCATGAGAATCAAGTCAGTGGAAATACATTTTTGGACATGAAATCAAGCATACTATATAAAGATAACACCCAAAACATATGATATCGCACACCGTGAACGATCCTATGGAAAAATTTGAAGAGAAAAAACAACAAGTTTTTCGCGGAGTTTCAAAATATTTCTTTAATGATGGGATTCAAAAGCAATCATTTTTAACTGACCGTGAAGAATATTGAATCCATCAACCAATTATATCGATTATATCACACCTAATAATCAGTGACACTAGAATAATTTTATTTGGGGTGTTGGGAAGAAACACTCATGACCATATAATTCACAAGAGCTACAACATGACATGCCTCAAAGTCAATGAACATTATTTCACGATGAGTAGAAATATATGGAGTAACTTCTTTAGAATCAAATCTCACCATGTATTACTCTAATAGACTATTTGTTTCCTTATATTTATAAATATTATACCAGAATTCTGTATCCATCAGTATAACTACAAAAAATTTAATTTAAGAATTATCTAAAAAACTATTGAAAAATACCATCCAGATTTGGGGTTTCCAAATAAATATCCAAATTTTGTTCTATTGAAAATTCTGAATTTTGATTTCTTCCATTACTAAAGAGTGTTATATGATTCTATCGTGATCTATATCTTTATATTTTCAGGGAGTGATATATATGAATATTATATCGAGAGGCTTCCCTAGTGTCCCATCATCTAATTAGATGTTTGAGTTAATGATTTTATACCAATACTCTCTCCATGTAAAATTGGTGAAATTGAGGAAAAAAATTCACAACGACCATCAACATGAGTCTGATTCCTTATACGAATCATGGTATAATTTCAAGTAAATTCATAGAAAATTTCCTGACGAAGTCTTCCATTGTTTATGGATGTCGAGATATTTTAAGTGGGTCATAAAATAAGTACTCAATCTATGGGGGATGTGGCTACTGGAGGAACTATAACGAAGAAATCAACAAAATTATACATTGAACTCTAATAAGAAATAACAACAAATATCATTCAATGGAATTATTAGTGGGGAACTCAAAAAATATGCATTAATAATGTTGATGAAACCAAGACGTAATCTCCCTAATTAGATGTAATGTCTATGAAAAATGATGCACTGAATTTCAACCCATTCTCTCATGATCAAGTGGATAACCATCCAACATGATGAATGTGTAGAAAAAACATAATTGGTGAGTGTCTAAGGACTAATATCATTCCTTCTATATTCAATGTGATATAATTAACTCATAATAATGGAATGAACATATTTATTCAATATCAAAACCTACATGGAATGAAAATAGAAACACATATTTGGGGTAGCTGCAATAATACCATCATCCAAGACCACAAAATCTACTTGGATATGGCTAGAATCAATTCAAAAATCAATACCTAAGTTATCATCAATTAAATCAATTATACTAGTGTTCATATCATCAATAATGGTTTCAAAACCCTAAACAATAAATGGTTCCTCCTAACAAAAAAAATTAAATAAAAAACTACACCAATATGATTAAACTACATAATTGTTAGAGATTAGGACTAGTTTCATCAAAACTACATAACATATATTTAAAAATTAGGAGACAACTATTCAAAGACTATATCAATTGATTGGGAAGATATAAAATCATGTCTCTGTAGGGAAACCTGTTATGCTAACATGTATTAATAAAAAACCATTGAGATGTTGAAAATGTAGTTACTCTAAGGAGAGTTATTGGGATAACTCATTAATTTATAACAATAATGATTATGGTGGACGATGAGAAACACAATACACCATCATATTTAGTGGGAAAAGAAGTTGAATCATAAATGTAAACATCAATAAAATTACTCAACAAAAAATGATGTAAATTATTCATGATTGGGAAAGGAGGATGCAAAACCCATTATACCATCCATTCCCTTATTATAGATAATGATGAAAAGGATTTTGTTTAAAATTTTTGTAATTTCATGGAGGTGTTTCATAAAATCCACATCCTGAACCCCTTTATTGAGGAATTAAATTAAATAAAACTTATAAAACATTCATGAAATGAATTCCCCAAAAAAAGGATGGATTTGGGCACCATTCCTCTATATAAGGAGTGCTCTATGGTGGTGTAGAAATAAAACCCACACATGATTCTAGATCATAGAAGGTTTTCAATCCCATACACAATAAGATATTGGTATTCTGTTAAATGCCTATAGGATTTGGGGGCTAGTGTCAATATGATTCCTTTTAGAGTTTTCAAGATGTTGGGGGAATAATTAATTAAATTCTACACATTCAATACTATCAATATCTTACCATTCCATACAAGTTCTTAATAGAATATTAAAAGACATGATGGTGAAGTATGGATCGTTAATTCTTCTAGACAATATTATTATCCTTGTCAAATATGTGGACCCTAGGTACCAATGATTTTATGAAGACCCTTATCAGTCTACTAAAAGGATATGATTGAGGTTCATCAAGGAGAATTTTTCTTTTGAGAATGGGTTTTAAATGTATCTTACAACTATTTCATGGTCGTTATGCAAGAATAAAGTGTAAAGCATGGGAACATATTCACTCTATCCATTTTAGTAAATTTTGTGTGCTACAATAAAAATGATCTCAATTGTTCTGTATTAATATATTGATGGTTACAGTATAATTTATACCTAAACATGAAAATGAAGAGGTGAAATTTATCATTGGTCAGTGAAATTGATATTTGTATTGGGAGATTGTTTCAAATGTTTCTGATGAATAGAAAATAGAACCATTTGTTCCCACAGTGTTGAAGGCATCCCATCTATAATTGAATCATCTACAATAATATCTTAAACATGTCTATTTTTTAGAGAAGGAAACATATAACATAATTCATAACAAATCCCCAGTAAAGATCAAAAAACAAATGTTTTATTGGTTCACAAAATAAGTAAGATTAATTTTGGTTGAAAATTGGTTGACATTAATGAAATTAATTCATCAATTTGTACCTAATAGTATCGTCTCAATGAAGTGGAAAACCTATTTGGAAAACCATATAAAAGAATAAAACCTACAATGGTGGAGGATCAAAAAAATTATGTGATTAACCAATTAGGTGGTGGAATCATCTATACTATTTCAGATAATCCATGTGTCTATTCCTTGCCAGTGGTAATAAGAAACTATAGTATTTCTATGATTCCCAGTGATTATACAAAGCTTCTTCTAACTCAAATAATTATAGAATTTATAGTGGGAGTTGATTATCAAAATTTAGATTATACCACATAGAAATTAAACATATCACTTCCATTCATTGATCAAATTTTGGAATTTATATAGGGTTTTGAGTTATTATTCATTGTAGATGGTAATTTCTGATATAACAATATTTTAATATCCACTTTACGATTAGGAGAAAATAAATTTCGCAGCACTATATTGAATATTATCTTAATTTCTCATGTCTTTCGGCCTATGTAATGCTCCTACCACCCTCCAATGATGTATGCTAGATATTTTACATGACATTGTGGAACATACTATGGAATTTCTGATGGATTATATTATGTTATAATTTAATTATTTTATCATATATTTGATGATTATAGATCCATTCTTGGTATGTTTTGAGCAGACTATCATGGTTTCGAACAAGGAGAATTATAACACCCTGATTCCAAATGGAATTGTTTTATGACATCAAATTTTTGGAAAAAATATCCATGTGGATACTAAAAAATTCAATGTCATATCCATCCATCCTGTACAAATATTAGTCCAAGAAAGTTTTATTTTTCTATTGAACATTTATTTCTACCACTACTTTTTCATATATTTGTCAAAATTTACTCATCCAATGAACAATCTTTTGAAAAAAGATTAAAATTTTGAATTTGAAGAACAATTCGTAAATTCATTTATGGTTTTAAAAGAAAAAAAATTTGGTTGACCTAATCATAGACATTCTAAACTATAATGAACAATTTTAGATCATGGAAGTTGAGAGATATTATACAGTGGAAGTAGTTTTGGGACATCATATTGATCTTTTTTTCATTCTATTTTCTATGGTACCCTCACACTAATTCAAAATGAAAATAATTATAATAATAAAAATACATGTTAGAAGTAGTTTTTTAATTCAACATATTTTGATCACAGTTGATGTCATAAAAAGTTATTTTATGCATATATCACTCCACACTAAAGTACCTACTTATCAAGAAATATGTTAAACCTCCACTAGTTAATTATGTACTTCTAATATATTAATTTTATTTAGAGATTACAGAAAATATAGGGATAAAGAAATTTATTTCTATTCAACATTCTTAGTTTGATAACATCATCTTTAGAAGGAATATGACATAGGGAATAAGGAAGACTAACTAGATGAACACATTTTTTCAGTGAGGGTAGAACCTTAATCAAGGTTAACAGATATTTCCAATTAGTATAACATGGGAGTCCTCATCCTTGATATCTCTTACCGTTAGAATAATAAAATTATATAGTATATTAAGAAACATTTCATGGAGTATAAACATATATTCTGATCATGTGGTGATGGTTTAATCTAATGTTATTTACCCAAAGATGATGTAAATAGTTTTTTTTGTGTTTTTCAACTATTCTACTAGTAGAGGAAATCATGATCAAACTATAAAATTTATAAAATATATAAATCTATATTTTTCTATATAACAATTATTAATGATGAATGATACATTGTGGAATGTTTATATATAAGCCATCAAAGCGTAATATGGGGATAAGAGTTGAAATCACACAACACCCCATACATTATGTCGATGTATTCAACGTTTCAGGAATTTTTTTCAAGGGACTACTACCACTATTTGTTGGTAAATAAATACATTCTATTATGGATATATCTTTTTATAAATTAATGGAATTATATTCCACAAATAAAAAAATTATGAAGGTTGTCATCATCCTCCAGAAAATTATCAAATTTATTAGATTCAGTTTCCCATGGGTCCTTATTAGTGAAAGTATAATACTAATTGATAAGACAGTGATGAGGAATAATCTTATGAAACATGAGATGAAATATAATATGGGGACACCATACTATACCGAATGAAATTGAAATGATTATGTATCAAACCATGATCATAATAATATTCAATTGAATATAAGGGTAGCATCCCAAAAACATTAGTAAAAAAATCTTGGTAATGATTTAAGGTATTTCCAAACAGTTTTGAAAATGAAAATAGGCATGTCAACATTTTGGTTGGTCTATCAAAATCCAATGTAGATACCCAATGGGGTTGAAGAAAAGGTATATTTATCATTCATGGAACTGAATTCGTATATTAAATCTATTGAGTGTATGCAAAAAAATATAATTATCTGAGCTAGATGAGATCTAGATGGAGTTGAAGGACAACACTATTCACTTCATGTAGATGCCAATGGTGGGTCATGACTACCTATTTTCTAGAAAATCATTTCAACCATGTTATTATGTGCTATTATTTATCCTATAGTAGTAACTTTTTCTAATAAAATTTAGGTCTCATTTGTAAGGATGTCTTAAATTGGTAATATTATTTGAACATGGTGTGGTGGAATTTGACAGAGATGACAGAATAATGTTAAAAGTTAATTGAAAATGTCTTAACCCTTAATATAAAATATAATAATTGGTTGGTAGAGTCTCTTAAATTAATTTTTTCTGATAAAGAGTCTCATGTATGTCAATATCATTAAATTATACATATCACTGATAGAGAGGACCCTGTCATTCCGAATAATAATAAAAACAATATTCAATTTGGGTGTTTCAAATGGGAGAATGCATATTGTGTTTTTTATTTTATGTATTTTTTTATAGTATTATTAAAATATGATAGATATATGATATAATCATTTTTATGTAATATTTATATGTGATATAAAAAGCTCAAATATCTTTTTAAAATTGTTAATGAAAATATATTTTGATTTTTTTGGGAATATTTCATTTTAAAATGTGGAAAATCATAATTTTTCAAAAGATTGTCTCACACAGATGGTTTTTAAATAGTTAAATAAACAATGTGTGTGATCCAATCACATTAGGAAACCCATTATAGAGCTAGGAACGCATTTCACATGTAGTTAACAAGTATGTACACAAAAACTGTGTGATTATGTGTTCTTTGGGGTTCCCCTTACAACTATTTTTCTTCTTCTATTTCGCCTTTTCTGGTTTCTTATTCTGTGTCATAGTATGTGGATGACAAAATTATCATGAATAAACTCTTTTTATTGGTTTTATTTCACACACAAACTCCCAACCCATACACTCTCTTACTACAGGTGAGTTTTCTATTTATATCCTTTATTCCACCTATACTTATTGTTTGGTTTCCACCATTCTCCACCAACCAATGATATTGGGGGGTCATGCACAGTTTTATGTGTGGGGGAGGGAACATAATTTTACTCCAATTATCCCATCACCACGACATTTCAATGGATGACATGATTTTACTATAAGGCTATTAATGTAATATTATAGGTACCACACATTTTTTTCAACTAAATAAAAATGAATTTTGGACAAAAATTCTTTCAATAACTCAAAAGTTTTTATTGATATGCTTATTTATAATATGAATAAGAATTGTATCACTCAATGAGAAAAATTAATATATTTATTCATAATAAAAGTTATTTAATGATGAACCTATAGATGTATTATGTTAATTTAAGGAACCCCTTAGAATGGAAATTGATTTATGAATATATTTAAGTTAACAACAATTATTATTGATACTACGAAGGGGATATTACGTGATAATAATTTAATGATCTCTTTAATTTAATTCAAAATTTGTCAAAATTTGTCATGGAAATTATTTAATCCAAAAATTTTAATGTTAGTATATCACTCCAATGAAAATAACATAGATATGAAAAATTATTCCCAAGTGATAATGAACCTTCATCGTTTCTGAATGATTCAAGTTAATGAGATCGTGTGACCAATTAAAGATATATACTGTAATTTTTTTTAAGAGATAGATGCCTAAACTACCAATGTGTGTGATGATATGATAGTGAAGGATATAAAATTATTTTAAATAAAAATGATAAATTAATGTTTTAATCAAAAAAAGATTTAATAATAAATATATGGATGTTATGAACTGGACCTCCTTTGTTGGATAACATGAAGGATTGATGATTGTTGAAGTATACATATATAAAATTCAATTATTATTAATTTAATATTCACATTTATCTAGTTTATATAATATTTGACGTTTCTACCTATTTCTTTGATGGTCCCTTCATGAATATTGAATATGTTTTTTTGGACTAATTGTTGATCATGTGTGGGGGAGTTTGATGCACTTATTTGCATGGGGTATTTTCTTACATATAAATGTATAAAATATTTTTTTTAAGATCAATTTACATATACATATATCAATACTTTTACTTAATTCAATGGATTTTATCATTTACTAATGGATTAAGAATATTTTTCCTGAAAGATGATTTTCAGAGGGAAATCAATGTCATTTGGACACTTTTATAAGGGTAAAAGTTTACTAATCACACATAATAAAATGTTAACCCTAACCTAATAAACTGTGCATTTATTCGAGAATCAAGATAGACTAGGATACACACCTTATGAAGGGTTACAAAGACCATGTGGATTAAGGAAAGAACAACATAGGATGAAGTTTTGAAGTGGCATTAGGGAATTGGACAATTTCCACACAAATAACAAAACCATGAGCACCAGCCCTCATGTAGTACATGATGGAACCTATTGATAGAAAATCACTTGGTTTTCTCATTAATAACTAAACTGTGAAACACTTTTAGAGGACTATATCCTCAAATACAGAATAATATATCAAAGAGAAATGTTAGAACATGATTAAAGTAATTATGTTTCATGACCGTTCGACTTCATCAAATAGCCTCCCACCAATCATCTATATACTTAACCACCCATTGAATATGAATTACACCTTAACCACTCCCAAACTATGGGGGCCAACCATTTAATAATCCAATAACTATTTTTATTATAGATAATGAGTAATCAATAATTTATTTTGGAAGGAGGAGATCTTGAAAGTCATTATAGAACTTATTTATAGATCGCTCATGGGTGGTATCATATATTTTGAGTTCATTATTAGATATTATTTAAACTAGAGGTAACGATAGGTTTTATTTTTCATTTATTCAATTAGTAACAAATATTTTCATTGTCTTGGGTATTTAGATATTTAAGAAACATGGGTAAAAATTTTTTAATGTTTGAGATTGTCTTATCATTGTTATTTCCAATAATTCCCCAGGGTTTTCATTATTTTTTGTATTGGACATCATATATTGGATCATGAATAGTGTCTATAGGGATATCATGGTGTATTATAGTGAATAAAACACTAAAAAATAGAATATTTCATCATCTACAAAGGGTGTCCTTTCAAGAATGTTTTTATGAAATAATTGTCGGAAAAAGATACTGTATTTTGTAAACTCAAATAGAACATACTCAATAATAGATGTAGCATTAAATTTTAATCCTAATGATAGGTTTCATTATAACAAAAACTACACTATATGAAAATATATATCTAATTAACATCATATGGATCCAGATTCTTGGCCCATTTCGCTTATTGGGTATTAAAAATAGATTTTCCATGTAATACATTACGTAAAAAAGAAATATAAATTAATGATTGAAGTATATCAAAATGGATCTAAAAAAACACTTAAAAACATAAAATAATTACTAGAAATTTATTTATTAGTTAATTAATTAAACATTATCTCATGTTGATAAACAAATTATGTCTTCATATGGTTCGACCGTATATTTAAACTGTACTCATTATGACCTTGTGAACTTTTTAATTTGGGCCACTGGAAGATACACATCCTCCATAATGGAACAAAATGCCAATATTATACCATCCAATGTTTTCTATAGGCTATATCATATGGGGAGGTGAACTTGGGGCCATGTGACAGACCTGATCAAGGAACCATTTCAGTGGCTCCGAATTTAAGAAGTTCCACCAATGTGGAAATTTATTTAATATTCATAAAATTTAATCATATATAACCATATTTACTGGTGTATAATTAATTTATATATATATATATACATAAATAATTTAGGGTTTGTATATATATATATATATCACAATTTACATAACATATATTGAATCCATATTTTCAATGAATAAATTACACATTCCATTTCCAAATCATGAGTTGAGTAATGTTGCTCCAAAATTTCCAAATGATGTGAAGAATAATCTATCACCATATAATTAAAAATGATAACATATCATAGTAAATTCTTTGATTCATCACTATATATCACATACCCTTCTCCACTGCAGCACATTGTATGCATATTTATGTTGATGTACCTTCTCTTCTGTTAATGTAAACTATCCTCACTTTCATTGGTCCATAAGAAAATAACCATTTCTATTTCAACATGGTGAGTAGATTAAATTTTAATGAACACTCAATAAAAATGAATCATTAGTATCCATTAAACTCATAAAAACTACATATCTCATTTTCAATGCCTAGATTTGACCATTATTCAATAACATCTATCATTAAAGGGTCAATTGATATACCCTCACCCAAAAATATATTAACATAGAATATGGTTTTTTATCCAATTAATACACATGGTATATTTTGAATATATATACTCCATATTCATAGCAATAATCATAAGCCTAATATATATTATTTAATCTCTTTCATTATTTTCATATATATTCAAATTACATCTCTAAATAAACCATCAATTGTTTCATGATAACCCTTAAATAATCTATTAATTAAATATATAAAGATATAAGTTTAATTGGTGTGTGCAATTGTATTTAATAAAAACTCCCAGCAATATCTACTTATATTAATGGTTGTTGGGTGTATCCTAAATCTTAACGCTATCTTCATAATACCCAGACAAAATATTAATCTTGAATTTTTTTCGATCTCATCATTATTAATAAATTGAATAATCAATATGTGGTAGATGATAAATGTTTATATTAGTGAATTTATTTTATTCCTGATAATCAATACCATGAAATAGTAAACCATCTTTTTTCTCAATAAAAAGAATAGGTTCCCCTCATGGTGAATCACAAGTCCAAATGAATCCTTTATCTTGATTCTTTTGGTGTTTCATCTTTAATTTTGTTAACTAAATTGGTGTCATTCTATATTTTATTTTTTAATTGGTGTAGCACTAGGTATGATTTTTATTTAAGAATCATCTTTATTATTTTGGGGAATTTCTTGGAAAGTATTTTTGAAATACATAAAAAATAAACCATAAAATTAAAATAACATAATCAAATGACATAAATATCCATCATGAATGGGTATTAAAACTGATATTATCAATTCAATATTCATTGGGAGTTCATGTTTTTTCCTCATACTAAATGTTTATTATCTGTTTATTCATGAAATCTAATGTAACTTCACTATAAAAGGAATAACATTTTGAGGAATCTAATCCATTTAATAACAAGATAAAATATTAGTTCCACTAAAATGTGGAACATTTTGGCACATGATGGAATCCAACATACGTGATTCATGATTTTTAATAACATTTTACTCCACATATCCATGGTTATTCCTTATAACATGGGTCAACATCCCAAGAATGGACATGATCATCAATGTTCCAAAACTAGTTATATTATATTTCTTAGAAGTGTTATTCCAACATTGATAATGAGTATTGATTCCATATATTCCATCAGGAATTATCACATAATAATGGAATAAACTGAGTTAGATCATATTTTCCAATAATATTGACCAATAATATAAAAATTCATCCAATGGTAAATTTTTTCAAATAATATAAATGATTTTCATAATATTAATGTTAGTAATGTTAATTTATAATCTAGTTCCCATGGTTTCTAAAAAAACTCCTTGAATACCAACTATAGAAAAACTAAATACATCAATTTATTAATGGACTCTACA
This sequence comes from Viscum album, assembly GCA_963277665.1. Lineage (NCBI taxonomy): Eukaryota > Viridiplantae > Streptophyta > Magnoliopsida > Santalales > Viscaceae > Viscum > Viscum album. The sequence continues at coordinate 368,843,488 of OY728153.1, read as the reverse complement.
TTATTAGATTAAAAGAAGATAAAATTTATATCATCCCAAAGGATGGATAATTTTATCGGTCTCGATGAATCAAATACAAACATTCCCTAATTATAAAGTACAACTAAAATTTAAAACAATGTGAAATTAATTATTAAAGAACCCTAAACTCATTCAAATGTTAAATCTTCATATCACGGGGAATGGAATCACACAGTGGAATCTATGACATTTAAATAAGGAATAACAATAATGGAATGGTATATAACTAAAATAACATTACATTTAATCAATAACATGATCACGAAATGCGTCCAATGATAATATCAATTAGATAATATAATGTATACAAATAACTTAGTTCTCATTAAAGTAAATTCCTAATGTTTGATGTTGGGATATTAGAGATAATTACATCTTTACCATTAATTATTATTACCAATAGTGTTTAATCGATTGTTATGTAAACAGCAAATACCCAATTAATATGAATTTTCTTACTAGTTTGTCTAATGGGACTAGTTGTTGAATTGATGGGATATCAATAACAAGACCTCATACATCATTACATGACCACTACATTACTCAAATAATGAATGGTAAATTTTAATAAAATTTATATGTCTTATCAGTTAATATATGTATTCATTAGTGAATATGGAATATAATGATTTCCATAGTAAAAAAATAACCTTTAATCTAAAATACCATGTATAGAAATGTTATATGGTTTAGGAAATAATCATATAAATGACACAAATAAAATATATATTTAAAATAGACCTAATTAACAATGAAATTGGATCACATGAATGTATTTTTATGGACAATTTCATTGTCGATAAAATTAGAAATGTATAATATATGACTACCAATTCATCATAAATATATATGTTTTGGTTATTAAAAGAAAATGGAAGTGAAAGATTATAATAATTTTTCGTTAATGTGTTTTATTTATAAAACCATTAAAACCTTATAGAGGATTATAAATATCATAAAGTAGTAATAGAATTAGGAAAATATGTCAATTTATTATATGTTAAAAAATAATTCATTTGAACAATTTCTAAAGAAATTCAAGAATGACCCCTCTATATTTTTTTGAAATATTCAACTAAATTAATGTTAAAAATAAATATATAACATAAAATTTCCATAGTCAATTAATAGATTTAATTTAATGAATTTTTATAAATTAATTTCAAAAATATGGTCATCGAATAAAAATATACCTGATGAAAAATAAATGTTAGATTAAATTTTCTTTCAAAAATGTATTTTCTATCGTACATTTAAATAGAGAGGATAAATTTTATGAAAACATGTAATATAATTAAATATCTAATATATAAAAAATTTATTATTTTAATGATGTATATATTATAAAATTCATTCAATGAAAAATATAACCAATTTAAAAAAAATAAAGAAGAAAAATAAATTCATACTTCCTTGTTAATATTAGAATTTTAACTTCATGAATGATTAAACATTAATTACAACATTTTGAAATGTTTATAATTATATAATCATTTTAACACATAAAATGGAAAATATATACAATACATAAAAATAAATAGGTTCATAATATAATTATTTTTAAATGAGTGGAAATTGAGAGGAAATCTCATACCTTAGTTTTGTATTTCGTTGAATGTGATCAAACATCTTGTATAATAAATATGAAATTATTATTCATCTATAAAATAATAATTTATATTTTTATAATATAATATATTATACAACTATATAATTTAATAACATTTTTATTAATAATTATTTATCAAAATCATCATTTCTGGGTGTTAATTTTTTCATTTTTCATGAGAAGTTTGGTTTAGATATTTAATTCATTTTAAAATTATTATGGTTACAAAATCTCAATATGTAAATAATTATATAAACATATTTTTAATTAATTATATAAATATATATTTAAATATTAATATCCATCAAATATATATATATATATATATAGAAAAATGATCTCCCTATTCATGGAGACAATAGTCCATACTTATGTGTAGACACTATTCTAACTTTTTGAAGGATCATATGTAATAATGGTACATAATAATTAATCATAAATAAATAAATAATATATCATATATATATCATAAAAATTACTTAAATATTTTCTTTTTAATATCAATGAATATAGTAAATCAAAAATTAATCACAACGCTTTGTAGAGGTTGGAGTCTACACATACGCATGAACAACATTATAATTATCTAAAGGATTGGAAGGTAAGAGGGTAGATATGAAATTAAAATTAAAAAATAATAATTATTTCACAAATATCATATGTACTAATAGGTTCTATTCTTTATATCCATTAATTTATAGGGCTGATATAACATGAATCACTTCGCTACATGAAGATAATAAGTCATATGTATGCATGGGTGCTGTTTTTCTTTTTCATATGATGGAAAATACAAGGAAATTTGTTGTCCCATAATAATAATAAAAAAAATTATATTTATGATACTTTATATACTATTTTTTGATTATATTCAATTGTTTTAGAGGACATACATGAAGAAATAAATTTGAAAGGGTTGGTAAATACAACTACATATTCCTCGGTATACTACATTTAAATCCATTATTAAGAGACCATTTACTGATTTTTATGAATAAATGATACAATAATTTGAAGGTATATATTATTATAATATAAATTATTAGAGTTTTTTTGAGATATATTCCACAATGTAGTGTAACAAAATTAAATTATGAGTTTCTTTTATATGTCTGGGGAGAGGCACACTTTTATGTTTAAAATTTATTACAATTAAAAAAAGTTAAAATCAATGAAATGAGTATAAAAATGAAATTAATAAGAATATAATGAGTATATTGTATAAATATAAACACCGTGTCAAATTTATTTAACTATAAATACTATTTCAGATCATATCATTCACTTTAATTACTTGGTGAACAAATTTTTACCATAACAATAATGTTGATTTTGTCGACATTAAAGAATTATTCTATTAATTACAAGGTTAAAATGGATCAACGATAGATAAAGGTAAATATTTTAGACCATATATTATCCCCATTATTCTATTTCTGTTTTTAAGGAAAAAAAAATAATTTTTCATAAAATATCATTAAAATCACATTTTCCACTATAAATTTAATTTGTCTTTAAAGACACAAATAAAAATTTGGAAGTGTAATATATTCCATTAAAAATATATAATATATAATATGTATCTGTAAAATTCATTTAAATTATTAATCTTCCAAAAAAATATTACAGTTATTATTTATAATATAATATAATTTATTTTTATATATATTTCATAGGATATGAATTAACGTTTCCAAAGCATTTATGGTAATTATTTCATAAATAATAATTCAAAATATTATTCCACGATAAAAAAATAATTCAAATTTCATCTAACAATTTATATCCAAAGATTAGTTCTTTTTATCTATATCACATAATATTATATATATTAAAAGCAACAGAGTGACATATTTGACACTATCCTTTACATAAATATTATAAAGGATGAAATAAAAGATAAATTATAAAGGAAATATTTTTAATTTTTGGATCATAATGGATGAAATATACTCATAAAAAATATGTTTATAGTTTTATAGAATTTTTATCATTATTACATTATTTTATAACATTCTTTACTTGATTTACCTGTTAACTAGGTGATAAAATTTACCAATATAAATATTCTTAATGTCTCAAAATAGAATGGAACTATTTAATAAATTGGAAAAATACTAATTACAAATATGGAGCTGATTTTACAGAATTTTAGTCCTATAATTGTATGAAATTAATTTAAAAATAATACTACAAAATGTTATAAAAAATGATGTTCTAGATAAATGCATTTCTATGCATAAAATATTACTCATATTGAAATTAGTTAAAATGATGATCATAATAGATGTGATTAAATTATTTCCAATCAAATTTAACATATATAATTTATAATAAAAAATAATATATTCATTTTAAATTACATGGTTTAATGTAAATAATTGAATAATTTACAATAATATATATTTTTCATGATTGGGTGGAAGAAAAATATTTTTAGAAATATAACAAAAAATAAACATAAGATAATAATGACATGATAAATGAGGAAATAATATGATTGAATCATAACAATATTTATATAGGTTTTATCATTATTTTAAAATTTGTGATGTATTTAAGGAATGATATCAAGGAAAGTTGATTTATTTAAAAAAATAAATAATATAATATAGTCATGTTATCGACAATTATAAACAAAAAGGGATATTTATGTTTTTTCAAAAAATATTCAAATTAGAATATCATCAGCAAGTAATCGCAACTTCACTCATTATATTGGAGTATATATATAAATACATCGAGGGATGTCTCAACACCAACATATAATTATCTTCTTCTTCAATTCCATGATTTGTTAATGGCTTATAAATTATCAATCACAAATTTTGAAACTCGACCTCCATGAAATTCTCAGATATAATATTATTTATAGAAAACTACATGAAAGATACCTCACACCTTTATATTCATGAACACATCCTAGAAAACATTTCTAATGAATAACAACTCAATAATAGACCAAAAATCATTCCTATTGATGTACTATCTTAGAAAACATGGTCTTGCCTTTCTCAATGAACAAAATATGTGATAGTATAATTTATCATATTCTAATTTTTGTCATCCTATTTTTAATTGAAACCAAATATTTCTTATTTCTCAATAATAGTTCAAAAATTGTGATCTTCATTGCTATATGTTGCATCATTTTCTCCTCATCCACCTACAAATTATTCAAATTTACTAAGAGGTCTACAAACACTCATGACTCATTGAACTGTACTTAATATTATTCTTTGGATATCTATGTTTATACTCTCAATATACTCGCATCATATCAATTTTTTATATAGAACTGAACACTTTTTATTACTATATTATCTTTCTTTCAGGATTTTATCAATATCATATCTTGTTAACTGAATAATATCATACTATTATTATATTCCCTCAATAAATAACCATAATAGAATAATCACTTTTTATTCCCCATGTCCTTAATAAAAATTCTTCAATATGTCACACATGAAACTAATTTTCATGATATTTTAAAATGAGTGTATACTCTATGAAAATTTTCTTGCAATTACTCTAATTTTTGGAACACACTCGAATGATTTCTCTATTATATTATTTAATATATTTCGATTAATATACCTTTAAATAAACTTTATAACAATAAAAATTTAGTCTCTCAAGATTTATAAATGTCATACATCAAATGAAATTACAATTTAGATAAATCTTATTATGGTGTTACATATTTTTAGAAAACATAGTATAAATTTTATCTTGGATATGTACACAACTACAATAGATTAATCATTATTTATTATCTCACTATTCATGATTTATGGGGTATCTTATGATACTTTATTCACCAACGACATAATACATGCATATTCTCAATTAGTTATTTTGTTTATCAGGATAATATAATTTGGATGTCTTCTATTTTATGGTAAAAAATACGTTTCCCTCTATATCATCCCTGTAATCATAGTACAATGACTAAATATCAGGGGTTGATCAATTATTAGAGATATTTTGAACCTAAATATCTCCTCCCATATCTTCAAATGTCATTATCATCAACATTAACAATTATGTAAATTCAATTTTATACTAAAAAATATCACGTATTATCATTATTGTTTTGATATAATTCTCCTTTTTTTAAATATTAGATTCAAAAATTATTATTTAGATTGGATCATGAATAATAATAGATTCATTATATAAGGACCCAGCCTTAAAACATTAGATAAATTTGAATTAAATGAATAATTCACATTGAGGATCTTTTCAGGTTTAGAGTTTTAGAGAATTAGGACATAACTATTACATCTCAAAAATTACAAGGTAGACACATCTACTCAGTTGCATTTTTTTCACAAAATATAAACTCTTGAACAAAATAGTCATGTCTAGTTACATGTTTTATATATCAGGAAATTGTTTTATCCCATCCTTGACCGTATTCCACTTTATATCCTGTGGAAAACATTTCAAAAACATGGGATGAGCACAAAAATCTCAGTAAGGGATATAAAAATACGTAAAGGAAACATTGGTCCACGTATACATAAGAATCACTGAAAACACACATTACTCATAAAATATAAGAACTTTAACATACCTCATGAAATAATAAGATTTATGTACAGCTCATAAAAATCATAAGACATAAAGGTAACTTGAGGCATTCATAACATTCTTACATAGGGAGAAACCCTCAAGGTTACGTTTGGAATACCCATCACAGTATATTCCCTAAATCTCTTCAGAGTAACCTTATTGTTTAACTCCTTCACGTTACCCAATGCATTGGAGAGCTATCTCAGGCTCACCCGCCGTTAGTTTATCTTGGAACCTACCTTCTTCATAAAAAATGCCCAAGAACCAGAACATAATAATATCACATAATACACTCATAAAGGAAACATAACATTTTTAGATTTCAATCACAAGATATCAATAAAACACATTGATATAATAAAAACATTATCAAAACCATTTTCAAAAGGAAAATTAAATAAAATTAAAACATGGTATTTAATTTTCATTAAAAAAATGTTATGGCTTGTAGATGGAGCTGAACCTCAAATAATGGTCATAACGGTGGAGAAGTCATTGTCACCACATACATTAGAAAAAAATTCCTTTTATCATTTAGTAAAACACTTCATACAAAAATATTCATTTTGAATAAATGTAAAATTAAAAGGGGTTTATACACCATATAAAATAAATTTGTGTATAAAAAAAATATGTGTCAATGAAAGGGGATTGAGACGAGGTCCCTTACAAAGATGATATCCTTAGATTAAGGATAAATCAATTATGTAATTATTTGTGAAAAATATAAATACACCCAATATATGTGTATATTATGTGTAAAACAATCAGAGTTCATTCACACATATTCATATAATGACATAATCAAGAAGTATAGTTTTAACCCAATGAATTGAAATTGGGTTAGGAAGTTCCCTTACAGAAATTCGATAGCCTAGCAGCGTCATTTTAAAATTCCAAAAATGAGATGATGAGAGATAAAAAGGGTATCTAATCACATGGAAAAATAATTTACAGTAATAAGTATATATAAGAACATATCCCAACATAAGAATATTTAAATTAAAAGTCCTAACGAAAGGAAGTCTTTTAAAAAGACGAGGGTGAATCGTTCGCTTATCGATTTGGGTATCTTTCGAAACATACACCCCATGAAATAAGGGTCATACAATGAAGATGTAAATACCCATAATTTAAATTATATTACACAAAGAATAAAATCATGGGAAGTACATACCCCACACAAAAGTAAATAGTGTAAAATGTTGCATGAAACTCATGGGAACAAAAACTGAGATAAATACCCCATACCTCATTGTAATCAATCGAGTCGTATGACCAAAAGATAATAAACAAAATATGAATCACAGAATACCATGAATATAAATAGAATCATGATAATATATATCAAATGTAAGAACAAACTACACCACATTCAATAAATAATTTGAAAACAATGGAAATCTCACGGAATTAAAAGTGAGATAAGATATCCCCTGACAAAAATTCGGCAGCCTAATAGCGCCACTTAGAACATCAAAAAATGGATTGAAGATATAAATTAGGGTCTATCATCATATGAACATAAAAATTAATGTATGATTAATATAGATGTACATCCCCAAACATAATAAAGAGGAGCTTAAAATAAGGGACATAAACGAGGGTACTTAAAAGGAAAGAGAGAGGTTGGATCCCTTACCTCAAGTCCGAATTGTCTTGTTTGTTTCTTTATTTTCCTGAATAATAAACATTGGAAAATTTATAATTTATTAAGGAACTCTTTTAATGTTTATTATTAAATTCATATGAAATATTATAATGTTCTACTAATTAGTTAATTATGTGAGTTCATATCAGAAGTTTTTGTCGATGCTCGGTACATGAGTCAAAGATGAACTTGTCTGAAAAGAATTGTCCATGTAGTTATAATTACACCATATCCAGAATATTATTAATGATTTAAATATAATATATATTCATTATGTATTCATTTTATACTATTCCATATCATTTGGAGATAAAGAAATGAAATGCACCGTTCATGGAGACGGTAGGTCGTACGTACACATGAACGCTACTTTCATTTCTTTGTCACATTAATGGAATTAAAAATAAATGAGAGAGAGAGATATATATATATATTATCATTAAAGTATAATATATATTTTATATAGGTTAGATAAGTTAATTAATTTAATTCTTTATACATTCCATGTATTGTATTAACGAGTCACATCACTTGTGGGGGCGGTAGTCCACACTTCCTCAAATGAAATTATCGCATTTTCCTAACATGAAAATCATAACGGTATGCTCTAAATGTAAAATACAAAAGAATAGAGAGGAAATAAATATAATATATATCATAAATAAATATATTTACATCATAATGGCGACCATGAGAGGTGGTAGGAGAAGATAGACTAATCATCGTTTCGGGGGGCAGTAATTCTCCATCCACGGAAACTGTGTGTTCTTTAACCATTAGATGGAGGTGTGTGTAAGTGTAGGTAGAATACATCTCATAATAACATCATAGTATATTCAATATACTGGTTATGTTACGAAAGAAAGTAATAAAAAGAGTTTAGGGGGTTGGAGAAGCAAAATAAAACAAAAGAACATAAGAGATGACATTACCTTTAAATCGGGTAACTCTCTTTGGTTTGAACCAAAAGGGTTTCTTGAAGAGATTTATGCCAAATGTAAGGCTTATATGATGAAGATATGGATGTGGAGAGATAAAATGACCAATATTTAGTGAGCTAAATGCTTGAGAGGTGTGTGTAAGGGGTTAAAGGCGGGGGCCATTTATAAGAGGGTGGAGGGGCACTCTTGGAATGTCTTGAAAAGTTATTTTGTTATAGAATGATTTTACAATATTAAAGTCCCACAATTATATATTTAGAGGATAAGGTGATAAGTGTTCGAAATCCAGCCATACAATATGTTTTCGAAAAGTTTATGTCTTGTTGTTTACCTTATATTTTCATTTTATTTAAATTGTTCATTAATGAGGTAATCACTGCATCATCATGGTTTTATAAATAAATTTATTTATTTAATGTCTAAAAATTATAAAAAAATATCATGACGTAGGAAATATTTTTATATTTCTAATCAATATTTATAGTTGAAAATATGACTTGTACAGCCCCATGTAAATTTTTTTTTAGTAAAACAATACATGTTTGTGACACATATTTTTACTCTAAATAAAATTTATTAATGTTATTTCTTACCCAAGTAGCTCCATGGGGTCCCCATGTTGACCCAAGGATTGTCTTGGTCTGCCATGACTTATCCAATAAGTTTAGGACAAGTGTAAAGGTAATTTAATATTAATATTTAATTATATTAACCTTAAATTACACTAATTATCTTTAATCGCGATTAATAAAACATAAAAGTTACTATTTACCAAAAAATTATTTTAATCCCATTGAACTGAATTTTAAATCCTAATGACAACCATGTATGATGTAATTTTGATATTCAAATCACAGAGATAGTAAATTTTAATTTAAATGAAAAATCAGTTTTTTTTAACTACCACATAGTGGTTTCAATATTCATCAAAAATTGATGTTTTTCAGAAAAATACCAAAAAATCACCCTAATATATATTTTATAATCCAAATTCAACAATTATCTCCATTTTACAAAATTAAAAATATAAAATTTTCATTAATTATTTTTATAATTAATTCCCACTGTCAAAACAAATAATGTGTTTTTAAGAAACAATATATATCAAAAGATTGACACTTGTTTATGTAAACTTTCAATGTGAAATTAATTCAAATGACCAACAAGGGATTAAATGGAAAAAATATATTTTAAATACACTTTAAACCCAATTAAAAAGATAATCTATCCATATAAGTAAAATAGATTAAAAGGAGTTTTTGAATTAAAATACAACATTTTCACTAAAAATGATCTTTATCGGAAAAATAACAAAAAATTACACAATGAAAATTTTGATGTCCAGATTCTAAAGAACTATTTTATTTTGTCAAATATAACATATAAAATTTTTAAAAGTATATTATAAAATGGTTTTCCATCAAAAGGAGGTTAATCGACCTTTTAATGAATATTAGAAGATTTATGCTTAAAATTGGGTTCATTTTCATTTTAAGCCTCTTACATTTATCTGGATAAATGGAAAAAAAATTTACAAGCATATATAATCATTGGGTAGTTAGTTCTGTTCATTCCTGCCATTACAATGGCTAGAAGTTAACTAACATTTAAAATAATATTATTATATTATTAGTGTGCAACGTAAGATTTGAAAGAAACTCATTGTTCCATATTGGGTACGCCATTAAACATAGAATTCCCTATAAAATAATATTTATATTTTATTCACAAATATTAATAAATATGAAAATTTCATATTCTATATTTACCTGGGATGTTTCATCCTTCCCCCCATTTGGGAATTGCGTCCTTGCAATTTTAAAATTGGGCTCAGAAACCTCATTGAATGTCCCACATCAGAACAAGAGTCAGCAAAACAATCACTTTAAAATAAATAAAGAGAAGTAAAAAGGTCACCCGAGTTAACCCATACTATGAATCAATGAAAACATGGATATGGAGGAGAAAAAAAAGGGTCATGTTCTGATGAAGAGTGATAGAAAACATGATTAGGAGAAAGTTAACCCCTAGAAAATCACAAACTTATGATGGGTTAAACGGTATTTGATTCCCCAGTATGAAAAGTTAACAAACAACATTTTTGTTTTATGTTACATTTTATTGTGGAATTTATTTATAAGATTAATCAAAACATAATAAAACATACTTACCTATCATTTAGACTTTAAACTTTTAGTATGTTTCTAACACAAACTCATATTTTCTAAAACGATGAGTATCCGAGATGACTTTTTCACATTAAGAACGCTAAAATCAACTTCTAGAGAATCACCTAATCCAAAAAATAGAACTATATATTTCCCATGTCTTTAGACCTTAACCAAAACCAAAAAATTAGTACAAGGTTAGATAATCCCCAAAATGGATAATCCTTTATAAAAAGAAAAGCTATTCTTAATCTCCAAAATTTGTTAAACATTACCCAAAGTTCAAAAAAGACCATTCGATAAACAATTGTCCATAAAATTCTTCAATGTAATCAAAAATAAGATTGAAACCCAAATCATCGAAGGATTTAATCACATAGTCTTTCAAGATAAATATTAACATTTATCTCTAAATAACATTAGTTACTCTTAGAAGGCTCATACTAAAAAGCAACTAACCTAAGAACATATCTTTCATTATAGGCTAATGATTTCCATTGATAACCCAAAATCAACTTATTCCTAATTCATATGATCGTATAACTAAAAATAAATTTTCATACTAACCAGGGACTTCACATAGTCCAGTGGTAGGTGATAAATACCAGTCACTCTTTGGTTGTGGGTTTGATTCCCACCGCATTTTCTGACGCAATGGGTTGTCACATGGTCTTCGTGTTGTACTTTTTCCAAAACTATAGAATTCGTAAAAAATTCCCCAAAAAGAGATAAAATCATCAAAAATAACCATAACATAATTTAATCTCAAGTTTATCTCATGCCTTTCATTTTCCATCATAACATATAGTAACCCATAATTACCTCAAAAGTAAGGATCATATAAAAACTAATGGTTACCTTTATAATTATTACCTGAACTTCCACATAGAGTTGGTTATATCATACATGATGCATTAGAGAACTCACCAAGGTTCAAGTGGTTAATCATGACTCCTGATATTTAGTTGAGAAGAGCCACAATAGTTCTCATTGCAGCTCCCATATCATTCATTTGTTCTTTCAGAAAACCGTCATAGTTTTCGTCACATCCACTATCACTTTGGTGCCAGTTAGATCCAACCATTTACTAAAACCAAAAAGGTTAGTGTGAGCATATCATTAGAATAGTCATATAATACTATGATAAAATTATTCATTTTATCATAAACTCATTAACTTTATCTAAAACTATGACTGTTTCTGAAATATTATCCATTATGGTAATGTCACTTATTCTTAAATAATAACCTAACCTCTAAAGTTATCTTAACCGACCTTTGATACAAAATATAATGACCCATACATAAAACATTACTTAATCATAAATTAAATGAATAATTCAAATTGAGGATCTTTTTAGGTTTAGAGTTTTAGAGAAGTAGGACATAATTATTACATCAAAAAAGATTACAAAGTAGACAATACTACTATAACCGATTTTTCACAACAATAAAAAAAATCATTAAATAAAACAAGAGGTTTTTTCTTGATATAAATCTTCTTGAATACTTCCTTTCTCTTACCCTTCCTTATAACCTGTGAAAAAAATTTCATAAAATTGGGATGAGCACAAAAATCTCAATAAGGGATATAAAAATAGGGAAAAGAAACATTAGTCCACGTATACATAAGAATCAATTAAAACACACTTTACTCATAAAACATATACACTTTAACATACCTCATGAAATAATACGATTTATGAATAACTCATAGAAATCATAAGACATAAAGGTCACTTGAGGCATTCATAACTCTCTTACGTAGGCAGAAACCCTCATGGTTACGTTTGGAATAACCATCACTGTATATTCCCTAAATCTCTTCAGAGAAACCTTAGTGTTTAACTCCATCGCATTACCCAATGCATTGGAGATCTATCTCGGGCTCACCCACACTTAGTTTATCACGGAACCACCTATATTCATAAACAATTCCCAAGAACCATAACATAATCCTATCACATAAAATATATGCATAAAGGAAATAGAACATTTCCACATTTCAATCACAAGATATCAATACAACGCTTTGATATAATAAAAAAATTATCAAAACCATTTTCAATACCAAAATAAAATAAATTAAAAAATTGTATTTATTTTTCAATTGAAAAAAATTTATGGCTTGTAGAGGGAGCCGAAACTCAAATAATGGACACAGCGGCGGAGATTTCATTTTCACTGCATACGTAAGACAAAACATTCCTTTTATCATTTAGTAAAATTCTTCGTACAAAAAAATTAGTTTTGAATATAAGTAAAATTGAAAGGGGTTTATACACCGCATAAAATAAAGTTGGGTATAAAACAAAATATGCCTCACTGAAAGTGGATTGAGACCAAGTCCCTTACAAATATGGTAGACTTAGATTAACGATAAATCAATTATGTAAATATGTGTGACAAATATAAATACACAAAATATAAGTGTATATTATGTGTAAAACAATCATAGGTCATTCAAACATATTCATATCATGACATAATCACGAAGTATAGTTTTAACCCAATGAATTGAAATTGGGTCAAGAAGTTCCCTTACAGAAATTTGACAGCCTAACAGAGTCATTTTAAAATTCATAAAATGAGATGATGAGAGATAAAAACTGTATCTCATCACATGGAAAATCATTTATAATAACAAGGATATATAAGAACATATCCCAACATAATAAGATGTATATTAAAAGTCCCATAAAAAATATGTCTTTTAAAAAGAGGATGGTGAATGGTTCGCTTAGCGATTTGGGTAACCTTCGAAACGTACACCCCATGCAATAAGGTTCATACAATGAAGATGTAAATACCTATAAATTAAATTATATTACACAAATAATAAAATCATGGGTAGTACATATACCACACAAAAGTAAATAGTGGCAAATGTAGCATGAAACTCACGGGACCAAAAAGTGAGATAAAAACCTCATACCTCCCTATAATCAATCGAGTCGTATGAACAAAAGATAACAAACAAAAAAAGAATCATAGAATACCATGAATATAAATATAATCATGATAATATATATCAAATATAATAACACAATACACCACATGTAATAAATAAGTGTGGAACAATGGAAATCTCACGGAATTAAAAGTGAGATAAGATATCCTCTTACGAAAATTCGGTAGCATAACGACGCCCCTTAGAACTTCCAAAAATGGATTGAAGATATAAATTAGGGTCTCCCATCAAATAAACATAAAAATTACAGTAATGGGAATATAGAAGAACATCCCCCAACATAAGAAAGAGGAGCTTAAAAGAAGCGACATAAATGAGAGTAATTAAAAAGAAAGGGAGAGGATGGATCCCTTATCTGAAGTCCGACTTGTCTTGTTCGTTTATTTATATTCCTGAATAATAGAAATTGTTCAATTGATAATTTATTAAGGATATACTTTAAGAATTATTATTCAATTCATATCACATATTATAATGTTATAATAATTAGTAAATTTTGTGAGTTCATATCAGACGTTTTTGTTAATGTTCGGTACATTAGTCGAAGATGAACTTGTTTGAAAATAATTCTCCATGTAGATATAATTAAACCATCTCTAGAATAGTATTAATGATTTAAATATCATAAATATCCAGTATATATTCATTTTATACAATTCTATAACATTTGGAGATAAAAAAATTAAATGCACCGTTCATGGAGACGATATGCCGTACGTACGCATGAACGCTACTTTCATTTCTTTGTCACGTTAATGGAATTAAAACTAAATTATATATATATATATATATATATATATATATTATAATTAAATTATAATATATATTTTATATAGGTCACATAAGTTAATTAATTTCATTATTTATACATTCAATGTATTTCATGAACGAGTCATATCACTTGTGGGGGTGGTAGTTCACACTTCCTCAAAAGAAATTCTCTCATTTTCCCAACATGAAAAGCATAAAGGTATGTTTTAAATGTAAAATACAGAAGCACAGAGAGGAAATAAACATAATATATATCATAAATAAATGTAGTTCCATAATAATGGCCACCATGAGAGGTGGTAGGAGAAGATAGAACAATCATTGTTTCGTGAGGCAGTAATTTTCCATCCATGGAAACAATATGTTCTTTAACCATTATATGGAGGTGTTTGTAAGTGTAGCTCGAATACTTATCATAAAAACATACTAGAATATTTAATATACTTGTTTTGTTATAAAATAAAGGAATAAAAAGAGTTTAGGGGGTTGGAGAAGAAAAATAAAACAAAAGAACAAAAGAGAGGGTATTACCTTTAAATCGGGTAACTCCCTCTGGTCTGAACCAAAAGGGTTTCTTGAAGATCTTTCTACCAAAGGTAAGGCTTATAAGATGAAGAAAAGGATGTGGAGAGATAAAATGAGCAATTTTTGGTGAGCCGATGGCTTGAGAGGTGTGGGTAAGGGGGTAATGGCGGGGGCCTTTTATAAGAGGGTGGAGGGGCACTCTTGGAATGTCATGAAAAGTTACTTTGTTATAAAATGATTTTACAATATTTAAGGTCCCAAAATTCTATATTTTGAGGATAAGGTGATAAGGGTTCGATATCCACCCATCCAATAGGTTTTTGAAAATTTTATGTCTTTTTTTACCTTATCTTTTCATTTTATTTAAATTGTTCATTAATGAGGTAATCACTACATCATCATGGTGTCATAAATAAATTAATTTATTTAATGTCTAAAAATTATAAAAAAATATCATGACGTAGGAAATAATTTTATATTTCTAATTAATATTTATAGTAAAAAATATGACTTGTATAACCCCATGTAAAAATTGTTTCAGTAAAACAATACATGTTTGTGACACTTTTATTTTTTACTCTAAATAAAAAGTTATTAATGTCATTTTCTTACCCAAGTGGCTCCATGGGTTCCCCATGTTGACCCAAGGATTTTATTGGACGACAATGAATTCTCAAATATGTTTAGGACAAGTGTAAAGGTAATTTAATAATATTATTTAAATATATTTACCTTAAATTACACTAATTATCTTTAATCGCGATTAATAAAACATAAAAGTTACTATTTACCAAAATATTATTTTAATCCCATTGAACAACAGTTTAAATCCTAATGAGAACCATGTATGTTGGATTTTTTAAATTCAAATCTTAGTGATGGTAAATTTTCATTTAAACAAAAAATCAGTTTTTTTAACTACCACATAGTGGTTTCAATATTCATAAAAAATTGATGTTTTTCAGAAAAATACCAAAAATTCACCCTAAGATATATTTGATAACCCAAATTCAACAATTATGTCCATTTTAAAAAATTAAAAATATAAAAGTTGCACTAATTATTTTTATAATTAATTCCCACTGTCAAAACAAATAACATGTTTTTAAGAATCAATATCTATCAAAAGATTGACACTTGTTTATGTCCAATTTCGATGTGAAATTAATTCCAATGACCAAAAAGGGATTAAATGGTAAAAATATATTTTAAGTACACATTAAACCCAATTAAAAAGATAATCTATCCATATAAATAAATTAGATTAAAATGAGGTTTTGAATTAAAATACAACATTTTCACTAAAAATGATCATTATCGGAAAAATAACAAAAAATTACACAAAGTAAATTTTGATGTCCAGATTCTAAAGAAGGATTTTATTTTTTCAAATATAACATATAAAATTTTCAAAAGTATATTTAAAAATTGTTCACCATCAAAAGGCCGTTAATCGACCTTTTAAAGAGTATTAGAAAATTTATGATTAAAATTGGATTCATTTTCATTTTAAGCCTCTAACATTTATTTGGATAAATAGAAAGAGATTTTACAAGAATATATAATCATTTGGTAGTTAGTTCTGTTCATTCCTGCCATTACAATGGATAAACGTTAACTAACATTTAAAATAATATTATAATATTATTAGTGTGCAACGTAAGATTTCAAAGAAACTCATTGTTCCGTATTGGGTAAACCAACAAAACATAGCATTCCCTTAAAGTAATATTAATATTTTATTCAAAAATATTAATTAATATGAAAATTTCGAATTCTATATTTACCTGGGATGTTACATCCTTCCCCCCTTTTGGGAATTATGTCCTTGAAATTTTAAAATTGTGCTCGGAAACTTCATTGAATGTCCCACATCTGAACAAGAGTCAGTAAAACAATCACTTCAAAATAAATAAATAGAAGTACAAAGTTCACCTGAGTTAACCCATACTATGAATCAATGAAAACATGGATATGGAGGAGAAAACAGAGGGTCATGTTCTGATGGAGAGTGATAGAAAACATGATTATGAGAAAGTTAACCCCTAGAAAATCACAAACTTATGATGGGTTAAATGGTATTTGATTCCACAATTGGAAAAGTTAACAAACAAGATTTTTGTTTTACGTTAATTTTTATTGTGGAATTTATTTATAAGATTAACCAAAACATAATGAAACATACTTACCTGTCATGTAGACTTTAAAATTTTACTACGTTTCTAACACAAACTCATATTTTATCAAACGATGAGTATCCGGGATGACATGTTCACACTAAGAGCGCTAAAATCAACTTCTAGAGAATCACCTAATCCACAAAATATAACTATATATTTACCATGTCTTTAGACCTTATCCAAAACCAAGAAGTTATTACCAGGATAGATAATCCCAAAAATGGATAATCCTTTATAAAAAGAAAAGCTATTCTTAATCTCCAAAATTTGTTATACATTACCCAAAGTTCAACAAAGACAATTCGATAAACAACTGTCCATAAAATTCTTCAAAGTAATCAAAAATAAGATTGAAACCCAAATATTCGAAGGATTTAATCACATAGTCTTCCATGATAAATATTAACATTTATCTCCAAATAACATCAGTTACACTTAAAGTCTCATACTAAAAAGAAAATAACCTAATCACATATCTTCCATTATAGGCTAATGATTTACATAGATAACCCAAAATCAACTTATTCCAAATTAATAAGATCGTATATCTAAAAATAATTTGTCATAATAACCAGGGACTTCAAGTAGTCCAGTGGTAGGTGATAAATACTTGTCGCACTTTGGTTGTGGGTTCGATTCCCACATCATTGTCTGACACGAAGGGTTGTCAGACGGCCTTCGTTGTGTCCATTTTCCAAAACAATATAATTCTCAAAACATTCCCCAAAAAGAGAAAAAATCATCATAAATAACCATTACATAATTTAATTTCAAGTTTATCTCATGCCTTTCATTTTCCATCATAACATAGAGTAACCCATAATTACCTCAATAGTAAGGATCATATAAAAACTAATGGTTACCTTTATAATTATTACCTAAACTTCCACATCGAGTTGGTTATATCATACATGATGCATTAGAGAACTCACCAAGGTTCAAGTGGTTAATCATGACTCCTGATATTTGGTTGAGAAAAGCCACAAGATTTCTCATTGCAGCTCCCATATCATTTAGTTGTTCTTTCAGAAAACCGTCACAGTTTTCTTCACATCCACTGTCACTTTGGTGCATGATAGATTCATCCATTTACTAAAACCAAAAAGTTCGGTGTGGGTATATCATTAGAATCATCATATAATACTATGATATAATTATTAATTTTATCATAAACTCATTAACATTATCTAAAACTATGACTGTTTCTGAAATCTTATCCATTATGGTGATGTCACTTATGTTTAAGAATACCCTAACCTCTAAAGTTATCTTAACTGACCTTTGATACAAACAACAAGGACCCATCCTCAAAACATTACTTAATCTTAAATTAAATGAATAATTCACATTGAGGAACTTTTTAGGTTTAGCGTTTTAGAGAATTAGGACATAATTATTACATCAAAAAATATTACAAAGTATACACTACTACTATAACTAATTTTTTTACAACAATAAAAAACAAATCCTTAAATAAAACAAGAGGTTTTTTTGATATAAATCTTCTTGAATACTCCCTTTCTGTTACCCTTCCTTATAACCTGTGAAAACCATTTCAAAAACTTGGTATGAGCACAAAAATCTCAATAAGGGATATAAAAATAGGCAAAGGAAACATTAGTCCACGTATACATAAGAATCAATGAAAACACACTTTACTCATAAAACATAAGCACTTTAACATACCTTATGAAATGATAATATTTACGAATAACTCATAGAAATCATAAGACATAAAGGTAACTTGAGGCATTCATAACACTCTTACGTTGGGAGAAACCCTCATGGTTACGTTTGGAGTACCCATCACACTATATTCCCTAAATCTCTTCAGAGAAACCTTAGTGTTTAACTCCTTCACGTTACCCAATGCATTGGAGAGCTATCTTGGGCTAACCCACACTTAGTTTATCATGGAACCACCCATATTAATAAACAATTCCCAACAACCATAACATAATCCAATCACATAAAATATGCATAAAAGAAAACATAACATTTCCACATTTCAATCACAAGATATCAATACAACTCATTAATATAATCAAAAAATTATCAAAACTATTTTCAATACCAAAATTAAATAAAATCAAACATTGTATTTATTTTCCAATTTAAAAAAGTTATGGCTTATAGAGGGTGCCGAAACTCAAGTAATGGTCACGACGGAAAAGATGTTTTTGTCACTGCATACATAAGACAAAACATTCCTTTTATCATTTAGTAAACTTCGTCGTACATAAATATTCGTTTTGAAAAATAGTAAAAGTCAAAGGGGTTTTACACCGCATAAAAGAATGTTAGGTACAAAACAAAATATGCCTCACTGAAAGTGGATTGAGACGAAGTCCCTTACAAAGACGATATCCTTAGATTAAGGATAAATCAATTATGTAATTATGTGTGAAAAATATAAATACACCAAATATAAGTGTATATTATGAGTAAAAAAATCATAGGTCATTCACACATATTCATATCATGACATAATCAAGAAGTATAGTTTTAACCCAAAGAATTGAAATTGGGTTAAGAAGTTCCCTTACAGAAATTCAACACCCTAACAGAGTCTTTTTAAAATTCATAAAATGAGATGATGAGAGATTAAAATGGTATATCTTCACTTAGACAAATCATTTACAGTAATAAGGATATATAAGAACATATCCCAACATAAGAAGATGTATATTAAAAGTCCTATCAGAAATAAGTCTTTTAAAAAGAGGAGGGTGAAAGGTTCGCTTACCGATTTGGGTAACCTTCGAAACGTACACCCCATGAAATAAGGGTCATACAATGAAGATGTAAAAACCCATAAATTAAATTATATTACACATATAATACAATCATGGGCAGTACATATACCACACAAAAGGAAATAGTGTTAAATGTAGCATGAAACTCACAGGAATAAAAAGTGAGATAAAAACCTCATACCTCATTGTAATCAATCGAGTTGTATGACCAAAAGATAACAAACAAAAAATGAATCATAGAATTCCATGAATATTAATAGAATAATGATAATATATATCAAATGGAATACCACAATACACCAAATTCAATAAATAAGTGGGGAACAATGGAAATCTCACGGAATTTAAAGTGAGATAAGATATCCTCTTACAAAAATTCGGTAGTCTATGGGCGCCACATAGAACTTCTTAAAATGGATTGAAGATATCAATTAAGGTCTCCCATAATACGAACATAAAATTTACAGTAATATGAAAATAAAATAACATCCCCCAACATAAGAATGAGGATCTTAAAAGAAGCGACATAAATGAGAGTACTTAAAAAGAAAGGGAGTGGTTGGATCCATTAACTCAAGTCCGACTTGTGTTGTTCGTTTCTTTATATTCCTGAATAATAAAAATTGTTCAATTGATAATTGATTAAGGATCTAATTTAATGTTTATTATTCAATTCATATCACATATTATAATGTTATAATAATTAGTTAATTATGTGAGTTCATATCAGACGTTTTTGTCGATGTTCGGTACATGAGTCAAAGATGGACTTGTTTGAAAAGAATTTCCCATGTAGTTATAATTAAACAATCTCAAGAATAGTATTAATGATTTCAATATCATAAATATCCAGTATATAGTCATTTTATACTATCCAATAACATTTTGAGAAAAAAAAATTAAATGCACTATTCATTGAGATGGTAGGTCGTACCTATGCATGAACACTACTTTCATTTCGATGTCACCATAATGGAATTAAAACTTAATGATATATATATATATTATAATTATAGTAAAATATATATTTTATATAGGTCACATAAGTTAATTAATTTCATTCTTTATACATTCCATGTATTGCATGAACGAGTCACATCACTTGTGGGGGTGGTAGTCCACACTTCCTCAAATAAAATTATCACATTTTCCCAACATGCAAAGCATAAAGGTATGTTTTAAATGTAAAATACAGAAGCACAGAGAGGAAATAAACATAATATTTATAATAAATAAATATAGTTCTATAATAATTTCCACCATGAGTGGTGGTAGGAGAAGATAGAACAATAATCGTTTCGTGAGAATGTAATTCGCCATCCACATAAACAATATGTTTTTTAACCATTATATGGAGGTGTGTGTAAGTGTAGCTCAAATAATTAACATAAAAACATCCTAGTATATTTAATATACTGTTTTGGTTACAAAAGAAAGGAATAAAAAGAGTTTAGGGTGTTGGATAAGCAAAATAAAACAAAAGAACATAAGAGAAGACATTACATTTAAATCGGGTAACTCTCTTTGGTTTGAACCCAAAGAGTTTCTTGAATAGCGTTCTGCCTAAGGTAAGGATTCTAGGATGTAGAGAGGGATTTTGAGAGATTAAATGAGTAGATTTTGGTCGAGCCAAAGGCTTTAGAGGTGTGGGTAAGGCGGTAGAGGTGGGGGCCTTTTATAAGAGGGAGGAGTGCCACTCTTGGAATGTCTTGAAAAGTTAATTTGTTATAAACTGGTTTTCAGATATTAATGGTACCAAAATTATATATTTTGAGGATAAGGTGATAAGGGTTCGAAATACACCCATCCAATAGGGTTGTGACAACTTTATGTTATGTAGTTTACCTTATATTTTCATTTTATTTAAATTGTTAATTAATGAGGTAATCACTGCATCATCATGGTGTCATACATAAATTTATTTATTTATTGTCTAAAAATTATAAAAAATATCATGATGTAGGAAATCTATTTTAATTTCTAATGAATATTTATAGACGAAACTATGACTTGTATAACCCCATGTAAAATTTGTTTTAGTAAAACAATACATGTTTGTGACACTTTTATTTTTTACTCTAAATTAAAAGTTATTAATGTCATTTTTTTTTACCCAAGTGGCTCGAAGGGGTCCCCAAGTTGACCCAAGGATTGTCGTGGTCGTCCATGACTTATCCAATATGTTTAGGAGAAGTTTAAAGGTAATTTCATATTATTATTTCATTATATTTACCTTAAATTACATTAATTATCATTAATCGCGATTAATAAATCTTAAAAGTTAATATTCAAGAAAAAATTATTTTCATCCAAATGAACCAAATTTTACATCCTAATGACAACCATGTATGTAGGATTTTTGAAATTCAAATCACAGAGATGGTAAAATTTCATTCAAATAAAAAATCAGTTTTTTAACTACCACTTAGTGGTTTCAATATTAATCAAAAATTGATGTTTTTCAGAAAAATACCAAAAACTCACCCTAAGATATATTTGATATTTCAAATTTAACAATTATGTCCATTTTACCAAATTAAAAATATAAATGTTGCATTAATTATTTTTATAATTAATTCCCATTGTCAAAACAAAAAACGTGTTTTTATGAAACAATATCTATCAAAAGATTGACACTTTTTTATGTCCAATTTAAAAGTGAAATTAATTCCAATGACCAAAAATGGATTAAATGGTAAAAATATATATTAACTACAATTTAAACCCAATTAATAAGATAATATATCCATATAATAAAATTAGATTAAAATGAGGTTTTGAATTAAAAGACAACATTTTCACTAAAGATGATCTTTATCGAAAAAATAACAATAATTTACAGAAAGTAAATTTTGATGTCCAGATTCTAAAGAAGGATTTTATTTTGTCATATATAACATATAAAATTTTCAAAAGTATATTTAAAAATGGATCTCCATCAAAAGGCGGTTAATCGACCTATTAATGAATATTAGAAGATTTATACTTAAAATTGGATTCATTTTCATTTTAAGCTTCTAACATTTATTTGGCTAAATGAAAAAATATTTTACAAGCATATATAATCATTTGGTAGTTAGTTCTATTCATTCCTGCCATTACAATGGCTAGACGTTAACTAACATTTAAAATAATAATATTATATTATTAGTGCGCAACAAAAGATTTAAAAGAAACTCATTGTTGCGTATTGGCTACGCCATTAAACATAGAATTCCCTTTAAAGTAATATATATATTTTATTCAAAAATATTAATAAATATGAAATTTTCATATTCTATATTTACCTGGGATGTTACATTCGTCCCCCCTTTTGGGAATTGTGTCCTAGAAATTTTAAAATTGTGCTCAGAAACTTCATTGAATGTCCCACATCAGAATGATAGTAAAAAAACAATCACTTTAAAATAAAGAAAGAGAAGTACAAAGGTCAACCGAGTTAACCCATACTAGAATTCAATGAAAATTTAAAGACCCTGAAATTTCAAGGAATTTTTTTTTTATTTTCTTTGGAATTTTGTGAGTGCGTGGTTTCTGATGGCACCTGATTCCAAGGCCCGGTGTGCCCAGAATAAAATTTCAAAGTTTAGCTTAGGTATGTTCAGTGAACAAACGAGCGTGTTTTTCTAACTTTTGGATTGGTGCTCGGAATCGAAATCTGAGGGCATCGATGAACTCGGAGTGCCGGTAATTGCCTAAGAATACACTTTCTGGAGTTGCGTTTTCTCGGGAGGAGTTTATAAAAAAAGAGTGGGGAATAAAAATATAATTGTTTTACAACTTTATTTTTATATCATACTAAGTGGTTTAAGTGTTGTGTCACATCACTTTTTCCCTCTCTTATGTGGTTTAACTCCTAGGTGTGGGAGTTGGAGTGGGACCTGTTGGGTTTCTAACATCTGTTAGGAGAATAACGATGATTTGGGGCCCACACAAGCCCCACCCCTTCACTTTTTCCATAACTCCTCACCTCCCTCTTAAATTTTGTAAACTCATCTTAATTGAGTAACACACCCGAACCCCTTTTAAATGCCAAGTCAACTCTCGCAATTTATTGTTCAATGCACGTTATTTGATTGTGATATTTTTGAATTTTGAAAGGGTTGGCATAAGTAATAAAATAAGGGAAACCGTATTTTATTATTATTGTTTTGTTGTGCGAGAAGTTTTGGATGAGAATAACTCTAGTCTTGAAGAACTTTCATTGCGAAGAACGACGAAGAACGCCAACCTCCGACGAAAGACAACGAAGAACGCTTGTTCTTCAGAGATCGACGACATGACGTCGTGTACCATGACGCCGACGATCCTCTTCTCCGCGACGCTTTGTACCGTGACACCGACGACGCTTACGAAGCCTCGTTCCGAGACGCCGTCTTCCGCGACGACCATTTCCCACAACGATCCTCATTCGATGATTTCGTCGAGGTAGGGTTTTTATTTATGTATAATTTAATTCCCTTGTTTCTTTCATTCAAAAAGAAAACAAAGAACACGGATCAACTTTTTGTCATGTTGATCCGGGAAAGTTTAGATTGCAGGTTGGGAATTTTGGTATGCTTCAATTTTATTTGAGGGATCGTGGAATGGATTTCATCAATTTTATTTAAAAAAAAATTTATTATTCATTCTTCGTAAAACCCAGTCTAATCTTGGATATTTGGTAATTCCAAACGCGGAGGGTGCGGGCCAAACTAACATGGCCCGATAACCCTCCACAGATTGTTGTTGGTGCGCGAATTGACTGCGATGATGGAACGAGACTACAACAGTGATTTGAGGCCTTCACAGTAATGTACGGGACACGAGATGAACACCGGCGTAGACAGAATTGAAAACGGACCACCAGAGCATCTTCGGTGGCTCGCGGACATCACTGGCAGCGCAGGTTGCCGTTGCAGCCGGCACCGGCCGACAGCCCGGAGGGGGCTGCACCCCGGCGCACTGCCAAGAATAACCTCCACAGCTAAAGCTGCAGCAGTAGGTGGCTGGATCCCGCGGTTGCGCGGGATCTGGGGGAGCAGGACGCGGCGAGCGAAAAGGCCGCGGGGGACCACGTCCCCCGCTCGGCTCGCTGGCCGAGCCAGCGTGCCACACGGCCATGCCGGGTCGGGTTGTGCGGACCGCCCCGGGCCGGGCAGCGCCCCGCCGGCTTGGTCTGCCCTCTGTGGGGTCGGACCTAGACCTTGGTTGGATCGACCCGGTGTGGGCCGACCTTGTGGCGGTAGGGCCGGGTTGGGCCGGGCCCAGACCCCCCATTTTCGGATCACATCCGGTTTTTTCACATATCATGGGCTACAGACCACCGATCGACTCACCGTCAGTTGAGTAGAGATCCTTGGATCGAGGTGGTCGTTTCGGTATATTACAATCAAGGTTTTGGAGAACTTTGCGTACATCCGGGTTGGTTCGAACACGAAACCAACCGGGCCTTCAGAGTGGAAACACTTATAACTTGAGTTCCGGACGTCTGATTGACGTTCCATCCACTTTTTTGGATTCCTCTTGATGAGACGAAACTTTTGGCATACTTCACCTAAGGTTTGGACACAGTTAGAGTACATCCGGGTTGGATTGTACCCGAAATCCAACCGGGCCCCTAGAACAGAAACGCCGATAACTTTCAAACCGGATGACCTTGTGATGAACTGTCAGCGACATTGGTAATCACGTTGAGAAACAGTCCCTATGAGTATACCCTATGAGATTTCAGGGTACAGTTGAGATGCGGCCGGGTTGGTTCGTACACAAAAACAACTAGGCCCCTAGGATGAAAAGGCTGATAACTCACATACCGGGGGCCCGATTGACGCGCCGTCTGTTGTGTTGACACCCCTATGAAGAGACGGTACTTTGAGATACTTCTTAGAGGGGCTTTGTGATACTTGGAGTATCAACCAGTAGCTCATGTAGCGGACCCTCCTAGAGACGAGCATACGGAGTACAAAGACTGTGTAGCCGGCTGAGACCTGACGACTGCTTGACCGAATCGACTTGGAGTGAGTCGACTAGCCCAGTGGACGAAGCACTACTGTGTTTGGGTGCAGACCCATGGCAGATGGAGTACTACTGCGTTTGGGTGCAGACCCGTGGTACTCAACAAAATGAGTAAATTTGCAGGGTATTAGGTGGGGTGAACAACTGTGTTTGGGTGGCAGATGTCAGCAGGATGCACTACTGTGTTTGGGTGGCTGACATGCGGTACTCGACAGGAGGAGTACCTCAGCAGTCTTAGGTATGTGAAAAGTACCTCAGAGTCATGACAAGATCACTGTACTCGTCAGAGACGGAGCTCTTCAGCAATTATGGTTTCGATAATGAAAATCCTGGTTTGAGATGAGTCTATGACCTTTGTTTTTACCTCATGATTGAGATGGGTCACTTGATAACATTGGTATATTTATGGGCATATACCTAGGTAGTGGTTATCAGTTGATTTCATAACCTTTGTATTTTCTAATGATTGATATGGGTTACTTGAAAACTTAGGTATAAGTATGGGATTGTACCTAAGTAATGGTTATCTATTGTGATATTTCCTTGTGGTTATCCATGTTTGATTTAGTGAGACCTTGAGGGTCTCGGGGTCCCTACTGAGTATCGTATACGCACCCCTGCACGGGCTATGCCCGCACCTCATTGTGTTGGTTGTAGACGACAGACATCACTGAAAGAGGTCGAGTGTTCGAGGACTGGACAGTACTCAGAGGTGGACCTCACAACGAGTCAGTATCAGGAGGTCGAATTCACGATAAGATGATACTCAGAGGAGGTTGACGGGCGAGAGCGTTGTGGAGGCTATCTGTACCTACCCATCAGGTAGGATCCGTGGAGGACGATCTAGGAGCTGCGCTATCTGTACCTACGCTTCAGGTAGGATCCGAGGTGGATGTCATAGGAGCTACTTCTATTCTTCCAGTTTCTTGTCTTTTCTGTTGTACTTTCGTTCAGTTGTAGATTTACTTTCAGTTGGGTTTGTATTCTGGCCCATTTACATTTTAGTACATTCTTTTGTACTTAGTGTATTACTTCCTCTTGTACGTTGTGGTGTTTTGTTGACTTTTATAAAGGCAATGCATTCCCAGTTATTTGGATTACGCCTTTGGTGCTAGTCGCTAGCCCCTGGCCAATGGAAGGCAGGATTAGGGTAGTCACGACATGGGCCCCGAGGACGGGTCATGACAAATTGGTATCAGAGGGGTTGGTTCTACCGCAGAACTTATAACTCTGATATTCCTTTTCTGTGAAGAAATAGTGTTAAGGGTATCGGGTGTGGTTTTCAGTTCAGGGAGTCCAGCGTTGGTGCGGGCGGCTGACGTATCCATACACCAGGACCCTGACTTCTGGTTTCCGACTAAGTGCACGAAAACACTAATGGCGTATGTGTTTCCAAAGGTTTTCCCTTAAAACAGCTCAAACCAGGTCAGCTTACTAGGTATAAATCGTTTGACCATGTCACGTATGTTTCTTTCTGCATGACTTTCCATGGATGACCATCTAGAGCCTAGAGGTATGTACGTACTGACAGTTTTCCATGCGACGAGGCTACGGTATATAGCCCTCTTTCAGTTGAGGGACCATCGGAGGCACCAGCGGTACTACCATACGTTGGGCCACCGATCCCACCTGCCCTAGCTACAGGCAATGCATGCCACTTGAGCACGCTGCACGAGTTCTAGCTCCAGAGGTCACCCTGGTTTCGAGGAGAGATGGACCCATATGCGGCTGAGGATTGGCTGGAGGATGTGGTGAGAGTTTTCAGGATAGTAGGTACACCAGTGGACTTCATGGTGATCTTTACTACCAGCCTCCTTCAGGCAGCTGCAGGCAGATGGTGGAGCCAAATTCTCCTGTTTTGCGAGGATATGACCTTCACATGGGGGTACTTCGAGACCTTTTTCAGGGTGGAGTTTGTACCAGTGGCTCTACACCCCAAGCGTGTTCAGGAGCTGCTGCCTTTGTCGTAGGATTTTCCGTTAGTAGACGATTCATCTGTAGGCCGTAGACAATTGATGCAGAGGTCCAAGAGGACCAGACCAGCATATGAGAGACCTCGGGATACTGGTTTGGTGGTGTGAGGCACATGAAACAGATCCGACCATATGAAGAGCAGGAAGTGTTATGAATGTGGCCGGAAGGGTCACCTCGCACGTGACTGTCTGACCCCCCGCATAGTTGTTCCGTAGGCTTTGAAGGAGCCACCAAGACAGATGCAGCGGCGGGTACTTGAGCAACAGTCGAGCAGTGGACAAGGCGATAAAGCTCCATAAGTAGGTGGACATGAGAGGATTTAGTGGATTCCTTTTTGTTCCTTGTACTTCTAGTTCAATGTTGCAGTTGTATTTGTGTCTTTGTACTTTGAGCTGCAGTAATAAAAGACACTTATCATTGTGATGTTTTGTTTCCTGTACTTTTGTTTGGTTGATACTGAGAGGTCCAGGTTTAAACTGTTGACTTGACCCTCTCTTTCGAGATTTCTACTGGAGGAGACCCAGTGACCTCACACCGATTCTGACAGTGTTACTCGACCCTTGGAGGCGAGTGTGACAGTTGGATCTCTTGGTAGTAACATCGAGGCCTTACGACGTCATCCATCGAATGAATGAATCATTCCTTTCAAGATTGGATGTATTAGGAAAAAAGGTTGTGGTCTAACAACAACATCGGGATGGTTATTCCTTGGTCAGAGAAAAGGAAACCCCAGGCAGTGCAGGATAAACTCATGCAGAGGAGGGTTTGGACGATCACTCTTGGGTCGACCAACCTTACCCCCGTGGCAGCAGGAGTTTTTAGTTTCAGTTCTAATCAGGAAATGGAGGCCTCTAGAGTTCGAGGATGGCGATCACGTCCTTATATGGGTCTCACCTCGATGAGGTTTACGGAGATGTGGCCGAGGCGACAAGTTATCTCCGAGGTTCAACAGTCCTTTCTAGGTCCTCAGTTGGGTAGGTGAGGTGGTTTACCGCTTGAACTTTCCATCTCAGTTGCACCAGGTGCATGATGTTATCCATGTATCTCAGCTGAGGAGATATGGGCTTGATCCTTCACAAATCATCGTCCTCATGAATTAGGACATCGATGGAAGGGAAACATTCACCGAGGTTCCTGTGGGGATCGAGGATCGATAGGAGCGGATCCTACGTAGATGGTCGATTCCTCAGGTGCTCTTTCACTAGCAGTATGGGAACCTCCAGGTGAGCACATGGGAGTGGAAGGCTTAGATGCTTGCTGAATTCCACTTTTGTTTCACTAGTTTGTGTTTTAGTTTTACGGGGATGTAAAGCCCTGATGTGGGAGTAATGTAAAGACCCAGAAATTTCAAGGTAATTTTTATCTTAATTTCATTGGAATTTTTATTTTGCGCGGTTTCTGACGGCACCTGATTCTGAGGCCCGGTGTGCCGGGAATAAATTTTCGAAGTTTATCTCGGGTACATTCAGTGAACGAATGAGTGAGTTTTTCTAACTTTTGAAACGGTGCTCGGAATCGAAATATGAGGGCACTGATGAACTCACAGCGCAGATAATTTCTTATGAAGACCCTTTCTGGAGTTGCGTTTGCTCAGGAGGAGTTGTTAAAAAAATGATTGAGGAATAAAAATATAATTGTTTTACAACATTGTTTTTATTTCTTGCTAAGTGGTTTAAGTGTTGTGTCACAACACTTTTTCCCTCTCTTATGTGGTTTAACTCCTTGGTGTGGGAGTTGGAGTGGGACCTGTTGGGTTGCCAACTTCCCTTGGGAGAATAAAGGAGAGGTGGGGCCCACACGAGCCCCACCCCTTCACTTTTTCCATAACTCCTCACCTCCCTCTTAAATTTTGTAAACTCATATTAATTGAGTATCACACCCACACCCCTTTTAAATTCCATGTCAACTATCACAAATAATTGGTCAATGCACGTTAATTGATAGTGATATTTTTGAATTTTGAAAGGGTTGGAATAAGTAATAAAATAAGGGAAAGCTTATTTTATTGTTTTATGTTTTGTTGTGTGAGAATTTTTGGAAGAGGAGAACTCTAGTCTTGAAGAACGTTCTTCCTCATTGAATAACGCGAAGAACGACGAAGAACTCCGACCTCCAATTAAAGACGACGAAGAACGCTAGTTCCTCAGAGATCGACGACATGACGCCGTGTACTGCAATGCTAACGATCCTCTTCTCCGTGACGCCGTGTACCGCGATGCCGACGATTCTTACGGAGCCTCATTCCGCGACGTCGTCTTCCACGATGACCTTTTCCTGCAACGATCCTCATTCGATGAGTTCGTCATGGTTGGTTTTTTATTTATGTATAATTTAAATCCCTTGTTTCTTTCGATCAAATATAAAACAAAGAACATTGATCAACTTGTTGTCATGTGGATCTGTGGATGTTTTAATTGCGGGTTTGGAATTTTGGTATGCTTCAATTTTATTTGAGGGTTTGTGGAATGGAATGCTTCAATTTTAGTTAAATAAAATTGATTATTCGTTCTTCGTAAAATGCTGTCTAATCATGGATATTTGATAACGCCTAACGCGGAGGGCGCGGGCTGAACAAACACTATCTGAAAACCCTCCACAGATTGTTGTTGGTGCGCGGATTGACGAATATGATGGAAAAGGACTACAACAGTGATTTGAGGCCTTCACAGTAGTGTACGGTAACCGAGATGAACACCAGCACAGAAGGAATTGAAAACGGACCACCAGAGAAACTACGGTGGGCAACAGACAGCACTGGCAGCGCGGGGCGCCGGCGCGGCGGTGCCGGTGGCCGGCCGCACGGAGGCGGCGGCGCCCCGGAGCGCCACTAGGAGGAACCGCCATGGTGGCAGGCAGCCGGATCCCTCGACCGCGCGGGATCTAGGGGAGCAGGACGGGGCGCTCGCCGCGTCTGTGGAGCGCAATGGCCGCGGGGGACCGCGTACCCCGTTCGGCTCGCTGGCCGAGCAACCGTACCACCCGGACGGGCCGGGACATGTTGCGCTGACCGGACTGGGCCGGGCCGCCCCCTGCCGGGTCGGACCCCGACCAGGTCGGGTCGACCCGGTTCGGGCCGACCCAGGGGGGTTGGGCTGGGTCGGACCGGGCCCAAAACCCCCATTTTCGGATCACTTATGATCTTTTGCCCATATCTTGGGCTAAGGACCTCCTATCGATGAACCTTCAGTTGCGTAGAGATCCTTGGATCGAGGTGGTTGTTTCGATATATTACACTCAAGGTTTCGGAGAACATTGTGTATTGCCGGGTCGGTTCGAACACGATACCAACTGGGCCCTCAGAGCGAAAACACTTATAACATGAGCTCCAGACGTCCGATTGACGTGCCGTCGACTTTTTTGGATTCCTCTTGATGAGGAGGAAGTTTTGGAATACTTCACCTGAGGTTTGAACGCAGTTGAAGTATGTCCGGGTTGGATTGTACCCGAAATCCAACCAGGCCCCTGAAACAGAAAACCTGATAACTTTCAGACCGGACGACCGTTTGACGAACAGTCAGCGACGTTGGTAATCTTGTTGACAAACAGTCCCTATGAGTATACCCTATGAGAGTTCGGGGTATAGTTGAGATGCGACTTGGTTGGTTCGTACACGAAACCAACTGGGCCCCTGGGACAAAAAAGCTGATAACTCACAGACCGGGAGCCCGATTGACGCACTGTCTATTGCGTTGAGACCCCTATGACGAGGCGGTCCATTGAGATACTTCTTAATGGGACATTGTGATACTTGGATTATCGACCTGTAGCTCATGGATCGGACCCTACCGGAGATGAGCATACGGAGTACGGAGACCGTGTAGCCGGCTGAGACCTGACGACTGCTTGACCGACTCGACTAGGAGTGAGTCGACTAGCCCAGTGGATGGAGCACTACTGTGTTTGGGTGAAGACCCATGGAGGATGGAGAACTTATGCATTTGGGTGTAGACCCGCGGTACTCAAAAGAAGGAGTACTTCTCCAGGCTATTAGGGGGGTGCACTACTGTGTTTGGGAGGCAGACCCCAGCGGTAAGCACTACTGTGTTTGGGTGGCTGACCTGAGGTACTCTACAGGAGGAGTACCTTAGCCGTCTTAGTTTAGTGAGTAGTACCTCAAAGTTGGGACAGGATCATTGTACTCGTCAGAGACATATCTCTTCAGCTATTACGGTTTCGATAATGAAAATCATGGTTTGAGCTAAGTCTATGACCTTTGTGTTTACCTCATGATTGAGATGGGTCACTTGATAGCGTAGTTATATGTATGGGCATATACCAAGGTATTGGTTATCTGTTGATTTCATAACCTTTGTGTTTCATCATGATTGATATGGGTTACTTGATAACTTAGGTATAAGCATGGGCTTATACCAATGTAAGGGTTATCTTTTGAGATCCTTCCTTGTGGTTATCCTTGTTGGATTTAGTGAGACCTTGAGGGTCTCGAGGACCCTCCAAAGTATCGTATACTCACCCCTGCACATGCTATGCCCACACCTCATTGTTTTGGTTATAGACGACGGGCAGCACTGACAGAGGCCGAGTGTTCGAGGACTGGACGGTACCCGAAGGTGGACCTCACGATGAGTCAGTATCTGGAGGTGGACTTCAGGATGAGACGATACTCAGAGGAGGTTGATGGGTGAGAGTGTTGTGGATGCTATTTGTACCCACCCCTCAGGTAGGATCCATGGTGGACGATCCATGAGCTGCACTATCTATACCTACCCTTCAGGTAGGATCCGAGGTGGACGACCTAGGAGCTGCTTCTATTCTTCCAGCTGCTTGTCTTTTCTGTTGTACTTTCGTTCAGTTATAGCTATACTTTTAGTTGGGTTTCTATTCTGGCCCATTTATTTTCTGCACTTTCTTCTGTACATAGTGTATTACTTCTGCTTGTTCTTTGTGGTGTTTTGTTTACTTTTATAAAGGCAATTACTTCCCAGTTATCGAGATTATGGCATTGGTGCTAGACGCCAGCCCCTGGCCTATGGAAGGCAGGCTTGGGGTAGTCACAGCATGGGCTCCAAGGAGGAGTCGTGATAGAAAACATGGATATTGAGGGGAAAAATGGTCATGTTCTGATGGATAGTGATAGAAAACATTATTAGGAGAGAGTTAACCCCTAGAAAATCACAAAATTATGATGGGTTAAACGGTATTTGATTCCCCAGTAGGAAAAGTTAACAAACATTGTTTTTGTTTTCTGTTACTTTTTTTTGTGGAATTTATTTATGAGAATAACCAAAACATAATGAAACATACATACTTATCATGTATACTTTCAACTTTTACTAGGTTTCTAACAAAAACTCATATTTTCTCATACTATGAGTATCTGACATGATTTTTTCACATTAAGAGTACTGAAATCATCTTCTAGAGAATCACCTAATCCACAAAATAGAACTATATATTTACCATGTCTTTAGACCTTAAAAAAACCAAAAAGATAGTACAAGGTTAGATAATCCCCAAAAAGGATTATCCTTTATAAAAAGAAAAGCTATTCTTAATCTCCAAAATTTGTTAAACATTAACCGAAGTTCAATAAAGACCATTCGATAAACAATTGTCCATAAAATTCATCAAATTAATAAAAAATAAGATTTAAACCCAAATCTTCGAATGATTTAATCACATAGTCTTCCATGATAAATCTTAACATTTATCTCCAAATAAAATCTGTTATTCTTAAAGTCTCATACTGAAAATTAACTAACCTAATCACATATCCTCCATTATAGGCTAATCATTTCCATAGATAACCCAAAATCAACTTATTCCGGATTCAAAAGATCGTCTAACTAAAAATAATTTCTCATACTAACCCATGACTTCACGTAGTCCAGTGGTAGGTGATAAATACGAGTCGCACTTTGGTGGTGGGTTCGATTCCCACAGCTTTTTCCGACGCGACGGGTTGTCACACGATCTTCATGTTGTCCTTTTTCAAAAACTATATAATTCTTAAAACATTCCCCAAAGAGAGATAAAATCATCAGAAATAACAATAACATAATTTAACCTCAAGTTTATCTCATGCCTTTCATTTTCCATCATAACATATAGTATCCCATAATTACCTCAAATATAAGGATCATATAAACACTAATGGTTACCTTTATAATTATTACCTGAACTTCCACATCGAGTTGGTTATCTCATACAAGATGCATTAGAGATCTCACCAAGGTTCAAGTGGTTAACCATGACTCTTGATATTTGGTTGAGAAGAGCCACAAGAGTTCTCATTGCAGCTCCCATATCATTCCGTTGTTCTTTCAGAAAACCATCACAGTTTTCTTCATATCCACTATCACTTTGGTGCCTTCTAGATCCAGACATTTACTAAAACCAAAAAGGTTAGTGTGATTATATCATTATAATCATCATATAATACTATGATATAATTATTCATTTTATCATAAACTCATTAACTTTATCTAAAACTATGACTGTTTCTGAAATCTTATGCATTATGACAATGTCACTCATGCTTAAAAAATATCCTAACCTCTAAAGTTTTCTAAACCGACCTTTGATACCAAATATGAGGACCCATCCTTAAAACATTACAGAATCTTGAATTAAATGAATAATTCAAATTGAGGATCTTTTTAGGTTTAGAGTTTTAGAGAATTAGGGCATAATTATTACATCAAAAAAGATTACAAAGTAGACAGCAATACTATAACCGATTTTTCACAACAATAAAAAACAAATCCTTAAATAAAACAAGAGTTTTTTTCTAATATAAATCTTCTTGAATACTTCCTTTCTCTTACCCTTCCTTATAACCTGTGAAAAACATTTCAAAAAAGTGGGATGAGCACAAAAATCTCAATAAGGGATATAAAAATAGGGAAAGGAAACATTAGTCCACGTATACATAAGAATCAATGAAAACACACTTTACTCACAAAACATAATCACTTTAATATATCTCATGAAATCATAACATTTCTGAATAACTCATTGAAATCATAAGACATAAAGGTAACTTGAGGCATTCATAACACACTTACGTAGGGAGCAGCCCACATGGTTACATTTGGAATACCCATCACAATATATTCCGTAAATCTCTTCGGAGAAACCATAGCATTTTACTCCTTCACGTTACCCAATTCATTGGAGAGCTATCTCGGGCTCACCCACCGTTAGATTATCATGGAACCACCCATATTCATAAACAATTACCAAGAACAACAACATAATCCAATCTTATAAAACATGCATAAAGGAAACATATCATTTCAACATTTCAATCACAAGATATCAATACAACACATTGATGTAATCAAAACATTATCAACACCATTTTCAATACAAAAATAAAATAAAATTAAAAAATTGTATTTATTTTTCAATTAAAAAAATGTTATGTCTAATAGAGGGATCCGAAACTCAAATAATGTTCACAGCGGCAGAGAAGTCGTTGTCATCGCATACGTAAGAAAAAAAATCTTTTTATCATTTAGTAAAGTGCTTAGTACAAATATATTCCTTTTGAATAAAATTAAAAGTCAAAGGGGTTTATACTCCGAAGAAAAGAAACTTGTGTATAAAACAAAATATGCCTCAATGAAAGGGGATTGAGACGATGTCCCTTACAAAGACGATATCCTTAGATTAAAGATAAATCAATTATGTAATTATGTGTGAAAAATATAAATACTCCCAATATAAGTGTATATTATGTATAAAATAATCGGAGGTCATTCACACATATTCATATCAGGACATAATCAAGAAGAATGGTTTTAACCCAAAGAATTGAAATTGGGTTAAGAAGTTCCCTTACAGAAATTTGATAGCCTAACAACGTCATTTTAAAATTCAGAAAATGAGATTATGAGAGACAAAAAGGGTATCTCATCACTTGGAAAAATCATTTACAGTAATACAGATATATAAGATCATATCCCAACATAAGAAGATGTATATTAAAATACCTAACAAAAATAAGTCTTTTAAAAAGAGGGTTAAAGGTTCACTTACCGATTTGGGTAACTTTTGTAACGTACACCCCATGAAATAAGGGTCAAATAATGAAGACGTAAATACACATAAATAAAATTATATTACACAAATAATACAATCATGGGTAGTAAATATACCACAAAAAAGGAAATAGTGGAAAATGTAGCATGAAACTCACAAGAATAAAAAGTGAGATAAAAACCTCATACCTCATTCTAATCAATCAAGTCGTATGACCAGAAGATAATAAACACAATATGAATCACATAATACCATGAATATAAATATAATCATGATAATATATATCAAATTTAACAACACAATAAACCCCATGAAATAAATAAGTGGCGAACAATGGAATTCTCAGGGAATTAAAATTGAGATAAGATATCCTCTTAAGAAAATTTGGTAGCCTAACAGCGCCACTTAGAACTTCCAAAAATGGATTGAAGATATCAATTAGGGTCTCTCATCATATGAAAATAATAATTACAGTAGTATAAATATAGAAGAACATCACCCATCATAAGAAAGAGGAGCTTAAAAGAAGCGACATAAATGAGAGTACTTAAAAAGAAAGGGAGATGTTGGATCCCTTTCCTCAAGTCCGACTTGTCTTGTTCATTTCTTTATATTCTAGAATAATAAAAATTGTTCAATTGATAATTGATTAAGGATATCCTTAAATTTTTATTATTCAATTCATATCACATATTATAATGTTATAATAATTAGATAATTATGTGAGTTCATATTAGACTTTTTTGTCGATGTTCGGTACATGAGTCAAAGATGAACTTGTTTGAAAAGAATTGTCCATGTAGTTATAATTAAACCATATCCAGAATAGTATTAATGATTTAAATATCATATATATATATAGTATATGTTCATTTTATACTATTTCATAACATTTGGAGGTAAAAAAAATGAAATGCACCATTTATGGAGATGGTAGGCCGTACGTACGCATGAACGCTACTTTCATTTCTTTGTCACCTTAATGGAATTAAAAATAAATAAAAATTAATATATATATTATAATTACAGTATAATATATATGTTATATAGGTCACATAAGTTAATTAATTTCATTCTATATACATTCCATGTATTGGATGAACGAGTCACATCACTTGTGGGGGCGGTAGTCCATACCTCCTCAAATGAAATTATCGCATTTTCCCAACATGAAAAACAGAAAGGTATGTTTTAAATGTAAAATACAGAATTATATAGAGGAAATAAATATAATATATATCATAAATAAATAAAGTTTCATCATAATGGCCACCATGAGAGGTGATATGAGAATATAGAACAATCATCGTTTCGTGAGGCAATAATTCTCCATCCACGAAAATAGTATGTTCATTAACCATTATACAGAGGTGTGTGTAATTTTAGCTCGAATACTTATCATAAAAACATCCTAGTCTATTTAAGATACTGTTTTTGTTACAAAATAAATGAATAAAAAGAGTTTAGGGTGTTGTATAAACAAAATAAATCAAAAGAACATAAGAGAGGACATTACCTTTAAATTGGGTAACTCTCATTGGTTTGAACAAAAAGATTTTCTTGAAGAGATTTCTGCCTAAGGTAAGTAATATAGGATGTAGATATGGATTTGGAGAGATAAAATGTGCAGTTTTTGGTCGAGATAAAGGCTTTAGAGGTGTGCGTAAGGGGGTAGAGGTGGGGGCCTTTCATAAGAGGGAGGAGGGGAACTCTTGGAAAGTCTTGAAAATTTACTTTTTTATAAAATGGTTTTCGAATATTAAAAGTCCCAAAATTATATATTTCTAGGATAAGGTTATAATGGTTCTAAATCCACCCATAAAATATCTTTTTTACAAGTTTATGTCTTAAATTTTACCTTATCTTTTCATTATATTTAAATCATTCATTAATGAGGTAATCACTGCATCATCATGGTGTCATAAATAAATTTATTTATATAATTTATAAAAATTATTAAACCAATATCATGATATAGGAAATAATTTTATCTTTCTAATTAATATTTATATTCGAAAATATTACTTGTATAACTATATGTAAAAACTGTTTTAGTAAAATAATACATGTTTGTGACACTTTTATTTTTTACTTTAAATAAAAAGTTATTAATGTCAATTTTCATACCCATGTAGATCCATGGGGTCCCCAAGTTGACCCAAGGATTTTAATGGTCGGCCATGAATTATCCAATATGTTTTGGACAAGTGTAATCGTAATTTCATATTATTGTATCATTATATTTACCTTAAATGACACTAATTTCCTATAATCGCGATTAAAAAAACATAAAAGATACTTTTCACCAAAAAATTATTTTAATCCCATTGAACAACATTTTATATCTTAATGACAACCATGTATGTCGGATTTTTGGAATTAAAATCACATAGGTGGTAAAATTTCATTTAAACAAAAAATCAGTTTTTTTAACTACCACTTGGTGGTTTCACTATTCATAAAAAATTGATGTTTTTTCGAAAAATACCAAAAAATCACTCTAAGCTATATTTGATATTACAAATTCAAAAATGATGTCTATTTTGACAAATTCAAAACATAAAATTTTCATTGATTAGTTTTATAATTAATTCCTGCTGTCAAATAAAATAACGTGTTTTTAAGAAACAATATCTATCAAAAGATTGACATTTGCTTATTTCCAATTTCAATGTGAAATTAATTCCAATGACCAAAATTGAATTAAATGGTACAAATATATTTTAGATACACTTTAAACCCAATTAAAAAGATAATATATCCATATTAATAAATTAGATTAAAAGGATGTTTTTAATTAAAATACATCATTTTCACTAAAAAGGTTCTTTATCGGAAAAATAACAAAAATTTACACAAAGTAAATTTTGATTTCCAAATTCTAATGAAGGATTTTATTTTTTCACATAAAACATAACGAATTTTCAAAAGTATATTTAAAAAGGGTTTGCCATCAAAAGGCGGTTAATCGACCTGTTAATGAATATTAGAAGATTTATTCTTAAAATTGGATTCATTTGCATTTTAAACCTCTAACATTTATTTTGATAAATGAAATTTTTTTTGACAAGAATATATAATCATTTGGTAGTTAGTTCTGTTCATTCCTACGATAATATTGGCTAGGCGCTAACTACCATTTAAAATAATAATATTATATTATTAGTGTGCAACATAAGATTTCAAAGAAACTCATTGTTGCGTATTTGGTACACCATTAAACATAGAATTCCTTTTAAATTAATATTAATATTTTATTTACAAATATTAATAAATATGAAAATTTCATATTCTTTATTTACCTGGGATGTTACACATTATTTTTAAAACACATCAGAAAAGAATACTCATAATCAAATTTAAACTCGTCTTCAGAAACATTAATATGGATACATGGGATTCAAGACTGTAGATTTCCAAAATTTCTATATGTATTTACATTTATATCGGAAGATATCATAACATAATAGAGAAGACGATTCTTATGTAGAGTAATATTATTTATCTCAATATTGAATATGGTATAATATGTTATAATATGTATACTTGGATAGTTTTTTTATAAAAAATAAATAATAATTCTGGTGATTGGCTAGATGTTAATAATGGAAATAAATTAGTAATTTCATTGATAGTAGGTAAATTTAATAAATTATTTGTGAAGGATATCATGATATTGAATAAGTAAGATGATGGTTTGAAGAGGCTTTTGATTCGTGAAGAGTAAGGAAATATGGATCTTAATATGTTCATGTGGTCGATGAAATGTTATTTAGATAGTTGAATAAAACATGTTCACATCATCACTTAATTATTGTTAGTGCGGTTACTCTATAGTTTTATATGTAACTAATTTAGAGTATTTCTTGAGTTTTCTCTAGTATTGTTCATGTTATCACTTTGAGTGTATCATGTGGCCACTTCAATATTATTATTTCAGTCTCTCAAGAGTTTTATATGAAATCAATTTGATATTATTCATGTACTCACTCAGGAGTCCTGGAGTTTCATCAAAGGAAATATTGTAAGTAATATAGACTGTGAAACTGTATGTATTTACAAGGGTAAATTAAAATTACATATGGTATTTCACATTTGGTCTCTTTTAATGTTGTCATATGACAGATTTAGAGTTAAACGAATGGTTGAACCTCATATGGTCGACACACTAATGATGACCTCCTAAAACAGATTATTTTTATCTGGTTAACATCAAACTATCAATCCCATACATGGAATATTTTTTGTTTAATTTTTTGGGAGAAACAAAGAATTTTCTCAATTTGATTATTGTAATGGATTTTTTATAATTTGGTATTATAGATCTATTTTATCGAGTAAATTATCACATCATTAATGTTATTCCTAAATGAGTTTGTTTTTAGTTATATTCTCTTTAATGAAAAACTATTATCCTCGAAATCTAATTTTTCATGAATAAATTTGTTTTAAAAATATTAATAAATTATTTGATTATCTAGATCACAATATCGG
This sequence comes from Viscum album, assembly GCA_963277665.1. Taxonomy (NCBI): domain Eukaryota; kingdom Viridiplantae; phylum Streptophyta; class Magnoliopsida; order Santalales; family Viscaceae; genus Viscum; species Viscum album. The sequence continues at coordinate 368,802,843 of OY728153.1, read as the reverse complement.
GATTTTATAAACATAGACCTTTTATGACTGAATGTATTAATTTTCATGTGTATTGAATTAATTTATCACTGATTGGAGAGTAAGACCTTGATAATTATGGTCATTATTTCAGGTACAATGTGTTTTAAAATGTATGATATATTGTGGATGGAATTATATTTTTTTTATTTCTAATGATGAAGAATACAATTATTTTATAGTATTTACAACATGATTTTTTTTTTCAAAATTATCACATCAATTATTATTAATGAAGAAGCTGGTTTTTGAAAGAAAATAAGTATTATTGAGAGTTTTTATATTAAAATTCTCATAAATTCTTTGTTGACGATATAAGAAAAATTTAGAAGTAAGGAAGAAATATTATTTTTCCAATAAAATATTTCTGAATATAGATTATTTTAAAAAATAAATAATGTGTGTTGATGATTTTTGACAAACCAAACTTGGGTAATTGTCTATGATGTTCATATCTAGGAGAGTTAGAGAGGGAGATATTATAATTTTATTCCACCCTTATTATTTGAGTTATTTTATTCTCCATATTAATGTAGTTAGTCTATAATGATGTTTTGTGTACTGTTATTCATTGAATTTTATGAAAAGAATAATTCAATAAATCAAATAATTATAAAATTATCTTCTGAAGAATGTATATTTATTGTTACCAATTCCATTTTTTTTCAATGTAATGTGCAATATTATCTTCTATTCTGTATGCACCAAAAGATAGTTGTGAGACATGGCGACATGTGTATAAATTTTATTACCTAATTTTTACTCGAATTGTGAATCTTATTGGTATTTTGACCATGACAGAATTAATGTCACATTAATTACTATAATTCCATATAAAGAGTTTGAACCATTAAATTACAAATTTTTTCCTCGTATTAATGTGTGTTATGGTGTTTTAAAAGAAAAAATATTTTCATTTAATTATGGGTTAAAGGTTATTTCAAAATAAATTTAAAAACACTTTTATAAAATATTCACACTATCTGAGTAATTTTTCATTGATTATGTTGTAATATTATTAGTGGTATCCGAACCATGTATCTTCGTTAATGTAATTCAATGTGAAGTCCCTCTCAATTATTCAAAGATTATATTATATCATTTTCTGAATATATAATTCAAAAACAGTGAGTAGAATGGGGATTCAAAAGATTAAACAAAATTTATTTCATATTTATAAGAAAAAATGTATCTATATTTTTTTCAATTAGTTATGGTGTCCTATAAGTTATAACTAATGGATTTTCCAAATGCTGAAGGTGATTCCATTAAAGTAGAAGATAAATAGAATTTGGAAAAGTATGGTCTTGAAAATAATTCATCTTTATAATCTTCATTTGAGGGTTAATTTTAACAAGTTAAAGGCCTCATCAGTGTGAAAGGAATTTGAAATAATCTCATTATAAATACAAAGAAAAGAATAAATTTAATAGATACACATTTTATTTCTAGAGACTTAGATATGATAATATTCACGTGAATGATGATTACATAATCGATAGATTCGTCACTAATTGATAATTATGTTGAGTGTGCTATAAAATTTTATGATGAAAATTTAGAATATTCAAATATTTTTTAATATAATTTCTGTATATTACCAGATTATATTACTTATAATTTAAAATCATTTAATGAAAAATATATTAATGATAATCCCCTATATTATTTTCACCATATTATAATTTAAAATTAAATGGTAAAATATAAATATTTTAGTGAAAACATTATGTGTGAAAAATATATCTCTTTAAATGTATCAAAATAATAAAAAGAAGAATTTTTATTGCCATTATTTTCAAGATGGATCTATAAAATTATATTTTTATTTTGAAGTGATGTTATAAAAATTGATGATTCTTATCTTTAAAAATGTGAAATGTGAAAAGATAAAATATATATGTTTACATCATTTAAATTATTCAATTATATAGATAATTTATATTTCATAATAATTTATTTTAAACATAAATTTGATGAATCCAATGATAATAAATATCAGGGGACTGGTATATTTTTCAAGAATAATTCCACCAGTAAACATATAATTTTAACATGAGTGTTTAATAATTTATCATAGTGAAAAAGAAATAAAATTTATCCAATAATAATGAGGATTAATTTATTGATGAGTAATAATAGGTTGATATAAATGATTATGTTATTGATAATCTTCTCATTTCCCAAATTAATGATGTTGATTTCAGTGGTAAGGAATGTATAAAAGATTTTTATGAATTTAATGATAATAAAATAGAGTTTTTGATAAAGAATAAATTTATAGAATTTATCATTATAATTTATAAACATAAAAAGTTAAAATGATTTTAAAAATTTATGATCATTAACCCAAAAAATTTGATTCAGTTCATGAAGAAAAAATCTACATGATATGGAATGTGATTAAAAATGATAACATTTTTCTTAAGAATAACAATAATTACATCTTTATAGAAATGGTTAATGAGTTACAGAAGTATCTTGATATTACTCGAAATATACATGTCAAGGATAAATAATAACTAAACATGTCAATATTTACATTTTATAAAATGATTTAGGTAACAAGACAGCATTCAATGTAGAATGAGGTGTTAGAATATTAAATAATAATAATAGGATGATTTTATTTCTGATAATATTGAACTAAAAGTATAAAATAAACATACAGTCAAAAGGGAATAATTTATAGAAAAATGTAATGAGACACAAAAATCATAAAAATATAGAAATAAAAACATTTATTGAAATATTATTTCTAATAATAACTATGGAATGTTAATAAAGATGTCTAATATTAATAAAACGATGTCGTGAGTTCATTAAAATTCTGGTTCCCAAAAAGGATGTAAACTTACTAATCAAACAGAGGTTGGATTTCAAGCACACCATTCTAGATAACATGTTCTTTTAAATAAAATATTCATTTTATGGATAATAATGGTATTATAGATAATTTTGATGAAAAATTGTTTTGATTAAGTTATCAACATTATAACATTTCAATAAGGGTGGGAAAACAAGTCATGAAGTGGAATAAATCCCCTCAAAAAGAAATAAATTCTAAAAAATTTATATTTTATTGATATATGACACAAAATATTTTTTGTATTCTTAAATTAGTTCATTGTTGGTGTGGTATGAAAAGTCGCAATGAAAATTTTGGTCTCATCCATATAAAATACAAAATAATTATGATCCTTATTAATGATGATAATTATTATAGAAACATAGAATGGAAATATAAAACCTTTATTCTCTAAGTGGATTTTAATGTTTCAAATGGATAATGTCCATGGATCATTTATAGTGAAATATTATCTCACAATATAGATTATTTAAAACTCAATAGTGATATTTTTATGTACAATAAATGATCCTTGAGTTTTTGAAAGATTTCGTCACTAAATGTGATAATGAGTAGGTTCAGCTATTATTTAGAATGAACAGATATAATATATAATAACACATTTTGAATATTAATTAATAAAAAATCTATTAATTGTTTCTCAACATTGTGATGAAAAAAAAATCTTTTATTTTGTTAATGTACGGGTTCTGGGTTAAAACCAAGATTTTTTTAAGTGGTTATATAACGACAATGAACTAGTAGAAATGTTTTTCAAGTGAGTGATGCTATAGTGGTATATTTTCTTAACCTAAAAGATGATACTTAACTATGGAATTAGAGGCTTGGATATATTTGAAAATTTAATATGAACATGAATAATTGTCTTGAATATGTTTTCAATCTTCTATTAATGATAATAGAATTATAATAAATGTTATCAACATGTTTAAAGAAGAATATTATTGACACTTAACATAAGAATGTGGAGAATAAATATAACCATCCTATTTAGCTCATTAATTTAAAAAATTATTTAGGGCTATAAACATGTAATCAAACAATAATGATAATTAATTTATTACATTTACATATATCTTCACATCCATTAAATATTCAATGTTTATAAAGAACAAGACTATGGTCATGAAATAATATTAATTTTTTCAATGATGTGTAGAAAAATAACATAGATTTACACTGAAGATTTTTTGAGAATACACTTGAAGTAATATTACAAAAATGATTTTTCAATCTTATCTAGAGATTCATGTAATATCACAAGAATATAGTGTATTATACACACCTTAACAAAATGGTTTTAATGGAAGGATGAATTGGTTTTAGTAGAGAGGGATTTGACAATATTGGATGAGCATGATACTTTTCATTATTTTTAGAGGCTTGGTATTAGTACAATGGTTCATATAAAAAAATTAGTGTTTTCAAATTCTAAATTCCGATATTTAGTCCCATGATATTTATTTAAAGAAATATACAAATTTGAAGTAGCTTCATATCATTAGAACACAATGTGTTTTAAAATTAAAAGGAGGTATCCTTGGAATGATTAATAATTAATGAGTTGATAGGTTATTTATTTGATATTGTAACACCATGAGTTTTTAAGGAATTTTTTGAATGAATGAATTTTAATTAATTTTTAAAAATGCACTAATTCGAATAATCATTTGACACATCACCAACATGGCGTACATTACATGCAGCAAAGTGTTTTACAAAAAAAATATATTTTTAACATAAAATAAATTAAAACAGAACCCAAAAATTATATTATATGTTTTGAATAATTTCTAACCATGTTAGTAAAACATATTTTTTACAAAAATAATAATGTAATTCATTATTTACAATGAAGAAATTTAATAGAAAGAGAATATTATAATAGAAAACTATTTTTATTCTCTCAAAGTAGTTTTATCCTGATAAATTAAATTAATTACAATTATGGTTAATATTTATGTAAAATATATTATATATTAGAAAATATATTTTTCATATTCATCTAATATATTCAATAAGAATAAGAACTACCCCAATTTTAGACATAAAATATTATATTTTTATTATGGTATTTTTAACTACTTTTGATAGAGAACCTACTTTAAATACAAATTTTGGAACATTAATAAATTTTATATTTCAAAATAAACTTAATTTTTGAAATTTAAAACTAAAATTTAGGTTATGGTTAATTATTGAATTTTTCTATGAAGTTTTATTTTTTAATGAATAAGGAAAAATAGTAAATTAAAACACAAACACTATTTTTAATTTTATTATTTTATAGAGATAGATTATATTTTATATAAGATTAAAATAATAATTAGATTAAATTCTTATTAATCAATCCAACATGTGTAATTAAAAAAAATCAAATTGAAATTTACAATAAAAACATATAAATATTTTGAACATTTTAACTCTAAATAACTACATTATCATCCCATTACCATGATTATATTGAAATTAACATCATCTACCAATGTGTTTGGAATCAGGAAATATTTATTCAATATTTTGAATTAAAATAATTATAATGTTTAATAAGGATGACAAAGATTTTGACCAAATATATTTGTTAATATAAATAATATTAATCACAATAATTAAGGTTAAATTATGCATAATAAGGGACTAAACTATATCCTTAAGGCCTAAAATGACCTATAAACATGTCAAAAATCCTTTTTTGGACATAGATCGAATATATCTAGCATTGAATGTAATTCGGGCCATTATTGTATCCAAATTAAATAAAAACATTGGTTGGGTTTCACTTTTTCAAAATATTTCTACACTTCCACTACTCGTCCATTATAAAATGTCTCATATCCTTCAACTTCCTCACACCACTCAAGCCACTTTTTCTGAACAAAAATGTACCATAATATCACCACAACATACATCAATCAATTATTTAATCTTTCCTTGGGAATGAATCCTTCCTTGTAATCCCATTGGGGGAAACCAACATGAGATACCTGATTAAGAGGTTACACCCTCCGTTAAACATTGTCCTTTTATGTTCTTTCTCCACTGCATCAAATAATATTCTTCCATTATTTTATAGAAAAAATAGTGTATAAAAAAATAAAGGATGATTTTATGATAAGGATTCATCCAAATCTTACACACACTTCAATATAATGTGTAATGAACACATTGTTTACATGTACGAAGAACTTCCACATCACTAAATTATGATTGTTCCTTTTTCCAGTTCCACCTATCGTGGTAGACATTTTGATGGAAACTATATATATAATTCATATATTAAATTTATTTTTTATATAACATCATTTAATTCTTTTTAAATACTTATTTCTAAACATTCCATTTTGTGTTAATACGAAAATTTTGTTTGAGGAAGTTTCCACTACCCCACCCCAAAGCATTGTAATTCATTAACACACTACATGAAATATTTTAAGTATGAGTTTTGTAAATATATATTATATAATTGATATAATAAATATATTTTAAATATTATATATATATATATATATTCTTCACTTTTTTCCTTTCAATAGGACAATTAAATGAAAATAGCATTCATGCATACATATGACTTACCATCTCCATAAACAGTTTATAGCATTTCATAATTCTATATTATATGAATTATTATATACACATATACTAACCATAAATTATATTTATGTCCTATTTTACATTTTAAAATAGAAATATAATTATAAGGACAAAAAATATAATAAATTAGGGAACAATCGAAAAATAAATAGGATATTACATGTAAAGAAACTATAACATTGATTTGTTAGAGTACATGAAATATGAAGTCATAATAATACCATATTGGGTATTTTAAGTGATAATATTTTTTTCTGATATATTTATTATAATTTATTCTTGAACAAGTACAATGAGAGTCAAGATAAGGCAAGACAAATTAATATCACTTTTTATATCCTTGAGATACATGCCATGTTCACCAAAATTTTCTTTTGCGTGATGTATATACTACTCATGAATGTATTATATTATTTTAATTTAAAAATATTAGTCTATATACATATTCGTTCTATGTTTTTCTTTATTATGGATTATGTTTAGAACTGTTTTAAGAGTATTTTGAATGTTTTTCATGGAAAATAGTTTTGAAATTTTTTCACCCCTATTTATAAGTATCAAGAAAAATGTTTTTAATAATGTTATCAAACTTTTGTTATAATATTACAAGTTTATTTTCAAATAAAATAAATTTCCAATTACATTTGGTTTTGAAAATAATTTTTAATACAAGAAGAATATTTTCTACATGAAATGATTTTAAAAGATCTTTCAAAATTGTGTCTCTTAAGTGATTACATCCATTGGCGTAATGTATTACATTATTGGGAAATGATTCAATGTTTCCATTCACATTCTTTATCTAAATGGTCTATGTTTAGATGGAATTATTTTTATGATAAGTTATTTTATTTCATAGGATTTATGATTCCAAAACCACTTATTTTCACATGTTCTTATTTTGTTATAATGACTATGAAACCCACATCTTTTTCCATAGGCTATGATTTGATTCCATGTTTATGACACTCATTTTATTTCATAGATAACGATATGACTGATTATGATTTTGTGCGATATGTATGTTTTATTTTAATATGGGATGGTTGGGACCAATATCTTCCTCTAAAGAATTGGGTAATGAAGTATATCTCATGATATTGAAATGGATGGAATGAGAAATGGACTTGGTTCATTATTACGAGGCTAGAATGATGATTGAATTTGGTTTAGTAATATAGGGATAGAATTGGGCATGAAACTTGTTCTTTAAAGGGAATTTTATACAAATATGTCCTTGGAAATGATTCCTCGACTACTATGGAGATAATTATATATAATTATGTGTCTTCCACAATTACATGTATTATTCATATGTTATGATTTCATGGACTGTGTTATTTATTTCCTTATTATTCATGTATTATGAACTCCCATTCTTTATGTAATGATTCATGTTTATGGTCTTTGATATGCATTGTAAGATCTTCTATTTTTGTTACCATGACCTCATACCACTATTATAAAGATTGTTTTTACATATATCTATTTTTTACCCTTACTGAGCATCTATACCACCCCCCATTTTATGTTTCTTTTCCCCCATGTTATGAAGATACATATTGTGTGTGATGTGTCTGAGAAGGGTGCTAGTTATGAAGAACACAGTTGGAGAAACTATAGATCATTTATTCACCAGTGGTTATGTTTCCATGTTTTTGAAGACACCAAACAAATACGGTCTTTGAACCTATTTTTGTGTAATGTTCAATGTATTCAAAAAATGTGATGTAATTCTAATTTATATCAACATCGGGCCATTATAGTTGGTATCAGTGAAAATTATTAGTTAATATCTGGAAACTAAGATGAGGAATCCTTATTGAATCCCTTAAAGGCATGTCTATGGATAAGTTTAAGGATAAGGGAAATCATAGGAAAATGTCCTGGAATTTGGTAAAGGATATGATGAGTGGTTTCCTACCAATAAATCCATATCTGTATACTAAAAGTGGATGTATCTCTAACATAGATGTTATTAGGAGTAACAACATTGAAAAGATTTTTTGGTCTGAATACAAGGAAATTTTTAGCACAATAACATGCATTGTAACACACCAGGTTTGAAACTCCTAGGGGATATTCATTAGGAATTCACAAACTCTTCATAAACCACTACGATGGATTTAAATATATTTTTGTCTTTGAATAACCTTGGATAAACAATAGGTTTCATTTATTATGGACGGTGTTATAACATAAACAACATATAAGAGAATTTTAATTATTATATTGTTCCCCACTATGATAATTCATTCTTACTCTATGATTTATGGTTTTAGAAAATAGATAGAGGATGAAGGAACCGTGTTAATAGTGATTTTAATAGATATTGCAATGATTGTACTCATGTGAAATACAATTTATGGGAGGTAAAATGAAAAACCCTATTTCTATGGTCACACAAATTTCTCAGACAATGACTCATGGTGGTATTCCAATTGAGAAATTGAGGGAACATCATTCTATTATGTATTTTATGATGGAATGTACATAGTATATCCAAGGGTGTTTTGATCCAATTGTTATTAATATATATATCATTAATACTGAAGATATATTCCATATTATCCAATGTTTTATGCATTAGAATGTTATTTTAATTGTCTACCATTTAGAAGGTGATGTGGACAACTTGAAGACTCGTATCAAGAATACAAGGATGTATTATGAGAATGAATCTATGTAATGGATGTGTTCAAGATCAGAATTTTCAATTATTTTTGTCCCCGTATTCAAGGAAAGTGATGATGAATTTTATGAAACCTACAATAATAATTTTACAGGACTTGTGAGGTACGATTTAGGAATTTTCATACCACCTAAATATAAAGTCGATATGGTTATTCAGTGTCTTAAATACTATTCCCAAAAAGGAGATTCCCAAAAGAGACTTTGGTAGGTTTGAAAAGATTGGGCATTGTGAAATCAAGGTTGAAATGGAGGTTGGATTCAACTATCAACCTCATGGTTTTTACAAGAAAATAAATATGCAGTTTAAAAGAATCTCAAATAATTTTTTTGAAAAGAATCTGAGTTTTATTTTATGCTTTAAATTGGTGATGATTCATGGTGGAATTTGTCTTAAGGGGTCCAAAAAAAATTTATGTATATAAATAAAGGTTACAAAGTAATTTATTACCGATGTTATGGGTAGAATATGGATAAATGTATTAATGGAGAGAAAGCTACACCAAATTCATCTTCAACACATAAATTGTAAAACAGAATGGAAAATAGAAATTACACAATCTAATTCAAAAACCTAAGGGATAGTGAACATTATCGATGCTAGTAACCACTTAAGCTGAGGAGAAATGGGAAATCATGTTCCATCACCATTTCAGATAATGAGTGTGATAAAAATGTTTTAAATTGTACATATAACATCCCATCATGAACTAATAATTTCTTATTAGATTATGGATCAACCCAATATTACATATTTAATCATTTTTCTAAGGATATTACGATTTCTCATAAAAATAAATAGGTGTGGAATTAGTAGTGGAAACCCCAAAAGGTATGATGATTTTATTCCAAGTCTATGATTCTTATCTAGATAATGTTTGTGGGAATGTTCTCTCTATAAATCTTCTAAATCTTCTTTTTGTTGAATTTAAACTCATCTTAGACATGGATTTTATTTCTGTGAAAAAATTCCACATCAGTTGTTAAGGATGTGATGTTATAATTGATATTTTAGAACTTACTTTACTTTTCCATCAATGTGATGATATCTATGATCATTTAGTAGAGATTATGACCAGTGTATGTGACTTAGTTATGATTTATAAGGGTTTTATTATCTCAAATGGTTCAGGAGAAAATCGAGATTGATGATATTTTCATTTATCAGGAATTTGAGGATGTTATTACAGAATCATTTCCTAGCCTTCCACCATAATGTATATTAGAGTTCTCAATAATAATATTACCTAATTTTACACCAATTTCTTTGAATCCCCTAATAATAGAACATGTTGAGTTGTTTGAATTAAATAAGCTACTATATTAAACCCTTAACAATAGATTCATTTTTCCATGTGTGTCACCTTGAGGTTCACATTTTCTTTTTTATAAAAACAATATGGAGTTACACGACTATTTATTGATTGTTAGGTGTCAAACAAGATCAAAATCAAGAATATGTATCTGCTTCCCCTTATTGGGGACTTTTTTCTATCAACATCAGAGAGGTGAATATTTTCCATGATTTACCATAATTTTATATATCATCAACTAAAGTTAAAGAAGATTGATATTCTCAATAAAAAATTACATAAAATTTATGAGCACTATGAATATATAGTAATGAAATTTGGTCATTCTAATTTCCCTTCCATCATTATGAATTTAATGAGTATAGTCTTTATATATTACCTTGATCAGTTTGGGGTAGTCATTATTGCTCATATTCATATATATTTAAATATAAATGAAGAGAATAAAGACCACTTGAGAATTGTAATAAAGAACCTAATGAAGGAAAATGTGTTTAAAACATTACAAAGTGGGAATTTTGTCTGCAAAAGGATTTATTTTTGGGTCACCTAATCTCAAGAGATTGTATATTAGTAGATCCATCAATTTAACATCCCGGATCCAGGTGCCACAAAATGTGTTCCCCGAACCCGGTTGGCCACATGGCCTCAAGCACATTTCCCCAAATGCCAGAGGATGCCGAATTGTATTGAGGGCTAAATTTTGATAGTTGGAAAGTGATGCCCTCATTTGTCAATGTGTAGTGCAGTAGAAAGGATAAATATTATACAACAGCGGAAGCAGTAAACAGTATAAAACTGAAATGGACAACTGAAGTAAAGAGAACCAGCAGTCATATATATATATATATAAAGATGTAGCATGTCACTACTCTATGAAAATAGAGAGAATATGATAAACTGCAATACAATACAATATAGCTGATGTACAAGGTACAACAAAACAAAACAGAACAGTGCAACAGGAGCTGAGCAGCATCGCAAGCCTAAGCTCGGTCCCATGCTCTCCTACTCTGCAATAATCATATACCTGTATAGGGAGTCTTTCTGTAACATACCAAGTAAGTAATGAATTATGTATTTTCATATCTATTTATATTTATGAATTAGATAGTGTTTTAGCGTCTTAAAATGAGAATAAATCCAATCTTAAGCATAGAATTCTCTAATATTTTAAAAAAATTGTTTTGCCACCTTTTGAGAGTGAATTTTTTTTAAATATATCATTGGAAACATTTATAAGCTATATTTGTCAAAATAAACGTATTATTTAGAATCGGGGCATTGAAAATTACTTTGGATAAAATTTAGGTATTTTTCTGACAATGTTTATTTTTTAATGAATTGTGATAAATACTGCATTTTACTTCAAAACTGCTCTTTCATCTAATTTAATGATATGGATAGATTGTCCTTTTAATTGGTTTTAAAGTTTAACTAGAATTTATTTTTACCATTTAATCCAATTTTGGTCATTTTAATTAATTTCACTTTGGAATTTGGCTTAAACAAGTGTCAATCTATTAATAGATATTGTTTCTAAAAAACCCTCTATTTGTTTAAACAAGGAGAATTATTTTTAAATTAATTACTACAATTTATGTGTTTGTAATTTGTAAAATAGATTGCATATTTGGAATCAGAAGGTCCAAATTATGTAATTAAGACTCTTTTGTTTTTGGACATTATGCATAGTAATGATGATAATTATCTTTAATTATCGTGATTAATTAGTAATCGGGTGGTTAAGGGCAATAAAATAATATCATAATAATATAAAATGAACCCAACATGTTTCCTAATGCTACTGGTTGTGTCATGGCCGACCATGGTTTGCCTTGTTCCAACTTAGGGACCCCATGGAATCACTTTTGTGTGATAGTGACATTTTATCTTTTTATTTTTAAAGTTAAATATAACAAAAGTATGTTACACCTATGTAAAAAAATTTAAACATTGTCTACAAAATGATATATTAGACTATAAATAGTCATTGTAAATATAAAAATATTTCATACATCATGGTATTTGTTTTATAATTTTTAGACATTAAATATATAAATTTATTTATGACATCACGATGATGAAGTGATTACCTCATTAATGAACAATTTAAATAAAATGAAAAGATAATGTAAAATCTAAGACATACACTGGTCAAAAACTGATCATATGGGTGGATTTCTAACCCTTAACACCATAACCTAGAAATATATTATTGTGGGACCATTAAAATGAGAAACTCATTATATAATAATGTACCATTTCATGACTTTCAAAGAGTGTCCCCTCCTCCCTCTTATAAAAGGCTCACAGATCTACCCCCTTACCCACACCTTTCAAGACATTGTCTCAGACAAAATCTAATCATTGTATCTCTCCACATCCCTCTCTTCATCCTAGAAGCCATTCCTTAGGCAGAAATCTCTTCAAGAAACCCTCTTGGTTCAAATGAAGGGGAGTTACCCGATATAATCGTAATGTCATCTCTTATGTTCTTTTATTTTATTTTGCTTCTCCAACCCCCTAAAATCTTTTTATTATTTTCTTTTTTTTAAAAACTAGTGTCTCCAATATACTAGGATGTTTTTATGATAAGTATTTGATATACACTTACACACACCTCTGTCTAATGGTTAAAGAACAAACTGTTTCTGTGAGTGGCAAATTACTGCCTCACGAAACGATGATTGTTCAATCTTATTTTAACACCTTTCATGGTGACCATTAAAATGTCACTCTATTTATATAAGATATGTATTATTTTTATGTTTTCCATATTATTCTGAATTTTTCATTTATGTCATACCTTTATGGTTTCCATTATGGGTAAACGCGATATCATTATTTTAGGAAGTGCTGACTAACGCCTCCTCAAAGTGATTTGAATCATTAATGCCATATGTGGGATGTATAAAGGATGTAGTTAATGATATTATATATGATATTATACTGGAATTATAAAATACCTTTATATAATTATGATTTAATTCTATTAAATACGAAATATAAATGAAAGTAGCGTTCATGCGTACGTACAACTTATCGTCTCCATGAACGGTGCATTTCATTTCTTATCTCTAAATGTTATGTAATATTATAAATGCATGTATATACTGGATATATATGATATATATTATATCTACATCATTAATATAATTCTGGATATACTGGATATTTTACCACATGAACAACTTGTAATTATAAGAAGTTTATTTTTGACTCAAGTGCCAATGATCGAGAAAACGACCGTTATTAACTTAAATAATTACATAATGTTCATAACATGGTAATAAGTGATATAAAAGGAATAATGAACTTGAAAAAGGTTCTTAAGAAAGTAGAAATTTACTCTAGTTTATTATTTAGGAGATTAAATAATGATCAAGTCAAGTCGGACATGAGGTAAGGGACTTCGTCTCAATCTCCTTTCATTGAAGCATATTTTGTGTTATACACAACATTATTTTATTCGGTGTATAAACCCCTTTGATTATTACATTTATTAAAAAGGAATATTTTTATAGAAATAATTTTACTAAACGACAAAAGGGAATGCTTTTTTTCTTTTGTATGCGGCGACAACGACTTCTCCACCACCGTGACCGTTATTTGAGTTTAGGCTTCCTCTACAAGCCATAACTTTTTTTAAATGAGAAATAAATACCATGTTTTAATTTTAATTTATTTTGGTATTGAAAATGATTTTGAAAATGATTTTATTATATCAATGTGTTTTTGATATCTTATTATTGAAATGTGGAAATGTTATGTTTCCTTTATCCATGTTTTATGTGATACGATTATGTTATGGTTCTTGTGAATTATTTATGTAGACGGGTGGTTCCGTGATAAACTAAAGGCGAGTGATCCCGTGATAGCTCTCAAATTCATTGTGTAATGAAAATGAGTTAAATGCTAAGGTTTCTCCAAATATATTTAGGGAATATACTGTGATGGGTATTCCCAACGTAACCACGAGGGTTACTCCCTACATAAGAATGTTATGAATGCCTCATGTTACCTTTATGTCTTATGTTTTCTGTGAGTTATTCATATATATTATGATTTCATGAGGTATGTTAATGTGCATATGTTTTATGAGTGAAGTATGATTTCAATGATTTCTATGTATACATGGACTAAGGATTTCTTTCTGTATTTTTATATCCCTTACTAAGATTTTAATGATCATCCCATGTTTTTGAAATGTTTTTCACAGGTCAACGGAAAATTACATGATGTGATGATAGTGTCGATGAAGATTCATGATAGAATCCATTTTTATTTTAAATATGTTTCCTTGATGGGAGAAAATGAATACTATCTTTTATGTAACCACCTTTTCTAAATGTGGAACACAATGCATGATTTATGATCTAATTCTCTAAAACTCTAATCCTGAAAAGATCCTCAATGTGTATTCTTATAATAAATCAATATTAAGTAATGTTTATCACTGGGGACATATAATTTCCCTTATCGACACCTATATCAATATAGTCTGTTTAGTCCGAAGTCATGACCCAAACAGGGTGTGAGAAATAAATCCCATTAGGCACCCACAAAAGCCTGTGCCCAACTGTCAGTGAAAAATGTGCAACAACCGTGTGTAGAAGTAAAAGCAATAAACTAATAAGTAATCAAAAGTAACTAACTCTACCAGTCATATATCCATCTTAATATAAATTTAATAATTCCAAGCATGTGCTTTAACTTGGCAGGTATAACACATGAAAATCACCTTGGTGAATATTCATGATACCACTGTCCTCAGACATACAACCTTACCCTCATGTAATCAATATCACAACCCCCAGGTTATTTCCCAAAATCATAATAGATATTTCCCTTAGGCGTACGAAGTGTCACCCTCAAGCATAGAATATACTGCCCACAGGCACAGAAGAAGTTTCCCTCAAGCTAAATAGATCACTGCCCTCAAGATAAATTGAACACTGCCCTCTGGCTAAATAGAACACTGCCCTCAGGTTTAATAGAACACTGTCCTCAGGTGTATGTAACTGGGCCAAACCCAAAAAATATTCAAGAAATTATATACAATTCCTCTCAAGGAAATTAAAGCATGCTAAATTTAACGGTATACCCTCGGGTAACCTCGCCAAATAGCTAAACAGAGGCACGCACCCCAAGGGTGGTCCTGGATCCAAGCAGCGATCCCAAATAGAAGTTAATAATTGCATTCAATTACCTATACAATTATAGGTATTTAGAATATCCATGGTCTCAGCCATACGACACCCCAAACATGGGTTTGTAGCACAATGGTATGTAAAAACGCACAGCAGTTGGAATTTAATCACCATACCACATACCTCGATCGCCCCTAATCGGTATAAGTGAATGATGCCTCCTAGATCGTCCAAGAACAACGTAGATCTGGTATAAGATAATTTTCATTCAAAAATAAACAACTCACCCTCAGGGAAGAATTGGAAAGAACAGTGCCGAGAGAAGAGATGGATTCCCCGTGCAGTTCCAACGAGATCGACGATGAAGAAAACGGGTTCCCAGTGCACGATCAAGTGATCTCCAAAGCTCCTGTCGTCCTTTCGAGATCTACTCTGGCGTTCTAAGCATCCTCTATGAACAGAGGAGTCTACTTCATGTTTCAAGAGAAATAAAGAAAATACACTGTGTGTACTCTTAAGTACACAGCGTGTACATTCCTTTTTTAAATTGTTCCTCTAGAGGATTCTCTCTAGTGTGGAACTGGTCATCCATCGACATAATTACACAGAATGTCTTCCTGATTACATGGTGGGTACTCTCTCTCCGCTGGAGGCTGCCTCCACCGCTTTAATATTCACTTGTCGGCTGACTACACGGCGTGTAAATACCAACAACATGGCGTGTAGTCGGTTTTTATAGCTTTCATCACTGGCAGGGCTACACGCCCTGTGTACTCATCCCACACATCCAAAGTACACGGTGTGTGGAAAAGTACATCATGTGTTCCCACAAGATTTGGGATTTTCCCCCATTCTCCTTATTTTCTCAAAAACACCATAGGAAAAATGAGAAGAAGAAACCCGTACCTCATGAATAAGAACTAAGTTCATAGAAACATCCCCGCCTTAAAGAAAATTGTCCCTGAATTTCCCTTAAAAGGGTGGTGAAGATAATGTGTGGAACAACTCTGGCCATTGAGCATGTATGTCGGTCTCCTGCTCCCAGGTTTCATCTCGCACTTGGCCATGCTGCCATAGCACCCGTATGAGAGGAATTGGCCAGCCTCAGAGAACCTTCATTCTCCTATCAACAATACGAATATGATGCTCCTCAAAGGATGCATCAACCCGATGCTCAACATCCTCGGGCTGAAAAACGTGAGACGAGTCTGAGTGATAACAGCGCAGTTGAGGTACATGGAAGACGTCGTGCATGGCTCAGTACCTCTGCGGCAACTGAAACAGATAGGAAACTGACCAGACTTGCTCTAAAATCTCAAAAAGCCCTACATACCTTGGTGAAAGTTTACATTGTCTCCTAATTCACCTGTGTCCCAACCTCGGTGTAACATGCAAGAAAACCTGATCCCCAACCATGAACTCTAAGGTTCGTCTGTGGCGATCAGCATAAGATTTTTGATGAGACTGTGCAGTAGCCATCCACTTCTGAATCAACTAGACCTACTCTAATGTCTCTTGCATGAGACGTGGTCCTAGTAAATTTGCCTCACGTACCTCCATCCAGCACAAGGGTGATCAGCATGATCTACCATATAAAGCCTCGTATGTTTCCATCTCAATAGTTCATTGAAAACTAATATTATAGGCAAAATCAACCAGGGGTATATGCTTCTACCAAGTTCCCCCAATGTCTAGGAAGCTTGCACACAGCTTGTCCTCATGCACAAGTATTGTACGCTCTGACTGGCCATCGGTCTGGGGGTGGTAGTTGTGCTCAGAAGCACCTGTGTACCCAGTTCCCTCTGAAAACTCTTGCAGAAATGAGATGTGAAATGGGAATACCTATCTGAAATGATAGAATGAGGGACCCCAGGAAGACGTCTGAACACTCGGATATAGAGCTTCCCAATCTCGTCGACACAAAAGGTCTCCTTGATTGTAAAAAACTGCACTACCTTCGTAAGTCTGTCCACAATGACCCAAATGGAATCGTTCGAGGTGAACTCGACAATCCCATCACGAAATCTATCGTGACATCATCCCATTTCCATTCTAGAATTTTTAATTGCTGTAACAGTTCATCTAGCCTCTGATGCTCCGCCTTCATCTGCTGACAAGTGGATCATCTCGTAACAAAACCAGCTACTTCGTTCTTCATACCCAGCCACCAGTACTGACGTATCAAGTCACGATACATCTTGGTAATTTCGGGATGCACTTCCCAAGATGAAGCATGAAACTCTCACATCAACTCCTCACGTATATCCCCTAGAACCCATACTCATCCATGGACACACCGTATCTCATAATCGCCTATCGCCCAACCTCGAGGACGATTCTCTCTTTCCACCGACTCCTATAGAACTAGGCCTTATGAATCCAATAGTTGTCTCATACTAACTCTATCCAGGATTGTAGAAGTAATAGATAAGGAAGAAAGAGAGGTTTTCCCCTGATAACCTTGCACCTCCAAATGCATCTTAGAGAGAAATCCATAAGCTTCCACTCACCAATGGCCTCATGTACTACCTATGTCTGAGTTTTCCTGCTCAGTGCATCAGCTACTACATTACCATTACCAGGTGTATAAGCAAGCTCAAACTCAAAGGACTGAAGGTAGTCAACCCACCATCGCTATCTCAGATTCAGGTCACGCTGAGTTAAGATGTACATGATACTTTTTTGGTGGGTGAAAACCACAAAATTCTCTCCCAAGAGATAATGTCAACAACAACACAATGCATGAACAACTGAATCCAACTCGAGGTCATGAGTCGGGTAATTACTCTCATGTGGCCTCAACTACAAAGACTCGTATGCAACAACTCGATCACCTAGCATCAACACTGCTCCTAGCCCAATACCTGATGCATCACAGTTAACTATATAGATCTTCCCTTGATCTGGAAGTAACAGGATTGGTGTTGAGGACAACCTTCCTTTCATCTCTTGAAAGGCTATCTCACAGGCTTCTGACCAAACAAAATTCAGACCCTTCTTAGTCAAACCCTTCAATGGCACTACTATGCGGGAGAATTCCTGAATAAAATGCTTGTAGTAAGCAGCTAGCCCCATGAAACTCCGTATATCAAACACGTTCTTAGGCTGCTACCAGGAACTACTGCTCTCACCTTCTCTGGGTCTACTGCAACTTAGGCCTCTGAGATAATATAACCCAGGAAGTGTATCTGGTTCATCCAAAAGTGGCACTTTGAGAGCATAGAATATAGCTGGTGCTCTCTTAGTGTACTCAATATGATCATAAGATGGGCGGCATGGTCATGTCGAGTGTGAGAGTACACCAAGATATCTTCCACAAAAACTACCACAAAAGAGTCCAGATAGGATTGGAACACATGATTCCACAGAGCCATGAAAACTGATGGTGCATTCGTGAGTCCGAACAACATCACCATATACTCATATAGACCATACCTACTCATGAAGGCTGTGGGAGGCATATCAGATGGTCTAACGTGAACCAGATGATATCTGAACCTCAAGTTAATCTTCGAGAACACTCGTGGTCCTCGATGTTGATCGAACATATCATCAATCCTCGGTAGGGGATATCGGTTCTTGACCGTCAACTAGTTTATCTGCCAATAATCCACACAGAGTCTAAGATATTGTCTTCCTTTTTTCAAAAAAAAGTACCGGAGAACCCCAAGGAGAAGTACTGGGCTGGATGAATCCGTTAGACTACAAATCCTCTTAATGTCTCTTGAGCTTCTGCAACTCAGGTACAACCATCCTATAAGGATGAATGGATAACAGTGCTGATCCTGAGACAAGATCAATAGATAAATCCACCTCTCGTTCTGAAGGTAGACTTGAAAAGTTGCCAGGGATGAAATCCCTGAAACGGTCAACTACTAGAGAAAAATCCTTCCGAGAATTACCCGGATCATCCAGATATAAACTCACAATCTGGGGTGTGACTCCACCTCTCCCATGATGCTTGGGTCCATCTCGACTCTCTTTACCATCCCATTTTCCCTTGTATAGAATCTCTCCGCCCTCTGGTGATGTGAAACTCACCCTGCGACGATAGCAATCCACAAAGTCTTAGAAGGGTACCAACCAATCCATCCTGAGAATGACATCATAGCTTGTCATCTCCAATACATAGAGGTCCCATAGAATGTAACACCCACCAACCTCTAGGGGCACTCCTTGCACTGACGCACACCAGCCGTTCTAGTTCTCAATAGAGTGTCTAGAGTCATAACACAAGAAGAAGAAGAAACACAGAGCACAAGGCTACCCACAATGGGTACAAATATAAATCTATGTGTATCCCCCGTAACGAAAAGTACTGAAGATAAAACAGGAGCTACTAAAATAGTACCTCTGACTATAGAAGGTTCGAGATCCTACTCTTGTTGGGTATGTTTCACTGCATATTCCTGCTTAGTGCCACAGCCCTATGACACAACCTGGACACCCTCAGCTCTCTGCCCTCCAGCCTCTAATATCCTGGGGTCTATCTTCCATGTCCACAACCACCATCTCTGCCTGCACGTCTTGACGTACCCCAATTTCCTGACTTGTAAGAATATTCTTGTCCTTCTCCCATATATAGAGTATTCACAGAACCCCTCTCTCTAGCCACTGGTAGAAACTCCCTGCAAAAGAGCTGCAGATGACCCATCTTGCTGCATGCTCGACACTCCACTGGGTCAGGTGGACATTGCGGTCTTTTGTGCCCCTCTTTACTACACTGGTAGCACACGACCTGGCCACCTGAAGTCTTACTCTGGATAGTACTTCCAGCATGAGGGAAATCCAATTGCCTCTTCCTCTTACCGGTAGATATCATACCAGAAATTGGTGCTGAATGGAACTGGGCCACACCATAGCTTCCCGCAGGTTACGTTCAGTAATCAGTGCCTGGTTCACAATAGCATGCACAGTAGGCAACCTAAAAACATTAACCCATTCTTGGATGTCATATTGAAGACCACCCTTAAATCATCTAGCTCTCAACGTCTCATCACCCACTAGAACAGGTGAAATGAGTTGTAGCTCAGTTAAGTGAGTGGAATAATCCATCACTGACATTATGTTATGCTGTAGATTCATGAACTCTCCAGCTCGATCTTCCCTCAGCATCTCTGGGAAAAAAATTCATAAAAGGTTTCCTGCAAATCATCCCATGCCATGTCTCGGTGATTATCAGTATGGGTGGTAACATCCCACCACTTCTTGGAAGAATCACACATCATGTATGTAGCATGCTTGACCGTCCACCCTGGAGGCATCTCAAGATGCTCGAAAAAAGTCTGCATAGAACCGAGCCAAGACTCGGCAGCCTGTGGTCCGCCATCCTCTGAAAACGTAGGAGGAGGATGCTGTAGGAATATACGTGTCAGCTCAGCTATAGATGTGGTGGTCCGCGGTGCTCCCTGGAAGGTCTGCATAAACTGCATGAAACCTTCATGGAATTGTGACTCCATGCCCGTGTCCGATGTAACGTCTAGCGTCACATCCAGAACTGCTGGAGGATCAACTGGTAGCCCATGGCCTACCATCTAAAGTGTATAATCATAGTCCTTCTCTTGGTGAACAAATGGGGATCGTCTCAGTGGCATGACTCTACATGGTCAAATGCTCGCCTTTGATCAAGTTTTTGACAAGAACAGAAAATAAGGAGGCCAAGAAGGGAACAAGAGGAAAAAATCATTCATGATTTAAAAAACTTGACTACAAGGCGTGTAAAAAAACAACATAGTGTGTTCTCACAAGCCATTCACATGGGCGTGTACTCTAGCTAAAACTGGACATGTAACACCCCAACCACACGGTGTTTCCTCGGACTACGCAACATGTACTGGAATCCTCATTCCCTTTCTGGGTCCTTCAACACGGAAAGGCCACACGACTCTTCTAAATCAAAACTACATGGTGTGTATCCTGGGTTTTCCTTACAGTAAGACTCAGAAACTACTCTAGATCTCAGAATAACACTGAAACCAACACCTATGTGCAATATTCCGATCAATGAGGGACTATACTCCCCATGAATCAAAGCTTGGCATCTAATACATTTTATAACAAGGAAAACACGTTAATGATCCACCAAATTCCGGTTATTTAGGGCCCATACTCCCGAAAAACCAAAATTGGCTTCCATTCTATCAGAAATATCACACAACAATACCCTATCAAAAAGAAGGTATTTATCAAAGTATCCATCACAACCGCATGCTTTTCTAGCACAATAACTATAACAATAATGTGCAATTTCAATTAGGGCATGTGATTTCTAGAATGTTCTTAAATGATGTATGAGATGGCATACCCTCATCTCATCGGTTTGGAAATAAATTGAACCCATGTATAACATATAAACATCACAATCATAAGTACGTCACCCAACAGTGAAAATTCAATCAACTATAAAATTTCCAAAATCCAAAAAATTACAATTAATGAGGTAGACCGGTTTTCCCAGTACACGAGTTAGCTGCTCCCAGGCATAGAATATTACCAACTACCACGTTCGTCCTATCCCAAACTAAGGATCCAAATAGTATGTCAAAGAAAAGAACCTCCTTTGATACCACTTTGTAACGTCCAGGATTCTGGTGCCACTCAATGGGTTCCCCGAACCCGGTTGGTCACATGACCTCAAGAGCATTTCCCCAAATTCCAGAGGGTGCCGACTAGCAGCGAGGGACCATATCTGATAGTGGGGAAAATTTTCCCTCATTTTTCAAAGTGTACCGTAGTAGAAAGGATAAATAATATAAAACAACGGAAGCATTAAACAGTTTACAACTGAAATGGACAACTGATGTAAAGGGAACCGACAATCAGATATATATATATATATATCCAGATGCAGCATGTCACTACACTATGAAAAAAACTAGAACATGATACACTGCAATACAATAAAATATAGCTCAAGTAAAAGGTACATCAAAACAAAACAAAATAGTGCAACATGAGCTCAGTAGAATCGCAAGCCTATGCTCGGTCCCAGGCTCTCCTACTTTGCAACAATCATGTACCTGTATAGGGACTCTTGACCCAATCGAAACCTGCAGCAATATAGTCTATTTGGGCCGAAGACATGACCCAAACAGGGTGTGAGAAATAATTCTCAATAGGTACCCACCAAAGGCCCATACCCAACTGTCAATGAAAAATGTGCAACAGTAGTGTGCAGTAGTAAAAGCAATAAAATAAGAAGTACTCAAAATTGACTAACTCAACCAGTCATATTCCCATATTAATATTCATTTAATCATGCCAAACATGTGCTTTAACTTGGTAGTTATAACATATGAAAATCACCTTAGTGAATATTCATGATACCACTGTCCTCAGAGATACAACCTTACCCTCAGGTAATCAGAGTCACAACCCATAGGTAATTTCCCACTGGAATAACATATATTTCCCTCAGGTGTATGAAGTTTCTCCCTCCGGCACAGAATCTACTGACCACAAGCATGGAAGGAGTTTCCCTCAGGCTAAATATAACACTTCCCTCAGGCTAAATAGAACACTAACCTCAGGATAAATTGAACACTGCCCTCAGGATAAATAGAACACTTACCTCAGGTGTAAGTAACTGGGATGAAACCAACATATAATCATGAAATTGTATACAATTCCACTCAAGGCAATTAAAGCATGCTAAATTTTACGATATTCCCTCGTGTAACCTGGCCAAATGGCTAAACAGAGGAACACACCCCAGTGGTGGTCCTGGATCCATGCAACGATCCCAAAAAGTAGTTAATAATTACATTAAATTACCTATACAATTCTAGGTATTCAAAACAGCCAAGGCATCGGCCAAATGACACCCCAAACACGGGTACATACTACAACGGTACATAAAAACACACAACAGTTGGAATTTAAACACCAGACCACCTACCTCAATCACCTCTGATCGGTATAAGTGAACGATGCCTCCCGGATCGTCCAATAACGACGTAGATATGGGATATGAGAATTCCCGTTCAAACAAAAAAAACTCACCCTTGGAAAGGAATTGTCATGAACAACGCCGGGAGAAGAGAGGGCTTACCCATGCAGTCCCCACGAGATCGACGATGAAGGAAACTGGTTCCCAGTGCACGATAGGGTGATCTCCGAAGCTCTGGAAGTCCTTATAAGCTCCCCTCCGGTGTTCAAAGCTTTCTCTGTGAACAGAGGAGGCTGCTGTCCGTTTTATGCGAAAAAATACACGGTGTGTACTCTCAAGTACACGGTGTGTACTTTCCATTTTTTAAACCGTTCCTCTAGCGGCTTCTCGCCAGCATGGAATTTTTCATCCGTCGACATGAGTACACGGCGTGTCTTTGTGATTACATGGAGTGTATTATCGCACCGCTGGCGGCTACCTCTACCGCCATACTATTCACCTGTCGACTAACTACACGGCGTGTAAATACCAACTACACAGTGTGTAGTCGGTTTTTACACCTTTCATCGCTGGCAGGGCTACACGTCCTGTGTTCTTATGCCACATGGCCAAAGTACACAGAGTGTGGAAAAGTACACAACATGTACCCACAAAATTTGGGATTTCTCCCCATTTTCCTTATTTTCTCAATAACAACACAGGAAAAAAGAAATGAAGAAACATATACCTCAAAAATAAGAACCGAGTTCTTATAATCAATGATAGAGGTAATTGAATGATAGCCTATACCAACCATAGTGAATGTGATTGATAGATTTCATGGTTTATCTAGATATTATTAATGGTTTTTGGATATTTTCTCATGACTATTGAATCCTTTGACCAAGTTATCTCATAAAGTATTCAAGTTTCTATGGTTAGATAAATGTGAGGAAAATTTCAACAAACTGAAGAAATGTTTTGTTATTGAACCTATTCTTAAATACCCTATAGTAGTGATGGGGTTTTTATCTATAATGATGCATCTAATAAGTACTTAGGATGCGTTATTATGAAAAATAACATGGTTATATCCTATTACTCCCCATTGTTTAAGATTAATGAGACAAATTACTCAACTCATGATTTGGAGTTAGCAGTGGTAATGTTTTCTTTTAATGATATAATGTCATTATCATTATGTAAAAGAGATGAAATACTTGCCAATAATAAAATAAGGAAATATATATTCACATGGAATGACTTTAACAGGAACCATAAAATATTCTTATAGTTGATATTGTATTATGGGTGGTCAATACACTACTAACATAGGAAATCAAGTAAGGTGGATAATTATTTAAGTCAAAAGTATCATGCATTCTAATATATGGCAGGGATAAAAACTATCCAATATTTATGCATTTTAATAGGATGGATATATAAATCTTGAAGGTAGGGAGAAATTATATATTTCTAAAATAAAGTTTCAACCCTTAATCAATGTGATGCTTAAAGAGGTGCATAAGGAAGCTGTTGAGAATGAAATGAATTTCATAAATGATGATTTGTTTAACCATGATAAGGATGGAATGATAAGGTTTTGGAATCATGTGTGAGTTCCTCCCATACCATTTTTGAATTTGATGATATTAGAGGATGCTCATATTTTTTCACTCTTTATTCAATATGGAAGTGTGATCATATGTATGTATTTGAAAATATAAGACTCGTGAGATGGATTTAAGAGATATATTGAAATGTTTTTATCCTGGTGTTTGGTATGAATACTATTTAAGGATGAAAAGATAAATTTTATATTGATGTTGCATCCATTACCCTTACCATAATGGAAATGAGACAACCCCACTATGTAATTTTTTTTGTTGGACTACCCAAAACCAATAATGGTTTTAATTCTATATGGGTTGATGTTGATCACTATACAAAGTCATCACACTTCATTGCAATTAGAGAAGATTTCTCTCTTAATAATCTTTCCAAGATAGTCATTAAATTAATGGAAATGCTATATGGAGTAACACATTCTATTGTACCTTATTGGAATCCATGTTTTTCTTTAAAATTATGGTGATGTATCCAACACAGACTTGATATAATATTGAGTTTCATTACTATCCATTATCCTCCAATTAATGGTAGGTATGGAAGAACAACTCAAACACTATTGAGAATTCTAATATATTATTCTTTAGATTTCAATGTTCAATGCAATCAACACATTACTCAAGTTGATTTTTCATAAAAAATAGATTTCACTCAAGAATTATGATAGAAACTTGTGATTGTATCTATGGGAAGAATGCTTGAGCTTAAATTAGTTTGGATTAAATTGGAGATGGAAAATTATTAGGACCTGATATTAGTGAAGAAATGTCATAGAAACATAGATCTATTTAGGATCAAATAAAGGTAGGTCAAAGTTAGTATAAAATTCATATTTATAACCACCATGGTGATCAAGAATTTAATGTTAGTGAAAAAACATTCCATTGAATCTCTCACTAGAAGAAGGTCATGAGATCCAAGACAAAAGGGAATCTATGCCCTAGGTATGTTGGTCCCTTTGAGATTCAATACCATATCAGGACAGTATCTAATCACTTGGTACATCCTCCAAATCACTCTCATGTCAATAATGAGTTCCAGGTATCTCTCTTATAAAATTAATTACCTGACCGTTCACATGTATAGAACTCTGAGGTCATACCACTAGAGTATGACCCTTCTTATGAGGAAAAACCATTAAAAAATATGGTTCATAGAGAAAAAGTTATTAAAATCAAGATCAATCTCTTAGTCAATGTTTTTTTTGGAGAAATCACTGCTTAGAGGAAACAATTTGGGAACATAAAGATTTGGGGAAGAAGAAGTATCTTAATTTTTTATTCTAGAATGATCAATTATGAGGTTGAATTTAATTCTAATGGAGGTAAAGTGTAACACATTTATTTTTTATAGACCTTATTTTTGGAAGGAAATAATATTCATTGATTTTTTTCAATGCACTAAGTCCACCATTTCATTAACACAGCTCCAACATGGCATACATTACCGCAACACAAAGATTTAGCAAAAACAATTATTATGAATATATTATATATTAATACATAACCTAGATTTTATGTTATTGGTTATGAATAAATAATATCTTACTTTTGAAAAACTATGTCACACACAACTAGAAAATAAATGCATTATTTATAATGAGAAAATTGTATATAAAGGGAATATTATTAAAAAATATTATGATATACTCACAATGTTTTTTTATCATAATAAAATAAATTAATTAAAATTAGTGGGTAATATTAATGATATATATATATATTTAATAAAATATTTTTTATATTCATCAAATAGTTTTCATAGGAATAATGTTAGAATAAGCCCAATTTCACTCATAAATCCCTATATTTTTATTAAAGTATGTTTACATCCTTTTGATGGGGAACGTAAATAAAATCAAATTGGGAATATTCATTAATTTTATATATCCAAATTTAATTTTTTTTGATATAATATCATGAAATTAGATCAGGGTGAATTTCTTGTATTTTTATGAGATGTTGTTTTTCATGAATGGTAAAAAATTCTAAAATTTAACTCAAAAAATATTTTTCAAATGAATATATTTTATAGTTAAATTAAATTTTAAGTTGGTTTTAATTATATAATAAATTTAATTATTATATGTTAATTCAAATAAGGTCATTGGAATCAAGTTTATTTTGAAATTTTCTATAAAATCAAAGAAAACTTTTGAACATCATTGCATTAAAAACCAACATTGTCATCCCATTTCAAGAATTATATTTAAATTAAAATCTTCCACTTATTTGTAATGAATTTAAAAAAAATGTATTATATATTCAGAATCAAAATAATTTAAACTTTCTAATATTTTCAATTTTTTTACCAAAAGCATTAGTGAATGTAAGTAAAATTAATTACAATGATTACAGTTAAATTATTCTTAATAGTGGGAAAAATACCCTTGGGGACCAAAATGACTTATAAACCAGTAAAACATCAATTTTATTGACATATTTGGACCCTATCCTCAATTGGATATTAATTATACAATTATTGGGTCAATATTCAATAAACAATATGGGGGTTCCCCCTGTTCAAAATATTACCAAAGTGCCACTCCTCATCCATTATAAAAGTCCTCCTATCCTCCCACATACTCACACATCTAAAGACACATTAAATATAATCAATTATATCAAAATAGACTCCTTGTATCCCTACATTTATCCTTGAATCATTCCATTGTGATAAATCCTTCCATGGAATCTCTTCAGTGCAATCCAAAAGGAGTTACCCGATTAAGAGTTAACACGCTCCCTCAAACTATTTTTTATATTATACATCTATAGTCACTCAAATATCATTATTCCATTATTTTATGATGAAACTAGTATCATAAATATACTATTAATATTTTATTATATGGTTTTGACCAACCATTAAAGACACTTCTATTTAATTATTGATGAACATATAGTTTACATGTATGACGAACTTCTGCCACACTAAACAACGATTGATTATTTTCCATTAACATCTATAATAATAGACATAATGATATAATATATGTTTATATATGTTATATATTATCTTTAACATGTCATTATGGAACAATAATTATCATAAAAATCATATTTTTATAGATTCCACTTTTTCTTAATATGATAATTTTCTTTGAGGAAGTATAAACTACCACCCCTTCAATGTGATGTGATTAATTCATACAATAAATATAATGTATTATGTTTGGGTTTAATGTTTATATATGATATTATTAAGGCACTATAATAAATATATATATAGATATTCCTTTTACTTTTTTTTATTTTAATAAGAAAAAAAAATAGAAATAGCATTTAATGTGTACGCAGAACTTATCTAATCAAGGAACTATGTATTCTATTTCCATATAAAATATTCAATGGATTATTATAATAGACATATAATGAATATAAATTAATATTAAACCATGGTTTACTGTCTGGAATTAAAAATATAAGAATAAGTACAAAATATATATCAAATTTAGAGACATGAGAAAAACAATGTAGATATTACACGAAGTGAAACCATAAAATTAAATTATTAACAAGAAGGTAATAAAAATCCATATCAGACAACCTATTTTATTTGAATTAAGAATATGGTACATTTAAATATTTTAAAAATATATATATTTATTACACATGAAGTTTGATTGAGTATGACAAGAGTCAGGACAAAAGGTATGGTAATCTCGTCTAACTATTTATATCCAGGAGATACCTACCATGTTCAGTACTATTTTTCTTTTGTGGTGTACATAACTCTTATAAATTTATTATATGATTATTATTATAAAATTTATGGCTATTTACATATCCATTCTATGTTTTTTATTTAATGGGGTTTATGTTTCAAAAGGTTTTTATGAGTTTTTGGTTTGTTTTCCATGGAAAACAGTATTAAAATGGTCTTTAGGTTTCTTTATATGTTTCAAGTAAAATGGATTTCAAAATGTTCCCAATCATCTATTCTATATTTTAATGTCTATTTTCATATAAAAAAAGTTTTCAAAATGTTTTATATTTTCAAAATCAATTTTTAAATAAGAAGGATACATTCTTCAAAAAAAATTAAGATATTTAGAAATTATCTCTATATTAGATGACATTTATTGTTGTTACCCATTTCCTATTTGGGGAAATGATTCATTTTTTAAATTAAAATAATTGTTTTGAATGGTATATATTTGGATCAAATCATGTTAATGATACTCATTTCTATTTCACGGGTAATATACATCTAAAACATTATTCTTTTGATGGGATATGATTTTGATTAAATGATTATGGAAGATATATCTTTGTAAACTGGATATGATATGATAACATATTTTGACACCCATTTCATTTCATGGTTTATGATATGATTGTTTATGATTTTGAGGCACACATACGTATGATTTCATTATGAGATGGTTGGGACCTATATCTCTCTACAATGGATTTGTTAAATATTTTTATCTGATGAGTTAAATGTTAATGGAATGATAGTTGAAATATATTCATTATTATAGGGAATTAATGGTGAGTAAACTCGATTCAATAATATTATGATAGAAAGGGATGTGAACCTGGTTTATTAATTTACTTTCTCTATTAATATGGGTTAGGAATTGTTTCTTTGAATAATATTGATATCATTATATATAGTTATGTGACTTCCACAATTCCATGTATTATTATTATGTTATGTTTTCCTGGTTTATGTACTTTATTTCATTATGATTCATGTCTTATATATTTATAATTTTTATTTTATGATTCATGTTTATGATATTTTATATCCATGGTATGGGATTCTATTTTCATGATCATGTTATCCTACCCTTATTCTAAATATTATGTTTACATATCTTCCATGTTTACCCATATGGACCATTTGAGATCACTCCAATATACGTTTCATTTCCACCAATATATGAAGATGCATATTATGTTTGATGTTTCTAAGAATGGTGATTGTCAAGAAGAACCTATTGGGAGATAATACAGATAATATATGCACTAGTGTTTTTGTTTCCATGGTTCAAAAAACTCTAGAATAATGTGTTCTTTGGGTGTCTATTTCGGTAATGTTTAATGTATTTCATAAATTTTATGTAGTTTTAATGTTTATCACGATCAAGTTGTAATAGATATCGTGTTAATTGAAGTATTTATGGAATTTTGTATAATGAAAACTAAAATATCATTTATTATATAAATGTGAATAGGATGGACCAATTAGATAAATGTGTTTTACTTGATAACGAATCATGTTCCAAAAGTGATATTGATGATTCCATTGAAAATGAGGAATAAAGGCTATAGAAAAATAAATATATTCATTATTCAAATGTATAAGAACAAGAATCAACTATTTTAATTTATTAGTAATAATATCACACCTCTCATAAAAAAACTGGGATCTTTCTCATGATTTATTTGAATGATTAAAATGTACCCATTTTATCCCTGAATGTAATTCTCTATTTATATCTTCATCTATTTAAAAAAATCTCAAACAAAATTTCATTATTTCACATAATATTTTTTGACCTATATAAAAAATAATAAAATGAGATGCCTATACTTTTTCATTGATATAGAGATTATTTTCCAATCTTCAGTTTCTGAAATTCATCCTCTTCAAATTGGTGTTAATATTTTAATTCCTATCTATTAGGGAATATATAGCCAATAACAAGCCTTTCTTTACCAGAAAGAACTATTTTAATATTTAGTAAGAAGGATCCCACAAGGTTTCTCAATATATTGATCCTTTTATAATTCACTATTGATGATGAAAAAATTAACATGAAATTAAAATATCTTGTATTACATGTGTGCTGCAATAGATTTGTATTTAAATATTGACACCTATTTGAATAGGTTGAATAACCATGTTGTTTACTTATTACTAAATATTAAAATAGTTTTTATGGTATAAAAATGATTTATATGGATTAAAATATTCCATAATTGATTGCTATTCATATATTGACAAATGTTTGATGATGTTGAATTTTAGAAAGTGAATATTGGAAAACAATATCTATATCAAGGATGTAAAATAGGTATTACATGTTATTATTGTCTATATTGGTCAATTTGTTTTTATGGAAAATGACAAATTATTCATTGATATTTCTTTAAATTGATTATGATATTAATAGAAATTTCCATTCAAGGAGAAATGTCATACATTCTGAGATTTCAAATATTTCATGTGAAAGATCCCATATTTTTTTCTCACGATAAATCACCCATGGAAATATTGGTAAAATTGTTATTAGAATACTAAAAACCTATTAGAAAACTTATTTATATGGAAATTAACTATAAACATATGAAAAAGATATATTAAACAAATAGAGTTTATAATATTAGTTTGAATTCATTTTTATGTCACTACATCAAGGCCATATTTGATATATGAAAACAATAATTGTGAAATATATCATAGTGCACATAATGAATCCAGTTGTTTAAAGTAAAAATTATAAATAATATAACATTTTTTATACAGAAATTGAAAATAATTGACTATTAGATCAGTTTAGTTATGATGATCCCTATTTGAAAGGCTCTGTGATAATTTTATATCTGTATTTGGTGGTGATTTATTCCTAGTTGATAGGTGTGTTTTTTGGAACATGAATATGTAGATTCATTTACATAAATTACTTAATAGGAATAAAATGTGGCTGAAACTCACTCTACAACTCACATAATCTTGATAAAGACATAGTTATATGATTTGAATGTAGAAGTACTTGATCTATTTCATCATGGTTTATTAAATAAATTTACTATGAAGTGTTCAAATAATCATTTTCATAATTTAATAAGTACTCAAATTGATCATAAAAAGAAAAATATCCTGAAAATGAGGAGGCACACGAATTGAAGCTAGTGTTTATTCCAACACAAGAATAAATAGATGGTTTGTTCATTAATCCATTTTATATGGAATAATTATTGAATATGAAGTTGATGATAGGCATTCAATTTCATTACATATAGTGCTTATGTACTATGTTATATCCACCCTTTTATTTTCAATACACAATTTTTAAAGACTGTGAAGTTTGATAACATAGATCTAATAATTAATATGTGAACTAATCATTTAGTTGGAGTATATATTTAAGGAGAATTTTTTAAATTATTATGCTATGATTTAAGAATGTGTGAAATTTTTGAATAGTTTTTTGAAATTGGTTGTAAGAACATGGTTAAAATAGGTTTTTAGAATAGGTTAGACGTGTTGGTAGAAATATGAAAACAAATTAATTGATTATTTATGTTCTCCGGATGATGAAAATTAATACTGATCACAAATTTTATGGATAACATGGTATTATTATCCAATTTTTTTGTTTCCTACCAGATGTGTCCTCTTATATTCATAGTATTATTAAATGTTGATTCATGTCTAACAACAGTGATTTACATTATTAAATTTTCAACCATGGTTTAAAAAAAATCCAAATGGGGAGTTTGTTAAGCTGAATCATAATTATATTATAAGACCTTGGTGAAAATATATTTGGTTTGTTGTATTTTTCACATGACATGAATCATAATCAAAATAAATTTTTTGTTTTTTTGAAGGAAATCATATATGAGGGTCAATGTAAGTAGTAAAAATGTAAACATCATGATATGAGCATTATTAGAGGATTAATGAATCCATATGATTTAATGAAATAGAAAATATTTCAAGGCCAATAACGCATGGTTGGACTAAAGTTGGCCATGCAGTCAATGTGATGTTTTTTATGTGGTTGATGAAAAATTATTTAGGTTGACCCATCAAAATTGATCATGAATTCTCTTTAGATTATTTCTCATGTTATATCTCTTGATTTTCTCATGTAGTATTTTCAATATTGGTCAAGTTGTATCCCTAGAGTTTCTCATGTACATTCATCGGTATTGGGGGTATATTAGTTCCAGAGTTTGTATTCCAGTCGCTTAAGTATTATTTATGTGATCACTCCATTGTAATGTGGATTCTTTACAGGTGGTATGATTATTTCCCTAGATAGTCCAGTAGTATGTTTTCAATATTATGAAATGATATAATCGATAATATTTCTTATATGGACCTTCAAATGTGGTCATGTGGTCAATCAAGACATTGTCACATGGTTGATTCTCATACGGTTGAAACAATAAGAATTAATTCATTTGATAGTTTTCTATCCCAGATGACCAATTTTATATGAATTCACATTATCTTTACAACACAAAAAATAATCTATAATAAAAATATTTGAGAGAAACAGATGTTTATATATTACATTATCTGAAGGGATCTTCGACGAGGGGATGTTAGGTCCATTTTTTAATGAGTAAAATATATAAAAAAGAGTATGATTCCATACTCAATTGGTGATATGTATGTTATTATTTAATTATGAGTAATTATTAATATCCTCAATTTTTTAATGATTTAATATATTGAAATTAAAACGTATAAATTATGGAATTATGCTTAGTTTTAAATTATGTTTTAATGAAAAAAGTTCATGCCTGAATGAAAATGTTTATATGAACATTTTTCTGGTATATAATCTTTTATTGATGACGAATACCATATTAATTATGCCCAATTTTCTTGAATACAAATAATTTTTGGATATGTTGAATATTTTTGAAATAAAGAGGTGATTTTTTAACGATTTAATAGGGAAGAATGCCATTATTTTTTGGTAGTTATGACATTTATCTATTTAATATAGTAACAACATCACTTATGATGATATGAGATAGAGGGTTATTTAAATTCAATGTTCTTAGAATTTAGGTGTATCTTAATTGAAATTATTATAACTAAGCTATTATATTTTGATGAACAGTCATGAAGAATTTAATAATAGAATATTTTTCAATAATATTATGAGTGAATATATATTCTTGTGTAAAATACAGAAGATGAGTTGAGGCACCTGTGATTAATCCAATAAAATGTTTTGATTATGATTAATGTATCTGGAAGACATATATTATAATATACAACTATAATTATTCATTTATGGATATTACTCCCTATAATGATAAATTTAATCTATGAAGTTGTTTAATATAGTTTTTTTCATCTGATTTTAAGTTTAGAGGAATTCAACACATCCAACAATTAGATAATTATCTTTAGGAAGAATACATTTCTATTGTTTGAAATATATTTTTAACATCTAATGTGTTTCCTGCACATGTGTGTAGGATACATTGAAGCGTAGTCAAAACACATTAAATTTTTTTTGAGGCTATACCACGATTTTATTTATAGGAAAATTATTCTAGTGGATATTTTTATCTTGGATAAATCCAAAAAACACCAAGGACTATCATTATCATACGACGATTTGAACCATATAAATATAAAATGTCCCATTTAATTGGCCTTTTTCAGGGTGTGTTGAAAAAAAATATACATTCATTGAAACATGTGTGAAATGTTATTATCAAAATAAAAATTTATAAAACCTTACGATCATTGAATAACCCACTCTATGTTCTCTTTCCTTGATATGGTAGAATTAATTGTCAAATCATATTTATGGAACTCAAAATCACGAATAAAAAGATATGTTAACGGTGATTAACCTGATCAAGGATGATTTTTATGTAGGATTGGGTGGATTGTAACCTATGAAGTACTCATCCTTACACCGATGTAGGAATCATGTTTCTACAGAGGGCTAATATTTACACAAGACATATATTATTCATATATAGCATTAATGTTGTTTAAAATTAAATTCATTTCCCATTATTTGGTATTTCTAGTTTGACATTATTCTTATGGAAAACATGGAGTAATAATTATTCATTAATGGAGAGTATTTTTATATAATACATAGATGAAAAATATAGAGATCTTGACATATCTATATTTTATTGTCATGAATTAAATAGGTTCACGTCATTTTTTAACATTATTTTAACTCCTAAAACCAATATCTATGAGTGTATAAAAAATAATCATATAACCATTTAAACATTGAACTCCATGGATGGTTTCTCAACATTTGAAAAAATTTACTTAGAACTTTTCCCTTGATTAAGTAAATCTTCAATCACCCCACTAGTTGGATTCTTCAAAAACTCTCACCTACTGTTATAGATAACACATGATAAACATCAATATTATAGGTTAATGTGTATGAGATACCCCTTAAAACCATCCTTCTAGGAAGTCAATGGGATTTTAGCGTCAGTTTCACCCTTTTAAATTTAAGATGGAACCATGTTAATTATTATTCATTAGGTGGATACTCAATTCATAACCCAAGTTAACACATTTTTATAATTTAATTTGTATTGAATTCAATTTTATTTAACTAAAAATACAACTTCAAACTAAGGGAATTTTTTTATAAAAATTTACAGGATTTGTATCATTTCCCCATGAAATGAAATATAACACCCATCATTGTTTCATCTCAAGTTGGTTATAGGAAATGTTATGAACTTTTAGTTGATTTATTTTCAATAGATACCCAATATTTGGGAATTATTTATATTGTGATAACAATAATGAAAAATAAATTAAATTTTATTAATGGTTAATGAGAGTGAATGTTGGAAATTTAATGATTGTTTGATTTAATGAGTGTGATAACATATTAACAATAGTTGTTGTTTACTAGATTCATCTTTTCTACACAACCTTTATATCAATTATAAAATATATTATAATTTAATTTCTGAATGAACAATTAATTTCCATAACGTGAACACATAATTCTTCCAAAAAACCATATTGACACATTAGGATATTAGTTGACCATTCTATCAATTTTATTCAATTACAAAAAGTCCACAAAGAAATCACACATGATAGAAATCACTATAATCCCATAAAATATCATTATTATGAAAATTAAATAGTTTGATCAAACATATTACTTTTAAAAGATTCAAAATATTATATAACAGAAGAAAAAAATACAATCTAATATAAATTGTAATAGTTTTAGAAAAGAAATAAAACTCTTATATAAAATTTTTATGATTCCATAAATGATCCCAATACATAGAAAAGGTGCCCTTGGGTCTCCACTACCATCAACTACAATAAATATTAACCAAACATGGATAAAATGGATTTCATATTAATCATTTCTATTTATTTTCTACATCATGTGCTTACATCCTAATTTTTTGGTAATCCCTAGATTCCACAATTTTTTTTATTTTTTTGGTTATATATATTATTCATTGTGGAGGGAAAACATTTTAAAATAGAAGTGGATTTAGTTTTCTTATTTTGAATATACACTATTCATGAAATAGATTAATTGTGTTTATTCCCTAGGTAGTAGAAGGTATTTAATTCCTTATGATGATAGCCTCACATATGGTGTTCAAGTGGGAAATAGAAAATTATTTTTCATTAAATTATCCCACTACATCACAGAATCTTCATCTTCAAAATTAAATTTAATAAGTCACTAGATAGAAATATATCTAATATCATTATATTTTCGGGAATATCCTATTAATCCCTATGATTGAGAAATTTTTAAAAATAAAAATAACATATTTGAAAATTATAAAAAATTATTTAAAATATTTTTTATTTCCTATAACTTCAATTATTTTTAAGGAAATAATATTTTCATAAGAATTTAAAAATATAACAATTTTAAAATCCTATGTAGTTTGTCAATAAAAATGTCTTACCATATTTGAAGTGCCATGGGATCTTGGAATAGGCTTATTATAACTCTAAATGTCATACACGATCATGGAAATATGTTGTGATTATCTAGTGAAATTCATACATGATAATATATAGCCACATTTCCAATTCAGTGTCTCAATAGAATATATTATGTGTCACTTTACACATGGGAAAATATGTTATATATCAAATACATTTTTTTAATTTCTAAATCATCCAAAGAAAAATCATTTCCGATTAATATAAAAAACAATACACATTGATAACTTAGCCTAATTTCTTCCCATTCACATTAAAAATGATATTTTTTTAATAAATGAAAAATTAAAGCATGGATTATTTAAATTTTTCATAAAATGATAAAGATAAAAAAACATTAATTCTACAATTTCCAAATAAATTGCAATTTTTTTTAAAAAACTAGATTTGATGTAATTTTAATGAATAAAAGTGGAGGGGATTTTATAGTTGAAATCTCATGAAAAAGTTATTAAAATATGAGAATTATAGGATTTTCTGTTGTTTTTCATTAAATAACTCATATGGTAAGATACGTATATATAAATATAATAAGATACAATGTTTCTCTAACCCTTAACCAATATAATTCTTCCCAAAAAATTCATCATAATTTTATCTATTGGGTGTATTAATACTGAATGTTAATAATTAACATATAGATGTTGATATCAATTTTAAGATATTATATGAATCGTAAAAAATGATTTGACAGCCCCAATGTTATAGATAATCTATACATTGTGACTGGATTATGGAATTGATATAGAATCCCTTATTCATTCCTTTTGATATTCCCAAACTAATTGATTGTTATATGCCCTAATTTCTTCTATGATATACGATATGAAATTAATATCCTTCATTATGATATATGATAATTAACATTATATGTAAAATGGTCTACAAATAATATATCATCCAATATCAGACTCATAGTAATCCCTCATAGACCTAGTATCATATCATCGTATATTTAATCATCTAAAATAACTTGTTAAACTAGATCAAAAACACTTTTTAATATTTTCAAACAACTTATGGAATGATATTATGGAATTAAAAATGTATCACATCATAAGAAATTATTTTTGAATGTCCATAAAATATTATTTTATATAAAACATAAACATAATTAGAGAGTATATGTGTGTTTTATAAAACTCAATAGCTATTCAATCATCCATAATGTGTGATCCCAAAAGCCTTTTTAGAATTTAAAATATAATTAATCAAAAATTTAACAAAGGTATTATAAGAGATTAAACTTAAAAATCATTAGTGAATATCAAGAAAAAAAGTGGTCTTGAATGAACCCATCAAACACATTAATCATTATACCGATTTCAACCAACTGTATCAAATACAACAATAGATAATCAGTTTCCTATGATCCGTACTCCTATACCAAGTGATAAATAATAAATTTAAAAAACATACTTTACTAAAAAGTAAAATGACCCTAGCTAACACTGCATATATCTTATATTAACAATAACCCTCAAAATAATCTCACAAAATCCTATAAACCATAAATTTAAATTTTTATTGAAGACTCGAATCATGAAAAATATAATTTTGATTATTTATACATAATTTTTTAATAATATATCAACATCAAATCAATAACCTGGTTATACTCATGTTCATAACCTAGTGAGAGGAATCATAAGAAATTGGTGAGATAAATTTCATAGAAATTGAATACAGATCAAAATATCATCATGGGTTATATCATAATGAAGATATCAAACATTAGAATGTGAATAATAACATATTAAAAAGAACATGGAAAAATAGGTATATATATGTCATTATATATAGACATATAATCTAAAATAAACTATCATGTACATTGGAAGAAGGGTGTTGAAGCATGAGTCAATATTCATGTTTATTATAGAATTACATGAGAATAAACATTGATAAGTTTTAAAAATATACATAGGAAATCATAAACTAGTGTCCCAAAAATCATTACAAATTTTTTGTATTATAATGGCATTGGGATAAGAACTCGTGTAACCTATTGGCCTTGAAATAATATTCCATGTTCCCTCATGGTATTTATATAAAAACCAATATAGCATATTGGTAATGTGATAACAACCTATATACACCATTGGTCTTGGGATAAAACCATATATACTCTCTTGGTATTGGGATACCAACCAGCATATCATATTGTCCTTTAGATAATATTGAATATACATTCATTGAATTCATATAATTTCTCAAATACAGTAACAATGTTTGGAGATGAACACATACACCCTATTTGGCTTTGTAAAACCACTTGTATAACCTATTTGGATTATGATAACAGCTTATACACCATCGTAGACATGGGATTCTACTTTTGTACACTTTTTATTTTCAGGATATATAAATCATTAACAAATTCATTATAGGGATATATATAATACTACAATCATCTCAATAATAATCATTTCTATATGTTCTGTTAGAACATTTAAATATTAATACGTCAAACATCTCTTAATTAACGACATCAAAAGAGTAGAGTATCATGAAAAACATTCCTAGAACATTTTATAACATTATAGAGAATTTATTTTGGTGGAATCATAAAAAAATATCTAGTTTGATAAAAGGAAAATTAATGTTATTAAAAAATTAAAAAACATTTTTAAGATCATACGATAAATGAATTTAAAATTAAGAATAAATACACCCTCATAATATTCAGGAATGCTTCATAAAATATTTTCATTAAATTGAAATACAATGGGATTGATAAATGTTTTTTGAAAAATATGCACTAAAAAAAAGTGTTTTTTATAAAAAAAATAAAATGAGAAATATTCCTTTGAAAACTATAACATCCCATGTTTTTAAGAAATATTTCTAAAAAAATTAATTATTTGGATATTTGGTGTCACATGAAAATCTATGATTATATTGTGTTAAATAAAACATTATGTATATATTTCTATTAAATAAATCTATATGAGTTTATTGAGTTACACATCAATATGTTTAAATGAAACATAAAATCCTATTAAAATATTATTATTTAATTCGATAATTATCATATAGCCATTGGAATGGAGGATATGAATATAATTAAATAAAATATAAAAATATTTTGTATAAAAATGTATTTATAATTATTTATTTAGGTCCTAATTAATATTAAATGAAAATAAATACCATTTGAAAAAAAATGAAATATTTTTTTGAACAACGCTTTTTATGCACAAAAAGAATTTTTAAATTGAAAAAATTAATCCAATCAAATTTGGAGAGTTATATTAATATAATTTATAAATAATATAATAATACTTGTTTAAAAAAAAATTATGTGTCTTCTAAACAAGAGGTAAGAATAAAACCATTTTTTAGTTTTAAAACTATATTTTTTTAAAAGTGATTTTATTATCATTTACCCACATATTAATATTTTTTTTCAATTTCAAAAACTTTTTTTTGGAAAATATTTTAATTATCATGTAAAATTTCATATAGAATTAATTTATTACAATTTTTTGTTATGATTCCTTTTTCGATGAATAATGAAAAATACTTATGTTTATTATTAATTTCTATTTATTTAAAAAAAATTTAAAACATACGAATTGTTTAATATTGTTTTTTAAGTTAAAATTTTTCAATTATATATCTATGAAAAAAAATTATTTTGTTATAAGTAACTTTATATTGGATGATTATATTATATATTTTCAGTATTTTAAACTTTTTACCATTGTAGAACCACTCTCTCATCTCATTTGGGTGATAAATTGGAAGGTAAACTTTAAAACATATGGGGATTTAATTTGGAACAATGGATTACATACTTTTAACAAAAATAATTTATGTTAAATAATAAGTTGATTTAATTTTTTAATCCAAATGAATAAAAAAATGTAAACAATATTAATCATTTTAAGGTAAATATTTGTTTACTGGATGTTAATATAAAATGATAATGGATGAAAATGTCCCAAAACATGTAATAAAATAAATTTATGTCCATATTAATACAT
This sequence comes from Viscum album, assembly GCA_963277665.1. NCBI lineage: Eukaryota > Viridiplantae > Streptophyta > Magnoliopsida > Santalales > Viscaceae > Viscum > Viscum album. The sequence goes on along the minus strand of OY728153.1, from coordinate 368,762,032 downwards.
TATTTATTTTTTATTCTAAAATGGTAAATATTTTAGACATATTTGGTTTGAAAAATTGGCGTAAAAATTTATGATTCTCACAAATTTCAATTGTTCCACAAACTACACATATAAAATGGCCACACCTGATCCTCTACACTTAACACATCAAAAACATATTTTTTCCCATCCAATATTAGTTCCTTAGTTTAATAATATCATCCTATAATCCCCATTTGGGTCCGAAACCAATCCTAATAAACCTTTTTTGTAAATCATAACTAGTTGTCCCAATGTGCGGTAATGTCCCTAATTGAGCATTTTATTTTATTTCATCCTCTATATCGTCAAATTATTATTAAAACATGATAATATAGTACCCCCATTATTATTAATATACTTATGTGTTATTATGGAAATTGAATAACCTAAATCCTTCTCCACATCAATCGAATGGAATATCAAATCATCATTCCTGTAAACGTATGAATACTAGCTCACGAACTGATGTGCTTTATCATCCACCACAACATATTAAGGATAGATATAATGATTTATTTATTATTCAAATATGTTATTTATGATAATATTATTATTATTTAATCATGATATAATATATTTATTCTTACATTCCATTATTTTTTATTATAATAATGTTGTTTGTCTGTAAGGTGGAATACCACCTCATAGAGCGACATGATTAATTCATTATTTATAATGAAGGGAATAAGAATGGGTTTAATTAAAATATGTAATATATATGACATAAAAAAAATCCATAACAAAAATATATTATTTACCTTTTCTTTTGGAAATCATTCTTTACAATCCAATCAATATACATGTATATATTTGACCTACCATCTTGATGAATTGTTTATATCATTTTCTATATCCAAAATTTATGGATTACTAAAAATACGTATATAATGAATATATAGGATATTCATATCACATTAATGTTTTTGGAGATGATTGAACCATGATCAATGATAGATGAAGAAAAATAAAAAATGAAAACAAAGAAGAAACTCATTAAATTTCATATCCTGTATTCATATAATGATAATATATATTTTCGCTTCATTTTATTCTTTATATATAATGAATGGTTCAAAATATTGTTTTTAGAAAAAATTCAACATTATTTCTATATTTAGTAAAAAATACTATTAAATCCAAAATAATTTCTTCAAAAAATGATTTCTGAAAAATATGTAAAATAATCTAAATGATATATTAAAAAAATTTTTACCAATGTTTGATTTTTCAAATTTTTTTGAATGTAATATTTACATTTTTTCCAAAAAATTCAAGTTTTCATTTTTGCAAAAAAATTAAGGTAATATTTTATTTCACATATACCACGTGAATGGTATTTTACATATTCCTAAAAAATTTATTTTATTATTGGTTCCATTATATGATTTAATTTGAATTTCAATGAAAATTATTAAAAAACATTTTATAAATTCGTAGTTTTATAATTTTATTCTCAATGAAATTTTATTTATATCTTGATATGTTTTATTTATTTGTATTTATTCTTTAATATGTTTCCAGACAAATTTTTTAATGTAAAATGTTTTAAAAATGTTTTTTGTTTAAGAATGTTTTTTAAAAGTGTTAAAGTTATTTTACCAAAAAAAAATTGTAATTTATATTTCAAATTAATTATCTATTTAAGATTACATAATTTGATGTTACATATTCATTAATAATTAAATGTCCCAAGGATACCATTATTATAATTTCTATGGATGGAGAACGTTTTTGATGGATTGATTTTTATGAAACCCAATCCCTTTCCAAGGGTTATAATTTGATAAAATGATTAAAAAATCCCTTTATTTTTGTACAAATTATAATATGATGAAATGATATTATCTTTATGAAACCTACTTATTTTAAAAAGGTTATGTTATGATTAATTTTTTTATGAAACCTAATTCATTTCATGGGTTCTGATATTATAAATTTTCTATGATCTTTTTGGATTAATATTTGGTTTATAATTATGTTATAGTGGTTATGTTATAACTAGGTCTCATAGTTAAGTTATTATTGAGGATGGTGGTAACCTTATAACCAAGATGAGTAGAACTACATATCCCTAAAATACATTGGGTAATGATTAATATCACATGATATATACAGGATTTTAAAGGAGAGTGATCCTAGATTAGAATGGAACTATTTCTACTATGATACTCATGAGGGTTATCATAGAACAATATGATGGTATGGTGTGTGAACCCATCCCACTAGGATAGTCACGAAACCAATCAATGATATACTATTGAAATGAATTTCTAATTGTTACATCTACCAGACAAATACACGCCTTCTAGCAAAGTTATGGTCTCACTATTTATGTCATTTTATTCTATTATATTCATGTTATAAAAACCACCATGATTTATTCTTTGACACATTTTTATGATCTATGATATAAATTGAATGGTTGTTAAATTTTATTCTCATATTGTAATTCCCATATTCTGATTATATGATTATCTCACCCTTCAATATCATTACCAAGAATATAAAATCACCAATTATTATGATTATATTTTCCTGGTTATGATGAATGGTATAATGTATGATATGTCTAATAAGAAAGATTATTATTAAGAATTTAGTGGGATATGATATAGCTCACTTTTGGAAAAATTCATTTTGTGTCAAATTTTTCAATGGAAATTGTCAAAAATGATTTTGGTATAGACCTCTATGTTATGTAATGAATATTAATATATTATGATGTAATTTTAATATATGATGCGATTGGGTCTCTAAAGGTGGTATAATAGTAATGGTTTATTAGGACATTGAAATCTTGGATAACACATCATTATTGATATCCCTAGGGATATTTTAATGGATATGCATTTATATATATATAATTACATGTTTAAGAATGAGTCATGTAATATGAAAATGTATTGGAATTTTGTTAAATGATATAGTGGTTAGTTTCCATGAAATTAAATCCTTTCATTGATAGTACAAGAATATCTGGCTCAAACTTTTGATACATATGATTAATAAATATGAAAATAGTGAAGGGAAAATGAATTTACAAAATCCTAGTGCATAAAAATAGCCCTTCCATCGCACCTTTTATTAGTTTCATAATTGATAGACGTTGGAGATTCATAAAATCTATATGAACCATCTTTAATTATTTAAATAATAACCATGAAAACCCTATTATAAGACAAAGGATTCACATGTTAAGAATAAGGTTTCGTTATTTAGAAATCCTCTAACTAATTTTCCATGATTATGTGGTTTTCCGTTATGATTTGTGTTTCTCGTATTATGATTTATGGTTTCATTAAACTTATGGAATGAGAAGGAATCATGTTAACACTGAATCGAATGGACGATTAGTCAACTATGAGACACCAAATAGGATGATAAATAGTGAAAACAATAATGTGTTTATACCTATGTATTTTTCCTGACATATGATTAACAACGTCAACATTGGTTATTTTACTAATAATTCAAATAATATGAAGATGTAAATTTATTAATTCTCAAATGGTAATAAACATATATGAATGAATATTCATCAACATATATATTTAAGAGGTTGTATGAATAAACTAGAAGAATATCTCAAATGGATTTCGTGATGTTTTCTATGAAATAATGATGGTTATATTGAAATAAATTTCTATGTATTTTGACATCATATTTGTGAGAATGTATGAAATTATCCGATAAAATTTATTAAAATAATGGTTAGCCCCTAGGCCAATGGAGGACCTAGGTTATACAAAATCATTAAAATAAAAAGGTTGAAGCATTTATTTATTTAAATTAATGAATTATATTGAATTATAAATTCATAAATTGTATTTTTTTATAACAATAATGATATATCTAAGGGTTATATTATTTTAGGAAGAATATATTTCTCCATGTATGATTAACTTATGAGTTATAGAGTAGAATCAACATCCCTCATGATTCTAATAGGATCACCCTCCATTTGACATGATTAAGTATATATAGATACCATTTGTTCGGTGAAAAAAAAATCATATTGTTTTACATGATGACTGGTGGATGAAATGGAATATTGTGTGTGACACTCCTCTAATCAGAAAATTTCATTAGGCTAGAGCCCCAAGAGGGATTTTGTTTTAGGCTATGAGGGTTATTGGGAAGTCAAATGGATAATGATAATTTTCCTAGAGTTTCTTTATAATTATATAAATTTAATCAAATAGATGTTGGTATATACTACACATGACTTTAGAAATATCCCATAACACTATAGCGGTAGGGAATTTGACATGGTACAACAGTTGCAAATGTATGGTGACCCTGAAAGGACATTATATATCCACGAGCATAAGGTCACCAATTACTATAGCATAGTAGATATTCAATGTGGTTAGTGAAACAGTATAAAAATAGTTTTACATAACTCAATATTATGTTATTAGACCATTCAAGTTAGGTATTTTGTTTTTTATACTCTGATATTCACTATGTAAATATGATCCTCAACATTATGTGACTTTTTCTTCACTATGGATATAGGAATCATTTGTGGAACAATGTGAATATTTGTGTATTATTATCCTCTTATTTATATATTTTTGTTTTTACATTTTAATATTATTTTACAAATTCAAATATCTATTTTTTCTCATCACTTTCATAACATTATGTTCTACATGTATCTATTCCATAAGTTTATATTCTTCTACCTTACTAAGGTCTTTAACACAAGGGTTTTTACATGTCCTAAAAGGGAAATATGTGAGGTTTGAGTATTATATAACCTATAGGTGTTAAATGAAATCTTCTATACTTATGGGAAATACTAATGTGTATGGAAAAAAAGATCAATTAAAGTGGATTTGATAAATAGAGAAATTAAAAATATGATCTCTTTATTTAGAGAATAACATTTAAAATCAAAATAATTAACTCCCTATAGATGGTGGATCAGAAGCTATCATAGATGTTTTGGTATTAAACTAGATCAAAAATTATCTATAGCCGATGTTTAGGTGAACCATCTATTCTATTTGGAGAAAGGGAATCATTTATAATAGAGTTAGGTTTTCCATGACTATCTTACAAATCATGATAAGGTAAATGGGTATAATAATGTTATGAAACTGCATTATGACCTAATTCCATTATATCTTCTATCAATGATTGGTGTACTTTAAAACCATTCTCATTTTAGATTAACATACATATTTCGAGAATACTTATAAACTAATTATATTGATGAAGGAATCATTCATTTATGTGTCATAGAATTCTACAATAATATGTGTATATAGTAAAAAAAATATCAAGCCAGATAGTATTAAAATGTATGTTTTTCATGTTTATTATTTTAATATTTTACAAAAAAATTTATAAAATATGAATTACCATCTCAAAATAAGGAATAAGATAACCATATCCAAGGACATAAAATATATAAATATGACCAAAATAGGCATGGAAATATCATGAGTTTATGTAAAACCATTTAAAAACTATATTATTAGAAAAAAAATTAGTTTTTAGTTAATGTCACTTTTCCATAAATAATTTATAGCCTATCTATTAATGAATATGAGTGATGAAAGAGGTCTTTCACCTAAAATTAATCATATAATTTATCTTTGAAATCAATGTAATAAGATCAAAATTATAAAATAAAATACAATGTGTACTAAATATCTTTCCAAAACTAATATGTCATCCTTGGGCCTCTATAAGAAACAATACTAGTGATTACAACAAGTGTTTTTATGATTTAAAATATATAAAACATCCCGAGAACATCAATTTATGTAGAAACAATAATAGATAAAAAAGTATTATCTCAAGCTTAAATGGTCCAAAAATGACACAAACTATATCATTTACCGTGTAGTATATAGGTAAATGTTTCCTAAATCTTATTCTTATTTCATTAATTTTTATTCTTGAAAATGGAGTGACCAAAGATTACATGTCTGATTTTGGCGCTCTAATTTCATCTTTAAATATGAAAGGCCTGTAGAGGGAAATCTTTATAATGCATTTCTTTATTCTAGTTCCCCCAAACTTTTGATGAATGTCACAAATTATTTTCAGGATTTATTGTTGTGTCACACAATTATAAGAATGGTACTCATTAATAAATTCCTCCCTCACACACACAGTGATGATGACACTTCATAGAATATATAATTAGGAATGACCATCCAAAGAACACCTAAAGGCTCTCCCTATAGCATTTCCTTCCTCAAATAATTACATTATTACAATCCGTTATTTCAGTGTCCTTGATGCATTCTATGACACATGATATTATAATTATGTTGGGTACTCATGAACTATTTTGATCGTCAATCATATATAAGATTATTTCTATTATAGGAGACATAATCTCTATTTTCCCATTCCCACACAATATTTTGTTGAATAAATTTCTTACCAAGGGAATATAAAAAAACATTTACTTTATAGACATAATACTAGATATCAATATAAAAGAGTAATGGAATTATAACCCAACAATGACACATTAGTTTCAAATAACACTACGAAATTAAGTATATGAGGTTATTGAGATCAATTAACACTATAAAATTAACTTTAAATAATTCATTCATCTTGAACATTATTTCATGGACCATAATAGATAATTATAAATCATGGGTTCAATAGTTGTTTTTTAGGGTCCAGATGTTAAGAAATATACATTATTATCCGACTATCCAACATGACAACACAGTGAATAACCAAAAATAATGCATAAAATCACACCTCTAATTACTCTCATAGTTATGCTAATATGATCATTCGGTATATTTTTTACTTACTATTCATTTATTATAATAGTAATTCACAATAATCAAACCATATAAACTTATCTCCCTTCCTATTCACATTAGTCATTGGAGAAGCTACCCAAGAAAATTACATATGAAGAGATGATATTAACCCTGATAATACATATTAGGTAAAATACATTCTATGGTTAATTATATAAAATTATAAATTATATATCAGTCGGGTCCATCAGGATTCTAAAATTGAAGAAGGAATTTCTAAAGAACATAACTTATCAGATCAATAAATTTCATTTTGATAATTTAGTATATAATTAGTTGTCTGGTGAGATCCCAAACAAAATAAAAATATATTGAGAATGATAATACAAATAATTATAATTTAATAATAAATAATAATCACAATAAACCAGAATTTTTCAATAAATGAATGATAGTTCCTATTGATTTATGTAATTAATGCAGAAACAAAATTAGTTAGCCCAATAGGCACGAAGAATACTATAAATATTCATATATACTCTAGAAAGCAATCATAAAAATATCTAATGATATGAACTAGATTTTTTTATATCATTATCAATGATCAATGTTTCAGAAATTTATTTCTCCCTTTAGATGATAAGAAAGATCTTTATTTCTAGTTAAAGGGTAGTTTTTCTCAATACTAATTTTTTTTTCTTAGAATAGTTCACTAGAAGGCATGAAAACATATCATCCTTCTTATGAAAAGTACAAAATCCCCCCAATGGTATGTGAAAATTTTAAGGAACCCTTTTTAAATCATGTTATTCTAAATGAATTTTCAGCATATATAATTCAATTAGATCTATTTTATAAAGAGTTATGTAAATACGATCAATTAGAGGAAAGAGATGAATGTTAAATTTTACTTACTTATGTGGTCATATTTCATAGAATCTTTCAAATATAATATTTTTTTATACATCAAATACTATAGGTAAAACTATAAAAAACATTAGGACCCACTAGTAATGAAATGATACATTCTATTTCCATAAAAATATCCCGGACATCACCCAAATAAGAACACATTTGACTATCCTAACGATCAAAATCATAAAATTCTGTAATCTTATTACTGGATAGATATCAAAAAAAATCATCAAATCATAATAATAATTACTATCTCAATATTTTGTATGATTATAAATTCTAAAAATGATGATATATGAATCCATATTTATGACCATAAGGATCAATAAATTCTCTTCTGATGCTATATTCAAAGCACATGATATACAATTCTCTTCTACTAAATAATACATTTTATAGTAGTACCAAGGATCATATATAATGATAGAGAGTAAAATCTAGTCTGTAGAATCGATAATGACATCGGTAAAATAAATGTGTGTTATTTACACACATCAAAAAATGAAAAGAGTAATGTATGAAATAATATAATAGTTCCACTAATAGTTATAACCCCATTGTAGTATCATTGGTTGTGAATTCAGTATTATTTACCATTCATAGAACATTATGATCTCACTGAGGTTTGAACTCCTATATAAATGACACACATTAGATTCATATCCATGTTTACCAAGTCAACATCACTAATAAGACTCCCATAAAGGTGGTTGGATACCTTCAACAGAATGTTCTACTGGTGAAGTCTATGTTGTTAGGGGTGGATAAGTTCAAATCTCGATTCCATAATATTATATTTGGTAGAAATACCACATGAGATATCCATATCAACTAGAGAAATTTCATTACATATCCCTATAGGATTAATTTACCATGATATGGCTAAATCTCACACACTGATAATTGTATGTATATGGGATTCAGAAAAGTGGAGTCATATGAACTCCACTACCTTGGATACCTTGGGGATTCCTACCACTACTCATCTCCTACAATCATCATGTATGACTATTTGGAGAACTATCACAAATAGTTTTTAATGAAATCACACACCAACTCAACTACCTCCCTTAAATCTGTTATCAATTATGAAAAAAAAACTAATCACTACCTTTGATCATGTAGGTCGGTTGAATATATAACCTCTACCTGTTCTATATATTTCAAATCCATTTAAATAAATAATTATTTAGACTCCAAATCCCCACTTAGATATGGATAAATGTTAATTTAATATGTATGATATTCCACATAATCTATAGTCATTATCGATCCCTACTGGGGTTTTATAAACAGATTATATTTAACCCATCATGGAGAATCAATATAAAACATATCAAATAATATATCTTCAATGTTATTACATTTTATGCCCCTATTTTTCCTAGATTCCTTCATAAAATCATACCATCCCTTAGTTACCACTTCAATAAATAATGTATATATCATAATCCATGGTTAGTCAATTATCTCAATACCTTCAAGATCTGATAAAGGTGATGGACCCACGCCATATTCTTTAAAGGAGATAGTCACTCTTAAATATGGGAGTATAGTGGCACTAAATTACAATCGTAATCATAGATGTGATGGGATCCATTCATGTAGCTCCATGTCCTACATATTGTAATAATAGATTAATCATATCAAATACCTTAGGATCAATCACAAGTCATTATAGAGTAAATTCCCCCATACCCCTTTCTGCTTGGTTGGGGTTTTAATTTGGGAAATCATATTATTAAATGATGTATATAATAACAACAACAACATTTTCATAAAAATACAAATCACCAAATTCAATAATTTCATTACAAATATTAGTTCTAACCCCTTATACTACTCTGTTTCATTAATTTATCAAATTTCTTTTCAATTTCATTGAAACATGATAAAAAAACATTATAAAATTATTTTGTATTCTCTAGAAATCATATGACATCAATTAACGACATAAATTATGTTAAAGAAAAAATATTTCTATTCTCATTGTGTATAGAAGATACCAATTAAATGAATTATCAGTAACTCATATTAATTTTTTCCAGCAATTCATATATTATAAAAAAAACATTTATATATTTTCAATATTTATTTAATACGAATTATTATTTGGTTTGAAAAAACATCATAATAGAAAATGATTTGAAATAACACATCATGCCATTATAGTCAATCTATTACAATTTTTAAAAACATAATATGATTATTGATACTCAATGATTATGACTAACTAAATGAAATGGGTATGTTCTCAAACTACCTTTACTAACTCTGTCAAACACGGTAAATAGGTTGTCCTGACATATTAATTGACATTATAATGTGATAAAAATACATAAAACAAGAAATATTATTTTGGAATATCAAACAACATTTCTTCTAATATACTTCTAAATACTCAAATATTTATTGATGGGTCATTAATTATGGTAATTTATTCCACTATGGGAGGTCTGGTCATTGGAAGAGTGTAGTGAATCTGGTTTATGAGTTTAGAGCATTTTAATAATTACAATGTTGTAGCTAAATTTTGTTTCTTTGTCGGTTAAATAATGTAGTGTCACTAAAACCCTGATGTTGAGTAAATAAAATTATTATATTATTTATTAAAATAATGCACGGATTTATGAAATTAATGTTATATATCCCGAATAGGATGTTAGAAAGAAAGATTAAGGCCAAGGTAAAACAAGGATATGGGTTTTACCCTAGGTGTGATGTACATATTACAAGTGTTCAAGCTCACCCTAATGATTAGAATTGAGAATCCGATTTGGAGTTGGAATAAATAATACAATACAATTATATCATTATAAATAATAATAATCATCCCGATGTATAAAAGGAAAGGGGAAAGTGGATGGATCTGATTCTCTAAGAAATGATAAGAAAATATCCAATTCAATGAAAACTGGACATGATGAAAAGGGATACCAAACCCATTGGGACCTCTCAATGTACTACTAATATATGTACCTATAGGAAATAAATAATGAGACATGAATATGGAATGGTTGTAGTGACATATATTGATGAAGTGCTACAAGATTTTTATGTTTCATAATCATCTACATATAACATATTTGGATTTCATGACACATTAAATAAAAAATTAGTTGCTGATAAGATGGAAAACATAGAGACAAAATATATATATTGTTACATAGAAAAAATCATATGAGTGGTAGATGTATAGGTTGATGATGGCCAAATACCTCTAGAGAATTGAAAAAATAGTATTTTTTGTGAGGACCTCCCAAACAGTATTGAGGCCAAGATAGATATTTTGGATAATGAATCGAAGGATGAATAATATGATGAACATTGAAAATGAGCTAAAACATGGAGGATATGTCATGACCCTAGAGGGAGAGTTTGTATTCATGGTCTAATTAACTAGAGGTCGTAAAAATGAAATTCAAGATGCTTATGATTAGATCATCAAAAGGATGGGTTTGTAATCTATATGTAATTAATGAGTGTACATATATATTATATATCACTCTCCTCTATAGTCCAGTTTTTAAAATCAATAATAGGGCCTCATCCCTAACCCTTAGTAATATTATATTATAATTACAATTATAATTATTAATAAAAAATGGAAATAAATAATGTAAGTTACTAATTAACACTTAATAAATATATTCTATAACCAAATAATCCTTTAGATAATATATAATTAACATTTTTTAATAATTTATAATAACTCAAAAATTATAAATAATAATTAGTACTTATTAATTATTATTACTTAATCATTAATGATTATTAATAACTAATAATAGTTAATTATAGTTATTACGTACTAACTAATATAACATTTTAATAATTAATAATTAACAATAATTTAATAATAAATAATAATCATTATTTAATAATAAATAATTAGTAACAATAACATAATAATTTCAAAGATAAATAATGATAAATAATATAAACAATAATTTATTATTATACATAATTAATAAATAATAATAATATATAAATATTTATATTAATTAAATATAATAAATATTCTTTATTAATTGAAAATTATTCTGTAATTCTTAGTAATTATTAATCTATTATCCTACATAAAAAATGGAGGTTCAGAAACCATTGGGATTAGGGGAGTGTAGCAGTACTATAGTGTACTATAACAATGGTGGTACTATAGCAATGTCGTGTACTACAGCAGTAGCAGGTCACTGTAGCGGTGACATGGTAGTGTAGCAGCGGCAGATATTGTGCAGTATAGTAGCAGGGAGAGTATTGTTGTAGTACTATTCAGATAATGGGCCTTGGGACAAAAATATAGGCTTACGGGCCATGTAATTTACAATATACCCCTGGGTCTTTGGGATATATAACGGGTCTCCCTCTATCCAGTTAAAAGAGGCATTTTCTTTGCTTTAAATAATAAATGGGGCTTCGGCGCCAACCTTATACATAAAATTAATAACAACTAATAAGCATTAATAATAAATATATAGTAATAAATTAATTACTATTCGAAATTATGTATAATTAATAATAAAAATTATTAAATTTAAAAAATTATTATTAATTACTAATTATTAATACTATGTAATTAGTATTTAGTAATAATTATTAATTAACAACACATAAATAACAATACGTAAATAGAAATAGTAATTAATTATTAATTTTGTTTTAACCATTATGAATCATTAATTATTACTTATGAGTATTTATTAATAAAAATGATTTGAAATTAATTATTGATTATATTAATAATCAATATTAATTACTTACAAATATAAATTATTTATTATATAAATAATGTTTTATTAATTTATAATTATAAAATGATAATTATGAAATTATATTATTAATAATAAGTTTTTTATTAACTATATTAATAATATAATTTATTGTATTACTGATTAATAATAAAATTATTGATTATTGTTACTTTTTCTTTTGGAATGTGGTCTGTATTTCAATGTATGAACCCATCACATTTTTATCTCTCCCTTTTTACCTATATGAAATATAGGGTATCATTCTTTAACTTATTTTAGAGAAATACTTTTCATTTTTAATTATCATATATGAGGATAATTATTAAATATATATACTTTATTAATTAATGAATATAAGTTATTATATAATTATTGTTAATTATTATTTAATTGTTAATTTCAGATGGGAAGTGTTGAAGGTGTGGAGCTCTAGGGATTCAATGACACTTGATGTAGACTACTAATGGTATTGGCATCAATGGCATTGATAATATATGAAAATGGAGATGCTAATGGTAGAAATGTTGTGGTTAATAGGGATAATTATACTTAATTTAACATGATCATGAATGTATCTAATTCCTGAAACCACAGGTATAATCCCAAATCTAGAAGTCCCATCACATATTCATTTTTTTTATCAATTTTATGACCCATGTGTCTTCCATGAATTGGTATGAACTAGAGGTGTTTATAGAGAATCCCTTCAGGGATCCTATTTTGTGAGGCATTGGGTATACTTCAAATCCTCAATTCTTTATTGGGATCTAATGGTATTCCTTTTTATTCACTTAGAGTATTAGTAATAAAGTGGATAAAACATTTTGCAAAGATAGACAAGGAATTATATTGGAATGACATAATTAACGTTACTTGTATTTCATTCTGCTACCCCATTAAAATATTAAAGATATCAAGTTTATCCTTCTTGATATTTGATTGAGTGTCCACGAGTTTTTTTTTATTTGTGCAAGAAGTCTTTAGGGAAACGTTTCTTCCATATGGTTATTTACTCTATGAAACTGACATACAAAACATGGTGTAGGGATTCAAAAATCTAAATCCATATTTCCCAAAAAAATCATAGATTCATAGACCTATATTAAAACCCATAATTTTAATACTAGAGTTACTATATGATGGATTTTAATCTTGGGGACTAATTAGTTTTCTCAAAGCCTAAAACTGATTTTCAAATTACTTTAGTACTTGGACTTATGATCAAGATGAATAAATAAAATGAAAGGGATATAAATTGTTGCATTACAAGGTTGCTAATGGATATAATTATATTCCATTTTTGATCAATATGTTTGTGTTATCACCCATGATATTCCATTTCACCAACTTGTTGACAATGAAAATGTTACATATTTTTGCATGGATATATCGTTGTTGGACATATTTAGGATAATTTTGTTATAAAAATCAATTATAGTCTATAGAGGATAAAAGAAAGACTATCTAAAAAATACAAGAGGAAGGATTGAGAGTCCTTCATTGTGATTGACTCATAGGGACATGAAAATGGTAATGATGCAGGTACACATCACACAATAGACAAAAATGGGGACCACTAGTGGGATGCAAATAACATGGATTTTTCAATGCCAAATTATAATGAATGTGAATGAAAAGGTTCCCGAATCAAATTATGATTATAAGGAAGGAGTTAATTATAATTATAATGATATGTTTGGTCACCCCATTGGAAATTAAAAACAATTATTTAAATAAATTATGATGTGTTACTTAGGAAATGATGAACATTTAGGTTTTGGGAAGACTACATGTAATATAACTATAAACACTACCCCTAGGAACAATCTTGAATCTGGTGATATGGCTAGTAGTGGTGGGAGGTATGCTGAAATGGTTAGGGAACCTATTCATATATATGTAAAAGATTTAAATATCCCTCCTCATGGGAATGTGTAATATTAACAGTAGGTCACCCTTGAGTATCCATGGGAGTCTATGGATAAATAACAGAAATTCTATGGCTAGGAAGACTAGTCGTTAGTTGGACAAGAGGCAGGTGGAAGAAAATTTACACTTGCAGCCTTCAAAATTTTTATAGGTCAATGAAAAAGATAGAAGTGAAATTACGAGGGAATTTAAATAGTTTTATCCACAAAATCCAAGTCTAATTATCATGTTCTAAGTGTTGAACATGATTAACATATAGTTGTGAAAACTTCTATAAGAACTCATTAATAGGAAATGATGCTTACTTGTAGTGAATCCCAAAATGGTGATCCATAAAATAGGTTTTGGGATGAATCTGTAGATCTAATCACTATAGGTGGGGAAAACATGGTATAGGTTCATCATTTAAAAATTTTCCATAAGGATCTATATACAGGTAACACTCCATAGGTGTGGGTTGAACTTAACAAACTAATTTAACTTATTCAATGAATGTAATCTAAGATATTATTAGAAAGTATTTACCTAATAAATGTTAATATGTATGTTCTAAATGATATAAAATCAAAATCCCACTAAATGATTGAGACAAAGAGGTTTTCCATGTCCCTCAATCGTGAAATCACATATTAGTTTGAATTATATGATGTGTAAATCTATATGTGAATTGAAACTACATGGACTGGGTATAAAGACTACATTACATTCTGGGAACTTATATTAACGAATATTGATCTCAACATTTAAATCAACCAAGAGCTATATATTACTAACATATCATGATAATTTAGTTGCAAACCCAAGTAGGGGAGTATTTCATCTACATTATTGTAGGAGGAGTATAAACCATTTCAGAATCCAACTTCAAGGAGGAGAGGCTTAAAATTTAGTTTCATAGGTTGACAACCTTATAATTTGGGTCTCAAGGGTATTGTTGGGATACTATTCTCTTTCTACATGATAAGGGATAAATCTGGATTTTTTGACCCCATCTCCCACTTTTGTAAATTTTGTTGATTAACCATGAACATGTTAAAATAAATAAATAATATTAATTTAGTATTAATAGTAATAATCATTATTTAATTATTAATTATTAATTATTAATTAATGATAATAATTATCAAATATGATGTATCAAAAATATTTATTTATTGCTAACTTTTTATTAATATTATTTACTCAAAAACTAATTATTAGTTACTTAATAGTAGAAATTATTAAAAAATAATTTTTAATTTTCTAATTAGTAATTAATATTAATAATTATCAAGTTTTAATTATTATATTAATTTTATGAATTATATTATTAATTATGATATTAATAAATTAATATTATTATTTATACCTCGAATATTTAATATAAAATGTAATTCATTGGTGATAATTTATTTTAGTTATTTGTATTTTTTAATTTTATGTTATTATATTTATATTATTATTATTATATTAATATTATAGTGGTGGAAAAGTGAAACTGAATCCCACATGGAAATCTATAAGGGATGTTTAGATCCCCTCTTTGATAAAAGTGTGGCATGAGTGGGGATTTTAGTTATTTCATAGAATTACTAAAATTACTGTACATAGAAATAAAAAATAAGAATATTACATTAAATTAGAATATGTATATATATTTTCAATACTGTATTTAAATATTGTTTTAACTTTGGTTTATATATATTATAAAAATTAGATAAAATTTATTATTTAATAAAATTCATCCATATAGTATAAAATTATTTAACAATCTCTTATAAGAGGTTCATTCTCCATTGAATTTACTATTTTACTATCCAATATTAGATAAAAATTAATTGATAATTTTGTAACCCATTTATATTTTTACCCAGTATCCTCTTATGGATGATGGGACACTGAAAATCAAGTTGGATGATAGTTGGGAGAGGTAACATATAATGGTATATATTTTCTTATCACATTAAATTTCATATTTTTGTATCAAAAGAATTTAATAGTGACTCAAGGAGGGTTTAGTGGGGTTAGAGATGCAATTCCATTGTAGTTCATGGTTCATAATGTCAGTACAAGTAAATGATGTAAGAGGATATTCATGGATTTGGGGCTTAGTAGTAATATATAAAAACATTGTATGATAATTATGTACCTAAATGATTCACAATGTTAAATAATATTTCAGGATATGAATTAATTAAGTCTGAGCTAAAAATGAAATTTGCGGATGTTCATTGGGTTTGTAGTTTTTGGGATTAAAAACAAAAATATGTATCATGGTTTAAATTTTCAGCCCTTATGAAAACATATGATAAGAACCATTGATTCACATCCAAAAAGTGTCAAGGGTTTTCATTTTTGAGGAATTCATTATTTTTTCTTCAAATTTATCGTTAGTAAGGGTCATCTTAATAAATATAATGAATTGGATTAATATGAAGTTTATGTGAATGAGGAGAAATCACATGTTTTTCTACATTGTTGTTATTATGGATGATATTATTCATTATTGTTTCCATTTCTGAAAATCACAATTTTGATGTGTCTTTATTATGGTACAATTGATATGATTATTAGACCTATAATTCTTTATTGTTGGATATACCTTGAATAAAATGGATAAACACTTCTAAATAGTAAATTAATTGGTTTACCATGGAAATTTGAAAATTTCATTAGAATACCAATTCAATGTAATGAATTAATATAATATACACGCTTAAAACAATTCTCTAAAACATAGATTTTGGGATATTTTTGTGTGTGTTATTATGAATTTATTTTTTACTTATTAGACTTTGTCTACTATTTTCATGTGGTGGTGAATATTTGGAATGTGGTATTAGTTAAGAAATGATGTGATGTTTGTATGTAATTTGTTTTTTGGTGGTTTTGTAGTTTGGATGTCAATATGTTTAGTTATTCTGAGGTGTGGTGGTATTGATGTATGTGGATTGCAATATGTGGTGGTTTTTATGTGATATTGTTCTGATTAGGTCTCTTGGTTTATATGATGATGTAATGGTGGTTGATGTGTTGTGGAACAAATGTTTTTTAGACTAAATAATTATTTTTAATATTTATTTTACCCAAACTGAAGCATGCCTATCGTAGGGCATGGAAAAACAATTATTTCCTAAGTTAAAATGTAGTAATTTGGTTGACCTAGGATGTATCTCGAAGAGGAGTGCACACAAAACGGGCTGTCACTTTAAAACAGGGGTAAAAATGTTGTTCTTTTGAAAGGAAATTTGAAATTCAAATGTTTGAAAAACTATGAAATTAAAAGGACCATTAGGTCGGGGTCGGTTTCCTAATTATAATTCTATCCTTGTTCAATTTAATTCAAACCTCTTCTTATTAGTTTACTAAAGTGAGTTTCCACAATTGATTCCTCTCACTTCCTTGGTTAAATTGTTAATGTGAGAGAAAACCTCACCAAGATCTCGGTTTGTTAAACTCTCCTTCCAAGTGTAAAATAATTTTATTGAATATCATTAAATGAAATGGGAAATACCCGATCTTGGTTTTCCCCAAAAAATCAAGAACATTCACTACAACTTTTTCATGTACCGATGATCATCGAGTACTTTACCACCAATCCCTGGTTTATTCTATCGTATATAAACAAGAAATTAGTGGAGGGATATTATGATTATTTTACCAAGGAAAAAATCAATAACAAATTTAATATTGAAGAAAAATCACACTTGATAATAAAATCTGTTATAAGAAATTGAAAACGACTTTGAATAAGAAAGAAATTTATTCAATTGCGTCCAAGAACTCAAGAATTACAATGTAGAAAACCAACCTTTCCCCAATCACTCCAAAAGTTTACCCCACCATGGTAATGGTAATCGAGATGAATGGGGAAGATAACGGCATTAAAAACTATGAAAATGAAATGAAATAATAGGTAAATCCAAAAATTCCTCCTTCTTGGTGTCCTAAAAGGAATGAGATGGAGAATGGGATGCTTTGAGAGGGTGGATATCTCCTCCTTTTATAGCCAATATTTTTCCCACGAATGTCGACGCATTTTGGCCCAATTAAATTACATTTTAACGCATTGATCCCTTACTTAATGTTGTTCATAATTATCTTGATCGTGTACCCTAAAAAGATCATCGGATTTGGACATGTATTCTGAGAGTTAGGGTCATTTTACTCTAAGCATTTATTTTGTCCAGTCAGAGTCTCCAAATCGCAAACATCTATATTAGTGTGATTTAATGACCACCTAAACGACGAATTCATGTGTCCCTTCCTTCAATGAAGATTCTACAATACTCCTCTGTTGTCCTACCACCGAATATCACAACATATGGGCCCACCATTAATGAGTTATGGACCCTATACCAAAACTAGGCAGAACTACAATCAGTTTTCTTTCTCCAAATTGTGATCTTCTTTTAAGATTCCATATGGCCAATAAATCTTTTAATAAAAAAATATTAAATGAAGCCCTGGATGTGTAGAATCTGGAAAAGCAATAATTTTTCAATTTGGATTAGTGTAGATAATGTTATGGCCAAACTACAGAAATAATTTAAAACTGCTAAAAATCCAAAATGGCCCATTTTTACTATTCACCTCAAAATAACACCAATATCATAAAAATGAAGCAATTCATATTAGAGTAACACTTTTGTGGGTTTAAAAAAATTAAAATAAATGTAAATTTAATTGAAAATATTTTCTCTATAAATTCCCTCACACTTAGCACTTGGACTCCGGGATAAGTAAAAAATCAAATCAAATCAAATCCAAGACACATATTAATGAGATCTATCAAATCAATTCCTTGAAACAGAAAGATATCATGCCTCATCAAAAAAAATTATTTCAAGTTTTCCATTTTATATTTTAATATATTTACACTTCATTTATTATCACATGCACACAAAACACCTACCTCGCCTTAATTTTCTCTCATCTCACAAATGTAAATGCTCAACAAGGGTTTTCTCATCCAAATACACAAAAGATTCATCATAGGCTTGATAAATTCCTACTTCTACACCTGATGTGAGTCAATTACATGTGTTTATAGTGATTACTTTTTATGGTTGTTCTATGGCTTCTGGTTGGTAGGATTTAGATGTTAAAATTTCTAAGGCCGAAAAGAAGGGCTTGGCTCTTTTTGAAGCAAAATTGCCAGATTCTAATTTTCACTCAAATATGGTCTCCTTCTCTTCCCCTTTATAGAAAATATTCTCCATCATCATTCAATCAGCTCAATATTTCAGCAGAAAAAATTCAATCTTTTCATACATTATTTTTCATGAAACCTCTAGATAGGCACACCATTCCTTTTACACCGGAAGCTCCAAAAAGGAACAAGTTCTCTTATCATGAAAGCTCCATAAAAGGCACATAATTCAACAAAATAATTTTTAAGCATCACATACATCTCTTCCACAATTTATTTTCCACCAAAAAGTATCACTAAATGAGGTAGTACACCACAAGACATCATCCACCACAATTAAGTTCAACTAGATCATGCAATTTCACTTCCTGAGTAGGTAGGATAAGAAATATTGGCTTGTAATGTGGCTATCCTAACAGGAAATTCATGGGTACTAGTGGTTAAAATGAAGGATAACTTTACAGGTGGGCTATAATTAAAAGGATTATTTTGAAAATGGGGGTTAAAACCAAATAAATGCCTCAATCATTTAAAACACATGTACCCCAAACGCTCGCGTTTTGAAAGGAATTAATCAAATTCTGGTTAAAGAAAGCGTGGTCTGGTTCTCTCAAGAAATGAGGTGAATGAAAAGGATATGACAAAAATGGATCAAAATCTCCAAATGAAAGTGATATCAATGATATAGACAGTGAAATATGTCATGGGTATCAAATCAGTGTACTTTTCCTGAAATTCTAGAATATTTGAACTCGAAACAAAGTCATATAACCATTCATTTAAGCTCAATTTCATGGAATATATTGTTTTCATCATTGAAATGGGTTTAAAAAATTGTAATGATTATCATTACAGCTCAAAAGATTCAAAAACACACCAAAAACTGAAAAATAAAGACACAAAAATTTGAAAACAGAAAAAAAAATTAATTTTTTTATTTTTTTTTGAAATAACAAACACAAAATGAAAATCCAAAATTACAAAGGTTCCCTCCCCCACACTTAAATGATGCAGTGTACTCAATGCATTCATGTTTATTTAACATGTAAGCCAATTTTAAAATGAATCACAACATCAAAAAAGTGTGAAGGAGAGGTACAACCTGATTTATTGGTAGTGCAACATTGAGTTAAGCTCTTAAGTGATGCACACTGAAAACCTAAAAATAAAAGAACAAAAGAAAACATATGGTATTTATTTAAATAAATGAAAATAATATAGGATTAGAATAGAATGATAAAACTTGGTTTAATCCCCCATGTGGGCCCTGGGTTTTGACTGCCTCCATAGGGGATGTTCTAATCGGTTTTCCCTAATCTGATGGTGGGTGAGGTTTCTTGCTCATGAACCAACAAAAATTCTTCTTTCTAGGATACACTTCTTCCTTTTTCTTGAGGGCTACATCGCTAAAATGCCCCAAGTCCACCCCCATTGTAATGATATACAACATGCATGGTGGGGTTAGGACAATGAATGAGTCCTCCTATTTCTTGGGTTCCACATGTTCAACATATTCTTTATTCTCCAGTGGTTTCTGAAGGTATGATACATCAGTGGAAAAATAAAAGGCAATGTCAGAGTTTAATTCTATTTAAAAAAAAGCATGATGAATCAATATCAAATTCTTCCCTTTCAATGTAAGTAGCCTGTGTCTCATTTTCCTCCAGAAAAACCACTTTGATTTTCTCATGTACTCCCTCCATTAAATGTTCAATAGGTTTGGGGAGATCCAAATGTTCCTCTTCAGATGCATATTCAACCTCCAAGGAAATACAAGTGTTGGATGAATCTGAAAAATTAAAACAATTGGATGTAATACTCAATTTAGTTTCAATAAAATCAAATGATAAGGAGTTTACGAAAAGATTAACTCACTGAGCTTATTTGGATTCAATTTCTTCTCCAAAGGGAGGTGGCTCCTGGAGTTGAATTTCCATAGATAGAGGTATGTAGTCATACTCCTCTATCTTCTCTTCACATTCCACTTCTTGGTTTGTTTCTTCCATTAATGTTGTTGAATCATCTACATTATAAGGAATAGTTGGATCAAGAAGTTCCTCACACTTATTCCAGAAGTTATCCAGATATTTTTGATCTCCGATATGTATTTAAATTGCTAAATCTTCTTCACCAATCTCCTCCAAAATTTATTGAGCTGGGCTCAATGGATATTCCTTTAATTTCATGAAGGCTTCCATGGGTTCTTCAACTTGAAGGATTTGTGGGGCTACTTCTTCCATCAATTTTTCGAGTTCTGGTTCTTGTTCTGGCTCCATTTGTTGATCTTGAGATGCATGTACTTGTTTCATTATCCACTCTATTGAGGTCTCCAGGTTTTGAACTATTTGACCAATTCTTTCAAATTGGGCTTCAATATCCTTGTGAACATCATCTTATTGGTGTTGTAAATTAATCATTTATTGATAAAATTCCGGAAAATACTCCTGATGTTCACTTAATTCTCTAGCCAATCCCTTTAACACAAGGTATTCGATGTTTTCTTTATGTTTTTCAATGAGATCCTTGAATTCATCCTCTATGATGATTTGGATTTCAGCTCCACAAATTTTTTTAGCCAAGAAAAAAACTTTATTCTCTATAGACCAAGGTGATCCGATAATTGGTTCACGCACTGGTGTGAAATTTTCCCATGAACTAATGAAATAATCAATTGAAAACAACATGACAAATGAATTTTTTTAAATTTTTTATTTAAATTGAAAAAGTAAAATATTTACAATTAGTTTTTTGAACTACCTCCCCGGAAATGACACCAATTTTGATGTACACCTGTCAGAGAGCATGTAAAAACAATTAATTTCTATGTTAAAATGTAGTAATGTGGTTGACCTAGGATTTCTCCCAAAGAAGAGTGCACACAAAACGGGCTATCACTTTAAAGGGGGGTAAAAATGTTGTGCTTTTGAAAGGAAATTTGAAATTCAAATGATTGAAAAACTATGAAATTAAATGGGTGATGAGGTCGGGGTCGGTTTCCTAATTGTAATTCTATCCTTATTCAATTTAATTCAAACCTCGTCTTCATAGTTGATTAAAGTGAGATTCCACAATCGTTTTATCTCACTTCATTGGTGAAATTATTATTGTGAGAGAAAACCTTACCAAGGTCTCGGTTTGGTCAACTCTCCATCCATGCGTAAAATAGTTTTATTGAATATCCTTAATTGAAATGGGTAATACCCGATCATGTTTTTTTATCCCAAACAATCAAGAACATTCACTAAACTTTTTACACATACTAACAATCGTCGAGTACATCACCACTAATTTCTGGTTTGTTCCATCAAATATAAACCAGAGATTAGTTGATGGAGATTATGATTATTTTACGAAGAAAAAAATCAATAACAAAATTAATATTCAAGAATGATCACACTTGATAATAATATACACTATAATAAATTGAAAAAAACATTGAATAATAAAGAAATTTATTCAATTGCATCTAAGAACTCAAGTATTACAATGTCCAAAACCAACCCTTCCCCAATCACTCTAAAAGTTTACCCAACCATGGTAATGGAAATCAAGATGAATGGGGAAAAAGAAGGAATTACAAAACTATGAAAAAGGGAAGAAATAAAAGATAAAGCCGAAAATTAGTTCTTGGTGTCCTGAAAGGAATGGGATGGAGAATGGGATGTCTTGAGAGGGTGGAGCTCTCCTCCTTTTATAACCACAATTTTCCCCCGGATATCGATGCGTTTTGGCCCCATTAAATGACATTTTTACAAGTTTATCCCTTCTTTATTGTTGTTCATAATTATCTTGGCCGTGTACCCTAAAAAGATCATCGTATTTCGACATGTTTTATGAGAGTTATGGTTGTTTTACTCTGAGCAATTATTCTGTCCAGTCAAACTCTCCAAATCGCAAACATCCAGATTAAAGTGAATTAATGACCCCTTAAAAGACCAATTAACGCATCCCATCCTTCCTTAAATATTCTCCAAAACTCTGTTTTCGTCCACCCACAAAATAGCACCACATATGGGGCCACCATGTATGAGTTATGGAGCCCATACCAAAACTATACAGAACTACAAACAGTGTTCAAGCTCCCATTTGTGATCATTTTTTGAGCTTCTATATGGCCGGTTCAACGTTTAGTCCAAATATAGTAAATGAAGCCCTGGATGTGTAGAATCTGGAAAAGGAAAAATTTTGCAATTTGAATTTTTTTAGATCATGGTATGGCCAAACTAAAGAAAAATTTAAAACTGTTAAAAATCCAAAAGTCCCATTTTTACTATTCATCTCAAAATAACACCAATTTCATAAGAATGAAGTAATTCATCTTAGAGTAACACTTTTTTTGGGTTTAAAAAAATTATATATTTAATGTAAATTTTATTTTAAATATTTTCTCTATCACACACATAAATACTGATTTACCCTAACATATGAATTTTTTCATTTTTATTACCTTTTCATTGGTATATTAACTTTTCAGAGATGTTGTTTTACCACTACAAAATAGATTGAAATGTCATATCATCATTATATAGTATTTCATCAGATTTCATACATTTATTGAACTCATACACCGAGGAGATTTTCTTTATGGGGATAATGGATTTATTGTGTCACATTTACAATAGTCTTTATGATACCATTATGAGAACGCCATCATAATCTCCCTAGAATGGAGAGGAATCACACATTTTTTCATTCCACCACACCCTAGAATCAGGAAATATGACTATATACTATCATTTATTCAAATCCCTCTTAGAAATTACCCCTTCATAACTTCACCTCCATTAAGTAATGTAATATTTTTCAATTCACCATTTTATCCTCCCCATTTTACACTTAGAAGAACATCGATCCACCATGTCTTATAAAGAACTGTCCACAATGGTGTATGGCCCTCTCTCTGATGCTATAACATGTATGAACCTACACCATGGCCATTTACTATGTTTATTATTGTATTAACATATATGAAATCACATTTACATAGAATATTTAAAATATACTTAACACATGTGTATTTAATTACATTATTCAGCTTATGATTCCAATATTGGATTATTGTTATTTTTGAGGCATGACTGAATGTATTAAAGTGTTGAAATATTATTTAATCTTATAATAGACAAATTTAGTGACCACTATAAGATTACATTTTATGATCGTGTAAAATATATACTAATGGTGGTAATATAATTAATATTATCTTTAAAAAACTGGGTAAAATATTAAATTTTTTTCCAATTATCTTGAATTTTGTATTTTATATCAGTAACTTCTATAAACTACAATGATTTTCTCTTTGTAAAAAAGTGATTGGACTAGTACATCGACCTCCATTTTTCTATTTAGAACACTTTTTTTCTTACTATAATTTTCAATTTATTGTCAGTGATTAATCATTTTTAATGAAATTCCAATTAAAATCATGTTTATGTTTGGTTATATATGTACGTCAAATGTATAAATGTTTTGTGTTGTCAATATTTTATAAAAGTCAGCTTGCCATTGTGTTTAGGGTTGTTCTTCAAGGTCACAAAATGTTGGTTCTTATTAAATCCTACTATCCCATTAAAATTTATTTTTATAGTGGGATTCTTTTTAAATCCAGGAGAGTAATAGATTGAATAGTGGACGTAGGTGCACACATAATAAAAATACATTTAATATATTATCACATTAGTCTTTAATTTTTTCACTGTGTTATATTGGTTTAACTTCTATAAATTATTTTTGTTTATTATTCTTGTTCTTCGTCTCTAAATTTTTTTTATTTAATGAACTAAATATTAGTTAAAAATTGGAAGAAGTTCAATTCACCCACTCATTACATACTTCAACATCTCTATCTAGGACAACACAAGGCACACTAACTCTATGCCTATATAGCCCATCTCTAAACTTATGAATAATCAGCAGTAAAAAAAATATATAGGATTAATTCCCATGCATGGATGAGAATAAAAATATAAAAAAGGCACATAAACCCATATGGAAAAAAATAAAAAAATCACCTCAATTCCTAATGAAATCCCTATCTTAGTTTAAGAAAAAGTATAAAAATATTTCACCAACTCATGTCAGTCCCATAGTACTAGGGGGAAATATAAACAATTTCATCGAATAATAATCAAATATTTTCTAAAGAAAGAAATATCATGATTTATAGAAGTTCCCAAATCACCACATCTATAAACATATATAACAATAACATAAAAAAATAGAGAATCTAAATATACATAGAATTCTAAAGAACCTGATTTCAATATCCAATAGAAATTTTTATCTTATGGGAAACCCAATGGGGTTTTGAGGAGTCGCTAGTATCGAGTAAGCCTACACTACTATTCAATTCCTACTACCAATGTTATTTTAGAATCCAAGAAAAATATATGGATCATTGTGGAAGTAAACATGTTAGCCGAGGGGTTATAATATCATCCCATCCATAAGAAATGTCCCATTGAGTATGTATACAAACCACAAATTCCTAAAAATACATGACTCATCATATAAACTATAGTGGAGGATCACATGGCCTCTCCTTCTAATGGTAATATTAAATTCCACAGAGGATCTCGCATCCCATTAGTTTTCCTTAAATATAGGGAATACTTGCTCTATTGATATAGAAATAATTTCCACGAATATGTGGGCGGAATATTGTCCCTTTATGATCATCTTGTATGGTATCCCATTCCTTGAGTAGTAAACAAAAAAATAGGGTAATTGTCAATCAAATATATGTATGGTGGGAGAAACATTAAACGTAGCACAACCATACTTCTTGTGATGGTTTTAAACTATAATAAATCTATGATATTAAAAATAGAACCCTATCATTTATTTAGAAGATCTAAATAAAAAATTAACTATCATACCTTAAAAATTCTTTCAATAACCAATTATATCATGACCATGCTATCTACGATGAATAATACACATCACAGACTTTTATATTACTAAATTTTGGTGTTTGATTAAAATTTTGTAGTATAATATACCAAATATGCAAGATAATAAATTAATATACTTGTGGCCCAAACATGAGTCAATTTGATGAAAGACATATTCTCCATGAACATTTTCATTTAATTTTTATGTTTCGATGGTGTAGTCGGATCGAAATTATGATGTCTTTGTTAAAATCGATGAATTAAAAAAATATTTAACAATAATAATAACAATATTAATTATATTAAAGATATTAATATTATGAAATTAATTATATATGTTAAATAGAGATGGGTTACCTCACCATGATGTCCAACCACTTTCCAATCATGTTCAAATCACTTAGAGAGTCATGCCTCCCATAAAATTTTGCAGAAAACATATTTGATTCTTAAATTCATTTCATAAACAATTTATCCATACACTTGTAAAAATTTTTGTAATATTATATATTCTCAATCACAAACAACTATAGTCACATTTCTATTCTTCATGAAAAAATTATTTCATTTCTTTTTATTCTTAAACTATATGCCCCCATAGTGCTCGCCCCTGACAGAACTGGTCATTATGGTTATCTCTCTAATGGTCATTGATGGCCGCTTAAGGGGGACAATCTTTCTTAATTACCAACCCCCATAATGTTTTTTCATACCATCATTTCATAAACTATATATATTATTTCATACATAACTATATATCACTGAATTCAAATACAATCATCAATGTTGTTTTCATTAAATTCATTCATAGGGCTACCACCAATGTCATTCACTACCTATGGGAACCATTATAGAGAGAGGGAGATGTATAGATTGTCATATACTCGACCGCCATTAATACACCATAATACACATACAATAAATATCAAATTTAGGAATAAATACATCAATCTAGTATTTACTAATAAAAATTCATTAAACCTTGAACACGAGATTAATAATTATAATGGTGTTCTGAGAATCCTTATGATCAGTCTATGGTGAATTTAATGAAAATTGAGTAATAAAAATGAACACATATAAAATATAATCTGATTCAGAATTTAATATGACGATCATAAGGTAATATCATTTTTTTGGACTACATCAAAGTTTTGGTTTTCCCATCTAAAACTCGATTCAAAATAAATAATAATTTGATTAAAATATTCTACCATGAATGTGTAAAATTATTTTTATACTTAACATATTTTTTCATGGATTTACCATTCTATAAATTAAGAATTATCCCAATATGGGGTTAAAAATTTGACATGTATTCAAAATACCCATCAGATAATTTTTCGGATGCTGTATACTATGTTAAATTTCTCATTTTACCCTTGGTTAGGT
The DNA here is from genome assembly GCA_963277665.1 of Viscum album. Classification (NCBI taxonomy): domain Eukaryota; kingdom Viridiplantae; phylum Streptophyta; class Magnoliopsida; order Santalales; family Viscaceae; genus Viscum; species Viscum album. Next base: position 368,734,254 of record OY728153.1, on the reverse strand, counting down.
CATAGACTCCAACATTTAAAATTGTGAATTGTATCATTCAGTAAAACGCGAATCTTTAGATAAATAATGGAAAAATAAAATTGATATTGGCGTGTGGTTTTGTGTGTGTTAATTAAATAACTAATATTTTTTAATCAATATACTCATTTTTCTATATTGGGTGAAGTCAAATTATTGTGCGAAGGAATAGTAATTTATGATTTGTTCAATTAGTGATGAGTTAAGATTTAGATTAACTACTAACCATAACCACCCTATCAAATAAATTTCAAATATAGAAAAACTAGAAGCATTTTAATTTCCCCTTATTTATTTTTAAATATTCCTAATAATTAGTACTAAGATAGATAGACTTCATAAGATTTCTCCTTCAACATTAATCCAGTGGTTTCATATGTTTCATATTATTAGGATTCTATTATTATGGCACCCCAACCCCTCAATCTATTTTGTTGTTCTAAAAATATATTCATTACAAAATGTCTTTGGTACTTTGTAAGATTAATAAATGTAAATAAACATATATACGATAGTTTAAACATTAAATCTCACAAATAACTAAACAATCCTAGAAACAAAATGGTTTAGTATCTTTGATTGTTATTTATATGAAAATATGATTGTGATCATTTCGCCATAATAATTCCCCACTTGATCCACCTCTAACAATATCAAAGGTTATCCTAATATTCATAAAATTGATAATGGAAACATAATAAATGGGTGGGCCCAAATTCTTATAAGTTCATTAAATCCATTTTCTACAACCATTTCCATTTAAAATGTGTTCCCTTCCATGAAATGTATCGTGGTCTTCTACAATTCCTAATATATAAGAAGGGTAATATTGGAAATATTTTTTATTCACTTATGATAACTTATAAATATTCCCTTCATGCCCTAAGATACTAATTTGTCTGTAGGTATAGTATTAGAAAAATCTTCATATCATTATAATTTTATATGTGAAAAACTATATATATTTTCATACAATTACACATATATAATCCCGTTTATACTTTGTCTGGTAATCAGTTTATTGTATATACAGTAGTTTATAAAGAATATTTGCAAAAGAATATTTATATAGATTCATGACTCATCATCAATTTTACTATGTCTATAAAAGTATAACTTCACCATCACTAACACCGCTACATAGATGTGAATTTAGATGAGTGATTTGAAATATAATTCCATATTTATTTAAATTATCTATGAAAACATGGTTATGATATTCCTCACCATGGTATGAGTAATGTATTTTAATGTTCCTATCATGTTGATTTTCTAATTCATTGTGATATTCTCTAAATATTCTAAATGAATCATACTTATACCTTATTATATTGATATATCAATATATACTATAGTCATCATTAAATGTAATGTATTAAAAAAAGAACCCGTTTCATCTACTAGATATAGACCACATCCATCAGTATGAACTAATTCCATTGATTCATTTTCTATTTCTCCATTCCCCATGAAATGTGATCTTTTCATTTATCTATGAAAATAATAATGAAATACATCAAAGGTTTTCAACTAAATATATTCTAAATACCCCACCAGATGCTGTTTTCTAAAATGATCATCATATATATGAGCTAACATAAGTTGAAATAGGTAGTTATAATATTAGTCATTATCAATGGATTTTTCATTGATTTCCAAAAAAAATTATAGTTCATGTATATATAACCCATTGTTAGGCATTTTTATATGTTATCATATGTCATCCTTATACTTAATAAAACACTAATTTATTGAATTTATATAAAAAAATAGTTTTTGATCCATAAATTGAGTCAATGTTTTCTAATAGATGGTACATAATATCAATTATTTAGAATAAGAACCATTCCATGGGTATTTTTTGATGATAATATCCCAATTGTAATGTTAATAGTATCACGCAATCCCCTAATCAATGATCAATTTATCCCTTTGAAATTTTATTAAGTTTACATCATTCATGTATTTGAATAAAACATTCACTTCCAGATGAAGAATATAATAACAATATTTTAGAGATAGATATTTTGAAATTAATAATAAAGATTCATAAGAAGAAGTTTCACAATACATCATCTTATAGCAAGGAAATTATTCTTCTAGTGTTCGATCATTGCACATAAAAAGAAGAAACCTTAAGCTCATTTCTATCCCTTTGTATCACTGGGTTATTGAAAGGTAGGTTCATTAACGTGTTTGTTTATGTCTTAGGCTTTGAATCATTTTTTACACCATATAATTGGTTTTTTTTCAAAAGGAAAAAATATTTGGAATTCATCATATTCTTATATTTTTACAGAAATAATTCCAAAAATTCAAGGAGTGAACTATTTGGGTTAGTAATATAATATCTAATAATGAATTTTAAGATTCTATGTTGTCATGAAGAATGACTGAGATCAATTTCAAGTCATTATTATAGTTTTAAATCAAGGGTCTTCAGTCTCAAAATGTACCTGATCATCTTGATTACATGAGGTCCTTCTTAATTAACTTATAGTATCTTTAAACTTAATAATGAATTATAAATATCATAAAATTATTTTTGAGATCATTCTTAACATAATTCTTGGTGATAAAGAAACATTTGAATGTCTCTTTTCTCTCATGAATTTTCATCATCTCACTAAACATATATGAAGACATGATGCATTGAACATATAGTCATCATATATATTATTATTTTATTATTTACTATATTTATTTCTCACTCCTAAGAAGGATAAGAATGAAATGTGAATATATAAAAATAAATTTCATCTCATGGAATGATATTAGGAAATAGATCATATTCAACTTCTGTTCATTGTATTCTCATTACCGAACACTGATCATAGTGAGCATGAAATTGTAGAGGTTTCCATTTGATTTACATTAAAATACATGAAGATGGATAGTGTATCTTTACAATCAATCAAAATTTTCATATTTTTATTTTTAAATATCGCTTACTAATTTATTAATCTATTTTGTCCCTTAACTACTTGATTTGAAATACTCAATAATTTGATTACTCTATAAGAAAGTATCCAAAATATTCTATTTATAGATAAAAATATGATGTATAAATTGTTTTTCCGATTTTATTATTCTGAAATATATTACAGAATATTTATAGAGATATTCACTGATATGACATTATATTATGAATCTCGGTGAGCCCAAAATAAATGTTATATAAATATTAATAATATTATATATCACACAGAAAATTATTTATAAATTATATAATATCTATTTAAGGGTCAAATGAATAAACAATATGGGGTGATGGTCAAATTCAGAATCTGCGGTTTACCCTAGGTGTTATATAATGATGTTCAACACCAGTTATTTAGATAATGCAATCATTGGTGGATACATTATTCTGATTAATTAATTACATAATTCAAATAATTAATTTAACTTTTTTAATCTTTTCCCCTAAATAAATATGATATAATGGAAAATATTAAGGGTTATCCACATTGCGCTCATATTTTTTAAATGTAATTTTGTCATTCTTAGTTGGACGATCAATATCAGACTATGACCAGTGGTCAGATAGAAGAGAACCAACATGAATCAAATGAAAAATAAAATTCTAATTTCCTGGAAATGTGTTATTTATCAATGTATGATTCAATAATGTTTTCAGACTCATCAATTGTGGTTTCATCCAACATTATTAAATTGTTAAATAATTAATATTATCTTCTTATCTATGGATTGGGATTAGATTACCATCACAAAAAACCATTAGAGAAATTAATTTTTGTATTAAATTTTTTATATCATTATAGGTTATGATATCACACTAGATTATCCTATTTCTGATTTATAGCTGACAAATCTTATCTGATTATCTTAAATCCCATTTTTATAATTCTTTAACCTCATAATTATTCACGTACTTCACCATTGGCATATGTGGTTTTTTCATAACATTTCTAAGTCGTATTTGAGAATTATTAAACCAATAGATTCAATGTGGTTGGGTGAATGATGAATGAGATGGATATGTTTTGAAGGATCATGGATCATTGAAATATATGAGTGATTTTTCCTTATGATATGTGATCGAGGAATGATCAGCAGTTATATTAGGCTTTCTGGATTTGTGAAAATCAATGTTGGAAGAATATATTTTGATTTCAGACAAAAGGAGTGACTAAATCAATGGATATAAGAGATTACAACCATTTTCAGTTGGACAACATGGGGAATTTTTTATGTGAGTAGCATATCTAGAGGTTGTGTGATGGATATAACTTCCTGTAAAAATGTTGATATGAAGCGTTTTCTATGATGAACACAGGACATGTATTACCCTGTCTTTGGAGTATAGTGATTGGGGTGTATATAAGTATCCATCATTTTTTGGACCCTGGAATCTTTAGTTATATGGTTTTTAAATCCAGGTGTGTACTCCCAAAGTAGACATGCATGAGAATGACTAGACACAATAGAAACTGCCAGGTACACATTCATTTTTTGATACCTAGGAATTTCTAGGTATATAAACAAGAATGCAAGAATTAATTGAACTACATGAGTATGGGCATTAAAACATTAGCATTCCCATGGTAGACATTACATGTTTTGTGGGTCCCATACATTCCATGTATGGTGACATATCCACCAATTCATTTATAGAGTAGAACCCAAAAAGGTAGTATATAAGTTCACATGTTGTGTGGACCCATTACATGTCATGTTGTACATCATGGGAAATGATCCATATGATGGAGAGTACATGGGAATGAGTCTAGGTGAGTTAACACACCTTGTTGACCCACTTACAAAATAGGTATTTCATATGAATAATTTCCTTCTTGTGTCTCCTTCATGTTTACTCTGGTTTTGGCACTTGAGCTACCTATAATGTGAGTTTCTTCTCTTAGAACATGATGGTGGACATTATTATCTTATTATAGATACGATACGATATGTTTTAAGTGCGATTCTTAATTAAATGATTCTTGAAAATCATAGTGATATTCATGAACATAAGATAGATGTCGATGTCAGTATCCCCCTTAGGTAACATGCTTTGGGTCCCCCATAATCCTCTACCGATGAGTTTCACCCCCTGATGGACTAGGGAGTGGGTACTTTACATAATGAGTGAATTCCCCCCGATGAGGTAGGTAATGTATCCTATATATATTCGGTATAATCATCATTAGTGGCAAAGTCATGGGTAATATATTGACATGGTAGAATCCCCAGATAGTCTAAAAAGTAGGTCCTCTAACTACAGACTAGAATCCCCTTGACTAACTAGGATTTGGGTCTTTATTCTACATAGTGGAATCCCCCTGATGGAGAACGGTTTGGCTATTATTCCTACTATGTGGTATCCTGTGCAGGAATGGTAAATCGATATTTTACATGGTGTTTGTTACCAATTGACTAGGTAGTATAGTCATAACATGTGGGTCCTCATCATTGTTACATCACTCGATATGTGAGATTTTGGGAATCAATGATGGAATTTTGGAGTTGTAGGATGACTCCTCATTCTAGGGTTTTTTTGTGAGATACATACACCCTTTATCTGTCATCTAGGATTGAAATATGAGGATATATATACATTTTTGGGATTTATTTCCCTCTTTCTATGGGTTTAGATGAACACTTTTATCATGTTTCATATCTTCAACTCTTTTGTTTTTTAGGGGGTCATATTGGGTTTGTATATACTCTCCCATACATGGGGTTTACCATGACATGTCATGCCCCATGTAGATGAATAATAATTTAGTGGTGAAATATATTGATATTAGGGATACTTTGGTGTAGATACCGCATATAGTGGCTACTGTTAGAGATTCTCATCCATGCCATCTTCAATTATATTTTTGAGTTGTATTTTGGATGGACATATTTTATGTATGGGCGTATATTTTACCCTAAAATATTTATATTTCACTCTCATAATCTTTTATATTACATAATGTTCCTTAAATTAATTATATTACTATAAATGTTACTGTCTTTTATAATGATTTGATTACACTTATCCATAGAGATGGTTGGGTGTGTGTCTGTAAAAGAATTTTAGGAAAATTCTCTCCACATTACTCATTACTTATTAGAACTTATCCATATCCCATGGACAATGTTGGAAATCATGAAGTTATATATATTATATCTTCTGCTAGCCTAGTGGGACATAGTGGGATATGATAGTATAGATTCATATCCACGGTTGTTTTTTCCCAGGACTATGATTGCAGTTTTTTCCACTTATGAGGATTGGATGGGAATATATGTAAATCATGACAAAGTGTACTAATTTGGACTTCAACCATTATAACCTAGTGTTGGTGGGGAGACTGATGTATCCATTCATCAAGACCATTATGAAAATCTTGTAAACATGACATAAATAGACATTGGTTACACATAACATTAGAATATTCATCATAGAGGATTGATGCCTATGACTATACATCTAGATCCATCTATTCATATATAGATATGTTCTCATTTATACATGGTATGGATTTAATAACCTTCATGATTCCTCAGAATAGATATAAAATTATGTTACAAATTTAGGATTCTAACGATGATCTGATGAGTAATGAGGCCTCAGTTATGAGGCAATCTCACTGGAACATTCCATCTGGTGGGATGGTTGAAACACAACATCTTATTGAGAAGAAGTTTTAGTAGCACATTAGGATGAGGATAATTGAATAATTCCCTCACTCCCTGAGTTATAGTGCCGAGGCCACATATTTTCAATAGTATGTCGGATCACTTGGTAGTGGAGTATTAGATGAAGTCAATGTTTCAATTTTTAAATATTTTTTTTAACCCAATTGATTAGATAGTTGTTCTATCATCCAATAAATTTTATCATGAAGACATTCATTAGAGGAATTTTTTCATGATGAAACAAAGGGAGAATAAACTCTCATGTTCTATCATTAAGTAACAACTTAATGAGGAATAATACCCCTCATGAATAATCTAAATTTGGTTTCATTATATTTTGGAGCACAAACAAGGATATATGTTAGATGCTGAGTATTACATGAGATTCAATGACCATTCATAGAATTCCTTTGATATGATCATGGATGGTAACATATGGTCGTAGAAGTTTTTGTAGGGAAATGACATAGAAATAAATTCTTGTGTGATACCCCTATTCAATTCCATGTATCCTAGAGTGATAGACTAAGTGCTATTGATGAATATATTCATATCAAAGGGATACCATGCATATTGCTCTTGTCATGGATATCGTGGAGAAGAGTCATCTGTAAAAAATAGTAAAAAATAGTTAGTTGGTTATTTCCATAGTTTACCTCCTCCTGATCGAACCCATTCACATAGTAATGTGACATAGGTACCATGAAATAGACCCAAGAATCTCATAAAGTGGTGAATCGATTAATTTTATTTGAAGGGTCACATTATTGATTACTAGATGTGCTAAGGAGGAAAGAGAGGTTTTTCATAGATGCCCATTGAAGAGGAAATGTACAAATAAATGTTTTTAAATATATGTCTATGGATTCCTCATGGGTGGTGGAGCTAAAATATGGTTAGGTGTTGATATCAATGCTGGAGTGAATAGTGGTGGATGTTGTCGTGAGAAACAACAAACACCACCACCACTAGGAGGCCTACACTAGGATTCATGAGATGGTAGACAGGTTATTGGGTAGTTTCAGGCTATAGAGTATTATGACCCAATAGCACTTGATATTATTAAGGGTAATTACTATGTTTATTATACTCTTTCTTCAGTATTGGGAATAATTTTAGTCATTATTTTAGCTTCTTATTATTTGTGCAAGAGTTAAACCTCAGTCTTAAAATTTAATCCCAAAATTATTGGATTGACATTCTTATGTGGAACACATATTTAATATCACTTATCTACTAGAATTATGAGTTATTGCTTTTTGGAGAGAGTATATCATGGGACCTCATGGTCATTATAATGACACTTGATAATGGAATCTTTGGTATGGATAGTTTGTCTATGGTATAATCCCATGACAAATGTAACCACATATGAGTCAGATTTCCTTCGATAGAAGGGATGTGATTCTCCTTGTTTGATGAGAGAGATCTCATTCTAGAGAAAGTGGGTTTATCATTTAGTAAGATGACTCTTATCACATATCAGTTGGAAATTTTTCATTTTGGTTTATTTTTTTCAATAACAGTATACTAGATCAATCATTTTAAAGACTCATGTATTATTTTTCATGAAATGTAATGATTTATAAACTATAAGTAGTAATGATGCTATAAAATAGGTTATAAATCAAATTTATTATATTTTATTTACTTTTAATTAAATTGAACTATTTATATCCATATATTATCTTGTTAAACATATTTTGACATTCAGATTACATTACAATTAACTCGATAAGAAACTTAAATTTTATAGAGGTCTAAGGTAAGAATTAGAAAGGGAAATTTCCAATAACACATAATGGTTTATCATGAAAACAATACTGATATGTAAAACATATTTACCAAGATTTTTAACTCGGGGTTGTTTTCATCGAAATAATAGATAAAGAAGTTATTATTGAGAGAATACATTGCACCCTACCTTACTATTATAACCGAAAAGGGGTTTCAATTGAAGAAATAATGGATTTCACTTATTAGAAGATGGTAGTACTAATATTGTATCTTATTCAATATGAGTTGGAGTTAAAGAGTAATTATTTTTAAACATTAAAAAAAATACATTTCTAACATTCAAATCAAATAGAATAGTTTTTTTTATAATCTTATGATTTAGAGACATAAGAAAGTGATATGAAGAAAATAGAAATACAGGAAAAGAAAATTATAACCTAGTGAAAATAAATAATATTTCCAAGATGAATCTACTATTGGTTTATAAGAAGATTGAAATAATTCTAAATAATGGTTACACTGTTAAACATAATAGAATCTATCAACTAACATTCAGTTAGCATATAAAATGTGTGTATAACTAATTAAGTATGAATGGGTCACCAAAGTAGTTCTAGATGTATTCTAATGTAAATGACGCTCGTAATAATTTATATTCTACATTCAATATAAAGCTAACATTTAAGGAGATAGTTTTGATGAATTAAAATAATAAAAACGATTTTTAGAAAAAAAATTATTGTTTTTACTAATAAAAAGGAATAAAAATAATAAATAATAAACAAAAAATGGGAATTAATTGATAGGTAAGTAAAACAAAATTAATCTAAATTTTATTTCATGTTCTGATATAATTGTTTATATTGATGATTACATTATTCAAAAAAAATACTAAATAATGAAATTCTTAATGATTTTATGTTTATAAAAAATAATGATAATGAATGAAAATTCAATATTGTTTTAGAATAGAATTAAAAATGAAACATGGAAGTTGTTGATTTTAGAGGGACTTTGTCGATTTTTGTTTAATGATAAGAAAATATAAACTAGATGATGTCCCTGAATAATATTAATAAACAATTAATTAGTTTGGTTGATAATATGAAGATTCCAATGACGTTTATTACTATATTTGTTTATAGTACAAAATCATTGAGTATTTATGTCACTTTTGTTAATTTTATTTAAAAGAAGATTATGATAATGAATTGTAAATGTTATTTAATCTATACATAGTTCATAATGAAACACTTATTTCTATGAATTTATCGTCCTTATTAATCCAAATAAATTTATTGAATATATATCGGTGCCTAGTAATTTTGTCATAATTTGGTTCGACCTATCGTTACACGGGTATTAATTAAATTTATGCTTGATTTATATTTTAGGTAACTATAATTTCTTGGCACACAGATACATGATATAAGGATATTATTTCATTTAAAAATATGACTGGGGATCCATATATTTTTTAATCATGAAATAAATGTGATAGAAGATCTTTCATATTTGGATACAATAGTGACTACAATTTTATAGGTTTTAGAGAAGTGTATATAAATTTGTTATTGTTTCAAAATTTTTGTATATAGATGGGCATTAGAATAAAATAATAAGTATATAGAATCATTATCTGGAAAATATGAGAGTTAGTTTTTATGATAATTAATGATTTTATTTCAAGGATAAATCTATTTAATTTTTTTAAAAAAAGAAATTTAATATTTATTAAATTAATGTTTCTAATAAAACTATATAGAATGTTAATAAACCCAATTATATAGAAATATTTGATGTTTTATAGAAAATGAGGTTTTTATATTAACATTTTTCGGTGCTACCTAAATTGGCCAAACATGGAAATGTTTTTGATCACCCTATGTTAAAGGCTTGAAAATACATTGAATGTGATTAATTTTTAAAATCTAACCATCATAAATAAATACTGAAATCATAAACTAATGTCAATGAAACTATTTAGTTAATTGAGTAGGATCATTATTTATTCAAACCTATACAAATATCTAGTTTTGGATGAAAATTTATATTTTTCTAATTTTCTATTTTTTCACTAACATTTCATGTTTTTATTCGATGAATCCTAAATGTCAAATATTACATGAATTTAAATTTTAAAAATTATTTTAAAATAATAAATCAAAATTATTTATTTAAAAAGAAATAATAAAGGTAGTTAATTTAAAATTTTTAATATTAAAAAATTATAAGGATATGGATATTTTCATAATTTATATTATTTGATAACACAAAAAAGGGTATTATAAAATGAAAATAGAACATTTGCTGAAATTGAAATGAAAAATATCAACGAATATTTTTAGTTTAAATTCTTATGTTATGAGTTCGTTTATATGACTATTCATTTTTTTAATATAATTCTAATTTAGCTAATGTTATGAAAAACACATTATGATCACTTAAATTGATGGAAATCAAGTGACATATTTTTAGAGTGTTAGGGTGTAAATTTTTTATCTTAAATACTATTGTTTAATTTTATATATTTTTCACCAAAATTGTTGATGAAATTATTTTAGATGTTATAATAATAGTAAGGATTACATATTTTATAATAACTGAATAATGATAGTTGAATAATCTATTCATTTAATGTTCATGGAATTTAATGATAAAAGAATTTCCTGTTTAATATTTATTGATTTAGAATTTAAAGATTTCAATTTAGGTTTAGAAAAAACTATTAAAAATTAATACTTGAAGAGGAGGATATCCATGCTCAACCTAATTCTTTAAATTGGATAGTAATTAAAGTATATCTCTTTCCAAAATTAATTGAATATATTGAGTCTGGAATCAAAATAAGCAATTATTTTCTAATTTTATGCTATAATACTATTTTGTATCTGATTTTTTACAATATAAAATTTTCTATGGTTTAAAGGATATTAATTAGATAATTTCCATAGAAGATTAAAATAATTATTTCAGTGAAAATATTGTTTGTAGTCTAGTAGAACAGAGAAAAAATTGGTTATATGAACCAAATTTCTATTTTAGAATAATTTGGATTAACCTATTCAAGTAATTATAAATAAAAACTAACATTACACTCAAGGTTTTATTTATGTGTAATTAATTTATTTTAAATAATCTTTTTTCTTTAGTTACTACTGTTGAAGCCTTAATAATTTTTTTTTGTAAATTTCAAATTTTTAATAATTTTAATTATTTTAACTTAATGTAAAATGTAAATATATAAATGGATTAATTTATTATATGGGTTATTGAAACTAATCCATTTGATTTGAAATTGACTACATTCTTTATAATGATTACAAATTTTATAATGATTGATGTGGTTGTAAAAATGATCCGAGAGAAAGGGTTTCAAGACTAGGAGTGTTTTTATTAAATAATTGTTTTAATTAATGAAATGTTGATATTAAATTATTTAAGAATAAATTATGAAAGATATTTTAATTTTTATAAAATAAATTGATCTTATAATTTTTTGATCTACAATTACATATTTATGTATGTTTGAAATCATACGACTAATGAATTTTACAGGAATTTAATGAACGAGTTAATATTTTTATTAGCCTTCCACATTTATAAATAAATGATGGGTTATTTCTTTGTAAATCTAAATATTCTAGACTATTATTTTAGTGGTTAGGTTTAGATTATAAAAATCGACTTATAACCCCCATTAGTGCTAATTAAAACTTAGATGATGATGATGAGTTTGGAAAATATATAGATAAATATCTCTTTAGATGTATTATAGAAATTTTACATTATTTGAAAACATTTTTAATTGATATTATGTTTGGTGCATGTTAATGAGAAAGGATAAAGGTGAATTCTATAGAAATTCCCTTTAAGGATATTATGAGAATAATAATATACATAAAATGAACCATTAATTTTATTTTGAAATATTCTTAAAAAATGTTTTTATTTTTTAGTCACCCAAATTTGGATTTTAGAGGTTGAAGAATTTATAGGAAAACCCATCTAGAATGTATCATTTTATAGAAAAAATCAACATTCATGGAGTTAAATTAAACAATTTTTATTCTATTTATAAAAAATCATGGTTGAGAATATAGTGGGTGCATGTTATTGTTCCCATTGTATTTAAATTAAAACAAAATTTGTGTTTTTTTATTTCTGTTTTTGTAAAATTAATATTTACTATGATAACTATTATATTATTTAATCTATAAAATCTAATTTTTAACATTCTTGGAAAATATATTTATGTGTATGTGTGTTATAATTAATTTTATTAATGTTTACGTAAATAAAAGATATATTATTTTGGAATATGAATCCAAAGATAATCATGTGGTTTACATATTTATAAAACCTTTGGAATCTATATTGTTTAAAAATATTAAATAGGATCTTGGTTAATTTGAATCATAATGATTTTTTATCTCTGTTAATTTTCTATATTACGTTTAGTTTTTATAATTACTTTTATTAACTATTATATCACTAATTAAGGATGATGGAATATAAGAAATGTGTTCAATATATATTTCATATTTTTCTGAATTTTTTATCAAAAAAATTCTATGAATGATAACTGTTTTCAATTATTAGATTAAGATAGTCTATAATATAGCTAAATGAATTATTTTGTAATTCAATCATCAATATTATAATTGATTTCAAATATATATTAATTTATATAGGGGGTATATTTTAATGTACCATGAATATTATATGCGTAATAATTTATCATTTTTCATCATGAATGATTTAATATAACATGTTTTATGAAGTAGTAATTCATGTATTGGTATTTAATGTCTTTTATGTTCTCAATACATGGAAATATTTAAAAAATTTATTTTTAAACTTAAAAATTTTCTAATCATTTTTGTTAACCTTTTTTATAAGTTTAATCATATTTTAAAACATCTTATTACTGTTATAATTATTTAATATACTGAAAATCATAACAATTTTTTTGTTTCTATGAAATCTATGTCAATTAATTAGAACAATATTTATGGAACTTTATTTTTTTAGAAGCATGAGTATTTCCTATTAGTTGGAATATTTAATGTATATATTAACTAATTTTGATAGTTAATTTGTTTATCAAAATAAAATAGATTTTTATTTTTTCATTATTAATTTAAAATATATTTTAAATAATTAATAAATGGTTTATTTTACATATTTATAATTTTACAATGTGGGTGGTAAATTTTTAAATATAATTTTGTCATAATTTTATAATTCTTCAAATATATATAAAATATTGGATTTATAATTCCCAAATGGGAGATATTGTTATTGACTGACCATAAAGTTATCTATTGTTAATGTTTGGACATCATCCAACTATTATTTAATTAAAATATTTATGTTTTTTTAATTACATTACATTAAATTTAATTTTATTGATAATTATAATTTATCACATTACTTATTTCTCAATCATATTGGTTTTTTTTATTATTATAAACTCTTTATGTTTTTATTATTAATAATATTTTCTTGTTTCTGGAAAAAAAAATTTAGTAAAAAGAAGTAGTTGTAATATTTATTTTACCCTGACCTAGATACTAATTGACCCCTAAATATGATTTTTTTTCATTTTATTTACCATTACACAGGTACATTAACTTTATGTAGATGTTGTTTTAACACTACAGAACTGATTAAAATGTCATTTTACCCTAATTGATATTTTTATCCAATATCTTACTGTTATAGAACTCATATATCTTAGAGATTTCCATTATGGGGATAAAAGTTTTATTATTTTACATTAACGAGTGTATTGAAGACACCTTTATAAAGATGTCATGGGAAACTCTATGGGATAGATAGGAATCAATCATTGATTCATACCACCACACCGAAGACTTATGAAATACGACTCTATACTCCAAATTGTTGAACTCAGTCATAGAAATACCCCCCACGTAACGTCACTGCTATTCAATAATACAACATTTTTTTCCATCACAATTTTATCCTACCCTTTTTATATAGAGACACACATAGACCATCCTTGTAATCTAAAGAACTATCATGAATTTTTTATAACCTCTCTCAGATTCTAGACCATGTATGAACCACTACCATTATCAATTACAATTTTTATTATTTTTTCACCTTATATGATATCAGATTTACGTATGATATTTAAATTAAAAATTACTTATATTTTTTTAAATTATATTGAGCAGATTATTATTCCAATATACGTTTATGATTTTTTGAAGCATGAATGAATGTATAAATGAGATTAAATATTATAGAATCTCATAGTGGATGAATTAAGTGATCCCTATAGGATATCTTTTTATTATGTTATCAAATATATACAGATCATGGTAACCAAATTATTATTTTATTAATATACACTGGGGAAAATAATAAAAATTTGACCAATTATGATCTTATATATAGTATTTAATTCAAATAATTGGTACACACATCAATGATTAATTTTATTGAAAAATTTAATTTCATTAGTACATTAACATCCATTTTTTGATTCATCGCTCTTTATTTTCTTTTTCTAATTTTCAATGTTTTTCAGTGAGTAGTTGTTTTGAAATTCCCATTAAAATCATGTTTATTGTGGGTAATACATGTACTTGAAAGTTATATCTTTTTTGTGTTGTCACTCTTTTATAAATATCAAGTTGTTGTTTATTTTGGTTTTTCCCCAAGGGCGTAAATGGTTGGTTCATATAAAGGCCTACTACACCCATTTAAATTAATTTTTTTTGGAATAAATTTCAATCAAGGAGAATAGTGGAGTGAATATTAGATATAGTTTCACACATAATAAATTTAAAAACCCAGATCTTCTGTTATATGTATGTTTTCCTTTTCTTGTTGTTTTTTGAGAAAAAGTGGAATATCTATAAATTTTCGAAGTACATGCCATGTACATTATGAGTTGGGCCAGTTTCCTTTTTATTTGTTTAGTGTGTATGGATTGTGTTGGGAAAAGGTTGGGAGAGTTTGGATTGCTTTTTGAAAAAGATTGGATGCTTTTCTTCTGGAGCACGGTTTGAACATGGTTATGGGTAACCAAGTGGGTTCTCCAGGAAACTGTACAGGAGGAGAAAATAGGCTTCGCGTGGCCTTTGCATGGTTTTCCAAACCTTGCAGAGAAACCGTGTAGACCCCTCCCTTCGAGGCAGTGGCGAGCGAACGGTTATCACACGATTTCCCAAATATTGGGTACTAATCGTGCAACCACTTAAAAATATGGTTTTTAAATCTGGGCTCCCTCAAGGGTGCCTCAGTTCACTCAAAACTCTCTCACAATCAAGCCTCAATTGGGATTTTGGGATATCAATGGTTATGGTGCTCTCCCACTTGTTATGGAATCCAATCGAAGGGGTTTCTTATTGAATAGAAGTCTGTTGTTCTCGGGTAAGTCTCTCCTCTTGGTTTCTCTTTAGTTTTCTCTTGTTCTTCTCTTCTATCTCTCTTGGATTTCAAGATCTACATCTGTTTCATGTAGATATCGTGTTGGGGTTTCCTTGGGTGTTGATTTTAAGGCTTTTGGATTATAGGAAAGAAGATATAGAGGGATTTTTGTGAAGTGTTTTCTCGGATTGGGGTGCAATTATTTGTGGGTTTATTTCAAGAGAACCATAAAGGTAGGTGTTTTGTTCCATTCCATTGATTGTCTTTGAGTACTATGTGCAATTTTTTCCAATACCCTTGAACATGGAATTGTTCATTTACAGTTTTACCCCTATTAATTTTCTTCCCTTCTTGTATGCTTCAGTAAAGGTTATTTGGATATGGATATTGTTGATTACATTGTTTTGGATATAGTTGCTCATTTATGTTATGTTTACGTCCGTTTTGTACTACAAATCCTTTTTGGATGCCTTGCCTGTTTTCCCATGCCTAGTGTTGTAGGGTGGAGTGTTGTTTTCTGACAGGATTGATATTTTGAAGATCAATTAGCCCAGTAGTGCTTGAGGTTTACTTGGGCCACATTACATTGTTATACTCATTGAATTACATAGTGTTGTGAGAAATTGGTTTACAAAACTATAAAGGGAATTGACTGAGTGATCTTCCTCAGGGAGTCTTTGAACCATTTTATACTATAAGGGAAATTGACCAAGTGAGCTTCCTCAGAGAGTATTTGATCCATTTTAGAATATAAGTGGAATTAAATGAGTGATCATCCTCATAGGGTCTTTGAACCATTTTAGACTATAAGGGAAATTAATCGAGTGAGCTTCCTCAGAGAGTCCTTGAATACATTAGACTATAAGGGGAATTGACCGTGTGGTCTTCCTCAGAGGGTCTTTAATCACATGGTACAATAATGGGACTTGAATAAGAGAGATTCCAAAGATAGTATCTGTAGTATCCTTATTTAGATTGAACCAGAGGCGTTATGCGAAGATTACTACATAGAGTGGTCTCTTCTTATTTGTTGTCGTTTCTTTATAGAATCCATTGTATTGAAACTGTATGAATGGTTACTACTGGGTACTTCATTTTTTTCTTCTTTCTTTTCTTTATTACCTGTCATATATTACTGACTGTTAGGCACAAATCTTGTGGTGACTTCCTTATGGGATTTAGTCGAACACCATGTTTGGGATACACATTTGGGCCCAAAAAAATTATATTCCTACATGTATAGACAAGGTAAATATTCCTTCTAATTCAGTTAATTGATATGATGTGGATATGGAGATCATGGGACCAAGCTGAGGCTTGCGATGATGTGTAGATGTTTAACGTTTTTCTATTGTACTTTGGCTTATTAATTTTATGGATTCCATCATTGTGATTTGTTTGGATTTTTTCCTGGACATATGTACCATGAATCATTTTTATATATATACTCTCCAACTGTTTATTTCTTCAGTCTTCCGCTATTTACTTTCGTATCGATTATTACTACATCCTCTATTTTTATCAGTTTTTTTTCTCTTCCACCGTGTTACTCTACCAAGGAGGGAATAGTTTCCCCATTAACATACCCAAGTCCCTCACTGCTAGTTGGAATCCTCTTTCTTTAGGGGAAATTCCCTTGAGGCCATGTCACCATCCGGGTATGGGGTGCCTTGGATGGAATTGGTACTTGGTAATATGTTTTGCCCAGGAGTAGCTAACCCATGTACAGGGAAAATCTATCTCATTTTATTTCCATTTTTCTAGTTTTTCAATTATTACAATTGATTTGATTTCACCTTGAGTGATTCACATGATTTGTGTTATTATCGTTGATGTTATTAAGGTTCAATCTATGTTTCATGTCATGACCACCCACCCCAGGCCATGAACCTTGTCATCTGACACCATGGGTCTTTTGTAATACCTTGGTTGTCTTCCTATCACACCATAGGCTATTACTCACTTGGGTCACTTATCAGACTAGTGACTATCCCCACAGGCCAACACATGTACTTTCAGAGTGTTTCGTCCACACTCACACACACCTTGGGTAACTTCCTAGAAGGTCACCCATCCTGATTACTACTCCAGGACAAGCATGCTTAACTGTGGAGTTCTAATAAGGTAGGCTCCTAAAAAGAAAGGAGCACCTTGTTGACATCGGTAGTAACATTTAGCCTTTTAAGACTCACTTTTTCAGGGGTGTTACATTATCCATCCCTTTAAAGCACAACGCCATCGTTGTGGACCCCAAGCCTCAAACCCATGCAGTGCCTAAGCACTTCCGGCTACGTATTGGCTCTGATACCGTGTGTCATGACCCACCACCCCGGGCCATGAACATTGTCATCTGACCCCATGGGTCTCTTGTAATACCTTGGTTGCCTTCCTAGCACACCATATCCTATTACTCACTTGTGTTGCTTATCAGACTAATGACTATCCCCATAGGCCAACACATGTTCTTTCAGTGTGTTTTGTCCTCACTCACACACACCCTGGGTATCTTCCCAGAAGGTCACCCATCCTGATTACTACACCAGGCCAAACATGCTTAACTGTGGAGTTCTAATCAGGTAGGCTCTTGAAAAGAAAGGTGCACCTTGTTGACATAGGTAGAACATCTAGCCATTTAAGTCTCACTTTTTCAGGGGTGTTAAGTGACTCTTTTTTGGAGTAGTGACATGGGGGTGCGTTTGGATGAAATTTTAAGAAAAACAAGAAGGCAACGACTTGTGCACGATCAGCGCATGGTTTGAAAAACCGTGCAGACTAGAAACCCTGGACAGTGAGATCCGCACGGTGTGCGCACGGTTTGACAAACCGCACAGACAAACAGTGCGGTCACTTAAAATTAGATCCTTAAATTGAGGATCTCAGCCATTTTTATTCTAAATGCTTCGTTTTTCCTCCAAAGTGGCCCTAACTTAGGACTTGTCTTCTCCTGGGGTCGCAGAAGGTTCTCCCTTTGTTCTGGAGGCGATCCCATGGCTCCTCTTGGTGAATCGAAGTGGGATTCTCAAGGTACGTGATCAATCTTCTTCCTTCTTGATCGGTTTCTTAGATATACTTAGATCTACTTCCCCTCTTCCCTTGATTCCTTATATCTACACCTTTTATGGGTAGATCTAAGTGTGTGGTACCGCGTTTTATGACTTTTGGTCTTGATCTTTCTATTAGAAGAGATCTAAGGTGGGTTTTTGAAGAAACAACTCGGTTTTCTTGATCGTTCTCGACCGTTGTGGTCTTGGTCAAAACCCTCAAGGAAGGTGGTTCCATCTCTTCTTGCCAAATTGATTATCATTGTATTTTCTTGATTTATTTCAATTATAGATTTAAATTCAATTGGTCAAGTTTCTTTTAATTAAATTGATAAAAACTCGATTCCATTGAATTGAGATATTTGAAATGGTTTTGGCATGGAAAATTAGGAAACCCCCATTCCATTGAATTGGGAGTGTTTATGGAAAATTGTTCGATTTAAATTGTTTAATTTAAATTGTGGATTTGGTGGAAATTTTTTCAATTAGATTGTTGAATTTAATTGTGGAAATGAAATGTGTAATGAAGGAATTGGTTTTGAGTGGATTTCAAACTTATGAAAATGGCTTGAAATGATTTGATTGAAGCCCATTGGTTTTATCTTGTGAAAGAGGTATGTTTTGAATAAAACCTGTTTTGGTTTTAAATGGAATGAAATTGTCTCTTTTGAAATGGAAGAATGGGATTGATCACATTTTACGAATTCTGAAAATTGTTCACCCATCATGTAAGAGCGCATGAAAGCCTTAGGTTGTTAGTGAGTTATTTGGATACACTCTACGCTACGACAAAATTCTAAAACATCCTTTCGGTGGGTCACATCCCCAAGGGGTTGGTGACGAGTCTCCTTTGTCCACTGTCATAGGGATGTGTGTATACACATTTTGTTGAGTTCACATAGATATTGCAGGATCCTATAACTGCTTAATACTATCCTACCATTTGGCAGATGACCATGTTTCTCACTTGTTTATTTATATTTGCGTTATAAATGCATTCCAATGCTTTTGAATTGCTTTACATGCCTGCTAAATTTATATAAACTATGTTATATAATGGTTTTTCTAAATCCATTGTTTTAGAAATATTCCATCATTTGAAAAGATTTTTCATAAAAATATTTATTTCCATCATTTGAAAACGTATAACATGTTTTGTTAAAATATTCTTTTGAGTTTCCAAAACTTTTTATTTGAAAATAGAATGCTCTTATATGGATAATATATTTTTGGAATCTGTTATGGAATCTTTGGTTGCATCCTACTGGGTTTAGGCTCACACCCTACTTTTGCCTTCAGGTGTTTGAAGACATTCTTCTTCCAGGATCGAGCAAAGGGAGGGGACCTCTTGGAGGTGGATCTAGTTGTTGATCTCTGGACTTGGTGAGTTGTGTCCTTTGGGACTATTTTTCCTTTTTGTACATGGGTTGTAGTACATTGGATTTTTGTGCCTTTTTGTATTCTGGAACATTACTCCCAGTGGAGTTTCTTTTTTAGGCATAATGTATTGTTTTACTCTTGCTTCCACATTCTTGTGGAAAAGTCATTCCCACTTGTATGTTGTACGATGCCAGGTGCTAGTCACCGACCCATGGGGATCGGGAACGCCTTTTGGTCTATGTCAGGGCCAGTTCTGTTATCGGGTTACCAGGGTACCTGGGCTGGTTCATGACATTTCATCCGATTGATATGAGGGTATTCCATCTCATGCATCATATAGACACTTAATAGGGATCACATGTCATGTATTCATGCGATGCCATAAAGGGTGAACTAGAAATTTCATGTTATTGAGATAGGTGTTGTGCTAGATATGCATCATGTTGTGACAGTTTCCATGATAAAAATACCTACTGGTGGTTGATAGGTTACTGTTTGTGTAATGTTTTATTTTAATGAATGCCAAAGATTGGTTTTTAGGTGTTTTGGGCCCTCGTGGACCGGAATTTAGTGGATCATTTCTTTATTATGCTTGTTATGACATTTATAAGATGACAAACATTGATTTGCAGGGAGTATGGGCCCTCGTGGTTCGGAATTTGGCACTTTAATGTTCCTTTCAGTGTTTTTTGGGCTCAAGAGTAGTTTCCGAGGCTTAGTGTCTGGAAAAACCCTAAATACACACCGTGTAGTATTGACTACACACCATGTGTTATTCTGTTCAGGAAGATACTATTTTTATTAATTGCATGCAATGTACATTATGTACACACTGTGTAGTCTCTAACCGTGTCATAGGCCAGGTGGGCAGAGACATAGGATAGGGAAATTATTAAGGGAACATGTCATGTAGTTATTATACACACCATGTAGTCTTGTTTTGTATAACATGAATGGTTTCTTTCCCATATTCCCTTCATATGTTTCCAGTTCATAGTCCTTGATGATCTTATTATAAGGTGTGCACATGACCATGCAGAGTCCTACCACTGAGACATCCTCCAGTTGTACGCCATTTGCATGTCGATGATTAGACACCTGATATCGATGATCAAGTATATATGGTTGATCCTCTAGTTGTGCCAGTCTTGGAACCAGTAGTTAATCCTAAAACAGGTGACGATGCACAATTCCGGGAGGGCGTTATGAGAATGATGCAAACCTTCAAGGGAGTGCCGCCTCCTACCCCGTCGATGGAAGAATTGACAATGATCATTCAACAGTAGCATCCTACCACCTTCTCAGGGGATGGAGGACCCTCGGATGCAGAGTCAAGGATGGAATCCATGCAAATGATCTTTTAGAATCTGGAGATACCTCTAAAGAGGAGGGTGAAAATCTCTATCTACATGCTTCGAGACTCCGCCAAGAGGTGGTGGGATGTGATCCCCCAGGCGGGATGCCAACAGAACATGACATGGGAGGAGTTTCATTGCATCTTCTATGATTACTTCTATATGAAGACCTTAAGGGACGATCAAGCCTAAGAGTTCATGATTCTGGAGCAGGGTACTCCTTCTGTTAAGGAGTATTCCTCTTGCCTCAATGAGCTGCATTTATTCATGCCTATTCAAGGAGGTGATGATTTTTTCCTTTCAAGGATGTTCGAGTATGGTCTGACGCATGATATTTTATCATAAGTGAATATCTTAAGGTTGGATTATTTCTCTTCTTCATTTGACCAGGCACTGATCACTGAGCACAATCTGAGGGATTCACGAGCTGTGAGCCAGGGCAGTTCTGCATCAAGTGTTTGTGCTCCGCCAGCTGATAGAAGGAAGTGCCATAAAGAGATTTCATGGGAAGATCATAGTAGATTGGATACATATTCTGGTAGCCAAGTGGTATGATACCAGTGTGGGAGGAGCGGGCATACGAGGCCACATTTCCCGAGAGACCTGGTGTAGTGCTGATATTGCACCAAGACAGTTCATCTTCAACACTTATGTAAGATCTTCTCACCATCACCGGGTGACAACGGTTCTTTTATGACTCCTCATTTAGGATCATCACCACTAGTTTTACCCTAGTCTAGGAACTAGAGTTATTATGTCTATTCATGCCGAGGTGGAGGTCATGATCATGGTATCCAACCGCCATGTTTTAAGTGAAATTAGTGGAGATCAGCTCAGAGTGGTCAGGTCAGGTCATAGGGCCATGGTAAAGGCTAGACATTTATAGTGGAGAAGACCTAGCAGAAGAAGGATCCCGCACCTTATATACATCAAGGTACGAGATTAGTTACCTATGTATTTTCTTCTTCTCTTTTTGATATAAGGGATTCCCATAGCTTTATATCTGTTGCGGTTGTGGAGATCCTTGGGATCTACCTCTTTTCATCTACTAATATCTTGACACTAAACACTCCGTTGGGGACAATAATGGCGAGCGAATGTTAGTTCATGGAGTGTCCAATAAAGGTTGGTGGGTGTCACTTTTTATGGGACCTCTATGTCCTAGAGATGATGGGCTATGATGTCATTCTCGAAATGGAATGGTTAGTTCCCTTCCAGACAGTCGACGATTTCTATCACTATAGGGTGAGTTTAACATCACCAAAGGGAAGATATTTTCTTCATAAGGGGAGTGGGATGTCAGCCGAGCAGAGTGGGACCCAAGCATCATGGGTTATGTGGAGTTACAACCTTGATTTCTTGTCTATACCTCGATAAACTGGGGAGTTCATAGTTAGACATTCCTCCAGTGGTGGTTCGTTTCATAGATGTCTTCCCAAAAGACGTTTCAGGTTTACCTCTGAAGCATGAGGTAGAACATTCTATTGAGCTTGTTCAAGGAGCGGCACCGGTGCCCTTTCCACCTTACAGGATTGATACACCAGAGTTATAGGAGATCAACAAGTAGTTGGTGGAGTTGCAGGCAAAGGGTTTCATCTGACACAGTACATCTCCTTCGGGACAACCCGTCATGTTTGCGAAGAAGGATGATGGTACCCTCAGGCTTTTTGGGGATTATCGGAAGCTGAACCAGTTGAAAGTAATGAACAGATATCCCTTACTGAGGATTGATGATCTATTTGATCAACTTCGAGGAGACCAAATGTTATAGAAGATTGACTTGAGATCCTATTATCATCTTTTGTACATTAGACAATTAGATATACCTCTCACAGCCTTTCAAAGAGGTATATTCTATAAGAGTATGTGGTTATGCCATTCGGTCTGATGAACACACCTTCTGTTTTCATGGAACTGATGAACCGAGTGTTCCATCCATACCTGGATTCTTTCATGGTGGTCTTTGTGGATGATATCTTGGTGTACAGTCACACTCGACATGACCATGCCACACATCTTGAGATCGTTTTGAGTACCCTGAGAGATCATCATTTATATACTATGATCTCAAAATACCACTTTTGGATGGACCAGATTCACTTTTTGGGTCATGTAATCTCAAAGACAAGATTGTAAGTAGACCCATAGAATTTGAGGGAAGTAGTTTTATAGGAGTACCCGGAGAACTTCTTTGAGGCATGAAGTGTTCTAGGTCTGACCGAGTACTAATGATGATTCATACATGACTTTTGACACTTAGCAGCACCACTGATGAGTCTAACTAAGAAGGGTACAAAGTTCTTGTGGTCAAAATCTTGTGAGTCTACCTTTCAGGAGGTGAAAGAGAGGTTGACTTCAGCACCAATACTATTTTTTCTAGAGCTATGAAAGATCTATACTGTGTACTATGATGCTTCAGGTATAGGGCTCCGAGCTGGGATTATGCAGGAAGAAGGTTTCGTTGCATATAGGTCTCAGCAATAGAGGCCACATGATAGGAATTACTCGATGAATGATCTCGAGTTGGCTGCAATTTTCCATGATTTGCACTTTTGGAGACATTATCTTCTGTGAGAAAATGTTGTGATTTTCACTGACCACAAGAGTCTCAATTACATCTACACTCAGCTTGATCTGATTTTGAGACAGGTAAGGTGGGTTGAGTACGTTCTGTCCTTTGTCATTGAACTTGCCTATAAGCCTAGGAAAGGCAACGCTATGGCTGATGCGTTGAGCAGGAGGACTCAGATACAGGTAGTTCAAGAGGCCAGTAGTGAGACGCAACTTATGAATCTGTTCTCTGAGATACATTTAGAGGCGCACGATAGACAGATGAAGACCTTTCTTTCCTTTGCGGCATTTACCTCTACTGTTCTTGATCGAGTGTGAATGAGGATGCTATCAGATTTAGAAGGCCTAGTACTATGGGAGAGCATGACTGGAGATGACCTTATTCTGGAATGTTCAATAGGTGAGGATGGGATCTTGCATTTCCAGGGGAGAAAAGGGTTTTCAGAAGAGATACACAAGGATCTGATGTGGGACTTTCATTCTTCATTTTGGGAAGTTCATCGTGGTGTCACCAAGATTTATTGTTATCTACATCATCTATATTGGTGGACATGTATGAAGAGAGATGTTGCTGGTTTTTTCAGGAAGTGCTCCACTTGTCAGCAGGTGAAGGCAGAGCATCAACGACCATCATGGATTTTTAAGTAGTTGATTATTCTTGAGTGGATGTGGAATGTTGTCGTGATGGATTTTGTGACAGGTTTACCGAGGTCGCCTTAAGGTAATGTTTCAGTTTAGGTTGTTATTGACAGACTCACAAAGTATGATCACTTCTTGACGACCAAGGATACCTTCAGTGTTGATGATCTGGGACGGTTGTACATCTTAGATATTGTGTGCATACATTGAGTTCCACACTCCATTGTTTTTTATATAGATGCACATTTTACTTCTCAGGTCTAGCAGGGGATTCATATGTCTTTGTGTACACAAGTACATTTGAGAACAACATACCATCCCCAGATAGATGGCGAGCCCGAGCATACGATTTAGGTTCTTGAGGAAATTCTTCTTGCATGCATCCTAGATTTTTAGGTTATTGGGAGAAGCACTTACCTCTTCTGGATTTTTCCTACAACAACAGTTTTCAAGCATGAATTCAAATGGAACCTTACGAGGCTTTGTACAGTAGTACATGCCGATCCAAATTATCTTGGATGGAGGTAGGAGAGGAAACTATGCTTGGATCTTGTCTTGTTCAAGAGACCACAATGCTAAGGGAGTTGATTCAGAATAAGATGGTTACTGCACAGTCTCGAAAGAAGTCTAATGCTGATCAGCGAAGTTGACCTCTAGAGTTCGAGGTTGGGGATCAGGTTCTTCTATGTGTAACACTAAGGCTGGGCCACAAGAAGATTAGAAGATAGGGTATTTTTTTGTTGAGGTACGTCAGATAGTTTGAGGTTTTGGAGAGATTTAGGCTGGTTTCCTATCATATGCAGTTGCCTTAGAGGTACCGGGCAATGAAAAATCTCTGCCACTTTTCTCAACTTCGACATTACTTCTCAGACCTGTATCATGTCCTCCAACCCAAGGAGGTTGAGTTGGAATTTGATGCATCATTTGAGAAGAATGCTATATGAATTTTCAATCAAACTACGAAGGTCCTCTATGGTCGGTCTGTTCCTCTAGTATGAGTGCTATGGCAACACATACGAGTATTGGACGAGACATGGGAGAGGGAGGCAGATGTATGATCATAGTGGCCAAATATTTTCAGGGGTTCTTCTTCTACACTGCCTTGCTAGGGAAATTTGGGGACAAATATATTTAAGTGGGGATGTTTATATGAACACTAATCATCTTTTTCCGGAATGTTTTCATTTTTTGGTCATTTTTGAGAAAAAGAGGAATTTCTAGAAATTTTCAATGTACACTTTGTGTACATTATGAGTTAGTCTGATAGCCTTCTTATGTGTTTAATGTGCATAGATTTAGTTGGGAAGAGTATATGAGAGTTTGGAATTTTTTTGAATAAGTTTGGATGCTTTTCATAGGGAGCATGGTTTGAGCATAGTTAGGGGAACCCATGCGGGTTATCCAAGAAACCGTGTAGGAGGAGACAGTTGGCTTCACACGGCCTACGTACAGTCTACCAAACTGTGAAAGGAAATCATGTATACCCCACCTCTCTAGGTGATTTCATGAGTGCGGTTAGCGCACGGTTTTCCAAACCGTGCGTACTAATTGTGTGGCCACTTAAAAATAGGGTTTTTAAATATGGGATACTTCGAGGGAGCCTCATTTCTCTAAAAACACTCTCCCACTTGAGCCTCACTTGTGATTTTGGGTTCTCAAAGGTTGAAGGTTCTCTCAAACTTGTTTTGGTAGAAAAACAAAGGGGTTTATTGTTGGATTGAAGTCGGTTCTTCTCGGGTAAGTCTCTCCTCTTGTTTCTCTTTGGTTTTCTCTATGTCTTCTCTTCCCTCTATCTCGGTTTTATAGATCTAAATGTGTTTCATATAGATCTAGTGTAGGGGTTTCCATGGGTGTTGATTTTAAATATTTTGCATGATTTGGAAAGGAGATATAGATTAGTTTTTGTGAATCATTTTCTCTGATTGGGGGGCAGTTGTTTGTGAGTTGACTTCACTAGAACCCTAATTGTAGGTGGATTGGGCCTTTTTGTTAAATGTCGTTGAGTATTATGTGCAATTTTTCCCAATACCATTGAATGTATTATAGTTCATTTATCGTATTACCCATGTTAATTGACCACCTTTCTTGTATTCTTGATCAAAGTTTATTTGGATATGAATAGGGTTGATTGCTATGTTTTGGATATGGATTCCCATGAATGTTCTGTTTATGACTGTTTGGACCTGCTTAGCCTTTTTGGAATCCTTTCATGTTTTCCCATGACTAGTTTTATAGGGTATAGTGTAGATTTTTAAAATGCTTGATATGATGTAGACTGATTAGCCATGTGGTTCTTGAGGTTTACTTGCGCCGTATTTGATTGCTATACTCGTTGACTTCCACAGGGTTGTGAGAACCGGGAGTAGAAGACTATAAGGGGAATGGAAAGATTGATCTTCCTCTGAGATACTTTGAACTATTTTAGACTATAAGGGGAATTGACCGAGTGAGATTCCTCATAGAGTCTTTAAACCATTTTAGACTATAAGGGGAATTGACCGAGTGAGATTCCTCAGAGTGTCTTTGAAAAATTTAAGACTATAGGGGGAATTGACGGAGTGAGCTTCCTCCGAGATTGTTTGAAAAATTTTAGACTATAAGGGGAATTGGTCGATTGAGCTTCCTCAAAGAGTCCTTGACTACCATAGACTATATGGGGAATTGACCGTATGAGCTTCCTCAGAGAGTCATTATGCTCTTGGGACAATAATGGGAATTGACAGAGAGAGATTCCTTAGAGAGTCTATGTAGTATTCTTGTTATGATTGAACTAGAGGGGTTAGGTTTAGAGTACTACCCAGAGGGTTCCCTTCTTATTAGATGTTGTTGATGTATGTAACTGATTGCATTGAAACTGTAGGACTGGTTAATACTAGGTACTTCCTTGTTTGCTACTTTCTTCTGTTTATTACCTGCCATATATTTAATGACATTTAGGCACATATCTTGTGGTGATTACCTACTAGGATTTCTCCTCACACCCTATTTGGGTTATGCATTTGGGCCAAAATAAATTATATTTCTATAGGTATAGATATGGGAATGTTCCATTCTACTTCAGGTACTTGATATGCTGTGGAACCAGAGTGCATGGGACCAAGCTGAGGCTTGCGATGCTGGGGAGATGTCTATCTATTTTCTTTTGTACATTGGCTCGGTACTATTATATATTCCAGCATTGGGATGTGTTTGTGTGTTTTCCTAGACATGTGTACCATACATCATTTTTATATATGTACACTCCAACTATTTATTTTTTCAGACTTCCTCTATTTAATTTCGTATAGATTATTACTGCTTCCGCTATTGTTATCTGTTTTTTTCTCATCCAATGTTTTACTCTGCCAATGAGGGAATAGTTTCCTAACTAACATACCCATAGGCCTCACTGCTAGTCGGTAGCCTCTGGTGTTAGGGGAAGTGCGCTTCAGGCCATGTGACCAACATGGTACAGGGTGCTTCTTGGTGGCTTCCAGAACCTGGATGTTACAATAAATATTATTCTATAATATGGTAACCTTCTCATATTTTTTATTAACATTGTTATATTGGTTTATATTCTAAAAATGATTTTCCATAACTAGTATTTTTCTCAAACATAATAATTTTTTAATTAATTAACTAATCTATTTAAAAGTTTTAAAAGTATTATTCACTCATTCTATACCGACATGGACATATCTATCTAGAAGAATAATATAAATACTAGCTCTATGTCAATAAAGGTCATCTCTGATATTTTTATTCATCAGTACTGAAAAAAAAGATTATAGTATTAATCTCCATGCTTGGATGAGTATAAAAATATCCAAAATACACATGAAACCCATAAGAGAAAAACAAAAAAATCATATCAATTCCTGATGCAATATCTATCATAGTTGATGAAAAAAGGAAAAGTAGTTCACCATTTCAAGAAAATCCCCCAGTACTATGGAGAAACACTAATAATTTTAATGGATAATAATATATATATTATATAAAACATGAAATATCACGGATTCTAGAATGCACCCAATTATCATGACTATTAACATTATTAATAATACCACATGATAAAATATAGAATGTTAATATTATTTTAATTCTAGAAAACATGATTTCAATATTAATAGGTATATATCACTTTACAGAAAACTCTATGGGGATTCTAGGAATCCTCAGTATCGAGTAAGTATAAAATAATATTCCATTCCTACTACCAAACTACTTTTATAACTGAATAAGAGGATATGGATCATTGTTTAAGAAAAAATTACAGTTAAGGGGTTATAGAATCCCCCCATCCATAAAACTTTTAATTTTAAAAAAATTAAAACCACCAATTCAAAAAAATGCATGAATCATCATTTAAACTATAGTGGAGGATACCATTACCTTGGTTTACTAGTGGGAATATCAAATTAAATGGAGGATCCCATAGCCCATCAGAGTGATTTAGATTGTAGGAATATTTTCTATATTGATATAGAAATAATTTCCTTGAATATTTCGGTGGAATATATTCCCTTTATAATCATCATGTAAGAGATCCAATTCGTTGTGTATTTAACTAAAAATGAGGGGAACTATCAATCCAATCTAACGATGGTGGTATTAATATTCACCCTTGAATAACCATGTTTCTTGTGAGGGTTTCCAACAATAATAATGTTGTGATCATAATAATAGATCCATTTAAATTATTTTATAGATCTAAATAAAAAATAACCTATAATACCATGGAAATTATTTCAATAGCCAAATAGATCATTACATTGAGTTCTACGTTGAAAAATACATAGGATAGACTATTCATTTGCCTAATGTGGGTGTTTGATTAAAATATTGTATTACACAATACCAAACATGATATAAAATAAATGAAGTTACTTGTGGTGCAAGACTCAGTCAAATTTAAGAAACTCGCACTTGAAATGAATTTTTTATCTCAATTTCTAGGATTAGTTGTTGTAGTTGGATCGACATTCTGATGTCTTGGTTAAAATTTATGAATTAAACCCAAATTTAATAATATTAATAAAATATTAATAATTGTAAAAATATTAATATATATATATATATATATATTTTAATAAGAGAGTGGTTACATCACATGACCTACCCACCACTCTCTAATCAGGTACAAATCACATGGGGAGTCACACATCCCATCAATGGTTGCATAAAACATCTATGTTTTTTAAATTTATTTCATCATGAAATATCTCTATAAGAATATTATAAATTTTGTAATATTTTATATTATCAATCACAAAACCTACTTGTTTCATTTACCTTCTCCATGTTATAATTATTTCATTTCATTTTCATTATAAAACATATTCCCCCATAGTGTTCTACCTTGACAAAACAATTCATTGTGGCTAGCTATCTAATAGTCATTGATAACCGCCTGGGGGGGACACACATCCACTGTTATCGGCTAATACTAAGTTGTTTCACTCCATCCATTCCAATAATATATACATTCTATCACACATAACTATATATCTCTAAAGAAATCATTATCATCCTTGTAGTTTTCTCAAAATTCATGCATTGGGCTACCACCATTGACATTCGATACCTATGAATACCATTATAGATAGAGGGAGATGTTGAGACTATCATATTATCATCCACCATCAATACACTAGCATACACATACAAATAAAATCAATATTAATAAGAAATAATTCAAACTAAAATTTACCAATACAAAATTATTTGAAACGATGAACAATGGGATAAAAGTTATAATAGTGTTGTGAGAATACTTATTATTAGTCCATCGAGAATTCGATGAAAATGTATAAGTAAAAATGAATTCATATTAAATAAAATGTGTTTTAGAACAGAATATAATGTTCATAGATACAATATTTAGTCTAGACTCATTCGATGTTTTAGTTTTTCCATTTAATAGTCCATTCAATATAATAAATCATTTTATTAAAAATAATTTACAATGTTTATGATTTTTATTAATAAATAACATAATTTTTGTAGTTTTACCATGATCGAAATTAATCATTAGCTAAATATGGTGGTAAAACATGGTAAAAAATTCAACATCCCAATAAGATAATTTTACTGAGGTTGTATGCTATGTTAAATATCCCATTTTACCCTTGGAGAGGTCCTAGACTCCAAAAATTAAATTGAGCATTATATCATTCCAGAAAAACAAGGGTCTTTACATAAAGAATTGTAAAATAATATTTATAGTGTAGTGTGGATGTTTGTGTGTCAATTCATGAACTACTATTTTTTCATCAATATACACATTTATTTGTATTCGGTGTGGTGAAGTTATAGTTAAAAAGAATAAATAAGGTATGATTTGTTCATTTAGTGATTTGTGATGATTTAGATTAGCTACCAAAAATAACCTACATTTCAAACGATTTTCAAACATAAAGAATCTAGAACCATTTAAAAATCCAATTTGTGTATTTTGAAATCCCCACCACATTTACTAATAAGATAAAGAGTCATCATGAGGTTCCTCCTTCCTCATTATATGAGTGGCTAAATATTTTTTTCTATGATTTGGTTTCCATTATTGACACAACCCAAATGGTCATTTATTTTTTGGTGCTAAAAATATATTCATTATTCATTTTATTGGATACCTAATAAAATAAATAAATGTAAACATACATATATTCTGTAGTTTAAACATTATATGTCACAAATTACTAAACCATACTAGAAGCTTGAATTTTTAGTACCATTGATTATTATATATATAAAAATATGATTGTGAACATTTATCCAGAATAAAACCCCACTTGATACACCTCTATAAATATCCGGGGTTATACACATATTCATAACATTGATAATGGAAGCATAAGAATGGTACGAGATCAAAGTCCCATATGTTCACTAAAGCCTATATTTCTACTACTATTTCATTTGAAATGTGTTCCCTTTATAGATGTATATAATGTTATTCTACAATCACCATTATATATAATGGGTTGTATATGAAATATATTTTTGTCTCCATAGGATAACTTAAAAATAATTACTTCATACTCTAATATACTAATTTGTCTCAACATATAGTATAAGAAAATACACATATCCTCATAATGGAATATGAAACAAACTATAACTATATTCACATTATAACACATATAGAATCACATTTCTTCTTGGGTTGCTACTCAGTTTAGTGAATATACTACAGTCTATAATGACTACCACCAAAATTATAATTATATCATTCCTAAACCATCATCAATATGACCATGTCTTGTAGAGAATAACATCACCATTCAATAAAACTATTCTACATATGTGTATTTGGTGGTGTGAGTTGGGGGGAAATTACATAATTATTTAAATTATTGATGAAAAAATGGTTATGATATTTTTTATCATGGTCTGAGCAGGGATTCTTAATGTTCATAATAAGTTTATTTTATACCACATTAGGATAATTTGTAAATATGATGAAGTTATCAATCAGATACCTACTTAATTTTAAATATCCATATCTAATATAGTCATAATTAAATGTTACATATACTAAAATCCACTCATTTCCTATACTGGATATACACCACATATATTAGTATGAATATTTTCCATTAGTTCAATGTCTCTTTATCCAATCCCAATGAAAGGTGGTTTAGTCATTTAACTATGTAAAGAAGAATGAAATACATCAAAGGTTTTCTACTCAATAGATTTCAAATACCCCAATAGATGTTTTTTTCTTAAATTATTCTCATTTACATGATATAGCCTAACGTAATATAGGTAGATAGAACATGATTCATTCTCACTGGGTTTTTCATTAATTTCCAAAAAAATGAATTTTCAAGTTCTTAAATATATAACCCAATTTAATGATTTCTTATACCATAAAAAATATCATACCTAACCATAATCCAACACTAATATCCAAAATTGATATAAAAACCAACAGTTTCCAAAACATAAACTACGATTATGTTTCTTGAAATAGATCGTACAAAATATCAATTATTTAGAATAAAAACTATTACACTAATAAATGTACGGTGATAACATCCCACTACTAATTATTATAGTATTACACCATCCCTTACTCAATCATATATTAATCATTTTAATATTTTAATGAGTATACATGGTTCATGTATTTTTATAATAAATTTCTTCCCACATAATAAATCCAATACCAAAATTTTAGACATAGAGAGATTTTATTTAATAAAAAATATACATTAAAAGAAGTGTCAACTTACTTCATCTACTAACTATTAAATTATTCTTTGAGTGGCCATTCATTCAACATAAAAAGAAGAAAACCTTTTGATCATTTATCTCCATTTTTTTCTTTTTGTTATTTAATGTGAGCTGCAATAGTTTGACTGAAAGTGACATAGGCTTTAACACTTTTTTTCATACAATTAATTTTCTTTTTTACCAAAAGGAAAAAAGATTTATAATTCATCATATGCATATGTTTTTATTGAAATACTACAAAAAACATAGGAGTGAAATATTTATGATATTAATATTATTTTTAACAATTAATTTCAAGATTCTATGTGGAAATGAAGAATGAATGAGATTAGTTTCATGTT
The DNA here is from genome assembly GCA_963277665.1 of Viscum album. Classification (NCBI taxonomy): domain Eukaryota; kingdom Viridiplantae; phylum Streptophyta; class Magnoliopsida; order Santalales; family Viscaceae; genus Viscum; species Viscum album. Next base: position 368,700,891 of record OY728153.1, on the reverse strand, counting down.
TTTATTTCTGTTATAACTCAAGGGTATTCAACCTCATAATGTACCTTATCATCTTGAGTAAATGGGTTCCTTCCAAATTCATTTATACTATACATCATATTAACAATGAATTATAAATATCATATATTTCTTTTTTAACTCTATCTTAATATAATTATAGGATTAAAGACACCATTTGATGAGATTTTTTCTGTCATGAATTTTCATCAGCACAGAAGACATAGATGAAGACACAATGTACTGAACATCTAGTTCAACATCTACAATTTTATTTTATTACTAATTATCATTATTTCTAACTACTATTAGGGATAATAAATAAGTGGGGATTTTTTCAAATAAATATCACACTCATGGTATGATGCTACAATAAAGATCATATACTACTCTTGTCCATAGTATCATCTTTACCAAAAAATTATCATAGTGAAAATTAATTGTTATAGGATTTCATTTTCCTAAATAAAAAAATTTCAAGATGGATAGTGCAACATTATTATCGAGAGACATTTTCATATTTTTATATTTAAATATCACATAACCTTTTATCAAATCATAGTAGATAAAAAATAGAATTTAAATACTCAGTCATTTATGTATTCTATAAGAAATGATCCCTAATAATATATTTATAGATCAAGATATGATGTATAATTTTCATTTAGTTTTTATGATTTTGAAATATATTAATGAATATTTCTAATGATATGAACTGAGATGACATGAGATTATGATTCCTAGTGAGCCCAGAATAAATATTATATAAATATTAACCAAATATTATATCACAGACAATTTTTTTTATAAATACTAGAATATCTCATTAATAGAGTATTCAATATATAATATGGGATGGAGGTTGAATATAGAATGAGGGTTTTACCATAGGTGTTATCTACTATCCTTGAATACAGGATGTCTAGATAATTCATTCATTAGAGGGTATATTAAATGGATTAATTAATTAGTTAATTTAATTAATTCATTTAATAGTAGTGAGCATTTTTTCTATATACATAGCCTTTATTGGGAAATCTCAAATGTTATAACCCTAACCCATGTAATCATTATAAGATATTTTATCATTATTTATTGGCCGATCATGATCATACTACGAATGATGGTCATATAGTGGTGAATCAACATGAAGCAGATGAAAAATATATTTCTAATTTCATAAAAACGTGTAATTTATAAATTAAAGAATCAATCATGAGTTCAAAGTCATAAATTGTGGTTTCTTCCATCTTTAATAAATTGATAAATCATTAATACAATCTTCTAATATATTGATAAGGATACGATTCCATTCTCATTATATACATTGTCAATCTAAATTATTTATTTATTTTATAATATATTTATTGTATAGGATCTCAAATCAGAATACAATATTTCTTTTTTTAGCTAATAAATATCATCCATATATTTTAATTACCATTGTTATAACTCTTTTCCACCATAATTTTCAATTTAATTCACCACTTGTAATTCATGGTTGTTGTTTTACATTTATGAGGTAGATTTGAGAATGATCATACTAATAGATTCAATGTGGTTGGGGTAATGATGAATGGGAAGTATATTTTTAGAACGATCAAGGTTCATTTTAATATGCTAGTGTTATTTCCCAAGGAGGGATCCATGAATGATTAGCAGTGATATTAGGCATGCTAAAAGTGTGATATACCATGTTGGAATATTATATTTTGATTTCGTAAAAAATGAGCGATTTAATCAATCGATAGAGGTGAATAAAACAATTTTTTTTCAACATGAAGTTTTTTTGGGAGAAAGAGATCTAGATGTTGTGTGACAGATATAACATTCTGTAAAAATTTAGATATGAAGAGTGTTATGTGATGAACATAAGACATGTATTACCCTATCAATGGAGGAAATTTTTTTGGGAGGAGGTAAGTATCACACAATTGTTAGCGCCCCCACATGTCTTATGACTTGGTTTTGAATGAATGATGCGTGCTACCTAAGTCAACAAGAATTATAATGACTACACAAACAAACTCTTCTAGGTACACATGAATTTTCAGGTACAAAATAATTTCTAGGAACATAAAAGAGTATGCAGGGCTGGACTGAAGTGTATGAGTATGGCCATGAATACACATTCATTTCCATAGTGGTCAATACATGTTATGTGGGTCTCACACATTCCACGTATAGTGTGTTTTCCACAAATACATGTATATAAGAGAACCCAAATAGGTATTATTTGAGATCACATGTAGTTTGGACCCCTATCCATTTAATACTACATGGATAACAATCCATGCGATTGAGGGTACATTGATATGAGTCTAGGTGAGGTAACAAACATTGTTTACCAACGTAAACAAGAGTTACTTCATACAAAACATATTCCACTTATATCTACATTAGTTTTACTTAGAGTTTTTCTCACGATTGACCTATAATGGGTGTTGTCAATATAAAACACTATACTGGGCATTAAAGTTATAATTTAGATATTATGTGTCATGTTTAATGTGAGTTTCTTCATTATGTGATTATCAGAAACCACATTAATCATGCATGAACATGAGATAGATGTCGAGGATAGTATCCCCCCTATTGTTCCCAGATTTGGTTCCCTTGTAATCCTACACTGACTGAGTTTCATCCCTTGATGGACTATTATGTCGGTACTCTACCTAATGAGTGGAATCCCTCAGACGAGGTAGGTAATAGTTCCTCTACATATTGAGTGGAATAAACATTATTGAATAAGTCATGGGTCTTCTACCTACATGGTATCATCCCTCTAATAGACTACAATGTGGGTCCTCTAATTACACACTAGAAAACCCTTGACTGACTAGGATATGGATCCTCATTCTACATAGTGGAACCCCCCCCCAAATAGAAAAGGGTGTGTGTCATATACCAACGTATTTGTATCCCCTGGAGGAAGGGGTAATGGGTTTTCTAATTTGAAGTTGTTCCCCATCGACATTGAATCATAATTGCAACCTGTGGGTCCACACAATAGTGACATCATTAGACATATGAGATGTTGTGAATCGATGAGGAGATTTTGGAGCTATAGGATGACAGCTTATTATGGTTTTTTTGTGATATACATACCCCCTTTCTCTATCATGAAGGTTTCACACAAGAGGATATATCAAAAATGTGGGGGCTCCTTTGCCATATTCTTAGCATTTAGATGAACACTTATATCATGTCTCGTAACTACTCCTCATCAGTTTTTTAGGGTATCCTATTGGGTATGTATATACATTCCCCTACATAAGATTTAGCATCAAGTGTCATGTCTCATGTAGATGAATATTAGTTCAATGTTACAATTTTTGGTTATTATACATTCTTGGGTGCAACGACCTAATATATTTTTCATTGTTAGAGATATGTATCCATTCCCTCATCAAATATCGTTTGGAGTAGTATTTAGGATGGATATGTTTTTTAAATGGGAATGTATTTTCACATAAAATTATCTAAATTCACTATCACACTCTTTTTTATTCCATTAATTTTTTAAATTCATGGTGCTACTCTAGATATTACTATCTTTTATTATTAATCATATACACTTATTCATGGAGAAGGTTTTGTGTGTGTTTTTAAAGGTACTATAGTATATATCCTCCCACTCATGTTATTCCTTCTAAGCAATAATTCCTAGCCCATGGACTATGTAGGCAAGCATGATTTTTTGGTGTCTCTATCTTCTACCAACCTGGTGGGCCCTAGTGGGTCTTGTCAGTATAGATTCATATCAGAGTTGGTTTTTCACGTGGAATATGTTTGGATTTTATAAACTTATGGGGGCATAGTTGGGAATTGACATAAATGGTGACAAAGTGACTAGATTTGGATTTTTGGCTTCCTAACCTAGTGTTGGTGTGGCAATCGATGTTTCCATTCATTAGGAATCTTATGTCCATATTGTTGACTCTACATATTATGATATTAGTTGCAAAAAAAATTATAATATTCCTCAAATAGGATTGAGACCTTTAACAAATCATCTTCATTCATCTCCCCATATATTTATATATTCTCACTCTAAAGTTGAATAGATTGAATAAATTTAAAAATTCATCAAAAAGGATAGAAAACATGGATAGAAAATTAAGATTATGAGGATTATTTGAGGAGTATTGAGGCCTTATTTAATGGGACATATAATGAAATATTTTATTATGGTGGGAAGGATTAAGCACAACTTCCTATTGAGAAGAAGTTTTACATGAACATCATATTGAGGATATATTAAATCTTATATCACTCTCAGAGTTCAAGTGTTGAGGCCATTGAGGTTCAACAGTGGGTCAGATCCAAGGGTAGTGGAAGAGTAGATTAAGTCAGTGATCTATGTTTTAATAATTAGGTTTAACCCAAATGATCTAATGGTAGTTCTAGCATCTAGTCTATTATATAGATAAGCCATGCATTATAAGTGTCTTTTTACAAACACACACAATGAGATGAAACTCTCATGGTCTAGCTTCCAGAATCTACATCATGAGCAACACTACCCTTCAAGATCAATCATACTTTGGGTTCATGAGACTTTGGAGCAGAAACAAGGATTGACGTTAGATGGGGAGTATTCCATGAGCTTCACTGAACTTACAAAGAATTCCCTTGATATGATTATAGATGGTAACAAATGGTCACATATGTTTTGGTAGGGTATCTACATAGACATAAATTATAGTGTGATACCCCTATACAATATCACATATCCTATAGTGAAAGATCAAGTACTGGTGATGGAGATATTTCTACATAAGGGAAACGATGCAGCAATAACATGTCATGAAAATCATGGGGAAGAGTCATCTGTTGAAAATAATAAGCACTAGTTGGTAGGTTCTTTCCATATTATAACTCCTCATTATCGAACCCATGATCATATTCATGTGACATACGGGCCATGAAAAAGACATGAAAACCCCATTGAGGGGTGATTCTATGAATTTTGTTTGAGGGGTAACATTGATCATCATTGACAACTAGATGTGATGAGGAGGGAATTAAGGATATGGATGGATGACCATTGAAGAAGGAACACCTATATCTGTGTTCTTACATGTATTCCTAGGAATTTATTTTGGGAGGTGGAGTTGTAATTTTCATATATCTGAATATTCATGCTAGAGTTACTAGTGGTGGATGATGTCATGATCTATAACAAACACCACCATGATTAGGAGGCCCACACCAGTATTAGTGATATGGTAGTTAGGTTCATGGGTAGTTGCAGGATTTAGAGGACTCTTAACCATAAAGTAATGATATTATTATAGGTTTGATCAATGTTTATTATATTATTTCTTTAGTATTGGACAAAGTTTTAGTCAATATTTCATCTCTATAATCCTTCTACAAATGTTAGAGCTCTATGATTATATTAAAGTCTAATAATATTGGATTGGTGCACCTAAGCAGAATACTTCATTAGTAGTAATTATCTACCATTAGTGTGAGTTATTTATTTTTGAGTGTGTTTATCATGGAACTCATTGTCATCAATATTGTACATGACGATTACATATTGGGTATGGATATGTTGTCTATTGTATAATCCCATGATGGATGTAACCACATATGAGTAATTTTTTTTGGAAAGATGGGATGAGATTCTCCTTCATCGGTGAGAGAGTTCTCTTACTGAAGAATGTTGGTTTGTATACCGTAAGACATAACTTAGGTATATACCTGAAGCTTTATATACATGTACATTACATTACTTTAGAATAATACTTAATACATAACAAAAACAGACACACAAGGACCGTAATAGTTTAGTGTCTTTGGAAACATGGAATGTAATCTTCTAATCGTGGTGAAAAATCTTAAACATCTCCCATAAAGATCTTCCCCTTTATTTTCTTACCTAAAACCTTTATTTATATCCTAGGTAAAAGGATACATAAAAAGGGTGAGCTCAAATTCTCAGTAAGGGTAAGCATGGATAAAATAAAACATACCATATGCATTTGAACTTAAAAACATGAACATAATGTTTAAACATCAAAAGCTTGAGAAATGACATAAAACATGGAAGCACGTAAGGCATAGATCATAAAGAAATATTAAGAATGATAAAATAGCATGGGAATAAAACATGTAATTGCGACAACCATTAAGCACATGATATGATTTCCATAGTATCCAAGGAATTGCTGCCAATACCATCTTAGTGGACAAAGTCCCTTTCTGAATCGAGTTCACTCATCGTTCCAGTCCTGTATTACTAAACCGGTTTAACTTGCCATTCCAGCCATGCCTATCTCATGAGATATAAATTTTTACCCAATTCATTGTAGGGAGATATAGGTCCCACCAATCTCATAATGAAATCATTCTTTCGTGTGCCACAAAATGATAAATCTTACATCATAGCATAATCCATGTAATAAAATGGGATTCTTAAACATCATGCCATCATAACATAATCCATAAAATTTTGATATCATTTCATCATAAGAAAATTTAAACCATTTAAATCATAGAGGCATATTACTTGAAACATACACATATGATATAATTTCATCTTATATGGAACATAGTTTTGGTAGAACACTTGAAATGAATTCTTGAGGAAAATATCCTATCTTTTTTAAAATCATTTTCTTTTCACAAAATTACATGAAATTTTTAAAGAAAAGGGTTTTGTTGAAAATAATAATGCAATTTTGTACAGGAATAATCTTGAAAATGAGGCGTTATGAAACCGTAAAAATCTGTTCACGCCGTATAAGTTAAAAATAACATTCTCCTAGTACTTTTGTCGGAAAATTCAAAAAGTACCTCGTAACGTAAACAAAAGAAAGATTCCTTACATACCATGTTTTAAAAGATAAAAATGGGTAAAAAGGTCTTTAAACATACATGAAAACACTTTTATAAAACATGGACAAGTATGATAGAAATAACCTCAGTAAATACTTATGAATAAGCAATCTCGAATGAAAATGAGATTTGCAAAATTATCCCTTACCTTAGGTCCGATATGCTTCGTATATATCCTAACCTCCTTTATAATGATGTAAATAATGTTATTGACTTATTACAGAATCATATTAATTGTTATGATATCATATAGGGTTCACTTATGAATTTATATTACCCGTTCTTTTGAAAATTCCATGTTAAAGAGCGTTTTGGGTAAAAAAAATTCCTTCGTCGTTCGTGTTTTGACTTGTAATTATTCATATGATTACTTAGATCATGATTACATACATCCAGAATGTAAAACATGATTTATATATAATATATATTCAGAATATACATATATATTATAGATCACTAAATGGAAATAAATACACCGTTCATGGAGACGGTAGGCCGTACGTACGCATGAACGTTGTTTTCGTTTCCTCATTGAATTGAATGGAATTAATTGGATGACACACACATATATATATATACATAAATCCAGGATCATTATTATGTAATATATTTCATGATTACTTATTAAATATATTTATAATCATTTATGAATGGTTAATCATTGAGAATGAATCTCATCGCGTCGTGGAGACGGTATTCCGTACGCACGCATGAGCAATGATATCGTTCCCATGATCGTGGAATTTTATTGAAGTGTATGTATACTATTAAATAATAAATATCACTTTACAATAATCATATATAGTTATTATTTACACCATTATACCCATCCAATTAAGGTGGTGGTGGAAAATAGATTACCCCACGGCGTGGAGACGGTATTCCGTACGTACGCATGCGCGGTGATTTCGTTTTCCGTAGGATGGATAGATTGTGAAATAGGGTTGTTTCATACATATAATAACATATCAGTATATGATTTATACTGATGTTGTTACTTCATAATGAAACAATCTAAGAATAAGAAGTGGAAGAAGAAATAAAGGTGAAAGAATCGGTAACGGAAATTACCTCTTCTTTAAAGCGCCTCTTTGAGACCTCCTCTTAGGGCACTAAAATTGGTCTTTGAAGAAGACCAGTACCTCTAGGATGTTTCTAGGGAAGTGGAGAAGAGAATTGGGCAGGGGTTTGACGATATTTAAGGCTCAATGTGGTGTGTGGAAGAGAGGGAGGAGGTTCCCTTTTATAAGGGAGGGGAGGGGCACCTTTGGAATTCTCAAAAATATTAATTTATAATAAATTTAACCCCACTTAAAAACCGCAAAAAATGTCTCATATTCTAATATTAGATGATATAGGGTTGTAATCTCATCATCCAATTGAATTTAGACATGTTTTGAACTTATTTTAAACCTTATCATTTTGATTTATCCTTATTTAATCTATTTATGTTTATTTCTGGTAATAAAATTCTAAATTTTAAATTATAACAAATAATTACTTATTTTTTGTGAATTTTCCATAATTTTTTACTTTATAACATTATAGACAATATATATTTAAATTTATAATTTTTAAATATATTTGTGGTTTTTAAACAATTTTATAATATGTTATTTTTATAAAATAACAATAGTGTGAATTTTGACACTATTCATTTATTTGAATTTAAATAAAATATATACAGACGATATGCTCGAAATAAAAGATTTAATAGATTTCTAAAAGGTCATATGTATCTATAAAATTAGTGGATCTTAATAAATAGTTCATATAATATTTATTTTATTATTTTTAAACCCATTTATTTGGTTTATCTCTTAATAAAATAATTACTACAACATTTTTGTATAATTATTTAATATACTGATTTGATGCATAAAAATTAAAATTAAAATCCAATGATGAATATAAATCTATTAACTTTCACAATAATACTTTTACATGAATTTATAATCTTAAAATCACAATATTTAAATTGTTATATTTATTACATTTTGAAGGTGACAACTTTGGCATCATTTAAAATAAAATAATATAAGTGTCATAATCACTTTTATAAGGATCCAAACGGTTATATATTAGGTCATTGGATACTTAAGGTGTATATATACACTACCAATAAGTTTTGGTCATGTTTTTGGGAATTTCAATGGGTATTATTATTTCAATAAAAACTATATTACTTATTTCCCACTTAATAAATAATTTCTCTATCATTAATGTATCACCATTAATGACACTTATTTAATCCCTAAATATTATAAATAAATTATAATGATGTAGATAATTTTATTAGATTTATGGAGAATATTTATGTTCGATGTTTTATGATTTTTATCACTAAATTAAAATTATTATACTTATAAGATTTAAGAGAGTGACATGTTGTCACTTTCTTTGGTTTTAATAATAATTAAATTATTTTCATGGCCAAAGTCCATAAAAATAATCTAATCTGACCCTTAGGTTATATGGGTATACTTATAGACATCCAATAAAATTTTTCAATGTTTTAGGGTAATTTTATAATATTATATTTACCCTTAATTACCTAATTTACCTTTAACTATGGTAAATAAAATTTACCGTAGTTACAATTCATAATTCCAAAAAATAAAAAGTAGCTTATTAACATAATTTGGACCCACTGATTCCAAATATAGTATCCATTTTTTCAAATTCAATACACAAAATTTTCAGAAATTAAATCAAAATTAATCTCGTTGTCGAAAGAAAACATGTTTTTCATTAAAACATTGGAAAAGATTGAATTGATTTAACCTACGAATTTAATGTAAAATAAATGCTAATGACATACACTATTTTAAATGGAAAAAATATATTCTATTTATACTTTAAAACGATTCAATGTTATAATTTTACCATATAAATTATTGCGATGAAAAAAGTTGTTTTTAATTAAAATATAGCGTGTTTTTACTATTCATCAAAATATGAAAGTTACCATAATAAAATGAAAAATTTATCCAAAGTAAATTTTTATTTCTTTATTCCAAAGAATAATTTTATTTTGTCATATTGAACTTATAAACATGTCAAAAACTAGATTTAATGTGGGTGCGCCATCAAAAGGCAGCAAAACTGCATTTTTTGAAAAATACTTATTATACCCGAAAAATTTATTTTGTTCATATATCATGTTCTAGAAAATGTGTAAGATTAATAGTAATGTTATAAAATTCAAAATTTAGTTAGTACTATTCATAACGGGTAGTTCATAATAATATTATAATAATATATCGTTGTTTAGTAAAACCCGATATTGCGTACAACACACGCTATTGAGGGAGGTCATGATTGCGTGTAATGCAAGGAAAGTCAGGGATGCATGATGTGAAAGCTCCTTTTTGTGTAGCTTACAACACAAGACATTAATTAAAAATAATACATTTCATAAAATCTTGGGGAGTTACAACTTATCACCTATAAGATGGACATTTTTTCTCTTGGCATAATTGTATCTTTATGCATCTAGAATCTTTCTTAAATGCTGGATTATATTAGTGTATTCACTGAGGACCATCGGTGACAACATCTATACAGGGAGATTGTGGTTCACATATAATTTCACCTAGGGACCACTATGGAATATTTTTAGAATATTGGGTAGCCTTTTTCGTGCTCTGAGAGCTGAACCTACAATTGGATGAACTTCAAGATACATTTTTTTATAAAACAATGTGTGTCCCCATTAGAAAATATTATTTTCTTAATGTAAAATTCAAATGGTTTCTTGAGAATTTGTGTTGATTATCATCCCCAAAACCATGCGATGATAAATAATATTTACCTCTTGTCAATTATTTATTACCTATTTGATCAGTTTTAAGGAGATAAAATTTTCTCAAAAATCATTCTTAGTTTTAGTTACAATAGTTTCAATGTTAAAAAGTATAATATTGAAAAGATCAAATTCCTATGTCACTATAGACACTAATAATTCTTAGATATCTATATTAGTTTGATGAAGTCCCCTAATAAATATTTGGCTATGATTTACAAGATATTATAGTCATGAATGAACTGATGTGTGGTTTTTTTCATTGATTTCATACATATATAAACAATATTCTGTGAGGAACTTGCTAAGAACATGAGGATAGGTCTAGATATTATTCAACAACATGATAATTATGATAACCTATTGAATTTCCATTTATATATCAGTTCGTTCATCTATTTTGGGATTTTCATTTATGTGTATGGATTAGGTATGGACATGTCAATGATTGTTTTTTTGATATCATGGGATCCCCCAATGTATGGTCTCATGTTCATAGTTTTCATGTCATGCTCAGTTATAAAAGGAGGTTTGTGGAATACTTGTTCAGGATCAAATCCCCTTTAAATACTATAATTTGGAAATGGTAATTATTATCTTATACTGATTAGTGTCAATGAACTAATCAGGTGTTATTGATGAGACTATCTAGTGCCTCTATTTTGAGACTACCATAGGGGGTCATGATGTACGTAGTGTATCCTGATGCATCTAGATATGGGATCAAAAGTGTGTTGATGCAGAAGGAATAAGTGATCATATATGTATTGAGGATGTTAATACTCCATGAGAAGAATTACATGACTCATGACATAGAGTTGGAAGTGGTGGTCTTCTCTCTGTGGATGTGGGCACAATATGTTCTGGGATTCACCTTTTTGTTTACTCAAACCATCTGATTCCCACATATTTCTTCACAAAGAGATATCAAAACCTAATATAGATGAACTGCAAGGTTTCCCTATAGGATCATGACATTTTGATATTTTATACTCTTGGGAAGGGTAACTTACAGAAAAATTTACTCAGTGAAAAGTCTCATTCCCATTTGGAGGTGAATCAGTATTATAAGCTTTAATTTTTTTGTTTACTAATAAAGGGGATAGGTGTTCAACTTATATTTAGCCAATTTTGTTGACTCATCCACTTATCTAGTGTGTAAGGGATCCATAGTTAGGAGACATCAATTATGAGATTCTATATGACTAGACATCATCATGATATTCACCTAATTGATTCTATAAAGGAAGGAATCATGATATCATTTTCCAATGGTGGATGGTGGTTCTATTTATCTTGTAAGACTAGGTGACTAAGGAGTTTGACACATCTCTATTTATGTAAATCTTGTTGAAATGAAAATGTAAATTGAGAACATTAGGATGGTTCATAGGGATATAATATGGCGTAGTTTTTTCATGTTTTTCACTCAGTGAATCAAATGTCAACAACTAACTGGTGAGAACCAACATTAGGTTGGTTTTTTCTAGCCTCATGAGTTTGCATAGTGTAAATTGGACATCATATTCTTAGACAATGTGATAGTGATTCCATGGTCAAAAATATTCCCTGAATTCATATGGGTGATTGTTGACCCACTTACCATGTCGATGTACATTCATTTTATCATGTAGCATAGTTATTTAGATTGTTTGGGCGGTTATAAATTCATTAGAACTAATTATTTCATTGGGTTCCCTGGATGATTTTCAATGATTATGATGCATAGTTCAAATCATGATTAAGAGAGGAGTACATGAGTAATTCATGACCCATTTGATGATGTCTACCTCATTTCAACCCGTGATTGATTGGAAGACCAATTCCCATATCAATTTTCTAGAGGATATGATATGTTCTTGTGTGTTAAACATCGACTAGATATTGTGTGATCAATTACCATTAATATATTTTTCATATATTAATATTTATCACTCCAATATCCGGATGATTTTTTTTGATTCCATTATTGTAGACCCAAATGGTCACTTTATTCTAGACTTATATTGGTTATGGATCTTTATTTGGGCTAGATATGGTTCAGGATAATATAGAAAAGGTCTAGATTATTCATGATTGGATGCGTACAAGTCATAGAAGAAAAAAATCATACCCATATCAATATTATAGGACCATGTATTTTCAATAGGGATAACAATTTTTCCAAAGAGTCTTCACATTATAATGGCTTTGGAAAAATGGAAATTGAGAAAATATATCCCTATGGATTATTATAATGTTTGAGATCCTCTAGAGGGTTAGGGTGTTTTCTTACTACCTAGCTGAACCCCTATAGATATAGTGGTTGCAAGTATTCTTCATGTGATGCAGCCGAGGATAAACATGCATGGTCATATGCACATTTTTTATTGGAGTTATCATGAGATAAAGTATGGTTCCACCATCAAGGATTACCTAGTGGTGAATGAATATTAGTAGGAGTGTATCCTGTATGAATAGGATGTGTTGTGGTAGCATGTGAGCATAAAGGAAATCTTATAGGAGTAGGAGAGCTAGATGTAGGATCAATAACCCAACATTTTTATAGGTATTCTATTCAAGGTTGAAATCCTTTGAATGAGATAATGATGCATAGAAGTGATTTTCGACTAATAATAATTTGAAATTAATGGTGTAATATTTTCAGATCTAGACACTAAGACATATTGATATTTCGAGGCCCGGAAATCCCGAAAATAATTTATAAAAATATTATGTATATTTCCAATCATTAATGGTCATTATTTCAGAAATAATAAACTATTTTTTTAATATAGTCTTAGATAAACTATATATAACGTCATTTTAATCCTGAATGCATGTTTTTTCCAACGTGTGACCTATAGTTGGTCAGTACATGATGTTTGGATAAGGCAGTCATTGGCAGGTATGTTATGTAGAGTTATTAATTAATTAATTTTATTCATTTAATACACATATACTACATAAAACTATTTGTATAATATGGTGAACAATATATATGGATAGTCTCATAACCATAGGATTACAAAGTAGAGATTTCATCATTCTTAATTGTTGAATTGATATTAGATGATGAGTGGTGATCAGATCGAGGTGAATTTCGTAGAATTGAATATAACGAATCATCCTCATTATTGGTGAACATGTTTTTGACCAACAATCTATCCAATATAGAGGTTAGAGTATTTAATTTTGGTTTCTTACCAATTAATTAAATTGTTAAAGAATTAATTTTATCCTTTTATCCTTTATTGATGATTCCTCACCCATCACATGACCCCTTATGTCGAATTAATTTTTTATATTAAATTTAACATCTCTATATATATTATAATCTCAACCTATATTATCTATATTGAAATAAATTGCTTATATAACATATAAATGGGTGTTTAAAACCTTTTATGGTGATTTTCCCCATCGTTCACCATATACATAATTTTTTTTATATTGGTTTCTAATTGACATTGGTAGGGTGGGTTCAAGTATGACCGGACCCCCAGATTCATAGGTGATGGGATAATTAAGGATTGGACGATGATTTTTGGATGGATCATGGTTTACTGTTATATGTGGGTGATGGTTCCCATGGATTAGAAATTTGGGATAGATAATTATTGACATGATGTGTGTAAGAAACATGATTAACCATTATAGAAGATTGGATTTCAATTTATGGAAAAATGGGGGGAATATAAGTATATAAGTAATTTCCACCATTTTTCGGTGGAAAAAATGATTTAGTGGAAGGGGTAGATTTGTTGGATGATGCATGACAGATATAAAATGTATCCAAAATACCTAATACATGGGGTTTATTGGGATGAACATGAGTCGTGTAGAACAATTGTTGTGATAGATATTGTTTTCAGGATTAGATATGTATCAAAAGTCTTGTGGAACCCACACACACATTGTCAGCCGGTTTTGGAGGTCTGGTGAGTACTCCTTGAGTACACATGTGGGGGAATGAAAAAACATAGAGACATGAATATTTACATGGTAATGTGTCACATAATGATAGACACATGCACTACTATGAGGACACATGAAGCCCTTGTGTGGATCTAACATGCAATGTGGTTCCCATAATTACTGTGTATGGTGACATGGTCACGAATCCCTATAAATAAGAGAAAACATCAAGGAATCAGATTTGGATCAGATTCCATGTGGGCCTATAAAAATCCATGAAGTAATTAATATCCAGTAATCCATGTGTTTGTGAGGACACGACATAGTGGATTGGTGATTTCACTTGCCATGTGTACCACCTTACAGACCATTTTTTCTTATATAATCTCTACCCCTTGTTGTCATTCATTTGGATTTTGATTTTAGCTTTAGAGTATCCAATAATGATTTTATTTCTACATATAATACAATGGTTCCCTTCATAGTGAAGGTATAGATATGATGTGACATCTACCAATCAGGATGATTTATTAGGTGACGCATGACGATGAATGTGACCCAGAAATATTATAATTGAGAGGCTATGGATGGAAACCCCCCTCTCATACTAGGTTGTGGTACCCACATACTTGTATACCTTTATTATAGAATCCCCATGATATAATAGGGATATGTTCCTCCACCAACTGAGTGAAATCCTCCCAGATGGTATAGGTCATTTTTCCTCAATATACAGAGTGGAGCCCCCCTGACGGACAAGGGTGTTGGTCCTGTACCTACTGAACAAAATCCCACTTTAAGTATATGGTAAGGGTCCCTTACGTACTATGTGGAATCCCATTTATGTAATATGTCATGGGTTATCAACCTACTGATTGGAATCCCCATGATAGACTGGGGAATGGGTTGACTATCAACTGTGTGGTAACCATCTATCATACTAGGGCATGGAGCCTCTAATGGCTGAGTAGAATCTTACTGACAAACAATGTCAGGGATCCTTCTCCTACTGAGTTGTATCCCCTATTGGAATATGTTTTTAGTATTCAGCATTTGTATTATTATTCCCTGAAAATATGGTATAGTTTTTGGTAATGAGTCCCCCGCATGTTAACTTCTTCATAGATTGAATGTATTGGGAATTTATGATGGGACATTGCTATTACAAACATGCTCATCATCCTGGTTTGGGATTTGAAATGGAGATACCCTTTCTCTCTAATCTGAAATTCTTATATGAATCCATATCTTGGATTTTGAAATTTATTTCGCTTTTAATTTGGGTTGATCTTACTACTTTTATTATGTATCATGTTTCTCCCTATTATTTTTTCATGGATTCCTACTAGATATGTATATACAGATCCATCCATGGGATTTTCTTACATGTTTAATTTATTATGTAGATAATTGACATGGTAGAGGTGTAATTTATGGAGATTATGGAAACTTGTATCATATATCACATCTGGTGGTTTAGAATTAAAAAATGGAGCCATTTTCTATCAATGTTTCTTTTTCTATAGTTGTTATGTTGGCACTTCTTTTCAGTGAGGAATTTTTTTCCTCTATAATTATTAGATTACATTTCCACATAATATTTTATTTCGCAGATACATTAAAATGAATTTTTTTACTATAGATATTTTTTTCTTTTATTATTATTCCTCTATAATTATTCATGGAGATGGTTGAGTGTATGTATATGGGTATTTTTTGAAATGGCCTTCCATTATATTTAATCCTTCTCTGAGGTCATCACGAACCCCTATCCTATGGAAGTGAGATAAGTTTTTTAGTGGCCTAGTCTTCTATCAGACATGAAATCCCCAGTGGGTTGGGTTATTTTTACATCTGAGATCACAAATAATATAAGTGTTGGTATTTGGATTTTTTCTGACCAACCACATTAACTAGTGGTTCCATGATATGTTGAGTAGAGTATTATCTATTGCACATAAATACATTTCATTGTTCAATTCATTTCTTGTTAATTTATAATAATATATCTATATCTAGCACTTTCCATCCAAATTTAGTTAACATGACCCACCACTCTAAGAATAACTCCTCAGTTGTAAGAGTATCCCTCAACTAGAATTTATGGGAACATAAAAAAGTTGATTTTTTCCAAATTCAAGTGATTGAAGTAATTTTATTGCATATCATTTTATTTGAAATATTTATTAATTTATATCAGAAAATAATATAGGTTTATAATTAATGAGTGTGTTCTATGTTATATCAATACCAACATAACCATGGTTTAAATAGAAATAATAACATGACATGTTAATTATTTCTATACATTCTAGTATATTGGTATACTATTTGATAACATGTAATAAACAAAAATTCCAAAAATAATTAAAAATTCATGGGAAAAATAAATAAATAATGAAATTATCGAGACCCATTTAATGTATGTAAGTTAGTAGATATATTAATTAATTAATATAGGACACGTGAGAATTTATAGAGTTAGTACCATACTTTATTTGAACTACTCATAGCTTTATTTCACATTTCAATAATCATTTAAAATGGATATTAACTTGAAACACTTCACAATGAACTCTTTTGATATTTAAAATTAATAATCAAATACAATAGAGGAGTACTAGGGATGAAAAAATTCATTTTGTAACTTAAATGTGGTCACCTGGTCCCACAAACATTCAAATAGTGAGGGATGATCCATATATCATCATAATAAAATAATAACTAAATTTTTAGAATTATATGAAATAATTAATTGCAATAAATCATAAAACAATCACCCATGGGTTGGTCACATCTAATGATCGTTCATCAAGAAATTTTATTTGAAGTTAAATATTTTTTTAAATACAACATTATATTATTTTTAATGATTTTTCATGAATTAAATAATTGAAATTAATTATCAATATTTCCCATAATACATAATATAATTTTATAAATCCCATAACATTAAATATAAATAATGATATTATTTCATAAATTTTACGTACTCATTTGGACCTAAAGAAGATCCCCACCTATTAATTTATGGCTTATAACATGGCTGTCAGTTTGGAAATGTTGGATGTAAAATGACATGATATGGTCCATGTCGAGATTATTAATACATTTATAGGAACACACAGAAAAAATATATACATATACATATATATATAATAATAATAATATTTTAAAATAATCAATCAAATCCCTCTAAATTGGTCAGGACAGTAAGTCTATGAACATTTATGGGGGTAAAGATATTGTGTTTTTTAATAATTTTTTCATCTATTCATGAGAATAAATTATTTTTTTATTTTTATCATAAAAAAATAGTTATAGATATCTTGAATTATTTTTAATTGACTACACCTAACCATTTCTAGTGTATCTGGAGAATATGTAACACGCTAAAATCACACTCTGGTAAAAAATTCATCACCCTGATAGCCATTGAATTGTCGAAAAAATAAACATTCATTTTCCATCTCACTTTATAAACAATAATAAACGATCATTTTTCAATATTACCATGGTGATACAAAATCATTTCAAAGCAACATGATTTTCATTGATACCACTAAAAAATTTATGTTATAATCTATGAAATTTTAATTGAAATTTCAATGTTTTCAACTTGAACATTTTCACATTACTTATGATACCAATTGAGTGAATTCTGTTTATATATAAATCATAAATAATTTATAAATTCATTTATTTGTTGGGATTATTCATAAAAAAATCCAGATATCCCCAAATTCATATTTCTCAATGGTAAGGATCGATTCAACATATACTCAAATAAATATTTTTAAATCGTTAATAGTACCTTGTTAATTTTAAATCACTAATATGATTCAATCACTTTGGGTGTGCCATGAATATATTTCACTATTCCATGAACCCCATTGATTGTAATCACATACAACACAACTACTGGATCATCAATAATTGACCCCCTGGATCTAGCATGAGAAATAAAATTGTTTTATGATGTACAATTAATAGAGTGAATAATGAAGACTTCATAAAAAATATGTTCAATACGAACATTTTCTTCCATCATATTCTCACTAAAATCACGAGAGAGAGATGATTAGTGATCTCTAAAATTCCATAAAAATATAGAGAACTTAATATATGGGGATAAAATGATCTTTTATACATAGTTTATACATTAGAAAATATTACATTGGTCACCAAAAAGAAATAATATTCATTTAAGTGTCTTGTTCACACATTTTATTTTATTAAACATGTATAAAAAATTAATTTTTTTTCCAATAACCTATAGCACTATATCATGTTACATTATATAATACATACCATAAACATTTCATTGAATCTTAGTAGATAATTTATTATACCATGAAGCTGTTATTTCTATTTAGAAATTTTTATTTCCTCATATTAAATTTTATGATCCAACAACATAGAAAAAAGTAATTAATAAATTAAATCAGAATTATTATAAAAATTAATAATATAATGAAATTATATTACTTATTGTTGGTCACACTCAAACAAATTTTAACCCTATAACTAGGCTCTTATTTATCAAAATCATTTATTCACCCAAATATGTAGACCTTATTGGTGCAATTTTTCTAGAATCCTCTATGTCCTTATCACAATAATGATAATTCCAACCCATAAAACAACTGTATTCTCTATAAAGTCATCATGTACCCTATATAGATAAGATATTTCATATCTTTCCCTACGACCTAAGAACATTATCTTTGTAATGTAATCACTTTTCTTATGATATATCATAAAGAAGGATGTATTCATGTGTTTTCATCCTTCCGATTCTTTATATATTTTGTGAATTTATTAGATAGATTTAAATTTTCTCACCATAGATATGAATTAAATGAATTTGATAACATCATGGTAAACCGAGGCTTATATGGTATCACTTCCTCACAAAAGAAGTGAAAAATACCACCAGGACCATTTAGTTAATTCCATAAAACCAAAGACCCACCAAAACAATCTAACTCGCTATTACTTTAATGTCACGGTTATTGTCTGGCATCAATGTCCGTGATTTAATAGTACACATTCGTAAAAATATCATGTTTGGAGACTAATATACATGTTTATATGTAGAATTAACATAAGAGACATGAATCATGGGGTTTTTTAATTGGTGGGTGTTTACTCATGATCTCATCAATGTGATATCACCATGTAAAAAATACAAGATAATAAGTTTTAGTGGTTTTGAGTCCCCCAAACCATATATTATTACATTATATATTCCATATCATTTTGATATATTAATTCCTTATGACATATAGTAAACATTACTATTATAGTATCTTAATGATCACATTATATCTCAGATCCTATATAACATTTCATAAAAAAATGTATTCTATGGACATTACCATGAAAAAATATATTTAGAAAAATAAATACTATAATGTTATGAATAAACAGATGTGTATATCAAATTTAAAACATCTTATGGATGTATGTGTAGATAAATGAGTATGTAATTGGGAACTCACTAACAATAAGAACATAAAAGGGATAAAAAATATGATAGAGACATGTACCTCAACAATAATAAAAATACAGTTTCAATCAAAAATAGCGATGAGAAAAAAGTTAATTTTCCCTACATGATTGTAGATATACCACTAAAAATCAAAATAATACGTGATTATACACTAGTTTATATTAGGAAAAAGAGGAACACCCAAAACCCCCATCATAGACATTTCATGTTCCTGAATTAAACGACAAAGTGAGTGAGAAAATGGTTAAATAGATGATTAATTAATCATGATCATCGTAAATTCCATCCCTTAATATAGCAGGAAACTCGAGTAGCATCCATTGAAATATAATGTATTAAAATGGGAATATCAAATCTCTTCAACCCCTTCAATCATACCTAGGTTCTACCAATGATTGAATTTTGGCCCCTCACATGAGGTTGGCCATGGCCACACCCTAGCCTACATACCGAAGATGAATTGGCTTTACCACAATCTCTATGTCACTTGAGCGGAATATTTAATGTCATGTCACATAGGGAGGATACAATTATTCCATGTCATGGGAAATGAATGTCTTGGAACTAGTCTTTTATCATAATAAACACACGATCACATCATGATCCCCGCCACAACTATGTTCTAAGATTATTCTCACCAAAATTACCACAATATTCATTTTACGATTTTTTTCACCTATGTATCTTAGAAAAAAAATAAAAACAGTGGTGATTCCAAACTAATTCTATGTGTTGGGGTGTAAACATACTACACACTCTATATTATATATGTCCCCATAATGTCTAAAGATCATAAACATCAAAATGAGATATGGTCACCACTTCATCTTCATTGCTTTATGTGCCCATGTATCACGGTTCTCCCCACCACTCATCCATGTTACTTAAACCAATTTGAATATATTTCTACAAGAAACATATCTCTATAAATCTATAATATGAACATTGATTATAACCATATAGATGTTGGTTTCAATCCCAATATCGTCCTACCCCATCTAGTGGGATAAATAGGGCTAATACATATTCATTTGGGAAACATGGAATACATTAAAGAGATTTTTAAATTAATAAATTAAGTATAATCAATATTCCACCTTCCCTTGTTGATATAAAATCTCAAACGGTGTGATTTATAAGGTTTATAAAATACCATTTCTCCTGAAACGCCTAAGTCGTAGTCAAGGTGACACCCAAAGAAAAACCATGCCACCTAAGGCAAAATCCAATAGACATCATTGAAAATAAAAAATTGATTTCTATTTACTATGATGTATATAAATCATTTTCTTAATCAAATATATAATATTCAACTTCCCTTGGATGATACATATTCCTACTAAGGACAGATCTCCCAAATCTTTAATGAACAGTGCTTATCTACAAGACCTCTCAAAAAACACCCCAAATAGTTCAATCACGATTAAATCATGAGAATAGTGGTTATAAGAAAAATAAACTATGTTAATATGCTTCTCCCTTGATCCACATGTTTCATGAATTCATGCATACCCAATGTTGTTGGGAATATTTATGTATCCATTGGTCTATCTATCTATGTGTGGATGATAGGTCCAAATGAATGTCAACTATGTACTGATTTATACCTAAAACAAACACTAAAATAAGGATTTTAAAAGTGAATCCCTATTCAAAATTATAAACAATGGAGAACCGTAATGTTTGAAAATATCCCATGTATATACTTTCACAAGATTCAATAACTTCATAAACTCCCTAAAAGGTATGAAATGCACGAATTTTATATGTCAATCAATAATCAACAAAATCAAATCATTGCCAAAATAAGTCAAGGGTATCCCAATAACATTATCAGGGGATATCAAATCACGTATTCGTAGCAGAATGAGTAATGGTTTTAAATACTTCCATGATTATGTTTTTTTATTATTCATTGAAATGTAAAGCACCATGATCCAAAATCCACAATCCATTGTCTTATACCTAGCAACCAAGAATGAAATCTCACATCATGAAAAATATTATAAGATCATCATTTCATCAAAAAAATAAGATGAGTGTTTGTCAACCATAAATCCTTATCTCATGTCAATTAGAACAAATAACCTTTATTGCAAGCACAAAACCCCATCGGGTGATTGAGACTACTCACATTAGGACTACCCAATATAATGATTTCTGTAAAGGTGATACCGCTCTACATCCTTATCCAATAAATGTTAAATATTTTTGCCTATATATTCTATATATAAAGAACAATATATGAATAAATGTCATTTATCTATCCATTTATCGAACTGAATATCAAAAAAAAATTCATCACACACCATTCTTCCACCAATTCTTCACTAGGTTGGTCAGTAACTTCAAAATAAAATATTCTAAAAAAATGTATCATATTATAATGGTTTTTGATAGAACATAATTAGAGTAATGAATATATTCAACCTAGTATATCAATCTCAATAACAAATAACTATGTGTGTAGATGTACTTTAGACTCTTATGATTCAAATATAATATAATTTTTTCCTCAATGTGGTAGTTTTTCCAGGTCTTATGAGCATGTATCACAACCACCAATTGAAGACCATGAATTAACTAGTTCTTATATTGTGTGAATAATTAACATGAGATTTATGTATCATATTATATAAACTATATCAAAAGAAAATCCAAAAATATACCTAAGGTGTTACAGTGAATATTATATCAGATGCATGAATTTTGATGATTCAAGAATAAGGATGAAGAGAATCTCACTTTCATCAACTCAAAATTTCATTAGCACATGTCAATCAAAAAACACACACTTATGGGATAACACTATTATAGGATATGAAATATTATAGAATTACCCAACAAAATATCTTTAATTAACTATTAATACCATGAAAATTCATATCTCAAGACCATTTCTATAATTCTTCTAAATCATAACCACTAAAACCCTATCAGGATTTACCATTTCACCTTTATCATAATTCACATGTCTTATAAATCATAACTATGGAATCAAAAAAAATTTATATCATATGAAAAAACAAATCTTTATTAATATTGTATAGATAATATTAAAATTCTCAGCTGAATCCTATCCCATTCTAGAATAATCAAGAATATTATCCATGAATATAAACAGAAAATAATCCAAAAAAAATTGTGGATTCTATAAATCAAAGAAAAAAATACCAAATTAGAATTAGTAATGAAAAACACGCATAAAATATGGATCATAATGCAAATAAATTTTTCTTACACAATCATTGGTATATCTCTTTCTTGAAATATCAACAAATGGTACCCCAATCATATAAAAATATTTAAAATCAACTAGGATCCCTTGATATGAAAGAATAATTAATAAATTATATTAAATGGATATTTTTATATCAATTTTCTCCTGGTTGAGTTTTTATTAATCAGAATATATTTACATATTGACATACTTCATCATATAAATGAGCACTGGTAGTTCACAGATTAATCACTAGGAAGATTAAATCCTTAATCCTAAAGATCAATAAGCTAAAACAACAATTCTATAAATTTAGTGAGTGTTATATTATATGAAGTAAATTTATGGGCCTTAGCATCATAGGTATGTCTATAGATAAATTAACATCCCTATATTGTGTAAAATTGAGAAAAAATATGGAAAGAACTAAAATACTCACTGACCACAGCTAGAAGAGGGAGACTAAGATGTGGATCAATAATCGTGAGAAACATTTCTGAAAAGTGGTTGTAGATCATACTTGTATAAGAGTACATACGAACATATATCTATAATATATGATACACTAGAATTGAAAAACATCAGTGACTCCATCATAAGAAGTAAATATCAGTAAAATTGATATCAATCGACTTGGGATTTATTTTTATTAAACATATCTGTAAATATGATGAGATCATAGATGTCAAGATCAAGAACTAACATGTATTATATGGTTTCATGGTCGAAAATTACTATGATATTGTAGGGTAATTTAATACTCTACTATCTCTTCAATTAAAATATAGTTGAAAGGGTCATCAAGAAAATAATTATATCTGAACTCAAACCCAACATGTCTATGAACTTATAAATGGTAATGGAATGATATGAACCAATATAAAATAAATCATTAACCACAATTGTTGAATTTAAAATCATACATCTCTTTATTTCATGTATACCCAATGATTACACTAGGGTATAATATTATTCATATATATGTCCATCCTAATGCAGACCCATGCATATCAACATGATAATCACTCTTATCATAGGGTCAAGTTCCCACAACATTTTCACCATTATATCTAACCTGATATCCATTTATTATGGTGGATCCAACTATAATACCATAAAATTCGCTCTTATATAAACAATAAAGATGACTATACTTTCCACATGTGTTAAAAACTATATGTGTATCCCTTCAATTGTGTCTTAGATTCCCCATTTTCTATACTGGTAATAGACCCGAAGACACTACACTGAATTTTTCTTTCCACTCATACAACCACCTTGATTATGGTTATATGAAAACATTTTATATCTATAAAATGATCTTCAACTACCTATTATTATGAATAATGTTTTATATAATCTATTATATCTTGATATATCCACTAAAACAATAGATTAATTATCTATAATCATTAAGAATGGTGTAAATATCTTATGAATCATCATAGACAAATTATTGGGCCTATAGATTTACTATAATATATAATCCTTTTGATTTAAATTAAGAACAAGATCTGGTGATAGGTTTACAAAATGAATAAAATGTATATCATACACCATGAATGAAAGATCTATCTACTATAAGGTAATGAAATTTCGAGCATTCACTACACATGTTGTGTCTTGATTCAAATCTGTATTGAAGGATTTCATGAAAGTATTCAAGTTGATACCATCAGGAAGAATAACGTACATAAAAGATTCCCACCACTTAAATCATTTCTATTTTAAAATATAAATGTTGAATCAAATAATGTATTCATTTTTATTTTTCCAAAATATAGTTATCCTCTCAATCCTATGGATCCATGCCATATATTCATGAGGTCATTTTTTATAATTAAAGATCCTTGTTGGATACTATATGAATTATGATGCATGTTTTACACATGATTATAGTTATTTATAGGTTACATAGCCCAAGTATTTGTTCCTATAGACTATAGATTCCATGAAAATCTAGTCAACCATGATTAACCTATAAGGATTTATATATATTATCATCCTAGTAGTTATTTAGGGTTTTATTGGAGGGTCTATATTCCTTACGTTGGAATAAAATTTTGAATATAATTCATTTACAATATCATAAACAGAATTTCAAAAAATGGAAGCCCACTTTTCTAAGAATAAAAATGAGTATTCTTGAAAATTCAATAAATTCCATGGTTATTAGAGGATTTTCAGGAATGTATCCAAGATGGGAAAACACTCATTCTACATATTGATTTTTTATTGTACTATCTCATGTATATTAACAATTACCATATTAAAGACGGTGATACTGTAGATTAATAACTATCTTTTTTGGACACTGGACTCTTTGATACCACATTTGAATAAACCAATGAAGGTGAACCCCATAGTGTTACTGAAATTGTGCCACTAAATGCCCCAAAGCATGTTCTTGATTACAAAAGGCTGGTATCAAGAACTAGTGTATCATAAAAAGAAATAAAGAAATTATTTACCCTAAAAATAATACATGATGATATAAAATCAAACACAATATAGAATTTGGTTTTGAAGAATATAATATTTTCAAAATAAAAAAAACTATAAAGGAAAATCCAAAAACAATATTAAATGGTTGAGAAATAACCATAGTCTATCAACATAGAATATAACAAAACCCATGGGTCCATCTCTATGTCCAAATTTTTCTTTATCATCCAAAACCATTGAAAAGTAAAGATTATCTACGATAAAATTCCTCAATATGATTTTATTTTAACCATGTATCATGATTAAAATATCCACAAAATTATAAAGGAAAAAATGTACTGTGAGATCAGAAGTCTAGTAAGATAAAGTAATGCATACACATAATGTATATATGAATTAACTTATTAGTACTTATACAAAAAATATTTTGAAAAAAATTCAACAACAAATGATTTTAAATATAGATTAATCATTTTTTTTTCTATTATAAGACCTTGATTATTCAATAAACACATCAATATGGAGTGGTATATATTAGTTTGGTATAAGAATATGTTAAAAAATTGTCTCAGGAATCAATATCCATATCAAGTTGGAAAATAATCATATTAATATATATTCATGTATGGAACCCATGAAGAACCCAACATATTTCAACAAAAAAAGATTGTGTAAAACTAATAAAAACATGAAACATTATTCTACATTAGTGATATTTAATGACTATAAACACATGTTCTATAGAAGGGCTTCCCTCTAGAAACAATGGAATCAGGGGAAACTCTATTAGTGATATCTAATTATACAAATGGGAAAGTATATCTAGTTTTACAATATACCCTAAAGTCTTATGAACGTACTATTAAATAATCATTATATCTACGAAAAAATATTCAGGATTATTAAAACATTTCAATGAAAACCCTCAATTTATTTCCATTACCATTTTTAGAAAACATCTTATTTATAAGGACCACCCGACTTATTTTCAAGAAAAATATATTTTCACTTCCAAAGCATCTTGGAGACATTTATCAAACACACCATGTTTATAAAATACAATTTTAAATGAAAATACAATTTGAAAACTCATTATTTTGCTATCAATGATTTTACTCCATATCAGTCCCTTGTTCCAAAATTTAATCCAATGAAAAAATAAGAAAATATTGAATGAAAAGTGATAGACTATAGGTTAGAGACACCCACCTCAATAGAAAATAAAACATAGTAGCATTCAGAACTGGTTAATTGAAATAAGTATATTGTGTACACATGTGTCTTGATTTACCAGAATCTCGCCAAAGAATAAGGGACTCTCTCGTGGACCCAAATGGATGAATTATGAATAAACAAAACCCCCTTCACTGATTAAGTATGAACCAGAGTCTGATTCAAAAGGATGTGAGAAAATGGTTTATTATATTAATATTGAGTAAATATATTCTTCAAAACCATCCTTTTAGGTGACACAAATATGAATTAATATCTTATATTATACCAAGTGTCAGATAAAGTATTTAGATTATCAATAATCCGCACCAATTACCCTAGAGATACCCACCATGGTGGGGTGGCCTCACCAAGGAGAATGAAAAGGGCCATTGGAAATACCCATGAACCAACACCCTTTCCAGTATTGTCCTAACCGCAAGCTCTGCCACACCTGTGGTGTTTCTTCTATGTCATGGAATAGATGGATGACTTCATTAGACTAATCTTACGACTATTACTATTTTGGAAGTAGCAGTTTTATATAGAAAACTCACTAATACACCATGACCATGACTATGTCCATGGTCCTTAATATTTTTCAACATAATGACCACAATCTCACTTGTAATCCTATGTTATCCTCTTAATCCCTTGAAACACAATTGAAAAAGAAAAGAGATAGTATTTAATTGATTTAACTTATCATGTTATAACACACCATATCTCTTATTAGATACTTATATTCAATTATGTTTAGCACATTACCCAAATAATTAGAGATGTATATCAGATTCCAACATAATTATAGCTATATTACATTCATCAATAATAATTTAATATTTAAAGCAGACATCCCATTTAAAGGTCAAATAAAATCATCAATTTTATTCATAAACCCCATAAAGTTTGATATAATGTCTCATAAAATTGAGTATTCAATAATTCAATAATTATGTGGTGAAATATCATTTTCTTATTATTTTTAAAAAACTAATAATTTTTCAAAGAAATGAGAATGAATTTTATATTTTAAATCAATGAGAATTTGTAGTGGAATATTTATAATGATTAATGCATATAATGGTGAAAAAACACATACATTCCTTTTACGTTTTAACACATGTTTTTTCAATTTTGTAAGGAAATCCAATAAATAACTAGTACATAAATCATTTATAAGATTTCTTTTAAAATAATTAAAAAATAATCAATGAAACATAAATGTAACCTTTAAAAATATTAATATATTATCAAATAATTGAAACCATTTTTGAACATTGATATTTGGTATGAATCATTTAAAACATTTCAAATTGTATTTTGATATCAAATCCAATATATTGTGTCCTGACATTCCAGATATGTTATTTATTTTCATGAAATAAAATATATATCAAATATATACATCCTTTAGAACCATTTTAATGAGTATTATTTTAATATTACTAATTTTATTTATTTAAATATCCTTCTATATTTAGTTACTCATTCATTTTAGTTTAAGTTAAGTGTTTTATGGAATATCCGTTCAAAATATAAAAATATATTCAGTCTATTGACATTGCTCAAAATATTCCATAGACCCATAATATCTAGAATACACAAAATTTATATTAATCTTGTCGATGGCTTCAGGTCACATCTATAATCATCCATTTGTGGTCATTATGAAAAATTAATCATATAATTTCATTTAGAAAGATCAATATACGTATTAATAAAGGAAGTTTTCATTTTTCTAATAGACCAAATGGAAATAATGTAGACTGTTACATTTTAAAAAATATAATAATATTATTTATAGCATAATTATTCAACAAATTAATTATGATGATAAAACATATTTGGAATAAATTAAAAAAAATAACCTAACATCATTTAGGTTGTAGTCCACAAACATTCACGAGTAATGTTATCATTATCCATTGAATGGTAGGGTGAAAACGTAAATGATATATTATATTTTATACATAATAAATCTTTCATAGATAAATAAAATTATGTTTTTATTAATTGAATAATTATAACCACTCATATGAGGTGGTGATGAAAAATAAAATGCATTACTTAAAGGATATCGTAGTCCACACATACACACATGAGAAGATTCCATTTTATATAAGATGAGAAATTGGTGGAAAAAAATTGATTCTTCAATATTTTAAATTGTTTATATTGAATATATTTATTACAATATTATATTATTGTAAGAATATATGTTATATATGTAGCATAATATATAGTCAGAAAATAATTAAGTTAAGACTTATACCTCCTCTATTGATATATTACTATAGTTTGCACATTAATCCTTCTAAGATTGTTATTTTTGATGGATATTACATTTAATATTTTTTAGGGTATTATTGAAGGTATTTGGGTATATAATGGTTGGTATAAATTTAATTTTAAATGGTTTTTCCATGTAAATGAGGGTGAGTATTTCTACATTAGGAGAGGGGTGTTATAAGGTTAAAATATTGATTTTATTATTATTTATGAAAATTATTTTTATGGTTAATTAATAATAATATTATTTTGATTTATATTTAAAATTTTAATTTTCAATGATGAAAAATTCATTCTAAAATTAAATGAAATCTTTGAGCCACCACATTAATGGTAAAGGAAAAAAATTATTATATTAGAACATAACTTCTGTTAAAAAAATTAAATCATTATTTTCAAAATTAGAATTAATGATTTTAAAAGCATTTTTTTATTATTAAATATATGGTTGGTGGATAAAAATATTAATATTTTTTAGTTTCATTATTATAATGATTTCAATATGTTATAATATTTTCACAATCGATATATTTCAAAATTCAAAAAAAAACTATTTATGAAAATTTTCAAAAAATCACTGAAGATAATTTTGAAATATAGACCTTAAAAATTGAATTTAATATAAAAATAAAATGTTATACAAGTAGAAAAAAATAATTATAATATGAATTTAGGAAAATAATAAAAAAAGAATTATTATAGGAAAATGTATTTTTAAGGAATAAAATGAATTTATTCTCATTCAGTTCTTAATAAAATCTGAAAGATGATGATTAATTTTTTTGATTGAATATATCAAATAAAAATTTCATGGTTATCATTTGTTAATAGTTATTAAATTCAGTTATGAAGTTAATAATACATTTCACACCAAAATATAGTATTCTAAATAATATAACTTTTTAACATCATGTATATTTATCATCATTTATAAAAAATTGATAATCAATGAATAAATGATTATAAATTAGATATAAGGTATAATTTTTTTTTAAAATTTTAAATTATCTAAACTAGAAAAAATATATATCATATTATAAATATAAAATTACATGAAAACAAAATTTTATAGAAAAACTACACTTCTAGCATTAACCATTCCTAACATTAATTTTAGTAATTCTTTTTATTAAATGATGTGAAATTATATACAAGTAATTAATAATTAAATTTGAATTAGAAAACCAGTTTAAATATTTATCGTATTTCATTCAATCATATTCAAACCCTATAGCCAAATAGCCTGGTTATAATAGTCATATTAATATTATAAATTTTTGGGTCATATAATATTTGTGTTGTGTGTAGTACATGATACTAAACCTAGTAATCATTTAAAGGAAAGTATCCTAAAATCATGGGGTGTTACTTTATCCTCATAAAGAAATTGATTTCATATATAATTTTCTTATGTTAAATTAATTAAGGATTTAAATTATTTTCAGATTAATTCTATGGATTGGAAGACAAATATTTTTAGGTGGATTGAAATATTGATTAAATTACCCTTTAAGAATATAACTAATGAACGGGTTTATAGGAGTATGTATATCTTTACTTAAAATTTCTTAAACATTTAATTTAATATATGGATTCTTATAATAATAAATATTGTTTATAATGAATACCATGTTAGATGGAGGATATTTTTAATGTTATTATTGATAGATTTATGATCCATTTTCTAGAGAAAATATTTCTTAAATAATATTGAAAATTTGGGTACATATTATTTTTTATTTCATTCAACTATTCCATCCTTTGGTTAGGCTTGGATTTGTTTCATTAATCTTCTTCATTTTATATTTAAAATAAAAATGTTTACAATTTCATGAAATAAAAAATATTATTAATAGAAAAATATCAAAAAGGTCAATAAAAAGATGAAATTATTTTCCTCTGATTTATATCCAGATACAAGAAATATCATAATAAAGAATAATCCATTATATGAATATGTAATAATTTTGTCTTAAAAACATTGACCATAATCAAAAAAATTCAAATAAATAATTTACCTTAAAAATCATCAATGTGTTCCAAGTAAAAATGTAATCATATTGATCATAAATATTTGATCACACATTCTTCCTAAATAAATAAAATATTTATCTCCAAACAACACCAATCACAAATAATTTCACATACCTAAAAATAATATGTCAAATTCATATATATATATTACTAAAAAAATTTATTTTTCTTGAACACAATGAATTTAAATACATAATAAATAAAACCATAAATTATTAAAAAATATTACTCAATCATTATTCAAAAAACAATCACATACAAATCTTAATTTTCTATTCAAATAATCTTGTAATGGTCATAAAAATGAAATCCTTCTATTGCAACAAACATTAATAAAATGTATACAAAATAATCTATTAATCCAAAAAAAAATTCCCTTCAGTCCCCAAAATAGTAAAAATCTTCCCAAATAGCCTTTGATTAAAATCACAGGATGAACATACAGTTTATATATACCATAATTTGTATTCAACCTAAAATCTGATAATTTCCCCAAAAATATATTTAATCATCTTAAACTCCAATTACAAAAAACCTAAAAAGATATATCAATACCATTACACATATGAACCATATTAAACATAATAACCCTTGGAGGTATCCAAATATGTTAAAAAATACAAATTTGAACCATTATAACACTTAATTTTATATAAAAATTTAAACCGAAAACAACTATATCACCAAATAAAATAATCTACCCATAATTAATTTTTTTATATTATGGGTTTCACTTTGATAAATTTCACATATTTTTTGATTTATATGTTTTTAGAAATAATAAATCTATTTCATAAAAAGGTGGAGTTTTCAACATCATGTATATTATTTCCGCCAAAAATAGTTTGTAAATTCACACACGTATTTTATTCCGGATACATTGGTAATTCATTTCATGTAACCAGTAACCATTCTATTATCTGTATGCATCCTTTAGACATATAAGAAATATTTTAATATGTTGGATGGTGGAAAGCATAGTTATATGAATAAAAATAAAAGAACCTTATATAATCCATTTCTAATTCAAGAAAGTAGATAAAGATGATCGAATTTTATTAAATAATAAAATTTGAACTCAAATAATCAATTTTATAATTATAAAAATAAACATAAATGAAAAAAATTGATAAAATAATTTTTATGAAAGCATATGGTAAAAATCATAAAAGTGGTTGATTCTTATAAAAACATTATAACATATAAAAACCATTTTTCATGAAAATCACAATTTAACTATTATCCTTTAAATCATTATATTCATTAATTAATATATGATTTTAATTACTTTTCTGTAAAACTCAATGAAACCATTGAAGATATAAGTGGCTAAATTGGAACATTATCCTAGAAAATAAAAATTAAAATACATATTATACGAAAATATCCACCATGGTAAATTCCAGAATATCATGTAAAGGACCAAATTTTATAACAATACCATTTAATGATTGAGGTAAGAGTTAGATTTCAAAATATGGTCACCTTTTATAGGAGAAATTCATGTTGTCAAGTAGGTATTAAATTGGTTAATTTTGATTCATGGCATGGATTTTGATACATACCTGAAGAGTTTTGATTTGGAATTTAGGGATTATTCAAAAAATAAATTAACAACTTGATTTAATTTTCATAACCTGAATGGGTTTTTTCTGGAGTCAAGTTTAAGGGGACTAACTTTTTTATAGATTTTTAACCCTTGGTATTCACATCATACACATGATTTAATACCATGAATTTTTCTTTATGATCCTAGTCATAATTTATGATCCCCTTTATTTTACATTAATTCACATATACTCTCACACTTCTATTGCGACCTATGGATCGTTTACAAGTCCACTAAATCCCCTAGGATAAGATTCATCACTGATTTTTATATATTCATCTATGTTGATCTAAGGTTTCTTCACACTTTATTGATGATTCAGTTCACTATTTTTTTCTTCTAAATCTTTTTGATAATTTTTATAATCATTTTTTATGAATTTTAAATGATTAATGGTAGAACCATATTTTTGGGATCATGTTTTATTGATCGATGGCTTCTAATATATTATGAGATTAGTGTTTTTTTATTATCTTCATACTCAAATAAAATTGATATCTTCATGATGAGGGGTATATTGGCCATCTTCAACTTGATTTAATGTATATGTGTGATATTATCATAAATTTTTCTATTGGTTAATAATCGAAATAACCAAATTAAGATAATAACATTTGAATTTTAATGATAAATGAAATTTTGGATTCAATTTTGTTATCATCTTAGGTTTTATGTTTGCTGATTCCTCTATTTTTGTTAAAACATTCTACT
The DNA here is from genome assembly GCA_963277665.1 of Viscum album. Lineage (NCBI taxonomy): Eukaryota > Viridiplantae > Streptophyta > Magnoliopsida > Santalales > Viscaceae > Viscum > Viscum album. The sequence goes on along the minus strand of OY728153.1, from coordinate 368,667,305 downwards.
TCATGCAGATGAAAGATTTTGTTGTGCTAAAACGAGGTTATAATTGAAATATTTTAATATATATAATTCCAAAATAATATTAATTAAATAATTAATTGGTGAGTCAAATAATATGACATATTCTGTTCCTTTTTTTGGTGGTTAATGAATGTAATGTTAAGAAGAAGTATATATCGTTTTAAATATATTGATATATAAAGAATATAGGTTTCGAGTTTCCAAAAAACTACAAATAATGATCTGTTTAATTCAAAATGGGAAATAAAATTATTTTTTCCAAAACATACATGATTTGGTGTTGATGAACACAACTCTTGTTTGGAGGGATTTTATACCTTTTTTCTATGTATTTATCATTTTAATGAGTGTTCCATAGTGAATATACATTTTTACATGAATACATTATCTTGTATATAGATCCTTTGTATAATACCCTAAATTAGGGATGGGTTTGAATTTTCCTAAAAAATAGTATTTTCAACAAATTAAGCATGTAATTTCATATACTGTGGATTAGAATAGTATATAAAATTTTTGGACACACATAAGTATCATTTTGGGATTATGTATTATGTTTCATGGTATCTAGAAGATTATTAATGAATCAAAATAATATATAAGGATATATAATGATACTAAATCACCAACAACTAGATGACATAGAGCCACGAGCTAGTTGGTGGAAAGGACTGATTCACGACATTCAATATAAGATTTGTGACTAGCTGAAATTAAAGAAAGTCTAGATGGCGGTCCATTAAACATCATGTGGCCTTGTGGGGAATTTTTAAATGAAGGATATCCTATTAATTATATAGTGGAATTCCTTAAACATGAAAATATTTTTTGTGGTGTAAAAACCCATTAGTAGCATTCCCATAGGTATTCCCCCACTATTAATGGGGGTTGAAGGATCTCCCTTGACCATTTGAATGTTTAGACCACATCACTTGCGACCATTAGCTAATTGTAATTCTATTAATCAACTCCTTTAATGAATTTTTTTAATGTAGGGTTATGTGGGAACATAATCATTTTGGGCAATACACCCTATTTTCAAGGTAATTTCCTACATTATTGTATTATTCAAATCTATACCAAATTTATGTGTGATATAATATGATTAGACATACATAGGATTAATATAGTTTGTCTCTTTCTATTAACCCATAGTATTTTTTTGTTTTATAGTGGTGTGGGCTATGGTCACGCATGCCTCACCACTCATTGACCAGATTTCAATTTTTTAATACAACATCATCATTTCATCGATAAACAACCTAGTAAAATTACATGAAACTAAATAATTGCGTGATTATAATTGTATACACATATACTTTCTATGGTATTTCTAATGAAAAATGTATATTAATTGGTTTCTTGAAATGATTTTTTATAATTTGAGAATATTTTTCCCTATGATATATTAAATAATTTTTTAAATGGATAAGAAAGTGGTGATGTTTGATCAATGACTATGAAATAAAATTTTATAATGATCATTAGTTGGGTAAATTAAATTTCATGACCTTTTTGTAATACACTATATAGAATTTTAGACATTTTTTATATGTAAGGTATTGATAAATTTTAATCAACTTAGGGAAGAAATAATCAATGTATAGAATAAATAGTAAATACCTTTTGACACCTTATGAGTTTTGTGTAATTAAATATATTCATCTGAAATGATTGTAAAATTAATTTTTTTTGTTAAGTAATTATTTATTATATTAATATTTGAAATGGAATTAGTGTGATAAATGTTGGATGATGGATGTAGTAAATAGGATTTCATATTATTTTCTATTATTATTATGCATTTTAGTGAATTCTTAAAAGACCCTTTTGTCTAATTTTTTTTATTTAGATTTAATTATTAAACATGTTTTGAACATATAGCCTAAGAGGAAATAAGTGTTTTAATGTTTAATTTGTGGTAAAATAAACCAATTGGTGGTTGTTGTTTTTCTTGATGGACCCAAGGAAAATCTGAACCTTGGTGTATTTATTGGATGTGGATTAGTATACTATAAATAATAGTAGATGGTGGGAATTGTCTTTATGAAATGTTGAGATACACCATGAAACTATCTTATGCTAGTCTGTACATTTCTGAGGCTGATCCTGACCTCTACGTTTGATGATTAATTGTTAATTAGTTTTTTTTAATGTTTCAAATAGTGGAATTTACATATAAAAAATACTAGTTTACATCATATGAACCTGTTATATTGTGTACATCATCAGTGGTGAACTACTGATTGGTAATTTCACCCTTCTCATCCCACCCTATACCATTAGTACCTAATTATTTTAAAATTGATATTTTGTATAAGCATTGGGAGGTTCCCTGATATGTGGTTTTAACATGGGAATTTTATAATGGATCATGAATGTTTGGATAAGGATAGTAATCTATACATTTTTTGAATTATACCATTTTAGTAATGTTTTATTAATTTGAGGGGCTTTTTTGTATGATTGGATACCACATACTATAATAATTCATTCATTATGGCATGTTTTATTTAGGTAAATATTCTACACATTTCGTCTTTCATGTTTACTATTTTTTAGGTGTATGTATATGTTATCTATTATTCTCATTGTTTGTATACTCTACTATGCGGGTATTATATCCCCACCATACTTCTATAGGCCCACACTATTAGTTAGAATCCATTAAAGTATAAGGAACAACCCTGAGGTATTGCATTGTTTTTCTAGTCCAGCCACTGGTCAGTTGTTTGGGGTACCATGCCATTAAAAAGTGGTTTAATAGATTTTTTGGGGAATGTTATATTGGATATATGAGTGTTTCAAAACAAGGAAATGAAATTGTAACATGGAATGGACACCCCACGTATTAATGAATTATATATTTCTTGGGATGAGATTTTTTTTCATGTTGTTTCTTATTAAATTTTTACCCTTATCCGATTCAATTAATTAATATGGGTATAGATTTATGGAATGTTACATCTCAGACTAATATATAAATATGGTGTAAATTAGTTCATGAATCATATTATTAACATATATATCATGTGTTTGATTTTTTGTGATTGTTTACATGGACAATGACCTCGATCAGTAATCTAATGTATCTGTATCCATATATATCATGTTTAAATATATATCTATAGTTTAATCATACCAATATAAAACTATAAATGGTTAAAAATTCTAATGTTTGATTGTGTTGTCCAAATTATTTTTATGTGACTATAAAATAAAATACAATTTACAACTTGATAACAATTTTACCATATATCATATATTTAAAAATAATTTAACCAGACCATATCACTATAAAATCATATTGCTAATAAATTCTTAACATTAAATTTGGTAGATTTTTTTACTTCATATATGGTGTCACCTAATTAAAATTCCAAGCATAATATATAAATCGTTTTCCAAAATAACATTTAATTTACATTTACATTATCGAATCTTTTTTTGATTATTAAAAATAAATTTTTTTAATATTTGAGAACTATATATATATATGTATTATGTAGACCTTGTATGTTTTTTGGGTTTAAGCTTATGTATGGTTTGTTTGGGTTGTGATAGAACTCAGGTATGCATTGTCCCTTATGACCATGAGACTCATGATGTGTTTCAGTTGTCCATGAAATTGTGGTATTTTTGACCCTATGTAGGGGTAAGATGTTTAACATCCAAAACTATGGTTGAAATATTATAGTGGTGTTTATGATTTTTCACATCAGGAGACATTGATATGATGGTTAATGCCCCCCCGAATGTTGACCTATCTGGGACATTGCAAGATATACATGCTTTATGGTGGAATTGAGTGTCCATCCTTATAAGTGACACATGGATAGGAAGTTGGTTCCCTGGGGCCATTAAGGGATACCTTCTCACATTTTCATGTCAATATGTGACTTTCACTAGGTACCTAATTTAAATGTGTTTGTTTTATTTTGTGATTTTAATGCATTATTGGTTTAGTGTGGTGGGTTATATAAGTACATTAGATTCATTTTTGGTTCTAGAATAAGTACATGGATGTAGGTGATTTTGGCCTTACGAATAGTATATATATTATTTCAGTTATACATTTGTATATCCCTATTTTCTCCATATAATATTTTCGTTTTAGTTAATTTATGGATGACGTGGCTAGTGGAAATGTATCCAAAATGATGTATCCAAATACACTTTCAAAAACTAAATCATATGAGAATCACATGGGTTTACATTATGCATTATTGATTCCTTTAGAAAATCAGTACATATAGAAGAGACTGGGAAACAATGAGGTGGATCGATCATGAGGTTCCAATGAATAATATCATCCTCAAAAAAGCATCTGTAAAGATGCATGTGGAAATCAATACCGCAATGATTGTTAATTCTTATACAGAACAAAATGTTATTAAGGGTTGGACCAGTCATGTGCCTAGCCTTTTCACCTCAGCATCCACATTTATTAATACAATAAGGGCCTAAATAAACCCCATTGGAACTAATTATTTTTTATGAATTCAATTTTTTTCAACATAATGTATTCTTTTAGTATGATACATGTTTCTAAAATGTTCCATTGGAGATTTTATTTAATGATTTTGACATGTGGGAAATCATGGTTGGTGAATCAGTTTCATTACTTATGTACTGGAGAGATTTGACATGACATATTTTTAGTTTGGTCATTATGGTTGGGTTTTATAGTTTTATTTAACCATTGTGTGTTAGTTGGATATTAGGGGAATGCATGCGTAGGATATTATGAGTTTTTTTATACAAGTCAGTTGGGGGAATGGAACTGAATGGACATGATTCTAAATAAAAATGAATTTATTTTTTGTGGAAAAAGAATGATATAGATTTGATTATATAGTTATTGGAATGATATCGTGGGACATGGTTAATAATTTATGTGTCCTTATAGTGAGACCAAATGATTTTATGTCTTGAGATGTGGTGGAAAATGAAAACATAGATCAACCATTATGATGGGTTGGAATGAACAATGTGATAGTGTGTCTCGAGGTGAGTGGGAAACATATGGTACTGATGATACCCTTCAAATTCATCCCTATTGAAGTGATAAAATATGATACAGGTGTCATTTATCACACCATAAATCATTTAATGTGTGACTTTCATTTTTGAAATGTTCATTGAGTTGTTTTTTATATGTTTTGAGTGGGTAGAAAGATTCCTTTTATTATGGTTCTCAAGGGTGAGAAGTATCATCCCCATAAGGGCATCATGTTTGATAAAATATTTGATGTGGTCTATGGTGAATATAATATAGTTAAATCATGTGGAAAAACGAATAGTCATATGGTGGGGAGCTAGAGGTTAGTCATGATGATGCGACCATTAGGGGAGTGGGATCAAGGTTTCATAAGATCCATCCATGGATAATCATTGTGGAATTTTTAGGTTGCAAGATAAATGAGGTATGTGTAAATGGATTATTTATATAATTCAAGGTATACTAAGATGTGGTATTATGTGATTTCAATGTCATTTCATCATGATCTCGATTAAATGATGTGATCTGAATGTGATTTGGTTAGTGATTATTAGGTAAATGTTATACTACATGATGTTGGTTCTAGATGGTTCAATTTGTAATTAAGTAGTGGAAAAAGCCATACGAAAATATTATAGAGGACATGTTTGGAAAATCAAAAGAAACATTAGGGAAATGAGAAAAATGTTAGGTTAATGGTGTTATAGTGGGTGGAGTCGATTATTTTTAGTGAAAAGTAGTCCATGGATGGTTCAACTTTTGTCTTGTGTGTGTATGGTTATATTGGGTCAGATATCCATTAGTTGCATTATATTGAGCAAAATGAGTAATATTCATCATTGGAAAGGGAATTTCATGAAAAATGGTGATATTGAGAATGTTTATTTGATGATGATAGTTTTTATTATTTGTTCTAAATTTTAATATAAAAAGGTGTAATGGTATTGAACCATCCTCTTCTTAAATACATGGTGTTGTAGATTAGGAAGTAAAATGAGTTAAATTATTGTTATACTAATCATGTATGATTGAAACTTATAATCATTGGATTTTGTGGGCATAAAATGAGCCTCTTCTAGATATTTCTTATTATGGGGAATATAATAAGATGATTTTTTGGTTTTATGAAGAAAACTCAAGTGTCAATGTGTATATGTGAATGCATGACCTCTGTATAATTTTATTACTAGAATAATGCTGTGGATTTTTTTCTATGTTTTATGTATTATAAATTAACGTCATAATCTATAAGCACATTGATCATTAGGGATCAGAACACAGTCTGTGATGATAATTGAATATCAAAATAGGTTGGAAGTCTTAACATGCCGAAAACCCATGGACGGCTAGCCATAGGTCCATGAACTATCTAGTTGAGTCTACCGGGTTTTATGTGGACTCATAATGCCATTATAATGATATTTATCATCATAATTTTATCTAGGACATCCTCCTAAAGTTGCATTCCATTTTTGATAACCCAAAACAACATGTATCAGTCACACATGATGTTCCCTCTATCTTCGAGGGTCTTGATGGATTTCCCATGACCAATGGCTATTTTGTACTACATCTCTTGGGATCATGGTATAAAAATAATTCTACAAATAATTATATTTTCTCAATTTATTTATGTCATTTCTAATAAGTATATCACTATTGTTGTATAATACTCCCTATTTTCAGGTTTTTCTATTTTTTTAGTTTTCTTATTATTTATGTGAAACCAAATAACGATATTGTGTGATTTGATGTCTCTAATTGCATGTGTGGAGGCCCCGTTACATTTAACCTGATTCTATTTTTTTTTATAATTGGTGAATTTTTCAATCACTTTTTTCTTCACTGTGAATTTATCTAATTTCAATTTTATTATATAATTCCAACTTGTAATTGGTTACATAACTTGTATGATGCCTTAAAATAAGATACTATAGTGTTTGAGAGTGATTAGATAAATTGTTTTCAACGACTTCTTTTATGATATATGTATCTTAAAATGTCTAATTAAATAGGAAAATAAGGTTACGAAATCTTGTTGTTCATATGATATAGTAAAATATTTTTTTAAATACATTAGATGGAGGTGATTTTAAATTGATTAAAATGAAATGGAATTTTATAATGATCAATATTTATGTAACTGATACTCTCTGACCTGGTATAATTCATTATAATGTGTGGAAATTAATTTTTGGTGTCATCCTGATAAATTTTAATTGTATTGTTCAAAAAATACATGGTCAGAAAAGATAGTTAATACCAATGAAAAACATTATATTTTTTATTAAATAATTTATTGGGGAATATTTGTGGAATTAATATAATTTTCATATAATATTTGATAAAAAAATGTGGGGAATTGAATTTATATGGTAAATTATTGATGATGTCTGTAATAAATATGTTTCTCCAATACATTGTGTTTTTGTGTCAAGTATTGAAAATTTTTATAAATGGTCTGTTATGGCCTATTTTTTCTATATGATGGTAAACCCTGTGGTGAATATAGCTCCTGGGTGGAATCAAGGTTCTTGATGGTTAATAATAAGGTCAACGAGGAAAATGGGTTGATGCATATTTTATTGATGAACATGGCATGAATCCTACCCTCGGGTGGATTGAAATGCTGGGTATGGTTATATTACCACCATTTAGAGATTGATTGTAATTTTCACCTTGAAATTTTGAGAGATACCACAGAAATGGATGTAATTGTATGTAATATTATTGAGTTGATTTGGGAATTGGGTTTATTTTTTTAATAAATAATTTCTTTTATACATTAGAATAATTATTTGAAGCATGTTTACAGAGATAAAATTTTCATGAAATTTAATTATATTTGTTTATTTATAAAAATCAGTGATGGTGGTCTACTATTTTGTAATCGTACCATATTTAGGATACTATATAACATGGGAAGAAAAGTTGATTCTACATGACATCTAGTAAATTTTCATTGAAGGGTGTGTCAATTGGTTTCTACTTGGGACAGATATGATGAATTAAGGGAGTTGGTAAAATGCTATGAGTAATGATGTTTTTCGATTTATCGTGGTTTATCTTTTATAATAATTTGATGTTATCCATGTATGATATCTTATTAGGTATTTTATACATGCATTTTTTATAGAACATTTAATTTTCAATATTGGGGGCCCATTCCCCATTGTCTATTTAAAATTTATCTAGATGTGTTATATGATTTTGGTTGTTTCTATTGTTTATACATTATGATATGTTGGAATAGTCTTCTCACTATATGACTATAGAAATGCACTACAACATGAATGCCTCACAAATACAGTGATGAGATCCCGAGGAACTGCAGTGTTATGTTAGTACAATAACCCATCAATGGTCTATGAAACGTGGCATTACATGCCTATTTTTTCATGAACATTTATGATTAGTATTTTAGTAGGATAAAATTGTCAAGTGGCCGAGGATTTTTATCCATAAATATCCCGTGTATGTTTGACTTGCAATTTGTTTCATTAGGATTGTGAACAACTGAAGAAGGATGGTATGAGATCCTCAGTAGAAGTGATGTTTAAAGTAGCTATTGAAAGACAAATTTGATGTTATATCTGATGGTTCATGACACCAAGTTGTTTTGGGAATGTATAAATCTTTTTTTATTCATTGATTCATTACATTCTTGATTCTTTATGAAGGGATGGTTAGCAATATGTTCTATTAATGGTTTAACAATACTCAATGCAATCGACCACTATACATGAGCTGTGAAGATTAAATAAGGCATCATAGGTTATGTCCTAGATTACCATGATGCATTTAATAATGATATATAAATAAATTAATAACCCATGGGATGAGGTGTTATTGATTTTGGTAATGTAGAATATTCAATAAACTATTAATATAAAGTACTGAATGGATGGAGATGATTATCTAAGTAACACAATTTTGAAATATTATTTTAGTAATTTCGACTAATAAATAATGTTTCATATAATGAAATGGTTAAAAAGGATTTAGTTTTTTGAAAATTCCCATGAATATATGCCAGAAAAAAATACTGCGTTTATCAATTGGATTTTGAATATTAAAATAATTAACATGGTAAATGGTTAATGGGAATCATTTAATAGATTCTAAATTAACTTATTATGTATTTTATGCATGTGTTCTTTTTGGATACATTGTATTTATTAGTGGTAGTCAGGAGAATTATGTTACGATAGTGATAAACGGTTTCATGTCATCATAGTTTCCCCAGTGTGGAGTGTGCTAAAAAATATTTATATATTTTATTATTTTATACAACACCCCACTCGAGTTTATAGGAAAACCAACATTGAAATACTATTTTGGGTGTGTGGGTGTGGTGTTTTCTATAATATTGAAGATTTTGAGGAAAAATGTGGCGGAATTTTCCCACTTCACCAATAACCCTTTTTAAATAGATTAATACACATTCTAGGAAAAACATGATTATTGTAAAGGGTGAATTCCTACCATCTGATATATTGGATCCATGTTTACTATAAAGTAATGATAAAGCTATAACATATTGAGGTGTAGAGAAGTCATGTTTCTAGTTATGGAGGTCCCTACACCCCATGAGTGTACGTGTAGGGGACATGAGGGAGTATGGTATGACGATAATTAACTGGTAGTAATAAATTTATGTAGTACACTTCATTATATATTATATATTGATGATGATGAGTGGGATATATGGAATGATTCCAACATGTGATGTTAGGATTTACAGGAGACTGTTGTAGGTGGGGCTACTGCTGGACATAAATAATATATGATATAGTTTTTAGGTGATGACCCCAATATTTATGGAATTGTGGAATTAAAGAGATATACTATTTGATAAGTTGAACAAGGATATCTTCTATTATATATATTCCATTAATATTGAATGGTTTCCTTTTGTGGGGATAAATAGAGAACTGACCATGTAGTGGATAGGAATATAGTATTACCATATTAGGTGATGAGTTATGTTCATTTCTTTATTTAGTGGGGTTTAGTATGATTCATCATTTTGTTTTCATTAGAGGGTTCAGAAATAATCATACTCTATATACATGTTATTCTCAACCTATGTATATATAGATTCCCTTTTTAATGCATTAACGGAATGATGGTTCTTGTGTATAAAATAAAAAAAGAAGACATATTGAGTAACTATATTGAGTTGTTCAAGTTCATTATGTATATGCAATATTATTTTGTTTACATTTCCCTTTCCATTATATTTATATATGGAATTTAACTTATTTTTCTTTCTTATGGTTTATACATGTGTTATTTTTTATATTATCATTCTCATAAAATGTTCCTTAAATTATATACAGTAATTCCTCATAATTGAGTGCTCCATATACCCTCGGGTTTGGTCACTAATTCATGGCCTATAAGATATAGTCTATGAGGTTTATTGTCTCTCTTCCATCTTTATCAACAATTGTGGTTTACCATTACATGGAGGAGTCATGAAGTAGTGGTTTCAAAATAGATGGTTGGGAAATAGGATTTTTACTTGAGTTATATAATTAGTAGGATATTTGGGTTGGTAGGGGGAAATTATTATCTATGATTAATTTTTAAAATAAATATGCTACAGTTGATATGACACATAATTTTTTGGCCACTAGTTATCCTATGAAAGTAACATGATTATTATTAATAACATGATAAACAAAATAGTACATTATATGGGGTAAAGACCTAAGTAATGATCATGCTTCCTGATGATCTACACCATTGTTAGAATTATGTTAGACATCGGTAAATCAGATAAAATAATCGCATAAATTAATTATTCAAATATAATATTTTCTTTTCTCCATAGTTCTAGATTACACGAAGTTCTTATTTTTTAGATATGGAAATTGGTTGACTTTATCATCAATATTTTTTTGATGGCCTTTTGTATGATGTTCTAGTGGATCAGTGTAGGGTGGATATTGATGATTGATACAGATATAATAGGGCCTTCTAATAGACTCAATGCATAATCATTATATGCATGAACGATTAATTTTCGATAGGGAGAAAAATGATTTGGTGGAGGATGAAGAAGGATACATTAGTTTGATCGATTATTTAAGAGATGATTGAGTTCCTTCTGCTTTGATGATGCATCATAGGTCTTCATGATAGTGGTGGATGTTATTCCATGGAGTCCTAGGGGATCTGTCTATTTCATAGGACTTGTTCATTAATCAGTTTTTGACTATTTTTATGTCTTCAGAAACTAAGGTGGATTTCTTGTAGAAGATCCTTGTCATTTGGAAGTAGAGTTAATGTTTTCAATAGTTTTTTATCTAATAATACAACATACTAATTTATTATTCAATCCTTTTTCCCTATCTTGATTATAGGGAGAGGAATTTAGATGAGGCTTTTTATTCTTATGACTAGTTCCATGTCACACTACTTTGGATGAATTCAAGTTTTATTGTATTTTTTAAGGAAAATTTCATTTAGAGGACGTTTTCTAGATTTATCTTCATTGGATGTGAGTCGTCAAGACTTATTAATGAGTTTATATATGACAATCTTTTCCCATTTACTAGGTCATATGTACATTTAGTTGGCAAGGGGTATGATTCCACACTATTCAATCCACTTTATTATAGCTCGTAGTTCCTATATAATTTTTTATTGTGAAGAAATGGTTAAATTATATTATTTACTATGTGTCCAACAAAATCAATAGTGTATAACCTTTATCATCATTTAACATGGGGATTTTGTCTCACTTTATGACCATATTTTATGACATTTCATTGAGGACTGTAAAAGAAGCATAATGTTATGTATTTTGAGTTGTAGAGAGGGTATGGGGAAAGAAAATGAAATATCTAAGATATCCCTCACCCATACGGACAACATTATGGTTATGGATAAGGATGTGTTGTTCGTAATGACTAATGAGGCCCTGGAGTAGGATGTTCCCAAATGAATGGTTTATATTTTATATCATTTAGAAAGACTGGAATCTTATGAGGAATTATCAACATTATTTGTACATTGGATTAAGACATGTATCATTATATATTACAAAATCATTTGTTTCATTGAACCAATTCCTTATTTTGGGGAATGAGATGGTGATCCTTCAATTTCTATTGGTGTCGACTGTTCCAGTCAAAGGTTGGGATTTCCTTTTTGATGTGTGTAAATATTATATTGGTGCTAAGTATGAATATTAATTGGGATAACTTACCATTTTTATATATACATCTATAAAAAATTATACTAAGTATATATTTCTATTTATTGTAGGGTATCAACTTTTTCTTCTATAGGTGCATAAAATTCTACAAGACAATTATAGACCAGATGATTTTAAATAGTGTGTGAGACACTATGATCTGTCTAAGGAATATTGAGTCTTAATCATCATTGTTTACTATATTCATGATTGTTCAATAGAGGTTATGTTTATTTTGAATCAAATGGGTTTAAGATTATTATTTTGTATTTTATAAAGTGGATTTGTAAATACTATCATGAATAATAATCATTTTTTTGGTCATGATATAGATAGGGATTCTCTATTATCGACATCTTCAAATCTGAGGGAACATTGAATGTTTTGAGATACAATGATTCAAATTGATGATGTATTGTAAAGAGAATTCATTTTCCCTATTGGGTAATATTGGATAGCAATATTATTATTTTAGATTAATGAATTAGGCATCATTAATGTTAAATATTTGTTATCACTATTTGAATAAGGAGATTGTGAATAATTATTAGACTATTATATGGATTGATGATAGTTTTAATCCGTTATAAAAAGAAAATAATCGTTGATCTTGGGTATTATAAAATGAAATTAATATATGCTGATATCTTAATGGCCTATTTCAAAATTCATTATAGAAATTATGATTTCATTTTCGTTTTATTCTGTGTAATAAAAAATATTGTTGTATATGTGTTTTAGATAAATTCATTGTAGATTGGGTTTCTATACCAGTTCATGGTGGTACTTATAAAAAACATCCTAGTATTTTAAGTTATATAGTAATATTGTGACTAGAATCTATAAGACAAGTTGGGGGTTCATCAGTTTCATTAGTTATTTCAGAATCTGATAATTTTTTAGTTCCAGTATAGTAATGTTCATTCCAGGTGTAATATTTTATTATAGTATAATGTAATCATTGATCCTATTCTGTATCATAGAGTTTATTCATGATTATCCTAAAAGAATGTTTTAATGGTTTCTTCTTTCCTTGGCCTAGTAGAATATTATTGGACTGTCATAAAATATTTTTCTAATATCTTTACTCCTTTTATAACACTGAATTAGTAGAATCGTGATTTTATGATGATTTAGAAGTGATAGGATAATTTTAATCATTTTATACATAAATTTTTCATCCCTCTTATTTATCTTTTTTCAATTCATAGTGATACATTTTAGGTTCACTATGATAATTCACAGATTTGTTTGTGTTGTGTATTGATGTTGGATAGAGTAGTTATCTCGTGTGGGTGTTAGTAATGATATAATCATGAATATACTTCTTACACCAATGTTGTTAATCACATTGTGTAATTTTTTAATATAATGTTTTATAAGAAATACCTTATTAGTTAATGTATTATGGTCTTCATAGAACATATGAGTTTGAATAATGTCTATTCACCATGCGAATTGAATCTATAGTAGAGATGGTTGAGGTACTTCATGTATTACCATGAATTCATGGTTTCATTTATACCTCGGAAACTGATTTTTATGATGATTCCTTGAGTAAAATGTTATGATGTTGTATTGTGTGTTAATTTAAGGTAAATTAGTGATGGATCAGTGTCATACAAACATTGAATCTTCATATGGGAATAGTGGATAGTAATGGTTTTATTTCTAGATGATAGTAATGTAATCCTTAACACACAGAGTACAGGAGTCCCTACATGGGGATCCCGAGGGAGTGGTTTTGAATGATGATGATGTTTTTGGAGGTTCTACAAAGTGATTCTAAGGTTTTGTAGAATTTGGTGTCATTCAAAGGAATGATTATAATACCTTAAACAATTCATGAAGTAGTTATATATAAGTTATATATTATCCCCTTAGTTGTATATATATTTTCGGAAAATAATGTAACATTTTTTAAAGAGGCATTACTGTTGTTCAGGGGTATAATATCCAGTTACAGAGTTTCTCACTCATTGCTTGTGCTATCATAAGGTGATGTCTTTGAACTATGTTTTTGTTGGGGTTATTCATTTTTTGGATGTCACCCTCTATAATAGGATGGATATTTCGATGGAATTCCTCGCGAATTTAACTCATGAGTTTGTTGGGTTATATGGGTTATATAAAAGTACCTAAAAATTTCATCGAAATTAATATTGATTAAGGATTTGATCTTAGTGAATGTTTTCAGAGGTATTACCGATATTAGGTAGTGTTTATTCATGGGGTACAAATATTGATCATCTATAATAATGACTCCATTTCTCCTTATAGGTTTTGGAGATGTATTCACCCTGATTTTGGTTTATAGTTATTACATAGCACTCATATTTCATTTATAAATAGAATAATTGGTCATACAAAACTATACAGACTCATGTGGACAAGTTTCACACATGTTTTGAAACAATAATTGTTATCAAAAAACTATTGGCATGACACTATTAAAGGATCTAAATTGTTTTCCATTTAGATATCTGTTTTTCTAGACTGAGGTCGAAGGACCTCATATTCCATGGTTGGAATCAATGTGATTTATGATAGAGAAGGTGTAGGCGATCTTTTATTGTGGAATAAGATTTTAGAATTTCCTAAGAAGATCATTGAATGATTCCTCTATATTTTAATGTTGGATATATTTTATTATAAAAGTTTCATCCTCAGTATGTAATGGAAAGGGTCATTCTAGGGTATATGATTTTTAATAGGATAATTATATCATTCCATGTTTTATCTTTGGTTGGATATATAACCCATCAGTTATAACCACCCTATCATATGAGCTATATTTTGAAGTATGTTAAATGTCATAGTTTTTTATTTTCTTATTGATTAATCTATTATCATTTATTATGGTGAACTAGATTCCAATACTGATGCAACTATTGAGGTGCACTATTTTATGATTTAGTAATGTTAGGTGAAGGTGAAACACATGCATTCTTTTAAATTGGTTTATGTTATGGATAACATTTGATAATAGAGTAGTTCACATGGGTGTGAGAGTAGAAAATGTATTCTTAATATCTAGGTTAGTGTTACTTTCTTATCCTTCTTTCTCTTTTTCTTTTTATAACCTTATAGGGATGGTTTTAAAACAATGTACTATTTTTATATCATTCTTTTTTTTTTCATATTGTCCTTGTTTTGGAATATCCCAAGGGAGGTATATCCACCATTAATATATTTTGAGGTTATTTTGTGTTTCTATAATCATTTAAGATTCTTTCTTTTGTATAATTAATGTCTTCTGATTGTAGAAAAAACCAATATAGGTATCTCATGAGGTGGTTATTTTAGACCACCTTATCCCCCATTTTTTCAGATTGATTCAAATTTTCATGAATTATTTTTTTGTGTGTTTTTAGATTTAAGGATATAACTTTTCCAAGTCAGACAAATTATATTTTTTTGGTTAGATTACATTGTTTTATGTTGGGGACAATGTTATATAACGAATTTAAGAAATGGCATCGATAATCACGGTGTTAATTTTATTTAACTAATTGAAACATGATTCCTGACCTAATTACTTTTTATTTGGAATTTAATATATGTATTCAAAATAAATTCATAGACTGGTTTTTTTCACAACATGGATTAATTTTCTGGATTTATTGATGAGTTGAATGAATTTATAGAGGAATCATAACCAATAATGTTCACTATGTGAGAAATAATTTCATTGCCTGAATTGCTTTTTTCAGTCCTATTTATAATTTTGGGATCCCACTAGTTTTACATAATAATTATTCATTACATTCATATCATATGGTTCATAGGGAATTTATTAAAAGACTATCAAAGAACATTAAATCCTTTTCAATCCCTATCATACATATATTGACCTATTGTTATCTGAGGATTTCTTTCCTTCAACCATAGTTCTGTTCAGTTCTATTCATCATAACCATGTTATCAAAGGTTATTATATCTAATATTTTTTATTTTGTATTGATAAATTAAAGAGGGATCTTATTGGGGTGTTATTTTATGGATCATGGATTTACCACAAAAGTGGTAGTTGGAGTTTGGAACTCGATGTTCTGTTCATACATGTATAACATTGAGATCCTCATAATATTATTGGAGATAAATTACCTTTGTCAATATTTAAAGTGTTATTATCATATAATCCTCATTTAATCCTTCAAAAAATGGTTTAATTCCACAATTGGATAAATGAACCCATGAATTTAATGTATGAAAGGATATTTTTTCATTGGTTTTTTAAATCACATTTATTTTTATGTTTTAGGATGTCTTATTTTTTTCAATTATATAGTAAAATATATTTTTTTTATAGAGTAGTGATTATCATAGGTCTTTTTTGGGAATATGATTAAAAATATATTTTTTAAAGAATATGTAATAATGATTATGATGAAAGAGGTGTGAAATGTAACATATATTCTTAGATGTCTTTACAGATCAACAAAGTAATTTTAATATTTTTATTTTGTGTGAAATATATTGATAAATAATGAGTACATGGATTATTTTGATAGAAAACTAATATTTAATAAACTGGTTAATTCCTTAATGAAATTACAATTATTGATTCATAAAGATAAATTATATGGGATTATGTGATACCTTTATTATTGTGGAAGGCATAGATTCTGTTATTATATGGTATTAGTTGTCTTATCAGTGAATCATGATGGATATACTTTTGTTTCTATATATTTCAACACATGTACGATAGATCCTTGTGCTGTTTTTTAAAAACTATTATTGTTGGTTTTTGTTGAGAAATGGGATGTGGTTATTTATTTCATTGGATAATAGGTCATATTGACATATGATTGTTTCATTATGGTGGGAAACCATATATGATGAATGAGATGGGAAATCTGGGATAATGTATAGTTTATGACGATAATGGATGGAGATTTTGACATTATGTGTGATTGTGTGGGACATTGGGATAATTGAGATGAGTTCAGAGTGGTTATTTCATGTTGATGTTTTTTCTTCTTAATGGTTTGGAGATTTTTTGATAGCATTAATTTTATTACATTCACACTGTTTAATGTTTTCAAACTCCTAACAAAAATCTGATGTTTTGATTTTCTATCAAATGATGATTCATTGAGTATAAAAATGATTTTTAATTTTAAATGAATTAATATGTAACACCTGTGGTTGGGGTTTTTTATTAATGTAATGTTAAATGTTTAATATCATATTACATTAAACCCTTGGATCATTGATGATGATTTATTGAGAATCATGGTTATAAAATCATATATTTTTAATTTACTTGAATAATTTAAATTGGATGTAAAAATGGTTAAAATAGGTAAAATAATAACGACAAGCCATATTATATAATGAATATAATAAATAGCCTCTTTCGCACTTGTCAAACGAAAAGTAAAATGTTAATCATGGAAATTTTTTAATGTGATTTTATTAGTGTATAATTAATAAATTAATTAATTATGAACATGATGAATTTGTGATTTTTTGATACGTTGTTCATATAAGTGGTATGTGTAGGTCGTGTTTGGGAATGGCGGTTGATGATTCTAAGTCTTTGTAGTTTCCCATAGAATCATTTTAGCAAGATATTATTTATATTTTCTGATTTCATTTGATTCCCCCCCAACTGACACCCACATTTTTTTAAGGTGATTTGTTCAAAAATAATTGACGGTAACGACATAGATTGTTGAATTCCCCCTCTCAATAAATATGCCACCGTATGTGGATGAATATGTGTATCCTAAGCTATAATAGATTTTGGTGTATGATGTTTTAACCTAGTTCTGTGGAAACTATTAGTTTACAATACATTTATGTGTGGGATATAATGTCTTGAGTTGTATGGGATAAATATATTTTTTCATGGAGGTATCAATATACAATCGAGTATATATTAATAGTTGGTGACATGTTGAGGCATAATTCACATTAATATGATATATTTCTTTTCAACAATAAAATTTGATACTAATCAGATAATTATTATGATAATGTGAAATGTGGACTAATTCCAAAATTAGATTTTTTACCCTACATGATATTGATGTAGGTAGGGCCAATTCCCAAGTCGTACCATAGATGACTTACTTATGGAAGAGATGATCAAATGATTTATAGATTTACGATTTGAGAGTCAAAAAATGATATCGTTGTGGAAGAAGTATACCTTATTTTGTATATATTATTATGATATATAGTGGGTTTCTCTAAAGGATTATTTTGAGTGTTATCCATGGTGACGATGGGGACAAATATTACGTGTTTATGTGAGAATTTAGTTTCATTTGTTTTATCACTGGGCATTAGTGTTATTATTTCACATATTTTAAAATATCATTCACTGAGGATCCCACTAATTAAATATTATGTGATCACTATATAGTTAAAATACTATTTTTTCATGACTACAGAATCCTTTTAGTGATCGGTCTAGATTTCACTCCATCATTGGAGATATTTAGAAGCTTTTAGGGGGTTCTAATGTTCGTTGTTGTATCCTAGACATATTTATAGTATGATTAGTTTTAATTGTAGATCATATATGATATTGCCTATAATTGGATTTCTTTTGGTATATTCATGGTGGTCTAAGTGTATTATCCTTATTTCTTCTTGTTCAATAAATCTATATATGGTAATGTGTATAATCTATGAGATTTATATTCCCTCTGTGCAAATCATCATCTTATGGACATTTGATGTAATTATTTGGGGATAATTATCTATCTTTATTCATCATATACTATGTGGGGTACCTTGGACGGGGGGGTGGTTGATTACATTTCACACAGTAGTAAATTATATACAGTTAACTCAACCACATTAAACAATGAGTTGGAGGGGAATATTGGGGTCACTCTTCATTATAGTATATTGGTCATATACGTCATCATATAAAATGTAAAAGAACCATATATTTATGAAAACACATTTATTATTTAATTTAAATCATAAAACCAATAACATTTATTTGTGGAGTAATTTAGAAAAAACATTCGACTATCTTATAAAAATGATGAGAGATATATTTTTCTCATTTAGTAATTCGTAAAAATAAAAAATCCCAAAAGAAATGAAAATTTATTTTATATTTTAAATACATTTAAACATAAATGAAATTAGGATAATTTATTCATGTCATATATATAAAAAACATTATTTTCCTATTTTTATAATTAAAGTAAAAACCAACACGTAATGAAATAACTAAAAATATTTCATTAAAAAATGATAAAAATAAAAAAACTGAATATTACATTTAATAGTAATTGAATAATAAAAAATAAAATTAATTAATCATTTATAACCACATTAAAATTGATGAAAGAAATATTAAAACCATTAAATCTATTATTTAGTGAAACAATTAATTCCTTTAGTCCAAAATTTGCAACTCGGTTTTTTTCATTCCAAACTATTTAATTTTTATATATTTTAAATATTAATATAAAACATTTCTTATTAATTAATTTTATATAACACCTTTTATTTCATTTATTAGTATGATATGTTTAGTTCTAAAATTTGATTTGTATAACTCAGCCTTTCTGAGGTTGTTCAGATCAAAATATCAAAATAAATTATGTGTAATAAACATGGTTAGAAATTTTCATGGTTATATTTTGACTAAAATATAATAAATTAAATAATTATCTTGATTATATATTATATAAACTTTTATAAACATCCATTTATGGTGGTTAAGAGAAATTATTCATATCATTCTATAGAGATAAATGTCCATATGTACGTAGTAATAATGTTCAAATATCAATAATGGATTAAAATTAAATTAAATATCTAATGTTTTACAATTATATAATACGAATAATATTATTTATATCTTATTTTTTTTTTAAATTTATCATTATGACCATTCCAATATAGTGGAAATTAAAAAAGAACCACATCATCTCATAGAGGTGGTACTCCACTTATAGGCACTAGAAGCATTATCAATTTTCATTGAATATAATGGTACGATCATATATATTATCATATATATGTTAAATAATAATAATTTTCAAAATTATATATATATTATTTAGTTGAACATCAATAACTGTCTAAATGAGGTGGTGATGAAAAAAACACATTGCTTCTTGGAGGTGGTTGTCTACATGTACACATGAATGAGTATCTCATTTTCCCTAAGATACAATGGAGGTAGAAATACGTTTTCCAAAATCATGATAAAAATTAAATATAATTAAGATACTATTTTATGTTAGTTTTTTTATAATATATTTCATGGAGGTATAAGTACAATTTAACATGGAAAATATTGTTTAGGAATTATATATCCACCATGGGTATATTCTATTGTCCTACTCTGTAATCCTCATAGAATTTTTATTATAAGAAGATCCGGACCATTAAAATGTATATAGGGGTAATTGGGAGGTATGTGGTATTTTATTATATTAAACAATGTTAAATAAAATTGGTTTTAAAATGGAAGGGATATGTTGTATTTATATATTTGGATACATGAGTTTTAGGTTTAAAATATTAATTATTTTATCATTTAAGAATATATATTATTTGGATGGATTATTCCTATTTATTTTTATGTTTATTATTTAACAAACAATTCTTATTTGACATTATAATCATTCTAAAATTAAATGGAATAATTAAATCATGTACATTAATTTTAAAAATAAAAAATAATATTTTTTTTAAAAAACCCAACTCGGGTACCCAAAGTCATTCATGGGTTATCAAATTCGAAATAAAATTTTGAAAAGAATATTTTTAATATGTATATAGATACATATTTGAGTCATTAATATATCATAATGATATCACAAAACCCATGGTATTTGCAAAATCGGTAATTTACATTATTAATCAAAAAATTAAATATTTTCGTTTAATATAAAAAATAACACAAGGATAATTTTGAAAATTCATAAAACATTTAATTTTATTTTATAAAATCTAATTTAAATAACTGTAGAAAAAAATTTCAAATATTTATTACCCAAATTCATAAGCCATTTTTTGATATAAATTAATTTTTTTAGCATAAAATAATTTTTATTATTATTCCTTGAATAGTAAATATAATTTTATGTTTTTAATTTTCTTTAATTGAATATAATATATATATATTTCATGTAGATAATAAATATATATTAGTAAATTTAATTTATAACGATTATAATTTTTTACTCATTTAAAAACATTTTTTTAAAAAATATCTCTTTTTACCATTATATGATTTCAACATTATATCATAAAAATTCATAATTACTTTTTGATTTATTATTTATGAGTTTTTTTTTAATAATAATTTTTAAATAAAATTAGTACTCTAAATAAGTTAAGTTTTTATTATAAATTAATGACAAAAAATATAATGAAATCCAAATTTTATTAAAAAATGATCATTTAAAACATTAAATGTTTATAAACTTGTATGATGTATTTATTATTTATCAAAATGGAATAATAATTTATATCATATTAATAAAAATTTGATATTTGGAAACAATTTATATATTTATTTGATAATTTGGTTACCCATATATTTAAATATTAATCCAATAGATAAGTTATTATTTTTATATTTAAATAATAAATTTCTTGTTTTTTAATCTTGGTGTGGTGTGTTGTACATGATATTGAAAAATGTAGTCAGTTAAAGGAAAATAATATAAAATCATATGGTTTTATATTTACATCCCAAAAAAATGCCGAAATTATTGTCAATGGAAAATTTAACATCTCTTCCTATATTAAAGGGGATAAAATCTCATGGTGATGTATTAACCTTTGTCTTAGGGAGATCGTTCCCTTAAAAAATGATCAAAAATGTAATTAACTAAAAATAAGACTAAACTATCAATATATCAAATATAATGACCCCTATAAACAATAATCTATATTAAAATTAAAAATTAATAATTAATTCTATAAATAATATAATACAACTAAAAACTACTTTATAATGCCTAATTATCAATATAGAACATATACATGAAAAAGACACCCAAAAATAAATATCTCTTTTTAGTTATTCAATCTCTTAAAAGTAATCACTATGATCAATGATTTCCTTTAATAATAATAACCTGAACACAATCATAGTTTAAATAAATATCCACTCAAGTATAATTCGAACTATTTAATGTGAATTGGTTAGGAAGAGTCCATAAGACTATAATTATTTCCCATTTATTATTAAATTCTTCACATTAAAGTGAAAAATGAGCATACATATTAAATTACTATAGGAGAAACAATACACACCTAATGTCTTGATTTAAAAGTGACTTGAATATAAAATGATTCATAAAGAAAAATTATACCTCTAATAAATAAATTTACCATATTCTATTTATTTCTCATCATACACTCTCATATCCAAGTATTAATAATTAACATAGACCCAAATATTCCTATCAAAACACCTAATCCGTATACACATAAAAAATGAATTTAAAATAAAAATTCTCAAAAAAAATAATTAAACATATTTATAAATAGGAAAAAAATGTAAGAAATCAATAAATAACCAACCATCGTATTGAGACTATATAAATAATAAATAAAATTATAAACCTTAAACCATTAATTCATAATATAAGAATAATATACCAAAATTATACTAAAAATCATTAATAAATAGAATATAATAGAACTAAATTTCACTATTATGTACACAATCCTAGTCTATGGATCCCTATATTACATAAATGATATCTATAGGTATGTATTTCAGTAAACTACTATGATCTCCCAATATATTCATATAATATATCAACACAACAGTAATATAATCATAGTTTGTAGTAACCATAAGGGATGTATGCCCAATCATATTATTGGCATAAAAAATAATAAAAAATTTATTTTGGAGTAAACTATGTCTCATGTGATATGAAGTTATCAAAAAACGAAAATTTAAGTAAAAAATAACAATAATGTTATGGGACATTGGATATTATTAATAAGTTTTCTTGTATAACCTAATGTACCTTACCTCAAACCAAATAAACACTCAATCATTACCCATAATAATCATGATGTTTTTCAGGAAAAAACCACCATATTATTGGAATCAGAGTAAGTTGTTATTCCTATATGTGGAACCTAAAGATCCCATTTTTCATTTATATTAGGAATATATTTCTTATCATGAAGAAGAAAAATCTTACTCATAATGCAAGGCTTTCTCAAATTCTCAATGGACTAAAAAAATCCATTATCTATAAACATCTATAAAAATACTCTCAAACGATAAGAAATTTCTATGTATATTATTTAAAATATTTGGAAATAAAACATGAGAGAACATAAATATGTAAGTTACATTCATTTCTCAAAATTTTCAAATAGTCTGATGAACATTTTCAATGATATATCCAAAATTTTATTTCGTTGTATAATTTACTTTCATCACATTAATAAAATGCATAAAATAACATAAATCCATTATTTAGTTTTAAGAGACAAAAATAATGTACATATCATTGGAATTATACAAATAACATGAACTATAAATAGTAACATTACAAAAAATCTCACAATCTTAGTTTTCTATAACTAATCTAGTAAAATCCTCAAAAATCCAACTATAATTTATATATCTATAATTAAATTTTATTCTAACACATAATTTATTATCAATTCATAACTTTTTCTTGAATGAAAATTTCCAAACTACCAATTTCAAATATATGATATGAAATATAAAACTCATAACCACTACTAAATTACCACATAGAGAAACTCAATTAATAAAAATTAACTACATGTTTAAATATTTATCCTATCTAAAATGAATTAATTGTGGGTTCACCAAAACATCATAGTTAAAACTAACCAACATTGTATAGCCAATTCTCACACACAAACAAAATTAATTCATGAATAAAATAAGAACCGAAATTACTTGATCATGTTTTACATGAACTATAATAAAAATAAGATTTTATTAAATCCACGGGGCATGGGTGAGTTGGTGAGAGACGGTGGCGTCCTGACCCCGAGGTTTCGGTTTCGAATCCTCGCAAGGAAACACACATTATATGTCTTTATCACCCCTCGTGGGCCCCTCTACCGTGTGGGGATCTGGCCTGAAATATCTGGTTCTGTTACACCTCAGACTGCGGCTGGGGGAGTACATATAGGCTATCGGTGGTGGGTGACTTCCCACCTATACCGTGTAACCCCTTGGGCATAAAACACCAGTGCAGTTTTGCCCACGGGGAATGGGTGAGTTGGTGAGCGATAGTGGCATCTTGAACCCAAGGTTCTGGGTTCGAGTCCTCGTAAGGAAACACACACTATATATCTTTATCACCTCCCGTGGGCCCCTCTACCCCGTGTTGAACTGGCCTGAAAGCCCGGGTGCCGTTACACATGGGACTGCGGCTAGGGGACTTCATATAGGCGCACGGTGGTGGGTGACGGCCCACCTATACCATGTAACCACTTAGGCCTAAAAACCTATTGTAAATTTTCCCCACCATTAGTGGTGGGGTGGTATGGGCTTTGGTGGGGTGAGGGGCAGGTCGCAGGGTGACGTCCCCGGGCTTTTGATTTATTGTAATTTTCTTCTTTGTGTTGTGTGCTGCTTTCACTATTTTACCAAAACTTTTTAAAATTTTATAAAATACACTAAAATAAAAATATACATTTAACAAAAATATATTAAACAATCCATCATATTCAAAACAAAATTTATCCAATGTTAATTTTTTCAATAATAATGAAAAATTTTATAATAAAATGTCATATAATTCAATTTTCTTAACATGAAACCATTTATTATTATAAAGAATAAATTTAGTTTTCTCTATAATGATTACTTTAAATGATAAAATATATAACAATATTATTAATGAATTAAATGACAATATTAAATAATTATTATCAAAAGCAACGATTAATAATTATAGAAAACCTTTACATAAAAATTTATCAAGATCAAACAGTTACATATTTTTTTTGATAAAGGTATATCACTTATTATGTTTACCTGATACCAATCATGTACTCAATATACTAGTAACATGGACTTTATTAAAATCAAGAAATAATGAATACAACATTTAATCTCTAACAGAAAATAATTTATCATATATTTATTTTAATCTATGATGAAATCTAATTAGTTATGTATTAGGTAACTTTATTCAATTATTTTCTCATATGAATGATTATAAAATTGTCATATAGTCTATATTGAAACAAACCCAATAAAACAATGACAAAAAAGTAAGATAAACTCAATAAAATAAGTAAAAAATAAATAAAACATCTATTTTAATTCTAGTCAAAGCAAAAAAGAAATAAAATATGATAAAAATTAATTTATTATCCACCACATGTAAGATTTCATACATGTAGTTTCATTATTTATTAAATATTTTGTTTTAATATTTTAAATCTAGTTAATGGAATGTATATAAGGTGTGTGTGACGGATTTTTGGGTCATGGGGATTCAAAAGACAAAATAAAATAGAAAAGTGAACATCTTGTGCATATTTCATGGTAGGTGCATGGATAGGGAAACCATGCACCAAAATTGTTCAAGACTAGGGTAAACAGAGCACATTTATGTAAAAAAATCATGGGGGAAAAGATAAATTGTGTGGTCTATGAATATATGAGTTCATTACATTTGGCACATGGTTTTTCAATCTATACAGCATCCCACTGTAAACTTGTAACGTAGACCCCTCTTGCATAGTGGCAGGCATATATTTTGGAAGACTGCGAGGCTGAATTGTGTGCCCCCTAAAAATGTGAGAAATTTTCATTTCTCCCCTGTATATTTTATGTCTTTTTCTCAATTTTCTTCCCCATGATCCTCCTATTAACTATAATGATAAAAACAAGAATCCAAATCTTTCCAAGGGTCGAAATACATCACTTCTAGGTTGTTAATAATGTCTTTGGTATGAGATGGAATCACTTTGTATGTCTAACATTCCTCTTGAATAACATTTATATATTAGGGATTGTGGATTAATTTTTCTTCCACTAAAACCACAGAAACATATTTTTTTGGGATCATTGGTTTTGGATTAAAAGGGTTGTTTTAAAAAGATCTAAGGATATGGTTAAATAAAATTCCATCTATATATTCGAGGTAGGTGGTATATATGTTCTGTCACATAGTATTGAAGTTGATTGTGCATGTGTGGTTATGATATTGTTTCACCCCTGAAGTGAAATTGAATCCTTTTTTGATATTTGGTAAAATAGTTGGATAAGTAATTAATTAATCCTTTCATGATCCATATGGGATGCATTATGAATTACTATATCGAATTAGGGAAACCCATGGGGTGTGCCATTATTTTTATCATGAAATATTTCAATGTTAAGAATTGAATTACTAGTGATAAAGTATGTACCATGATGAACATGATTATATGATAGTTGGTCTAAAATGTTAATATTGATATTTATTGTGTAGACATTAATATTAAAAATCGATTTTATGGATTATTTTGAAATGGGTTGGATGAAAATTATTGACTTTTATAAATGACTTTTAAATTTCACTTGAAATGGATAATTTGTTTAATTCATGTGAAATGATAAACATATTAAATTGGTTAATTTATGGTAATTGATGAATATATTAAATGGTACAAGGTATGGTAATTTTCTATTATTATATTGGGTTATGTCATGGAATGGGAAATTGGATGAATTGGATATGCAATGTAACTGCGAGATATTATAACTTGTTAAAGTTGAAAAGAGAAATTGGTTTCATGGAAAAAGTTATATAATTGGTAAATATGATAATGGGTTAAATAATTTTAAGGGTAAATAGTCTATTCAATATACTTTGTAAATGATCTAATGAGTTACATGTTGATGTTAATTCAGATATTTAATAATTATGATATATTAATGTTGTGTATGTTGATGTCTGTATGGTTTGTGATATGGAATATATTGTAAATAGAAAATGAAACACATGAAAATTTCATGGTATCTATGAGGTATTTTACTTTAGTATCTATACCCATGGGTCAGGTTACACATGGGATTTATACTATACCCCATAATGCATGGATTAAGAAATCGGATTGAGGCTCTATGGACCAAATGATTTCATTTTATGAGTTTATTTAAAAGAAGTCTCCATGGTAATTTTCTTTTTTGTTTGAAATATTTATTCTTAGGGAGATATGGGAAATAAATTACACTTTAGGGAACATTAAGTGACAGACATAGGCCATCGTATAAATTTAGTGAATTTCTAACCCATGGAATAATTGCTGAAAATGGAAGAAGTGATTAAATTTTTTGAAGTATATATTTTAAACTAATGTCACCTAAATTGAATTTTGTTTACATTTTAATTCATTTTATACGTCTATAGACTATCAATTTAGAGAGGATATCATGTATATTTCATTGTTGGTAGCCTATATAGTTTTACTGACACCTTGCTCGGGCCACCATTGTGTACCTGAGCAGATTTCAGTTTTGTATGTTGGTGTAAGGTTAAGGTCCCTATGTTAGGGAGTTGATTGGGGCATGTGATGTTCAAGGAAAGATGATTTAGACTTGGATTATGACCAATTTTGGGAATTATTCTATTGGTCTTTTATTTCTATTGAAATTTGATATTGTTAGCATGACACAGAAATTTATTTGTTTGTTTGTGGGATGTAACTAATTTGGGAAATGGTTACTAATGAAAGTCTCATGTTTTTTAGTTCCATTATTTTCCATTTTCACTTGATGTGGATCACTATGATAAATGGGGTATAGTATCCCACATGTTCTTTTATACCCTCATTACTAGTCGGCAACATTTGGCATATGGGGAGGTGTGCTTGAGGTCAGGTAGTGACCGAGACTGGGCCACTAGTTTTGTGGATTTGGTTTGGGGATGTTATAAATTAGTATTAGATAGGTTCATTTATGTTGTAATACAATTTGGGGATAGTTTACATGATATTAGGATGTGTACGATCTTGGTAATATTCTAATGCTTGGGAGTATCAAACTCTTGTATTGGGAAACCTCATGTTTCCAAGGTGGTATTGTTGTTCATGGTGTATGTTGTTATAGAAGAATGATATTTCACCATTGGGAGATACACTTTTTTTGTGATGTGAAATTTTATGATATTTTTCTTTTTGACAGAATTTCATGATATTTTGAATTCATGCATCATTATAATAATCTACGTATGTAATTGAGAGGTATAATGATACTCATACAATATATGGGTGTTTGGGACAAGAAATGAACAATATATTTTTTACTTTCCTATGAAATTTGAATAAAATTATCTCCAATAATATTATGAAAATGGGAAAAAGGAAATAATGATAAAGAATTATTAATGAATTGTCCCTTGTGAAAGGTTATAAATGGGTTAAAATGATGGTTGTAACATGTTTTGAAATTGTAAAGGTTAATAAGAAGAATTATTTAAGTTGTGAGTTTGGAAACGATTTTTAAATTGTTTCTAATGAAATAATTTTGAATAAAGAATTTTTTACACCATGTTATCCATTATAAGTGGTAGTTATAGATGATGGTAGTGTTGTATATGAAATGATGTATGTTGGCATTATGTGTGAGAATTGGGCGGTTTATATCTAAGGGAGCCTCCATTTATGTAAAATGCGGATTATTTATGTTATGTTATCTAATACTAATGTTTGAAATTTTAGATAAATTCCACCACGATTATGGGTGATGGTTAAGATATAATAGGATATCCCTAAGAATGAACGTCCAGAGGTGGGGCAATAAATCATAGTGGTTGAGGGTAATAGAGGGTAAGAGTAGTTCAATGGGGGATTTTCATGTTTAGTGAATTGGATAAAATGAGACCCTGGATGGGTTGTGCGGAGTATCTTTGTCCTGGATAGAGTTTCCCGGTAGTGAAAACCCATGATATTGGAGGTAAAGGGTGGACTATATTTCCGAGTGTGCAAGAGTTTGTAATATGATGGGACACATGAAATGGGTATTCCAAATGTTGTGAGTAGACCCTATGAATGGGTGGATTTTGAAGTGGGATGGAAATAGCATGTATCCCGTGTCATGATTTATGGGAAGGATAGAGGTGTGTTATGTGTTGTACCTTTGGAAATGTTATGTATTTTAGGTATTGATGTATGTTTTGATTAGATGGAATTTTTAATCCTTATTAGCTGGGATTGGGAAAATTTCATCGGGTTTTGAAATGGGATTCTTGGATCATGGTTCCATTAGTATTGGTTGGGTTTTCATCGTAATGCGACCAAAAGTAAAATATTTCATGGTGATTTTGTTTCATTGTTCTCTAAAACTAGTGAAGGAGTACCACCCACAGGAGGCGACTTGTTTGAATTTGGATGTATCTAGCCTAGTGGCATACCCTAGTGATTTGTTAATCTAAACTCAATGTTTTGAGGTTGATATTGTTTGACCCTCTAGGGTGACTAGTGAGAGGGGTCAGTCATGCTGTGAGTACAATTGTATTTTTGAGGCACTTGTGAACATTTTGGTTTCTAAAAAGGATAGTGATTTTCCTAGAAGGATAAGGGGAAAATTAAATTGTTTTGGATATGAGACTCAAATTGTGAAAATTAATAGAAATATTTAGGGAAAATTGTGGGGTGACCATAGGATGGTACTCCATGTTATATAGTTTCCTTGGAATATGTATCATGGGAGATGAATCAGAGGATGAATCATGTTATAGTGAGTATCACTGAGTTTTATTAAATGGTATTGATTGTCACTGGACTCTTTTATAGAATAATTCGAGCAATTATGGTCTATTATAAGGAAGTTTATAAAGGGAAAAATAGTGAAATACAAGAAACAATGATGTTGGAAATTCTTCATGAGAGAATGAGGATGAATATTGACTGTTAAGGAATGATGATCCAAATATTGATCAATGATACAAATATATAAGTGACACCCATGGTGATGGGTGTTCGTGTGCTTTGGATTGTTGTACGAAAGGATGTGTGGTTGGAAGGTAATGTTACGAATACCATGATCCCCATTGTGGACGAGGGACAATGATTTAGAGTCTATGTGTGAGTGGAAATTGGGACTATCCCTAATGATGTATTCTTTATTGGATATTGAGACGAGATCAGTGGATGACCAAAATGAAGCACTTTTCATTGAGGGTTTTAATGGGGATCTAGAGTTGAAAAATGAATGTGATATAAAATGATATAAAAATATGGGTACAGGTGGTTCGAGGGTTTGAAAGTGATCTCTTCCATGAAAACAATGTGGGGAAGCATTATTGTTCCAACAACCAACGTAGTTATAGATTTTTGTGTTTCAGATGTGGGTTATAAGAGCCATTCTTGACGAACATGAAAGGTGTGATGGCATTATTTCCATAAAAAGAATTGGTTAATAGATTCATGGTAGAGACTCAATAGTGGTGGTGAGATCGGTTGAAAACACCACTTGAATTGTGATGGATGGTATTTGGGGAGGTGTTTGTAGGTAGGGAAGACTGAAACCTTCAATAGGTCAAGGTTTCTAGTAGTTGGAGGTGATATCAGTGATGGATAGTTATAGATGTTTTCATCAGTTAATTCCTAGAATAATTCATTCTAGTAATGATCATGGCTAATATATTGACATCATCATGGGTATATTGATTTAGATCTGGATTTATTTCAAGCTACCTGGATTTTTATTGGTGGGTGTGGTGTTTCGTGGAGTTTACACTCCTATAATGTTATTTGTGGGAATTTATGGTGGGATATAAACCATTGAATATTATTGGACTATGTCTCTATGATGGATAAGGTATTTAAGAACATCATTGGTATCATTAAAGTAATCCTAGAGATAGGAATGGATTTTCTTTGTTTTTTTTTGGGAAAATATATGCAGCCACATCCATGTTATGGTGTTCAACTTTTAATTGATGTGTTAACCATTGATACTAGAATACCATGATGAATGAAATGGAAATTAAACTCTTATGTTGGGGAGTGGTATGCCAATCTAGGATGTGAGGATAAGAACAAGGAGTTGATGTGGAGGTCATAGAATAAAAATGTGGAACATGTGTAGTCAACACTGAATCCCTAAAAAAGGGCCAGGAGTGCCTTTAATGTGGTTGTTGAATGAATCATGTGTTGGAATTGAGATTTTGGTGCTTCTAGATGGAATTTGATATGATTATGATAGAAAAATTAATGGGCATGGTAAGGAATTACAATAATTAGTGGAAAGCGAGGTTTGGTCATTAATCCTCATCAAATATTAGCATAGAATATGGTAGCTATGATTAAGTGACAATGGAAAAACCTTATCCATGAAGGAATATTTTTGAAGTAAGTTAATGTTGTTCTAATAGAAAATATGAGTGTCTATGTTATGATTCATCTGGTTACAGATCGACTCAGCTTGGAGTAGGGGACAAGAGTGGTGATTCATGACCCCCTTCGATGGATGTTTAATAATGAAAAATAAAATTTCAAAACTTCAAAATGGGTTTTGAGTGGGGAACATGTCATATTTAGTCCATTTATGGATGTTGGAAGTGCTTGGGATAATAATTTTGATGGATGTGGGGATCATAATGATTGTTTGAAGACTACGGAATGCCTTGACAATAGATGCTGGGAGTTTTTGGAAAGGCTAGCCTGGGTGGTCTGACATGATATGGAAAAGGAATGAATATTATATTATGGGACCCATGTCTATTTTTATGTTATAAGGGGTAGTAATATTAGATGATGAAAGACAATTTGAATAAGGTCAATCTGATCGACGATTAAAATGGGTAGTGTAGGTATGCCCTTGTTGTTAGTTTTAATGGAAATGATGGGTTCCAACAATGGGTGATGAAATTATATAATATTTGGCACGATATGTTGGGAAACTCTTTAGTTATGTCATGAGAGCCAATTTTGGGTTATGGTGTGTTTAATATATAGTGTATGTTCCAACCACTAAAAGATGGTGGGGATTGCTATAGTGTATTCAAGGGAGAACCATAGTGGTAATGTGGTTCGTTGATGACACGACTGGTGTTTCAAGATGAATGGTCTTGAATAAGTACCATTCTATTTATTTGGACTTAATAATGAGATTTCAATTGAGTTTTTCTAGTTGAGATACATGAGAGTTTTTATTGTTTTCTAGTTGTCCTATTGTGGAATGGCATCCCTTGTCCTTGTGCTATGGGCCTCCATATGTCAGGAAATTTGGTTGGGATCATTGAGTGCCTTGAGAGTGTTTTTGTGTGTGTTTTGGATGTTTTGTTGAAAAATACAATGTGTTTCTTTGGGTGATTCATAGTGCAGGTCACTAATATTGTTTTTAATAAAGTGTACGATGGAACCAAAACAATGTTCCACGAGTTTAAAATATTATTGGGATAATGGGTTTCAATTAGAACTTCCAGGATAGTATGATGTTGTGTACATGGTTTTCTTGTTTCTAGATTTAGAAAGTATTTCCTTAGATTTCTAATAAAGTAATTCAGAGCAACATCTGGTTTTGAGTTTAATACATCATTTGAGTACAATCCCATTCATATTGTGGATCGTATTGGGAAATATGTTCATATAATAGTTGTTCCCTTCGTTCATATTTTTTGAAGCATGGTAAGGTTTAGGAGTAATCTTTTGAGAAGGAGTCTGATATGTGGGCCTAGTAGATTGATCACATTCCCTTGGAATATTGATGATTCATGGGAAGGGTGGATTGAGAATAATAACTTATATATTGGGTAGTTTACATGATCATGGTAGTTATGGAGGAACATTCATATTTAATTTTTTAAAAATTTCTTATATTTTAGAAATGTAATGTTTAGAAAGTGCGATGGGAGTCTCATGGATGTCCCGGAGGGTAGGAAATAATGTAAAACATAAAATTGATCATTCAGCGAATGTTTCATGGTGTGTTTATGGTTAGATAAATGGTGTTCCTAAACTATACAATTTGGGGGTAAAGTGTGCATGGTTATGTAAACCATGTTAGGGGGAAATCCTACCCTTGAAACTTGGATATATCCATTGAACATAGTCGGAACAAGGATTATCAAATCATGAAGTATCCAATGGTAAACATGTGACTTGTACCACCCATGAATAGTGGTTGGCTCACGATAAGAAAAATATTTTTCAGACAGTGCGACCAAACATTGTGCCCCTTTGAAAAGTCGAATATTAACACCTAGTGATATTTCTTTTATTTCACTCTATTTTCTTCCACATTCACCTCAATGTATTTCCAGTGGAGAACCTATTCCCCCTAATATTCCTATGGGTTGGTTTCTATCATCTCTAGTCTATTTATATTTTCATTGGTCATGGATTGATGCTCTGGGAATGTATAATTCTCCTCTTGTTTTAAATATCCAGACTAGAGATTTTGGTTTCACTATTATTATTTTGAATCCCTATAACCAAATTGTTCTAGATGATAATTTTTTGGGGAATTAAAGGGTTACTTAATCCATGTATAATGGTATGGATAAGTGTGTGGTAGTATACATATTTACTATAGGTTTTCATCATGTTCTATCCAATAGTTATGAAGTTCATTTTCCATGTGTGGTTGTGTCATTGCTACACACTTATTATGTAATTGTTTCCATTAGTGGTATTTTGTAAAATTTGTTACTAAATGATGAAATAGACATTTCATGATACCTATGGGATTCATTGAGACTTATCAGACGAATTGAGGGATACCCTTGGGGTGTGCACACATTTTTGAAATGGAAAATTTCAATGTTAAACATGGAACTGACTAGTGGTAAAGTATAGACAATGAGGTAAAAATTGATAAGTTAGTTGAGATGAAATGGGAATATTTATTATTGTTTATAGGACTTGATAAATTCATATGGGTTTCTTTGGATTATTATGAAATTGGTTTGATGAAATAAAGTGTTTGTGAAAAATCAAATATGAAATATCGAAGAAACTCATAAGTTGGTTAATTATGGTGAAATAATGAACATGTTAAATGGGTTAATTTATGAGTTTTTATGAATTTGTTTAATGGTACAAGTTATGAGATTTATTTATTATGATAATGGGTTAATTCATGATAATTAAAAATTGTTTTAATGAGATATGAAATGTAATTGGTAAATATGAAATTGTTTTATGAAATTAGAATGGTAAATGGGTTGAATGGGATTAGAAATGTAATTTTTAAATATGATAGTAGGTTATGGAATGAGTATGATAACTGAATTAAATGAGATATACAATGTATTGGGAGAATGTGGCAATGGGTTAAGGATTTATGTAAATTATCATGTTGAATATTAATGATATGTGAATATTATATCTGTTGATATTTGTATGGTTTGTGATTTTGTATATTTGGTAAATTGATAAACAAGAATGTGAAAATTGGTTGGTATTTGTGAGGAAATAGACATGAGGATATACCCCTAAGGGTCTAGTTAGAAAGGGGGTATGAACCCCACCCTATAATACAGTGATTATGGAAGGAGGATGAGGTTGTATGCCCTAAACTATTGCATTCGATGAGACTAATTGGGCTGAGGCTCCATGGAAATTATATAGTATTTGTTTCTAAATTGTTTATCCCTAGTGATATAGGGATCTTTAATTACTCCATTATGCATAGTAAATGAATGTCTTAGACTACTGTGTAATTGATTCAAATCCCTAACCAATGGAACAAGTGATGAAAATGGATTAGTTGATTAAAATTGATTAAGTGGATATTTTTCTATGAATGGAACCCCAGTTGTATTTTTTTTACCTTGTTATTTGTTTAGTACATGAAATCTCTATCTGTTTAGATTTTATATTTTGTAGACACCATTAGTGGTGACCTAATGAGATATACTAACACCTTGGTTGGGCTGCCAATGGAAACTCAAGCAGATTTCATGGTTACATCTCAGTATAAGTTAAATTGCCTTATTATAGTGAGTTTAATGGTGGAATGGGATGTTCATAGATGGGGGATTTATACATAGAGACATGACCAAATTTGTGGATTATATTACTAGTCGTTATTTTGATTTTTTGTCACTTTTTAAAATTGTTATCATGACGTGGAATATTTATTGTATGGTTTTGGGTTGAACCCAGTTTTAGGAAATTGTTAGTAATGTATGTTTTTGGTTAAATATTTTTTGTTTTGATTATTTCTCATTATTTTATGTTTTGGATATCTTTGATAAACATGGTATAATCTCCCCACATATTCTTCTAGACACTGACTACTAGTTATAAACCTCTAGAATATGGGGAGGTAGGCCTAAGGTCATGTTGTGACATGACACAAGGCACTAGTTTAGTGGATTATTGGATGTGGATGTCACACCTCAAGTGATCCAATTAAAAATCACATTATTTTTTAGGGTTTCTCTATGCCTTGGTGATACACATAAAATTCATAAATTGATATAAGACCACATAATAACATATATAATGGAAAGGGGACAAAAATATCAGAAAACTAAGGTTGATGATTGGAATTATATAAATAGGATGATCCCACTTTGAAATTTAGTAAGATGGGGGACACCCAAGGATAAATAATATGGATGGTGTCATGTTTCTCTAGTGAAATTTGGAAGAATAAATTAATGAGAGATGAGTAAAAATCATGAAATGAAATAAAGTTCAATTAAGGGAAAAGAATTAGAATTGTTTTAAAACTGGATTGGAAAATCATCGATAGATAATCCCAAAATCATTTAGATTAGAATAGTTACATCAGATCATTTATAAATAAATTTATCACAATCCTAAAAATATTGAAACAATGTATTGTTTTTTCAACACCTAACATTTATAAAACTTCACATAATTAAAATTCAATAATTTAATTCCCACATTAATCATTACTTTAAAAATATTATGAATGATCATTCATCTTCCACAAATCAATCATATTTTTTTCCCTCAAATTACAAATCCAAAATATTAATTAATTAAATTAAAAAACAAACAACATTGTTAGGTACAACAATTTTTTTAATATATATCATCATTGGGTTCCATCCAGATATTTGAATGGTAAATATTATTATATAATCATTCCACCAAGGGAGGATTATTACCTCAATTTTATCAAATATAGTGGGAGAATAGAATTTTAATATCCTCTAGCATATTAATACCCTATTTTAATTTTTCGTTTATCTAATGGCTATAATAAATGATATGAATTTGATATTCCAGTTTCACTTATTGACTATTCTTCAAAAATAGTTTTTAATCATTGTATCATGGGAAATAACTATAGAGAGATATGCATCATGATATTTCACTACATCGCTTATATAGACATTAAAATATTATCGATGGAATTTTTATATATTAATTAATAAAAGTAGGGTGATATTATTCAAATATTTACCATATTGAGTATTAAATAATTCTATTTTACATACATTGATGTATTTTGATAGATAAAATTGAAATTTTTATCACATAATAGAAGAGGTAAAGACCAAATGATTTTTATTTAAAATATATTCACCACTATGACCAATGGACCCTAAATATATCATTTATTATAATTAAAATTTTACTTCATTATATTATTCAACTAAAATTTCTCTTAATGGTTCAAGTTCATCATATAACACATATAATATATATAGAAATGTTAAATATTTTTCATCATCCAAATAACCCATATTTATCATAGAAATTAATGAAATATATAATATCTTCTGTAAATAAATAAACCAATACTTATTGATATATACAAGAATTTTTTTATATATGGATACTATAGTTCTCATATATAGAAAATAACAATAATGAATCTTATAAATAATATTTATTAATTACTGTTGAGAAACCCATATAATTTATCTGAGGGAATTAAGTATTTTTTAATTCTAAAAAACCTATTCAGTAAAACTTTTACATTTGGTTCATGTTCAATTATCCTTGAAAAGTTTGATCTAAAATTATACCTTTTTATAGAATTATACATTGTGTTAATTTCTATATAATGATAATGAATAGTGTAGACATAGATTTTTTGTCTCTTTACCCATTACCTTTTCCTTATGTTTCACTGTTTCTTTTTTAAAATATATTTATTACATTACCAGTTTATATATATACATTTATATCACATATATAATTATAAATATAGAAATACCAAATAATTAGATTAAATATCCCTAATTCAATAACCAAATACTAAGGAGGGGAATTCTAGTAATGGTATGCAATTTAAAAACTGCATGTTCTTTCACATTATCCATCAATATCATGAAAAAACCAATCCATTTGATTGATTTATTATTACATAATAAAAATAACATTGTAGCAATAGTTTAATTTCAGTATGGGAACACTAATCTTAATCTCTTGAACTGTTTATTCAAACTCATTAAAATATATAAATTAAACCCCTTTTATGTTTTAATAGTTATTGTATTGTTCTATCGTGAATTTATATAGAGAAATAATCATGGTGGGTCCCAGATTATTTTTCATTTTATGCCATTGACTATTAATTAATTACATTATTCCTTGATTGTTCGATAAATTCCTCCTCAGTTGATTTTACACTATTTTAAAATGATACATCCATGAATCATAACTCATTGTTTTTAGCATGGTACATAATTATTCTTCCTTGAAATTTGATGTAATATATTATGATGTTATTAAGGATGATCTTGAAATTTTTAATTCATAATGATACATAGAATCTAAACTATCATGAACTATTTTATGTAATTTCCATAACATGTTTTCATAAATCCACAAACATAAGATATTATTTCCTGAATCGAATGGAAATTACTAATAGTTCCTAGAATATATATATTTGTTGACACATAATTCAAGATACATTCTTTTATTATATTTAGTTTATGATATATATTTCATATGTCAATCATTAGTAAATATAGAAAATAATATTATTGATAAAATATATCATCAACTATTATAATAGGATATGTATTTATAATCAAAATATTGTTGAGATCATAAAACACAATATATCTATGTTATATCAAGCACTATTTGTTAAAAAATAAACCGGATAATTCCAATTATTGATACATAGATGTATCCAAACCATTTTCATGAAATCATTCAATTGCTGCCTCAGTTCATCCATTTATACATGTTATATACAATATGATTCATTATGTTTATATTGAAAAAGGAATATAATTTAAAAAATATATTTCTAATCAGTTAGAGATCCATGAAACTAATATAGAAATATATATATATATATTAGTATTCATATAGTAAATCCTATATATTTATTATATCAATTTTATCTTTTATTTTAATGATAAATTTTACACTTTACTTTAGTACCAAAACATATAAATTATAAGAATATATTTTCATACTTATATATATGTTTAGATAATATTTATATCTTGTTTTATTCCATGAATATAAACCATATTGTGAAAGGTTTGTTTGGTTAAATGAGATGTTATCCAACTTATACCAAAGATAGTGTCAAGGTTAATTATGTAATGAAATGTTAAATTTAAAAGTGACACTTCCCTAGAAATAATTATAGAAAATTACTTAAGAAATTGTATTGAAATGCTTACTCCATTAACTGTTATTTATGATAAATAAAAATATTACCTTTTGTGGTAAATTTATATACAAAATCCACACACATAGTACGAACTAATTGATATTTCTTCAATAATATAAATCCGAAGAATTAATTCTGTAGATATATATAAAATTTTATTGAATATTATTTAGAAAAATCATATAATATTTAATTATTGAATATACATAATCATAACGTTAATGTTTATTTGGTTGAGAAAGACGATTCCTGTATTAAATCATTTATTTGGATAAATGATTCAATAAATTTTCAAACTTATTATATTTGAATCACTAAAACATTGGTAGAGTATATTGAAATGATCTTTTTAATCTTCATGGTCTCCAAAAAATAATCAATTGTGAAATATATTTTCCCCCATTGATCAAATTGTTGAGAATGATTTCTACTCTCCCCAAAAATTTATCATCTCCCAAATCCTTGAAAATAAGTTCTTAATTTAGTAATTAAAAATCACTAATAAATAGGATATTGAAATGAATTCCAATTATTCTATATATTTAATTTGATTATACTATGATTCTCATATTTTCTATTATTTAAAATAAACCCACAAAACTATTATTTATTTAAAAAATCCATCTTAACATTCTTAGAAAATAAAAATACATTATAATTTTTTAAATCATACAATACCAATACCTACATAATAAATGACTATAATCCATCATAAAATATATAAATTTGTTTGATCAAGATAAAACTAAAACATAAGGCATACTTTTAAAAAAAATTAATGTTTCAATTATGTTATATGACACATTCATTACCGTTTTATTTCTTCTCTTGGAATCACCACTCAAATTAATTCATTCTACATGTGGATAATATTTATCAAAGAATAAACCTGGGAATAGAACATCAATATTGATATGGTTTTTTATTCATTCATTATACTCGTTTTTAGTGTCCACAATTGGGTTTATACTCCCTCAAATGGATTTATTTCAATAATTTTCTTTTTTATCACATTGAATTATTCTAATAATATTATCTTATACCATAAAGATATCCAATATTTATACACATGTTGATTGAATGAAAAAATATTTTTGGTAGGTCATTAATTCATGAAATTTTTAATTATTCATATTCTGTGATATAGTGAAAAAATATGTTATTGATTTTTATTAGTACTATCCTTAATATGAATAATTTGACCATTCATTTCATGATATTTTTATCAATTTCACTTATTAAATTTTTCCTATCTTTTTGATAATCATGACAATGGCCATTATATCTATAAAGAATGTTCCAATTGATAAATAAATTTTCAATAGATATATTATAGAAAAATTATGCTAATTTCCTCATCCTATATAATATAACTCCACAAAAATAGTGTTTAAATACAATGATTAAATAAATATGTTAATACATTTTATACAAGTAGTAGTTTCATTGAATTCATGGATTTATATAGATGTTTTAATTAAAAATCTAAATAACAACTATAATCTTCTATAATACTATTTATGAAATGCTAGACCCACTGAACCAGATCTAGTGATATAAAATTGTGGCATTTATAATAATAATTATTTCATTACCTACAAATGACCCCATAAAATCATATGTTCAGTGGAATTTAAAATTAATAAAATATTACACAATGGAATAATTACCACATAATACTTGGGTCTTTACATAAATTTAAAGGGAACAACAAAAACATGATATCAAATCAAGAAATATACCACCATTTCTCAGATTTATGTTCATGAACAGATCATAAAACAAATAAATTATCCAAATAATAATTTTAGATGTGTAAATTCATCATAAAGCAATGTTATTAACCTGTTACCAAAATACCACCAACGAAATCACTACCCAACAAACAATTGTATCATAATGGGATCCATTGACATGAATAACAACATATTTCATTATTTCCTAATTATAAACTCAAACTTTTTATCATTATAGATGAATCATTAACTCTTGAATAAGTGGTTTATCTAATTCTATGATCATATATCTTGTAATATATATAATATTAATTAAAATACTTGAAAAACATATATTATGGAATAATTTATATCAGTATGATAATTTATTAAATTATCATTTTTTATCCATGAAAAAATATGTTCTTGTAATGCTATGAATTACATACAAATATTAA
This sequence comes from Viscum album, assembly GCA_963277665.1. Lineage (NCBI taxonomy): Eukaryota > Viridiplantae > Streptophyta > Magnoliopsida > Santalales > Viscaceae > Viscum > Viscum album. The sequence goes on along the minus strand of OY728153.1, from coordinate 368,626,390 downwards.
AAAATATATAACAATACGAATACAGTTAAATAAAATATATAAAACTCTATTCACAAAAAAGGGTATGTGATAACGGTAATCCCAATTATTTAATGTTATTTTGAATGGGTCTTATGAATATGTTAAAATTTTTGAAGTTAATCATATCTTAATGGGAATAAAATTTTTAAGAGATTTTTTGTATAATTAAATACCAATGTAATAATTCATAATTAAATTATAAAAATAAGTGTACGTAATGAATATATTTTATTTTTGTTAAGGATAAAAAATCATAACGATATGAATTTTTCTATTGTAAAAATTGATACCGTGATATAACCTATGTAATTATATAATTAGTTATCTTATATTTTTACTTTTGTACATCTTTCATATATTATATATCTGTTTTATAATGATTTATTATTATTTTTAATTATATATACAATTTTAATTCATTATTTGAGAACCCATAGAAAATAGAAAGGATAAATAATTTAATGATGGTAGGAAAGGATTGGATTTTTTTATTTAACAGATACACCATTAATATTGATAAATAATTTCCCATAATTATTATGCGGATTTTTTAATTGATATTTATCATTAGTTGGGACGTAAGAACTAGCTTTAGAGAAATTCCAATTGTTAAATAATTTAAAAATATGTTTCTATTATATCATATAATTTATAACTATCCCAAATTAATTTTTTTTTATTATGTGTGGGATATAAGGGATATTCTTATTTTCCTAAACCTTGAAATATATCCTTCAAAATGACCCTTAATAGAGGATCACATGTTGTAAAAATTACAGGAGAGACAACATGATCATACATTTACTAAATTGTAATTAATATATGAGAAATATGTCTAATTGGATTGTTTTGAGGGCCAATAAAATATTATTTACAATATTAAAATAAATAAATAAATAAAAGTTCATAAAAATGGAATTTATTTGGTATGTATAATGTTTATACATGATGATATTTTTCATGAAATATAACCCACATACCTCATGTTCAATTTTATTTCATAACGGTCAATTATATATTATTTTTATATATATTAAAACCAACAACTAACATTGAGGTTATTATTAACCCTATTCTAAAACAAAAAATCATGGAATGTTTATTTTTTATCTATTATATTATGTCTTTTTAATGTATTTGTAAAACCTTTGAAATTAATATGTTATAAACCAGATGTAAACCATAATATTTAACTTGTTTTTAAATTATTTTTGTAGTTATATTTTTAATTTTTAATTTCTCATTTTATAATTTCATTTTGGGGGCTTTCTACTACAGTTTCACACATTCCGAGGATCAATTTTTTGGGTACCCATATATGTAATGATTCAAACTTCCATTCATCTTTTTAAATGTTTTTCTAATCATTCAGTTTTTGTGGATAAACTAATTTGATCAATTAAATATGATTACAAACATGAAATATTACATTTATAGTAAGATAAAATTATATCAATGTAAATATTATTACAAAAAATATATTATCATCATGTGTTTCCATTCTATAATGGGGTTTTTAGATTACACAAAATGCATGAATCCCTATGGTCATTTTTGAATCACTTATTCTTTCAAAATAAAACTCATTATTTATCGTAATATAATATTATAATCACAATGTTTTAGGTGTAAAAGATGAATTATTTAATATTAATAACCCATTATCATCATTTAAAAATGGATAAACATCAATGGATTCCCTTATTTCATTCACGATAGATGGTCATAATAATTTTTTCAGTTAAATTTAATCCCCTCTCATAAATAAAAATTTACATGATCCTGTCTACCAATTTTATATAATCCTTTCAATTTTATGAATATAAATATGGTTTCAATTAAATTATATAAGGATTCATTAGTAGATGACTATGGATTTTTAATAGTACATTCATTATGATAAAAATATTATATTAATTAATTATAACATATCCACATGATTGAATTTTAATGTAGTGATCAATATATAAAATATAATTTATTATTTATGTTTAAAACAACTAGAGTATTAATAATTTATTTCTACTCATTAATTTTTCCCTTTTATAATAAATTAAATAAATGTAAGTATTTCACCCAAATAAATAACACCATATTGAATTGAATTATAATATTATGGTGAAATTTGGAATACATCACTTTATAAATCATCTAAAAAAATTACTACATGTGTAATAGAAAATATTTTTTCAAATTAAATCAATTTAGTAACAATTTTTACGATATTTATATATAAATTTAGATTTATTTATTCCCTATATTATATTTCAATCATTATTTTATGGCCATTTTCACATTTTCTTTCACTAATAATAGTAAAAACTGATTTTTTAAAATATATATTTTTTAAAAATAATATTTGAATTTCTCAATATCAATTAATATATGATCATTAATTAATAATAAATTCATTTAAAACAACCCTAGAGATTCATATATAATTTCATACAATGATTTGGGATATTGATGCTCATTTGGTAATGATTATTGTATAATCAATTATTCAGTAACCCCATGAGGGTTTAATAGAATATAGTTAAACTAATCATTATATTGTAAGAATATCTACAAATAATAAAAACATAATTATTTTCATATCACAAATGTGGTTTAGAAACCATGGTTTGACTAATATTTAATCCATGAAAACACCATTAAATTAAGGTTGGGTTTAATCTCCCTCCAGTAAAAGTGTATAGGTCTTAAAAGTTGTGACCCAATAAATATCATAATTTGTAACTTATTGTATGAACCACTATGAAACCATAGGGAATCATTGAGGACATTATCAATCATAGGTATTTTACTTCCTCTTTCAATAATATATCCATGTTATAGAAATATTATCTACCTTCCATAATGAAAGGTGTTCCAAACATAACAAACATTCAAGAGAAGTTATTCCATGGGTCCCAAAATAATTCTATTCTTATATAAATATCTTTATATTGGAAATAAAAAATATATTCCTATTATGAATTTTGAGATATATTTTATGAAATTTTGAGATTTTTTGACTAACTGAAGAATAATGACATTCTATTACTTTAATAATTCAATATGACACTTATACCCATGGATCATGGTATGGTTAGTCATTTTGTTGATTGAAATATTATTTTAAAATTTTCACATGAACACTATGAATAAAATTTTAATGTATTTTCAAAAAATATTTCTCCTTACTATTTAATTCTTTCTATAATATGGGCTATTTGGAGTTCTGTTTTTATTATTATGGTTATAATAATTGAACATTTTAATGATGATTTTGGTATTGATCTTGTGGTATATGTAAAATATTTATTTTATCCCCAGTGTAATAAACTACAAAAATAATGTGTGAGGAAAACGTTATATAATTATTCTATGCACAATAGAAATCCATTGTAACCACCACTCCCAAATGAGGACCACTTGCTAGTCGGTGCACCCAGTTCGGTGGTGCATTAAATGTACCCCATTTGTATTATATGTATGATTTTTATAACTTTTATAATATAAAACTAAAACCCCCATGTAATTTTTATAAATGGATACATTCTCTCTTGAAACTTTACCTAACTCACACATATCCCCTTGGACCCTCAACCATTTATTGATCTAGTGATTTTTGACTAGTTAGTTATTCTTAGATAGATAAAAATTTCCACTTATTATTTATTGTATAATAATATCTATATATATATGTATGATATTTGTTTTTCTTTATGAACCATGAAACAATTCTTATATTATTTATATATCACTGTCATGCCTAGTGTTTTTATTTTATTCATGACTAAACCAAGACATACCTTTGATAACATCCATTGAGTGGAAAAGTGTTTAAAAATCCTCTTCATAGATGCCTTAATGGTGGAATCTCATTGATATTTACTTTATCAATTGATGAATTCATGGGACACATGTGGTGAAAATGACATGTAATGAAGAAATATATTTAATGAAGATTGAATCCAATATAATGTTGTATGTTTCCATTAATTTTTCAATGATCAATAATATTGAGGTCAAATTATTCTTGAATTGTTTCTAAAATATTTTTATGGTTATTTATTGGCGATGTATTGAATAAAAATGGATATAATTGAGCCCCTCATTTATTTTTGTAGGGAAATACCTGATTCATTTATTAACAGATAATGAATCTGATTATTTTTCGAATTCCATCAATTAACATAACATGGAAGTGGTTCCACTTATGAACTCGTTAAGGTATGGTATTCTATAATGAAGTCCACTACAATATGTTTTCTTGATTCTATATTCTAAAAACGTAACTTTGAACTAGAACTGGATCTAAACATTCCCTTTTTGAGAGAAATATTATTATTATGTAACATTGTTCGATCATTAATTCCTTCATAAACCTCTGAGTTTATAATCAATGAATTTAGGGTAAAAAGTTAAATACCTTGAGGGGACATGAATATTATCATTAGTAATATATGACTTTTTTTTTGATATTATGTATAGTATGTTGTGTTTGATTACATGTGAGGGTTTATTATATTTTTTTTTCCTAGTCATGATATTTCACAACTGCATTTTTATATTAGGAAATGCTTCATTTTTCGTGAACTTGGTATATGATAAGTTATTAGACTATATATTGAACCAAAGTGGTAGGTGGATCCATTACTAATTTTTGGAACTAGATGGGGTTTGTTATAATACTGTATTTTATAATGAATAGACTATTATGAATGATGGGGCATAATGGCCTTATACAACCTAACATATTGGAATGCTGATCCATGTGATCTGACTCATGAGGTGACAAGACGGATGGTGTCCTATTGAACTCGCCCAATAGATAAAAATAGTGAATGCTGACCTATCATTTATTGAATTATAGGACTTTGTCCATTACTGCTATTAATCAGAAACGAGGTCTACTCATATAAATGTTACGTTTCTATGACCACTCATTTTGCTTTATTGTTTGTATCCAAATGTTGTACAGTCGGGTTCATAGTGTCTTGGTTAGTTCATAGAAACATAATATTATTTGATACCTATAAAATATATTCTTTTATTTTATGTTATTCACTATTATACATGTTCCCATATTTTAAGGATGAATTGGATGTTCTTGAATTGTTTTAATTATCACACTATATATAGTAATTTCAATGAACATGTATACATCATGTACAAAGATATAGGTAAGGTAAAGGGGCCCAAGAGAGATGATTGATCCAAGGAGGATGGTGCTGAGAGAGTTTTTGGGAATTCCTATGGTGGATAATATTATTTATATTTTACATTCAATTTATATATTATGTTTTCCTTTTCACATTAGGATAATTGATTAAAAATTTATTTGATTGCATTACAAATGTTATATTTTCAAAATCATTACAATGATTAATATATTTTACTTTATTATTATAAATTTAACTACATGTTAATGTGTTTATAGTCACCCAACTAAAAGATTTTGACTCTCTTTTTTATTTAGTAATCTCTTGTGTACAAATAGGAATGCATGAGGTCTTGTGACTCTCTAAAAAGTATCTCACCATTCGGGTCAGGGTGTTACAAATTGGAATTAGAATGAAAAATTCTTTTATTTCTTGACAAACCTATGACATGGTAGAATGTGGATAGTTTTGAGTAAATAAGGTAGGGTATTTTTCATGTTCCTAGAGAAGTAATGTTTAATAGAACTCATAGTTATCATTGAGAAGATTTATCTTATCATTTTACGGAATTTTGAGAACATCCATCTGTTATAACATTTAATGTAGTATGATATTACATATATTTATATATATCTTTATTTTTTTATTCTTCACATTAGTTATTTAATTTATTATTATGAGGGTTGTATCTTGAATTTTTGGTAGACTCCTGGTAGAACCTTGGAGTGCTCTTATATACTGGTTAGTATCATACTTTAGTGTTGAAAATGTTTCCTCCACATTTCAAAAATTTCACCTCAACGATGCCAGAGTGGATAAGTGGGTAGAGAAGGATAGAACTCACAAATGATAGAGGATGTTTTATTATTTCCATCAGCTGTCTAAAATACTTATTCATAACCTGATCTAGTAGATCAAGAAGAAGGACAACTCCATCTAGATATTTCTTTACTATTTACTATTCAAGAATGGGGCACTACCATGGCTATAGTTGACTGTTCCTCAAAAGTTCAACTCTATAATCCTTTGTTTTTCAATGTATCTTGGGTACCTCAAAATACAAATGATCTGAAACTATTATAGAGAGTATCTTCATCATGAATGAGACCCTAGAAAAAAAGTTTAATCTTATGGACATTATGATCAAAGGTTTTATTTGAATCTAGTGGGACACTATTCTTTAAGAATGAATATTTGTGGGTCTCATGTGGGTCAATTTATATGACCTTTTATTTGATGGTATATTCTGATAAATAATGAAAATTTGATGATTTTGATAGTTTATTACTATTTTGTAGGGGATGAGGACAATTCCTTTTTAACTCGTCTCATTTCATAAAGAAACTTCTAATCACTCATATTTTGGGGGACGATGAACTACGAAAATATATGAATTTAATGAGTGATCAAAAATAGTTGTTGATATACCAGGTTAGGAACATCATTATACAGATATATACTCAATGCCTCCATGATTCTATAGGACCAACTAATTAAAAATGGATTATTGGATGATAGATTTATAGGTATTATTCCAGAATTCAGTTTCCTTCCTATGTACACATCCCTTATAAGTAAAATGAAGGATTACTATTCATGATTGAGTGTTGGAAAAACATTATTAGTGAGTAAAATATCTTCACCGCCATAAAAGGGGAAGGGAGGTCCATAGTTTTTCAAATAGGTAAATTGGGGGAATTATCATAGTGTATTCCCAAAGACCACATATCTAGTGTAACCATTGTATATAGATAAAGAATCTATAACTTTTCTAGTAAAAGGATTCTCAAATGGGGAATCATGTGGGTGTATATCAATAACACTCATCATGTCATTAGATAAAAATATGTCCCCGCCTATAGCTTCTTTCCCCTCAAATGATGATGACTCAAGTGGATCAGTCATATTAACAACATGTCTATATAGATGACTCATTATATGATTACATTGTGGATCAAAAAAAGGAAGATTTAAGTAAAAGACTCTATAATATATGAGCTATTATTTTGATCAACTCTACATTATCATCTTCATAGTCTAATATAAGTGACTCAAATTCCTTAATATCTTCAAATTTTATTGTTATACTTGATTAAAAGTCATGTTTTATTCTGAGTTATATTCTCTTGTTGTAGTGTCATGTATGAAAGAAAGCCACCATAAATACTGCCTAATGTATCCTATAATCCTTTCCAGTTGTGATAATCAATGTGAATTATTATATTAGAGGCAATGATATAATATGGGATCCTCACTATGGACTGAATGAATAGATTCTATGAAGAAAATTATTACCATTTAATATGAGTATCATTATTTTCATTTAAGGGAATGAATTATGTGATAACTATAGAATGGTAATTGGGATCTGTTATAGTTGGCCTCGACTTGAGTCATATCTGGATGATAATGACATAAATTATTGGCTAGGAACACTCTATAGGATTAGTGACAACCAAATTTCGTTATTTTAGTCAGTAAACTCTATAAGGACTTTTTTATAAGACATCATATGATTGAACCCTAATATATTAATTTTAAATGAGATAGATATCATTTCAGGTGTTTATCCCATTTTGATACCCCCTTATCATATAGTGTTGTCCAATTTGTGGGATATCAGGCTTTATTTAGTTGACATTGATCATGAGGGATTTATCTGGATGATTACTTCATCTTGAGGTGGATGAGATTTTTATAAGATAAAAGATGTAATTTATTTACTTTAAATAGACTATGTGAAGCTTATAACAATGGATACTGAGGAATAGATATTCTTGTAAAATAAATAACAAACTTTTTTATCATTTATTAGTATCCTTATGGTTATCTATGATTGATCTTGGATTGGGATATCTCTAGTTTCATGTTGAAGAGGAGGAAATCTAAAAGATAGTGTATCATATTAGGCATGGTCTATATGATTACACAGTTATACCATTTAGAATAATGAATGAATTGATAGTGTTTATAGATCACATGATAAATATCTACTACCCTTATGAAAACATGATTATCATGGTGTTCAATGAAGATACACTAAATAACATGATGACCATAAAGAATCAATCCATATATCGTTAGATCTCAATGACTATTCGTCGAGAACATCGACTATATACCACGTTATATAAGTTTAACTAATAGATTTACGAGATATAATTTGTGGGTCATGTGGTTTCTAAGATAGGATTATCTATGGACATGGAGAATGTGTTAAAGTTGATATACATGAAAAATTCCAAAAATAATTCTGATATCAAGAGATTCCTAGGTTTGAAATAATATTTTCATTTGTATAAATTACATATCTCATATATAAAAACCAATGAATATATTAGCAATAAAGAATGTGCAGTTCCAATGGAAAGACTAGTGTGAGAAGGTGTTTCTTGAGCAGAAATGGGGGTTGAATACCATTCCAATATTGATTCTTCCAGAGTCGGGGATCAGTTATATTATGTACTATAGTGCATCAGGAATTGGTTTAAAAGTAGTACCGGTACAAAGGGAGTATTTATTAGCTTATGGTTCATTATATTTGTTACCCATGAGTGGAAATATCATAATCATGGCATGGAGATATAATTCACGATATGCGATTTTATGTGTTGGTGAAATTTTCTCTTTGATGTGAGGATTATTGTTTAGATGGGCCACAATACACTTCATTATATCGTCATACAATGGGACACTAATATTATACCAAAGAACTGTGTATAATATAAATTTATTTATGAGTTAATGATGTTATAGGCAATAGGTATGTGTAATTTCATTCTAAATTCCCTTAGTTATATGAAGCATCTTACATTACAGCTTGGTGAAAATCCATTAGAGGGAAAATGGCACCAGAAAACATATTATGTGTTTGGGAGATATATGATTATAAATAATAGGTTTCGATGAAATATACCACATTGGTTGTACAATATTATCATGTATAGTCGAAACGAGTTATCCAAAAGACTGTCCCACAGTGTGGTTTGATGTGGGAATAGATAGATGACGATGACAGATACTTGGATAGTCATTGGAGAAAAATGATATGATAATTTTTTAAATGGGGAATTGAAGTTCTTTCTTTAATCAATGATGTTATTATGAGAGACATAAATACATTTATGTGAGTGTTATATCCTTCATCAACAATAATGTACCACAATTTTAGCCATTTATTTTGGTGGTCAGTGATATAGAGGTACAAGTCTACGTTTTTTTCCTGATGCCTTACCTAATAGAGGGTAAAGTCCATGTACTATAATTATGGTGATTTTATTAATCAACATATTTCTCCTATTTTGATGTGTGATTATTTCATGATAGACAGAGATTTGGTTTTATCTAGAACACATTGGATTCATTATGCAATCAAGTAGATTGTCGATAATCTAGTGAAAGATACTCATATTGTAACATCCCAAGTATGTAAACAATAATATATTTTAATATCTATGTCTATTTATGAAATGGATAGTGTTTTAGAGGCTTAAAAGGAGAATAAATCCAATCTTAATCATATAATACTCTAATATTATTAAAAGATTGTTTTACCGCCTTTTGATGGAAAATCATTCTTAAATCTTTCTTTTGACAGTTTTATAAGCTCTATTTGTCAAAATAAACTTATTAATCTAATTTAATTATATTGTTAGATTATCTATTTATTTGGTTTTAAAGTGTAATTAGTATATATTTTAACCATTTAATCCAATGGTGGTCATTATAATTAATTTCACTTTGAAATTGGACATAAACAATTGACAATCTTTTGATAGATATTGTTTTTTAAGAACACCCAATTTGTTTTGACAGCGGGAATTAACTATATAATTTATTATTGAATCTAATATGTTTTGAATTTGGTAAAATAGATATAATTTTTGAATTTTTAATATCAAATAGATCTTAGGGTGAATGTTTGGTATTTTTCTGATAATGTTCATTTTTTAATGAATAGCGAAAATTCATCATTTTAATTCAAAACTGCCTTTTCATCCAATTTATTTATATAGTTATATTGCCATTTTAATTGGATTTAATGTTTATGATAATTATGATTTTATTATTTAATTTTATTTTGGTCATTGGATGTAATTTCACTTTTAAATTGGATGCAAAAACAAAACAATTTTTTGATATATTTTTCTTCTTAAAAACTCTTTGGTTTTGACAATGGGAATTATTTTTTAAAATTAATTACTGAAATTTCTTTGTTTGGAATTGGAAAAAATATATTCCATATTTATAATCATAAGGTACAAATTATGTAATTAAGATTCTTTTGTTTTTGGTCATTATGAATAGTAACGACGATAATTATCTTTAATTAACGCGATTAATTAGTAATCAGGTAGTTAAGGGTAATACAGTAATATCATAAAAATATAAAATGACCCCAAAATGTGTCAAATTACTTTTTTTTAAGTCATTTCCAACCATGGGAAGCATTTTATGTAACTTTAGGGCCAATGGACTCACATGGGTGTGATAGTGACATTTATGACATCATTTTTAAAAAGAAGAGAAATACAACAAAGGTTTGTATATCCTATGTAAAAAAATATAATTTTTTTTAAATAAATGACATCTTATACTGTAAATAATAATTGGAAGGATAAGGATATTTCTTACATCATGGTATTTTTTTATAATTTTTAGACATTAAATAAATAAATTTATTTATGACACCATGATAATGCAGTGATTACCTCATTAATGAACGATTTAAATAAAATAACAATATAAGGTAACATTAAAGACAAAAACGTGTCTAAAAACAATTGGATGGGTGGATTTATAATCCATATCACCTTATCCTCAAAATATATCATTGGGAAACCTTTAAAATCTGAAAACCGTTTTATTATAAAGTAACATTTCAAGACCTTCCAAAAGAGACCCTCATATCTCTTATAAAAGGCCCCCACATCTACCCCCTTACCCAAACATCTCAAGCCCTTGGATCAACCAAAATATGCGCATATTATCTCTCAAAATACCTCTCCTACTCCTAGAAGCCTCACATTGGGCATAAGTCTTTCTAAGGAAGCCTTTCGCTCAAATAAAATAGAGTTACCCGTGTTAAAGGTAATGTCTTCCCTTGAGTTTCATCCTTTTATTTTCCTTCTTGACTCACCACTATATTTTTATTATTTGATCCACTAATAACAACAGTATCCTAAAAATACTTTGATGTTGTTATGATAAGTATTCTACCTTCACTTACACACACCTCCGTATAATGGTTAAAGAACATACTGTTTTTGTGGGTGGTGAATTACTGCCTCACGGAACGATGATTGTTCAATATTCTTTTAACATCTTTCTTGGTTGTCGTTACGATGTCACTATATTTATATATGATATATACGGTAATTTTTTTTTATTTTTTCTGAATTTTATTTTTAAATCAGCTCGTAACTCTTTTCATGTTGTGGAACTGTGATAATTTCATCTGAGGAAGTGCGGACTACTGCCCCCTCAAGTGATGTGACTCGTTCCTAACAAACATGGAATTTATATAGAATGTAGTTTATGAACTCATGTTACCTATATAAAATACATATTATACTTGAATTATAATATATATATATATATCCTATTTAGTTTTAAAGTCCATTAATATGACAAAAAATTAAAGTAGCATTCATGTGTACGTATGACCTACCGTCTCCATGAATGATACATTACATTTCTTATCTCCAAACATTGTGTAATATTATTAAATACATATATACTGGATATATATGATATTTAAATCATGAACAACATTCCAGATATGATGTACTTATAACTACATGGACAATTCTCTTGAAACAGGTTTATTTTTGACTCATGTATCGAACATCGACAGAACGTATAATATGGACTCACATAATTAACTAATTATTATAACATGATAATATGTGATATTAATTGAATAATAAACATTAAAGTATGTCCATATGAAATTATAAATTGACCAATGTTTTTAATTCAGGAATATAAAGAAATGAATAGGACATGTCAGACTTGAGGTAAGGGACTTTGTCTCAATCTTTTTTAGTTGAGGCATACTTGAATTTCTATACAAGAATATTTTATTATTTGTATAAAAACCCTTTTGACTTTTAATTTCATTCAAAGGGAATATTTTTACATGAAGCATTTTACTAGACGTAAAAATGAATGTTTTTGTCTTATGTATGCAGCGATAATGACTTATCTGACACCGTGACCATTGTTTGAGTTCTAGATTCCTCTACAAGCCATAATGTTTTAAATGAAAAATAAATACCATATTTCACTTAACTTTTATTTTGGTATTGAAAATGGTTTTGATAATGTTTTTATTATATCAATGTGTTGTATTGATATCATATGATTGAAATATGGAAATGTTATGTTTTTTTATTCATGTTTTATGTGATACGATTATGTTATGGTTCATGGGAATTGTTTATGAAGTCAGGTGGTTCCATGTTAAACTAAGGGAGGGAGAGCCCGAGAAATCCCTTCAATGCACTGGGTAACGTGAAGGAGTTAAATGCTATGTTTTATCTAAAGAGATTTAGGGAATATACTGTCATGGGTATCCCAAATGTAACCACGTGGGTTACTCCCTACGTAATATCGTTATGAATTCCTCAAGTTACCTTTATATCATGTGATTTCTATGAGATATTCATAAATCTTATGATTTCACGAGGTATGTTAAAGTGCTTATGTTTTCTGAGTAAAGTATGATTTCATTTATTCTTATGTGTACACGGACTAATGATTTCTTTCCATATTTTGATATCCCTTACTGAGCTTTTTATGCTCATTCCAGTTTTTTGAAATGTTTTTCACAGGTTAAGGGAAAGGTACATGATGTGATGATAGTGTCAAGGAAGTGTCGAGAAAGTGTCCATGTTTTATTTTAAATATGTTTCCTTTGATCGATAAAATGAATACTATTTTTGATGTGACCACCATGTTTAAATGTGGAATGAAATGCATGACTTATGATCTAATTCTCTGAAACTCTAAACATGAAAATATCTTCAAAGTGAATTCTTGAAGTAACTCATGATTAAGTAATGTTTACAGCTGTGGCCTTATAGTTGGCCTCAAATTTCGGTTAAGATAACATTAGGAGTTTTAATTCTATTAAATGATTATCTAAAAATATTTTTTATGGTAAAATTGAAATGGTATAGAATTTTCAGATTACCATGTTGCTTCATCTAAGATATATTTGTTCAGAATAGTTTTCCACAGAGGAAATAGGGAAGAAGTGCTAGGAAAGCATACAGATGGAAATGACCTTCTAATCAGCATCCAAAGATGGTTGGAATTAGAACTAAATAGTTTTTTTGCAATAATTTCACAGTTGGCTCAAGCAATAAATGGTGGTGGTATGCTTGCACATGATCCACTAGATCAACCACAGAAGAACATGTCGGTGGTTGAACATTTCATGAGGAAACATCCCCCATCATTCAGAAGATCATCTGAACCTGTCCTAGGTGAAGGGTGGATTAAAGCATTGAGGTAGATTCTCTATGTAAGGGGGTGTTCATACAATCAAAAGGATAGTCTTTCTATTTACCATTTGTAGGGTGAAGCAGATCAGTGGTGGTCGATGGTTAGAAATATCAGGGACACTAATGAGATTGATGCTCTTGACTATGAGGAATTCAAAGTTATGTTTCTTGAGAAATATTTTCCTAAGTCTGTTCAACTTAGGATGGAAAAACAATTATTGGGATTGAGGTAAGAGGATGACTCAGTGGCATCTTATGAATAAAAGTTCACTTGATTGGCAAGCTATGATCCAAATTTTATCTGAAACCATGAAAGTAAAATCAATTGTTTTTTACATAGGATTAATGATGTAAGAACCCGGTTCTTGTTTCTGAGGTACGAGTTTCTTCTTTTATTTTTTCCTAAAGTGTTTTTGAGAAAATATGGAATATGGGGAAAATTCCAATTTTTGGAATTACAAGTCGTGTACTTTGTCAACACGCCGTGTACTTTTGGCCGTGTGGGATGGGTACATGAGGCGTGTGTCCATGCCGGGGATGAAGGGTGTAGAACCAAATACACGCCGTGCATTGGTCCTTTACACGCCGTGTAGTCAGTCGGCAGGCCAGAACAGTAAGGCGGTGGAGCCGCCGCCAGCTTGGTGATAGTACATGTTGTGTGGTTGAGAGTACATGCATGTACTCATGTCGGAAGGTGAACAATGTCATGATGGCGGGAATCTGCTAGAGGAATAGTTAAAAAATGAGGAGTACACTCCGTTTACTTGGAATTACACACTGTATACTTTGCTTTTTTCACATAAAATGGGTAGTAGCATCCCCTGTTCACATGGCAGGCTTATAACCAGAGGAAGGAGTTACAGGGGATGACAGAAACTTTGAAGATCCGTCGGGTGTTTGTTTGGAATCTATTTCTACCTCGGACGATCTCATTAGAACCACATGGGTAAGCCCTCCACTCTCCTCAAGTAGTTCTCACCAATTCGTCCCCTAACGGGAGTTATTTAAGTTTATGCGAGTTTCTTTCTTCATCATATCTACGTGATTCTTTGGAATTTTTGGAATTGGAATTCACGTATAACGTTTGTTGACATTTAATGTAGGTGGCTTGTCGTTAATTTTTTTCCAACTACTGTGCATTCTGTGCGTTTTGTGCATTTTTGTACCGCGAACCCATGTTGGGCTGTCGTGTGGCTGAGGCCATGGTTATTTTGAATAACTAGAATTATATAGGTAATTAAATGTGATATTAAAATGTTGTTTGGGATCGTTGCTTGGATCCAGGACCACCCCGAGGGGTGCGTTCCTCTATTTAGCCGTTTGGCCAGGATACCCGAGGGTATGACTTGTTTAAATTATGTATTACTTTTTCCATGAGAGGAGTTGTATGTAATTGCATGTTTATATGTTGGTCATGGCTTGGTTACTTATGCCTAAGGGCGGTGTTTTACTATAGCCTGAGGGTGTGACTGTATTAGCCTGAGGGCGATGTTCTATTTCGCCTGAGGGAAACCTTTCATGCCTGAGGTAATGACTTCTGTTCCTAAGGGCGACACTTCGTATGCCTGAGGGCGATAATTTTTTTATGCCAGTGGGAAAGATTCTGTATAGCCTGAGGGCGTGGGTTTACTATATTAGCCTGAGGGTGTGATTCTGATTGGCCTGAGGGCATGTTTATTTTAAGCACAAAATGTAACTAAATTAAATGATTTAATGAATAATTAATTTGAAATATAACTATTAAAGTTAGTTACTTTTGAGTAGTGCTTAGTTTATTGAATTTACAATTTCACACTATTGTTGCATGTTTTTCACACAGTTGAGCATGAGCCTTTGGTGGGTGCCTACTAGGAATTTATTTCTCACTCCTTGTTTGGGTCATGATTTTTGGCCGAAACAGATTATGTTGTTGAAGGTGTGAATAGGGCCAAGAGTCCCTATACAGGTACATGATTGCTGCTGAAGAGTAGGAGGGCATGGGACTGAGCCTAGGATCGCGATGCCGCTGCCAGCTATTTTTCTTTATTATGTTGTACTCTACTTTTGGTTGTACTGTATTGATGTATAACATGTTCTGTCTGTTTTCATAGAACTTTAGACATGTAGCATCACTGTTGGTTGTATCCACCGCTGTTGTTATTTTAGTTTTGTATGTTTTACTGCTTCTGCTGTTTGATTTATGTCTTATTTCGTGTTTCGCTGCATTTCACTTTGACAAATGAGGGGATTGTTTCCCCTATATTAGACCTGGGCCCTCGCTGATAGTCGGTAGCCTCTGGTGTTTGTGGAAATGCGCTTGAGGTCACGTGGCGAACCGGGTTCGAGGCACCCGTTGCGTGGCACCTGGAACCAGGACGTTACAAAGTCGTATATGAGGGGTTCTTTTCTTTGAATTACTATTTGGAGCATTAATCAGGGATATGATAGAATGGTAGTTGGTAATGAGTTGTGCCCTGGCATAGCTAACCCGTGTACCGGGAAAACCCAATTTACCTTTTATTGCAATTTTTCAGATTTTTCAATTATACAGTTGACTTGTTTTCACCAAAGGGTGACGCACTTATATTGTGATGTTTATATTTTATATGTGGGTTCTATTTAGTTTCACCCTGATGAGATGAGGGTATGCCATCTCATTCATCATTTAGGCACATGTTATAAATCACATTCCATGCATAGTTCCATTCCATGTAGGTACATTAGAAATTGAATGTTGTTGTGATATCTGTTGTACTTGTAAATCCTATTGTTGTGATAGCTACATTGATAATTACCTGCTATGTGATAGGGTAGTTTTGTATGAACCGGTTTATTGAATGAATGCCACACTTTGGTTTTTGGGGATTATGGGCCCCCATTTACCGGAATTTGGTGGATCATTGACTTTTTATATTGTTATAACACAGATAAGCTGTCAAAATTTTATTCGTGGGAAGTATGGGCCCTCAAAGATCATAATTTGACACTTAGGTGTTCTTTTTCAGTGTTTTCTGGGTTCTGGAGAAGTTTCTGATGCATACTACCTGGAAACACAGTATAAACGCCGTGTAGTACTGTAGACACGCCATGTATGTTCATCTGTTCGGGAGGAAAAATAAACTTTTTGAGTATACGCCGTGTACCCAGAGTACATGCCGTGTAGTATCTATCCGTGTCACAAACCGTGTGGGTGGCGAAACGGGAAGGAATGATCCTGGGGAAAACATGCCATGTAGTTTGTGTACACGCCATGTAGTGTTGAACTGGGGTTTGCCGTGAAAATCCAACACGAGTAGAGGAAACCTTAAGACATACACGTCGTGTCCTCTGTTGAACACGCCATGTAGTGAAACCTGGGAACCTGACCGTGTAACTAACAACACGGGTTGAGGTAATCCTTTTGAGTACACACCGTGTGTATATAGAACACGCCGTGTAGGTTGAGCCATGTACGTCGGTCGTGTAACTAACTACATGGGGCGATAGAGCACGTCTAGAACATGTCGTGTACCTTTGGAACACGCCATGTAGTCTTGTCTGAGGACATACCGTGTGGAGTAAGCCATGTTGCTGGGAAACGAGGTGGTTTACCCACCGTGTGCGGTTATAGCACGCTGTGTAGTGTCAATCCGAGTAGTTATCCATGTCACAAGCGACAAGGGCAGTTGGAAATAACACCATACATGCCGTGTAGATAATATACACGCCATGTAGTTTTGTTCAAATGGGATCCGTGTGGCATAGCCATGCAGAAGGACCCGGGTAGGGGATGGGGAGTCAAGTACACATCGTGTAGTCAGTATAAACGCCGTGTATTCTTGTTTTGAAAAATTCTAATACCTTCTTCCTCCTGTTTCATTTGAGTTCATTGTTTTCGGTCATTGTTAATCTTGTTCTAAAGGCGTGTTTTTGACCTTGTACTGTCATACCGCCTAGATGACTGCGCGTTGTTCACCAGGAGAGTAGTGACGTCTATACTCCAAGGATGGTGGGATATGGGCTACCAGTTGATCCTCCAGCAGAGCCAGATGTGGCGCCAGCCGTTATACAGGACACAGGCGTGGAGGCACAGTTCCGTGAAGGCATTATGCGGTTCATGCAGACCTTTCAGGGAGCACCGCCGACTGCCACATCTATGGATGAGCTTACCTGTATCTTTCAGTAGCAGCATCCACCTACATTTTCCAGGGATGACAGACCATAGGCTGCGTAGTCTTTGCTCGTATCGATGCATACTATTTTCGAGTATCTTGACACACCTCCAGGGCGGAGGGTCGGGCTCGCAACATACATGCAGCGTGATTCTGCCATAAGGTTGTGGGATGTTACCACCCAGTCAGAGCATCACAAAGACAAGGCATGGGAAGATTTCAAGGAACTCTTCTATGACTTCTTCATTCCAGATACACTGAGGGAAGATAGAGCTCGAGTTTTCATGAATCTGCAGTAGGGTGCTATGTCGATGATGGACTATTTTGCACGCTTTATCGAGCTTCAGTGATTTGCAACCGTGCTGGTGGGTGATGAGACATTGAGGGCCAGACGTTTTGAGGATGGTCTTCGGTATGACAGTCGAGCGCTGGTTAATGTCTTCAGGTTTCCTACTGTACATGCTACTGTGAACCAGGTGCTGATTACAGAGAGGGACCTACGGGAAGCTAGCGGTGTGGTACAGGGCGGTTCAGCAACAGTTACTGGTACTATTTCTACTAGCAAGAGGAAGAGATAGATAGATTTCTCTTAGGGTGGCAGTACCATCCAGGAAGTTTCTTCAGGTGGCCCGATCAGGTGCTACTAGTGTGGTAGAGAGGGGCACAACAGACCATAGTGTCCATGAGACCCAGTGGGGTGCCAAGATTGCGGCAAGATGGGTCATCTGCAACGCTTTTGTAGGGAATATCCACCAGTGTCTTGTGAGAGGGGATCTGTGAAGACTTCGCATGCAAGAGTAGGACAACTGGCTTCGTACCAGTCAAGAACTGGAATACTTCAGGGCGTGCAGGCAGAGATGGTAGTCATGGCAGTGGTATCCAGACAACATGATCTCAGAGGCACCTGGGCGGGAAAAATCAGGCGACCTAGGCTGTGTCGCAGGGCCGTGACACTGGGCAGGCATATGCAGTGCAACAGACCCAGCAGGAGCATGATCGCTGACCTTCAACAGTCAGAGGTACTTTTCTAATAGATTATGTTCTATCATCAGTACTTTTTGATACAAGTTCTACACATAGTTTCGTATTTGTACCCGTAGTGGAGAGCCTTGGGCTCTATTTTTCTACTTCTTCTGATATCATAACGCTAGACACACCATTGAGGACTAGAACGGCTGGTGTACGTCAGTGCAAAGAGTGCCCCCTTGAGGTTGGTGGGTGTCACATTCTTAGGGACATCTATGTCTTAGATATGACAGCTTACGACGTCATTCTCAGGATGGACTAGTTGGTTCACTTTCGAGCCATTATGGACTACTATCACTCTAGGGTGCGTTTCACGTCACTAGAGGGTAGAGAGTTTCTATACAAGGGTGAGTGGGATGTTCAGGCAAGTCGAGCTGGACCACAACATCGTGGGTGAGGTGGAGTCGAATCCCATATTGCGAGCTTATATCTGGAACCAGGGAACATGTCAGATGGATTTCCCTCTAATGGTTGATCGTTTCAGGGTTGTCATCCCAGACGACTATTCAGGTCTACCTCTGAAGCGAGATGTGGATTTCCTTATTGAGCTTGTTCTAGGAGCTTCACGAGTGTCCATTGCTCCTTATATTATGGCTACAACAGAGTTGGAGGAGCTCAAGAGGCAGTTAGAGGAGTTACAGGCAAAGGGTTTCATCTGACCCAGTACTTCTCCATGGGGTTCTCCGGTCCTTTTGCGAAGATGGCAGACGGTACCCTCAGACAATGTGTGGATTATCGGAAGATGAACCAGCTGAAGGTCAAGAACCTATATCCCTTGCCGAGGATAGATGATCTTTTTGATCAAATTCGTGGAGCATGAGTGTTCTCGAAGATTGAATTGAGATCAGGATATCATCAGTTGCATGTTAGACCATCTGATATACCTCTCACATCTTTCAGGAGTAGGTATGGTCTATACGAGTATACAGTTATGCCATTCAGACTCACAAATGTTCCATCAGTTTTCATCGCTCTGATGAATCGTGTGTTCTATCCTTGTCTGGACTCTTTTTCAGTAGTATTTGTGGATAATATTTTGGTGTACAATCACACTCGACACGACCATTCCACCCACCTTGAGATCATATTGAGTACACTGAGAGGGCATCAGCTATATGCTATGCTTTCAAAGTGGCACTTTTGGATGGACCAGATACACTTCCTGGGTCATATCATCTCGGAGTCTGGAGTTTCAGTAGACCCAAAGAAGGTGAGAGCATTAGTTTCTTGGGAGCAGCCTAAGAACGTGTTTGAGATACGAAGTTTCTTAGGGATGGCTGGTTACTACATGCATTTTATATAGGACTTCTCCCGCTTAGCAGTGCCGTTGAAGGACTTGACAAAGAAGGGTGTGAAGTTTATTTGGTCAGAATCTTGCGAGACAGCCTTTCAGGACTAGAAAGGAAGGTTGACATCATCACCGATCCTGATACTCCCAGGGCAGGGAAAGAGCTATACAGTTTACTGTGATGCATCAGGTATTGGGATGGGAGTAGTATTGATGCAGGGCGATCGAGTTGTTGTGTACGTGTCTCGGTACTTGAGGCCACATGAGAGGAATTTCCAGATGCATGATCTCGAGTTGGCTGCAGTCGTTCATGTGTTGCGCTGTTGGAGACATTATCTAATGGGAGAACATTTTGTGATTTTCACCAACCACAGAAGTCTCAAGTATATTTTTACATAGCGTGACTTGAATCTAAGGTAGTGAAGGTGGGTCGAATACCTTTAGTCCTTCGATTTCGAGCTTTCCTATACACCTGGTAATGGTAATGCAGTAGCTGATGCACTAAGTAGGAAGACTCAGATACATGCAGTGTAGGAGGCCAATGGTGAGTGGCAGCTCATAGCTTTGTTCTTTGAGATGCATTTGGAGGTTCACGATAGTCAGGGTCAGCCTTATCTTTCGTCTTTAGTTGTGACTTCTACCCTCCTGGATAGAGTGAGGATGAGACAACTATCTGATTCGAAGGCCTAGTTCTATGGGAGTCAATGGCAAGCGAGGACCCTCCTCCTTGTTGGACGATAGGAAATGATGAGGTTCCTCAATTCCTTGGACGAGTGTGGGTTCCAGGGGATATACATGAGAAGCTGATGCAGGAGTTTCATGCTTCAGCTTGAGAAGTTCATCCCGAAGTTACCACGATGTACAATGACATGAGGCATCAGTACTGGTGGCCGGGTATGAAGAGGGAAGTAGCTAGTTTTGTTACGAGGTGTTCCACCTGTCAGAAAGTGAAAGTGGAGAATCAAAGACCAGCTGGGATATTACAGTACTTACCCATCTAGGAGTGGAAATGGGATGATATCGCAATGGATTTCATGACTGGGTTGCCGAGGTCACCTAGAGGCAATGATGCAGTGTGGGTTGTTGTGAACATACTCACGAAGGTAGCTCACTTTTTTCTGATCAAGGAGACCTTCGGAGTAGACGACCTCAGAAAGTTGTATATCCGAGAGATCGTACGCCTTCATTGAGTCCCTTTTTATATCGTTTCAGATAGGGATTCATGTTTTACATCTCATTTTTGGCAGAGTTTCCAGAGGGCACTGGGTACACAGGTGCTTCTGAGTACAGCATACCACCCTCAGACAGATGGCCATTCAGAGCATACTATACAGGTGATGGAGGACATGCTATATGCATGCGTCCTAGACATTGGGGGCCCTTGGGAGAAGAATATACCAATAGTTGAGTTTTACTATAATAACAAAATTCAGGAAACTATCGAGATGGAACCTTACAAAGCTTTATATGGTAGGCCATGCCGACCACCTTTGTTCTTTTTAGAGGCAGGTGACGCATCTTTACTAGGACCACGTCTCATGCAGGAGACTTCTGAGCAGGTTTAGTTGATTCAGAAGCGGATGGCTACTGTGTAGTCTCATCAAAAATTTTATGATGATCACCACAGACGACCTTTGGAGTTTGTGGTCGGGGATCCGATTTTCATACATGTTTCGCCGAGGCTGGGAAACAAGTAGATCAGGAGACATAGTAATATTTCACCGAGGTGTGTGGGGCCATTTTAGATTCTGGGGAGAGTCGGGCTTGTTGCATATCGGTTGCAGTTACTGCAAAGGTACCTGGCCATGCACGAAATCTTCCATGTATCTCAGTTGCGCCGTTATCATTCGGACCCATCTCACGTTTTTCAGCCAGAGGAGGCTAAGCTGGAGTTAGATGCATCCATTGAGGAGCATCTGATTCGTATCGTTGACAGGATCATGAAGGTTCTTTGAGACCGGTCAGTTCCTCTCATATGGGTGCTATGGCAGCATGGCCGAGTGCAGGACGAAACCTGGGAGTGGGAGACCGATGTACGTTGTCATTGACATGAGTTTTTCACGGATATATCTTCTCCACCCTTCGAAGGGAAATTCAGGGACGGATTGCTTTAACGGGGGAAGTTTGTAAGAATCTGGTTCATGTTTCTAAGGTACGAGTTTCTTCTTTTTTCTTTTCCTGAAGTGTTTTTGAGAAAATATGGAAGGTGGGGAAAATTAAAATTTTTGGAAAGTACACGCTGTGATCTTTGTCCACACGCCATGTACTCTTGGTCGTGTGGGATGGGTACATGGTGCATGTGGCCATGCCAGGTATGAAGGGTGTAGGAACAAAATACACACCGTGTAGTGGTCCTTTACACGCCGTGTAGTTAGTCAGCAGGCCAGAATAGTAAGGCGGTGGAGCAGCCGCCAACTAGGTGACATTACACACCATGTGGTCGAGTGTACATGTCGTGTACACATGTCGGTAGGTGAATAGTGTTGTGCTGGCGGAAAGCCACCAAAGGAATAATTAAAAAATGAGGACTAAACGCCGTGTACTTGGAAGTACACACTGTGTACATTTCTTTTTTTTGTTTAAAATGGGTAGCAGCCTCCCCTGTTCATAAGGAAGGCTTAGAACCGGATGAAGGAGCAAGAGGGGATGACCGAAACTTTGATGACCCACCGGGTGTTCGTCTGGAATTCGTTTCCACCTCGGAAAATCTCATTGGACCTGCACGGGTAATCCCTCCACTCTCCTTATGCTGTTCTTTCCAATTCTTCCCCTAATGAGAGTTATTTATGTTTATGAGAGTTTATTTCATTGTCAGATCTACATCATTCTTGGGAGTTTCTGGAATCGGCGTTCACGTATAACGTTCGTTGACTTTTATGGTAGGTGCGTGGTGTTACTTTTTTTCCAACTACTATGCAATCTGTGAATTTTTTTTGTTTTTGTTCCACAAACCCATGTTGGGGTGTCGTGTGGATGAGGCTATGGTTATTTTGAATACCTATAATTATATAGGTAATTAAATGTGATATTAAAATTTTTTTTGGGATCGTTTCCTTGATCCAGGACCATCCCGATGGGTGCATTCCTCTGTTTAGCCATTTGGCCAGGATACCCAGGGGTATGCCATGTTTAAATTATGTATTATGTTTGCATTGAGAGGAATTGTATGTAATTGCACGTTTATATGTTGGGCATGGCCCGATTACTTATGCCTGAGGGCGGCGTTTTACTATAGCCTGAGGGCGTGACTGTATTAGCATGAGGGTGATGTTCTATTTCACCTGAGGGAAACCTTTCATGCCTGAGGGCTTGACTTCTGTGCCTGAGGGCGACACTTTGTATGCCTGAGGGCGAGAATTCTGTTATGCCTATGGGCAAGATTCTGTATAGCCTGAGGGAGTGGGTTTACTATATTATCCTAAGGGAGAGATTCTGGTTGGCCTAGGGGGTTGGTTCTTTTCAGGACAAAATGTTACTATATTAAATGATTAAATTAATAATGAAATGGAAATATAAATGATAAATTTTGTTACTTTTGAGTACATCTTAGTTTATTGCATTTACTATTGCACACTATTGTTTCATGTTTTACACACAGTTGAGCACGGGCCTTTGGTGGGTTCTTACTGGGTATTTAATTCTCACACCCTGTTTGGGTCACGCTTTTCGGCCCAAACAGATTACATTGTTGCAGGTGTGAATAGTGGAAAGAGTCCCTATATAGGTACATGATTGCTTCTAAAGAGTAGGAGGGCATGGGACTAAGCCTAGGCTCGCGATGCCACTGCCATTGGTTTTTCTTTGTTTCATTGTACTCTGATTTTGGATGAACTGTATTGATGTATAACATGTTCTGGCTGTTTTCATAGAACTTGAGACATGTAGAATTAATGTTGGTTATATCCACTGTTGTTGATATTTCAGTTGTGTATGTTTTACTGCTTCCGCTGTTTGATGTATGTTTTATTTTGTATTCTATTGTGTTTTACTTTGACAAATGAGGGCATAGTTTCCCCACTATTGGACCTGGGCCCTCGTTGCTAGTCGGCAGCCTCTGGTGTTTGGGGAAATGCCCTTGAGGTCACGTGGAGAACCAGGTTCGGGGCACCCTTTGCGTGGAACCCAGAACCGGGACATTACAAAAGCCAGAATATTGAAGGGAATTAGCTTCTCATTAGTTCATAAATTATGAAAAGCTTGATGGATGTGCGAAAAATGTGGAAATAGAGTTTGTCGATTATCAAGTGTTCTATGAAAACTAACTGAAGAAGATACTGAGGTGGCAGGAGAAAGGGAAGAATCCTTCAAAAAGGATTGATGGTAAGAAAACTATGTTTTCAGTTAGTGAACAATGTTTTAAAAAGAATGCTAGGGAATGTCTTTTGAATTTTGGAATTTTCTTCCAATTTGGTAATATGGGACGTAAGGCTCGTGATTGCACTGAAAAAGATCAGGGTAATGGTACAACAAAATTTGATTCACAGTTACTGACATGTATCAAGTGAAATGATATGGTTCAATATGAAAACGAGTGTTCGACAAAGAGCTCGAATGATAGGAAGCAGTCAGACTACAAGCAGAAAGGTGTGGTGAAATATTTTGCAACTACTTCAGAAGATATTGGGTATTAAAATGAAGTGGTATCAGGTACTATGTTTTTTTAAGATTATGCCAATGTGTTGTTAGATTCAGGGTCTACACATTCTTTCATCTCTAAAAAATTATCATGTAATTTGGAAATTCCATCTCAATAAAGGACTCCTAAACTTCTGGTAAAAACACATAGGGGAAGTGTTGAGTCAAAAAGAATTTATAAGAATCATTCTATACTTATCTGTGGAAATAATCTACTTCAAAACCCTATTGGTTTACCCCTAGTGGAGTTTTATGTGATCCTGGGTTTGGATTCTCTCTCTGTTTACCATGCTTAGATTGACTGTAGAGCTAAAAAAGTTTCTTTTCATAATGAATTTCAGTTTGCGTACAGGAATGGACCCTTACTGTTGATAACATATCACGAGGCATTGAAACTTGTAAATGATCGAAATGAATGTTACCTTGAACATATTGTTGAAAACAAAGAAACAGTTCAATGTAATGATGTGCCAGTGGTAAATAAGTATGCTGATGTTTTTCCTGATGAGTTTCCTAGAATAATACCAGAACAAGAAGTTAAATTTACTGTTGACTTAGGTCCTGATGCTAAGCCAATTTCAAAACCCCCTTATCAAATGGATCAAATTGAACTTTTAGAGTTGAAGGAGCAATAGAAATATTTATTAGATAAAGGTTTCATTTGACCTAGCACATCACCATGGGGTGATCCTGTATTATTTGTTAAAAAGAAATATGGTTCAATGAGAATTTTCATTGATTATAGATCCTTGAATAACGTCATTGTTAAGAAAAAATATATTTTTCCTCATATCAATGATTTGTTTGATTAGCTATAGGGAGCTCATTATTTTTCAAAGAATGACTTGAGATCAGGGTACAATCAATTGAAGGTAAAGGAAGCATATATTCCAAAGACTGCGTTTTGTACAAGATATGGCCATTATGAATTTTTAGTTATGCCTATTGGATTATCCAATGAACCTATTATATTCATGGACCCTATTAAAATAATTTTCCATGAGTTCATGGACAAGTTTGTGGTTTTTTCATTTATGATATTTTTGTGTTTTCTAAAAGTAAAGAGGATAATGTAAGTCATTTAAGGGTTATTTTTCAAACCTTAAAAGAAAAAAATTCTATGGGAAATTCAGCATGTGTGAGTTTTGGTTGCAGAAATTTCATTCCTCGGTCACATTGTTTATAAAGATGGAATAACTGTTCATCCTGTAAAAACAAAGGTTGCCGATGAATGGCCAAGACCTACAAATGTAACTAAGATTTATAGTTTTCTTTGTTTGGTAGGCTATAAACGAAGGTTTGTTAAAATGTTTTCACGATTTTCCAGCCCATTGACAATGCTAACTCGGAAGGGTGTCAATTTTATCTAGAGAAAAGAATGTGATGATTGTTTCAGGAGTTTAAAAGAAGATTAGTGAATGTCCCAGTATTGCTACAACCTTCCAGGAATGGTGAGTTCGTTATGTACATTGATTCTTCATTTAAAGGACTTAGTTGAGTCTTAATGTAGAATGATCATGTAATTTATTATGCTTCACGTCAGTTGAAAACTCATGAGTTAAATTACCCTACACATGATTTGGAATTAGCTACTGTTTTTTTCGCTTTAAAAATTTGGAGGCATCATTTTTATGGAGTAAAGTGTGAAATATATACTGATCAAAAAAGTTTAAAGTATATATTGACTCAGAAATAATTGAACATGAGAAAAAAGGAGATGGCTAGAATTAATCAAGGATTATGATTGCACGATTCACTACCACCTAGGAAAATCAAATAATGTGGCCAATTCTCTGAGTCGAAAAAGTAATGCTTCATTAACAATGTTACATTTGGAGCATGATCCTTTGGATAAGTATTTGATGAATTTTGGGTTGGATGTTGTTGGTGCAAGAAATTATTCTATTTTGTTTCAAGTATTATTGAAATCATCTATATCAGACAGAATTAATCAAGAACAGGAGAATGGAAACGAGTTGCAGAAAAAGGTAGAGCCGGTTCAGAACGGTATGTTACCTGCAGTAAAATTTGATAATGATTGTGTTTTGAGATTTTGGAAAAGATTGTGTGTTCGATGTGATTCATAGTTGAAAAGAGGGTTGTTATGTGAAGCTCATAATTCTCCATTTTCAGGTCATCCAATATGTACTAATATGTACAGAGATCTTCAGGAGTATTACTGGTGGGATGGAATGAAAAATAGTTATTGCTGACTTTACTGTGAAGTGTTTGAATTGTCAACATGTTAAATCCGAGTAGCAGTTACTGACAGGGATGCTTCAGCCTTTACCAATTCCAGAGTGGAAATGGAAGAATATATCCATCGACTTTATTGTCGGATTACCAATGACACCTCGATGTAATAATGCAATCTGGGTTATTGTTGATCGCTTGAATAAATATGTTCATTTCCTTGCTATACGAGATACATTTTCCCTAGATCAGCTTTCCTGATTGTATCTTAATAAGGTAGTAAGGTTTCATGGATTTATGCTCTCCATTGTATCTGATCGTAATCATAGGTTCACTTCTTACTTTTGGAAAGGCCTTCAAAATTCATTGAGTACTGAATTAAATTTTAGTACATCTTTTTATCTGCTGTCAGATGGGAATTCAGAACGAAAAATTTAGACTTTGGAGGATATTCTATGTGATTGTTCGGCGGATTATTAGGGAATTTATGACCAAAATCTTTCATTGGTTCTATTTTCTTATAATATCAATTTTCATTCCAATATACACATGGAACAATTTGAGGCAATATATGGGAAGCGGTGTCGAACTCCAGCTTTTTGGGATGGAGTAGGTGAAAGGAAGTTGGTGGAGCCAGAATTGGTAGAAGAGATGGAAGAAAATGTTTATCAGATAAAGAAACACATGAGAATAGCTCAGAGTAGGCAGAAAAGGTATGCGAACAATAGGAGGAAGGAACTCTCTTTTGAGGTAGGTGATCATGTCTTCCTCAATGTTTCACCATGGAAAAGGGTGATGCGATTTCGTAAGAAAGGAAAGTTGAGTCCAAAGTTCATTAGACCATATAAAATTCTGGATAGATTTGGATCAGTTTCATACCGAGAGGTATTACCACTGAATTTATCTCATGTACCCATTTTTTTCATGTTTCAATGTTATGGAAGTACATGCCAGATCCATATCATGTTTTGAGTCCAGAGGTAGTTCAGCTGGAGGAGAATCTATGTTATGAGGAACAACTGGTCCATATTCTTGACCACAGGGAGCAAGTGTTGCATAATAATGTGATTCATCAAGTAATTGTTTTTTTTGTAAAAACCACATGATTAAAGATGAAACATGGGAATCTAAAAATGCAATTAGGGATAAATACCCCCACTTATTCGATAAGTAAATAAATTGCGGTGGAACAATTTACTAAAGGGGATAATGATGTAACATCCCAAGTAAGTAAAGAATAATATATTTTCATATATATGTATATTTATGAATTAGATAGTACTTTAGAGGCTTAAAATGAGAATAAATCAAATCATAAGCATAGAATACTCTAATATTATTAAAATATTGTTTTACCACCTTTTGATGGAAAAACATTTTTAAATATAACTTTTGACAATTTTATAAGATTTATTTGTCAAAATAAATATATTATTAAGAATTGGGACATTTAAATTACATTGGATAAATTTTTGGTATTGTTCTAACAATGTTTATTTGTAAATGAATAGTGAAAAATACTGCATTTTACATCAAAAATACTTTTTCATCCAATTTAATTATATGGTTATATTATATTTTTAATTGGTTTTAAAGTGTAATTAGAATATATTTTTACCATTTAATCAAATGGTGGTCATTATAATTAATTTCACAATGAAATTGGACATAAACAATTTTCAATATTTTGATAGATATTGTTTCTTAAAAACACTCTATTTGTTTTGAGAATAGGAATTAACTGTATAATTTATTAATGAAACTTATTTGTTTTTAATTTTGTAAAATGGAAATAATTTTTTAATTTTGAATATCAAATATAGCTTCGGGTCAATTTTTGGTATTTTTCTGATAATGTTCATTTTTAAATGAATTGTGAAAAATACAACATTGTAATTCAAAACTACCTTTTCATATAATATATTTATATAGTTAGATTATCATTTTAATTGGTTTTAGGGTGTAATTTAATTATGTTTTTATCTTTTAATACAATTTTGTTCACTGTATATAATTTAACTTTTAAATTGGATGAAAAAAATCAATCTTTTTGTAGATTATACTTCATAAAAACCCGTCTTTCGTTTTGACATTGAGAATTATTTTTTAAATTAATTACTACAATTTCTGTGTTTTGAATTTGATAAAATTGATTCCATATTTGGAATCATGAGGTCCAAATTATGTAATTTCGAATCTTGTTTTTGGACATTATGAATAGAAATGACGGTAGTTATCTTTAATTATCGTGATTAATTTGTAATCAGGTAGTTAAGGGTAATAAAATAATTTCATAATAATATAAAATGAACCCAACATGTGTACAAATCCTCTTTTTTGATTCATGGAAGACCACGGTAAGCTTTTTACTGAACTTGAGGGCCCATGGAGTCACATGGGTGTGATAGTGACATTTATGACATTATTTTTAAAAAGAAGAGAAATATAACATTGGTTTGTATATCCTAAGTAATACAATTTTAATTTTGTTTACATAAATGATATCTTAAACTATAAATAATCATTTGAAAGCTAATAATATTTCATACATCATGGTAGTTTTTTATAATTTTTAGACATTATATAAATAAATTTATTTATGACACCATGATGATGTAGTGATTACCTCATTAATGAACAATTTAAATATAATGAAAATATAAGGTAAACTCTAAGACCTTAATTTGACAAAAACCAATTGGATGGGTGGATTTGGAACCCTTATCACCTTATCCTCAAAATATATCATTTTTGGACCTTTAAAATATGAAAATCATTTTACAATAAAGTAACATTTCAAGGCTTTCCAAAAGTGACCATCCTCCCTCTTATAAATGGCCTCCACCTCTACCACCTTACCCACACGTCTCAAGACCTTGGATCATCCAAAATATGCTCATATTATCTCTCCACATACCTCTCTTACTCCTAGAAGCCTCACTTTTTGATGAAATATTCCCAAGGAATCCTTTGGCTCCAATGAAAAAGAGTTACCTGATTTAGAGGTAATGTCTTCTCTCGAGTTTCTTCCTTTTATTTAACATCTTCACTCACCACTATCTTCTTATTAATTGATCCCATAATAACTCCAGTATACCCAATATACTATGATTTTGTTATGATATGTATTCTACCTACACAAATACACTCCTCCATCTAATGGTTAAAGAACATACTCTTTCTGTGGGGGGCGAATTACTGCCTCACGAAACGATGATTGTCCAATTTTTGTTTAACACCTTTCATGGTGTCCATTATGATATAAATATATTTATATATGACATAAATGTTATTTATTTTATCTAATTCTTCTTAAATATATTTTTAAATCACATCCTTATGCTTTTCATCTAGTGGAACTGTGATAATTTCATCTGAGGAAGTATGGACTACCGCCCACTCAAGTGATGTGACTCGTTCATTCCAAACATAGAATTAATAATGAATTTAATTAATGAACTTATGTTACCTATATAACATACATATTATACAGGAATTATAATATACCTAGGTCTCATTTAGGTTTAAACTCCATTAATAGACAAAAAATGAAAGCAGTGTTCATGCGTACGTACGGCCTACCGTCTCCATGAATGATACATTTCATTTCTTATCTCTGAAAATTATGTAATATTATTAAATACATATATACTGAATATATATGATATTTAAATCATGAACACCATTCCGGTGATTATGTACTTATAACTACATGGACAATTCTCTTCAAACATGTTTATTTTTGACTCATGTACCAGACATCGACAAAGCGTTTGATATGAACTAACATAATTAACTAATTATTATAACTTGATAATATGTGATATGAATTGAATAATAAACATTAATTAAAGTCCATAAGAAAATATAAATTTACCAAATTTTATTATTCTGGAATATAAAGAAATGAACAGGACAAGTTGGACTTAAGGTAAGGGATTTCGTCTCAATCTCTTTTCATTGAGGCATACATCAATTTATATACGACCTTATTTTATTAGTTGTATGATAAACCCTTTTAACTTTTAATTTCATTCAAAATGAATCTTTTTACCTGAAGTTATTTACTAAATAAAAAAAGTAATTTCTTTGTCTCACGTATGCGGCGACAATGACTTCTCCGCCGTCATGACCATTATTTGTGTTTCAGATTCCTTTACAAGCTATAATGTTTTTAAATGACAAATAAATACAATGTTTTACTTTTCATTTATTTTGGAATTGAAAAGGGTTTTGAAAATATTTTGATTATATCAATGTTTTGTATTGATATCTTATGATTGAAATATAAAAGTGTTATTTTTTCATTATGCAAGTTTTATATGATACAATTATGTTATGGTTCTTGGGAATTGTTTATGATGTCGGGTGGTTCCATGATAAACTAATGGTGGGTGAGCGAGAAGTAGCTCTCCAATGCATTGGGTAATGCGAAGGAGTTGAACGCTAAGTTTCTCCAAAGAGATTAAGGGAATATACTGTGATGGGTATTCCAAATGTAACCATGAGGGTTACTCCCTATGTAAGAATTTTATGAAGGCCTCAAGTTACCTTTATGTCTTATGATTTCTAGGAGGTATTCATAAATCTTATGATTTCATGATGTATGTTATATTGCTTATGTTTTATGTGTAATGTATGCTTTCATTGATTCTTATGTATACATGGACTAATGATTTCTTTCCATATTTTTATATCCCATACTGATCTTTTTATGCTCATCCAATGTTTTAGAAATGTTTTTCATAGGTCAAGGGAAATGTACATGATGAGATGATAGTTTCGAGGAAGTGTCAATAAATAATACATGTTTTATTTTAAATATATTTCCTTTTATGAAAAAATGAATACTTTTATTGATGTAACCATGTTGTTTAAATGTGGAATGAAATGAAGGATTTATGATCTAATTCTCTAAAACTCTAAACATGAAAAGATCCACAAAGTGAATTCTTGAAATAAATCATGATTATGTAATGTTTAAGGCTGGGGCCTTATACATATAATTCTAATTTGGGAGAAATGAAAATTTGATAAACAATGAACAATATTTTCCATCGAATAATATAATTTCAGGTAGTTCCCTTGATGATCATTTCTGGATGACATGGGCCCATTATATTTTTGGTAGGGATTGAAAAAGGACTTCAGAACTCAACTGAGATTGAGAACAACATACCATCTCTAGTGTGATAGACAGTCTAAGTAGTAAAATTTCATACTAGGGTATATTTATATGGATTAGGACCTATACTATAGCAGCTCATAGGATAATAACATATAGCCAGTTGAGTTCTCAAGAATGAAAATTCGTAGGATTCGATTCAGATGGAACCGTATAGGGATGATTATTTAAGACCATTTCAGTCAACATTCTTTTAGAATGAGGTATATGATGTTATAATTGTAGGGCCTAGATTGTTATAGGAGAACTTCAAGAGAGTATAGATTATTCAATAGGGTTTCAATGATTATTATTGTAGATATAGTTCATAATCGAACAACGAGATGATACATTTTTTTAATATAGGTAATCCAGTCTTTATAAGGGTGATATTATGGCTGGGAAACCATCAATCAGAGATATAGGGAACGCTATCACCCTGCTATGTGGGACCCTTCAAGATAAACATATTATTTTTTATAATGAAAAAATTTCATGAAAATTTTCTCTATACCAAGGTGTGAAAAATGATTTTCTTTTGTTACTACAGTAGAGTTGCATTCCCAATATTTTTTATGCCATAATTTTTGAGTAAATTTATATAGTTTATGATAAATCTTACATAGAGTTCTTAGTGAATATTATAGATAAAAGGGATAAAGGTCATCAGGGGAAGATTGTAGAACAATTCATGATTATTTTCCCTCATGGATAAATCCAAGAGGAGACTTTAGATCTAGATACTAATTTTTCTTATTAGTTTCCTACATGGTTTGTTCAAAACTGATAATGGTACATGTTAAGGATGAGATTTATTTTTAGGAGGAAAATTTTCATATCCTCATTTCTATTTTTTATATAAGTTCATAAGGTTTTTTAAATTCATCATGCTCTTTTGTTTTATGTGGATATGGAGTGATAGGAGGTAAGTATTTTATATCATGGTTTGGATAGTTGATGGATGTAAAGGTGTATTAGTCATGGATTTGTGTTTGAACGAAAATTTCAATTAATTGGCAAGTGGAACCCACCATTTATTCTACAGGGTACTACTAATTATTTAGGCTAAGAAGACCCCAATGACATTCTAGTGCACCCAATCCATGGTTTAAATTACTAAAACCCTTGAGTTTTATATATTTGAATTTTTAAAACATATTTAATATCAAAATTTGACGCCCTTGTCATTTTAAGAAATATAGGTGTTCCCTCATGTATCAGGACACCTCTCATCCACCCCTACCCCCATTGTTCATCATTCTTCGACTGAGTTGATGGGTATTTTCATAGTTGTATAGAAATTTCCTTAGATTATCTATGGTATTAGAAGAGATAGTTATAGGATATGTTCTTTCCATGATGATATAATGTATAATTCCACCATTAATCATATATTGGTATCAAATCTTGTGGGTTGAAATGATAATTGATTAAACTGAGATCTACATTCGACAAAGAATCTTCAATGGGTAAGTGCTGATAATTCAACCTCCAAGACCACAAGTCAATTGTGGGTCAATGATAGAACATTAACCCATTGATGAATTCATGTTATAGTTAAGGTGACATTGATGTGTTGATGATCCACTCTCTTGAAAAAATAATGAAAAATCATTGATGGTGGAAAATTCTGGGTAAGTTCTATAGAATGACCACTTGGAGATTATGTGCTTCCCTATTCCCATATTGAATATATGTTTTGATGAATTATTTGTGATAGATCCATGATTGTTGTCAAATCCTAAGGAACACTTATATATTTGGTGAGAAATTCAAGATTAGTTACTAATTAGATAAGGAATATGATTATTTTTATTCACTTCCATCAACATAACATATATGAGATTTTTTTGATGGAATCATTATGGAATGGGAATATAAAATGAAGTTATTTGAATGGAATTATATTAATGATTCATTTTATGCAAAATTTTTAATAAACAAGTCTAAGATTAAGATATACTTGATTTTTGAGATTATTCTCTCTTATTTTTAGATTTTGATCTATCTTTGATTCCTAGAATTACCATTGTGTTCTTCATTAAAATTATCAGTGTTGGAAGTTTTTAACGTCTAAGAGGACGTTCATATGATCATTAAAGTTATATAGAACTATTGGATGATATTATGTATAATATATTTTGTTTGATAATATGTTTTCATGTTTCTATTGTTATTTTTCCCTCATGGTACGCCTCAATTTTCTTATTATGTTATTCCCTATTGTCTACTGTTTTAATTAGAATTTGATATATTTTTATTCTATACATGGTTCCAATTTGAAAATTATACCCATCGTGTCATATAATATGATATAGGATGGGTTTTATGAGGATTAACCTGAAATGACAACTAGAACGAGTTGGATGATTGTGTATGATGGAATCGTCTGCCTTGACCTAAGAGCACGATGGTCAATGAAATCTCAACTATAAGGTAAGAGTGTAAATAATTTTCAATGTAACCAAAACCACAATATTTATGTTTGAAATAGTGTCCAATCAATATATTTCCAGGTGTCTTTTGGTTACTATGAATATTGAGCAGGAACAACGTTATATCTAGTTCATGCGAGGTTTCCCCGACTAGTGAATTGTTTTTCCAACAATGTATTGGAACTTGTATAACTGGTGATCATGGTGGCTTGTATAGTATACTAAATCATTGTTTTATTGTTTTATTCATTTTATTATTTTTTATTATGATGTTATACATGCATATAAATTTTCACTAATGTTCATGATGCATTGACAACGTCTTGTTTGGTTTTATTACTCGCACAATGTTTTGTAATTTAAATGTGTGTGAATTATTTGTGTATAAGGATATAGGTCATGGAATATGGTTGAGAAGATTATCATGGAGCTGGTATTGGAACTGAGATGTACTATTGAGGATAATGATGTTTTGTTTATTTCTTTATTAATAACACTCTATGTTTTTTGGGGATGGCGTTCTACATGAAGAAACATTTATATATATTTTTATGATTGGTTTTACTTATTCATATTTTCTAAATGATTTCTCTTTTTAATATATTTTATTATAATAATTAACATTATTATATATGGAAGGATTTTATAGAAAGAATATTTTTTCCTCTTTGATTGGCATAGAGCTGAGAAGCAATTTTTTAGACTCTGACTTATGGGTATGTATGTCCATGTTCATGTGACTCTCTGACACAGACCTGATGGGTCGGGTTGGGGTAGCACACAAGTTAACGAAATCATTCCGTTTTATCATTCCATGATATCCAAAATGAATTTAAATTTACACCAATTTATGTAATTATGGATTATACCAATAGTGAGCATTATGGTGTAACAAGGGTTTATCTATATAGAATCTTCTATTAAGAATATATATATATTTTTTTTATGAAATAATGATTATATTAATAAAATTTCACGCATATATATAAATATATTTGATTATGTAAAGCCTTTGATAAAAATTAGATTTTCATAATAAGGAACTAAAATTGTGTTTTTTGGAAAAATATAGATTGAATGAAAACATTCATTCTGATAAATTCAATAATATTTTAAATAAATTTAATTTTCATCCAATTACATTATTAAATATTATTTATTCAAATATGAACAAAAATATAATATAATATTTTTTATGTAATTTTTATAAGGGTCATAATGTGGTTAGTGTAATAAAATCTATTATTTTGTAGTAAATAACTATTTATTATTTAAAAGTGGTAATATTCATATTTGTAACATTATTTTGGTTAAAAAAGTTATTTAAAATAAAAATGATAAATTTACACAATGGTAAATTTAACATAATTTTCTATGATAATATTATTTTTTGTAAAAAAAATAAACATGAAATAAATATATAGAATGTATTATTATATTATAAAATATCAAATATGATGTAATGAATACTATAATTATAATACATAACAAAAGTTATTTTTCCCCATTGAAATATATTTTTAATATATATTATTAAACATAAAAACACATAATGAATCCACCAAATCCAGAAATGATGTTTATTTTTAAAAAATAAATTCCTTACAAATATGTCTCACTTACACATCATCAATAGTACTATTTTTAGAAGTGTAGTTATTAGAGTAATATAATATTAAAAATAAATCGAATTTGGCCAAATCCATGGTCCAAATCATTGTTAATTTTTCCAGTTTTCATTATTTAATTTTATAGTCTCTGGGATATATGTTTTGAAAATAGTAAAAAAAAACCCACTCTTTTTCTAAATATTCTCACTCTGAATATCACTTGTATTCATTAAAAATCCATTTATAGCTATTTTTATCTCTATATTCCTCCTTTATTTCATCCAAATGTTCTGTAAAGCACTTAAGAATCTCATTCTTTGATATTATGATTTCCCCATCATGATAAGGGACTCTCTCGTCTTCATTTTTACTAAAGTATTTTATTTAAACTAATACTTTTTATTTCAAATTACACAAATTGTAATGTTTTTTAAAAATATATTTAAAATACTTATGGTTCAGAAGAATTTATAGTCATTATTTCACTCTCATTAATCCCTTCAATTAACCTATATTTACCACCATTGTGCTCTAAAAATTATCTCATGATTTCCATGACAAAAATTTATGTTGCGAATAATCATCTCCATTTATAAAAATTGTAATAAACCATATATGACTATAATTCATTGATTTATTTATTTAATTTGATAACATCACGGTCATTAAACATGGGATTAACAATTATGAATGAAATTTGTATGTTGTTTGATCTATGTGGAACCCACATTCATGTACATAATTTGAATGTGACTTGAGGGCTATAATTATAAAGTCCTCAAATGTATTTGTAATGTCATTATCTCATTAGATAACATATAAAGTGAAAAAATATATATTATAGGCCCTATATGTTATGATTTTATTTAAGATATCCTTGAATTAATCTTATTATGTCATATTTAAGGTTGCTTCCACATTCTTATGTTTGCTTGATTTTTTCATCTTATATCCCAGTTTAATTTTTTTTATTCTCACCCGTTTATGAAAACATCATAAGAATATTGAATAAAATTTATTACATTCATCATGATCTGATTTTATTATTCCTTTACTAGTCTTTATTTCTCACCCCATTCTTATGTACTTATCGATGATAGTCCAGGAAATTAAAATATATCTATAGAAAATTATGGTAATGATATAATGGTTGAAATAATTTAATTTTATATATATTTACTTTATGTTTTATATGTACATAATTACTCCAATAGTGTTTTCATATTGAACTTCTAGTATTGTACTATGTGTATCCTTATATACCTGATCATTAAATAAAATCTATAAAATATTTGGGTTGTTATAGTTATTATAAAAGTAAGGTCATGAAATTTTGGGGTGTTTTGATTACAGACCCATTGTGAAAGTCAGATGGATATGACTAAATATATGAAAACACCTCTAATTTTTTTATTTATAGAGTGAGTGGATCTTATGAAACAAAATCATCATTTTGATACTATATGTGTGTTTGTATTTAAAATATTTACAGATGTGGGTAATAACATTGAATATGGTGAAATTGGTAAAAAATTGATCATCAACTGGTCCATGAAGAAGATTTCTTTTTTACACCTAGATTGAATCACCTGAGGTATAAAATTTCAAAATTCCAAATCACTTTGAGAACCATTACAATTAAAAATATACGTGCATGAAATTTTATGTTAGAAAATAGGTCATTGAAAACATATATTGAAATCTATAAAATCAAATGTAGTAAAATATTATTCACTTAATGGATATACCTTTAATATTAAGGTTTACAATTTTATGTATTCAATAGTATGAAAATCTTCATCCCTAATATTTTGGTTTATTTTATTCAATGGATGGATGTGTTTGGAGGTGAGTCAACAACCAATGTTATGGCTAATGCCGTGAATTTCCAAGTGGGATTCCAAACCCGATGGGATCCAGAGTCAATAACGTCATGAAAATACCTACTTTGTTAACTATAGTATTAAATATAAACATGAATCAGGGGAGAAATCACCTCCCATAAGGAAGATCAAGTTTCAATTGAGACATTTATTTCATAAAGGCCTCTAAATTTTAGTGGAAATAAATTCAGAAAAAAATTTATAAATATTTTCCTCACACTCTCCAAAATATATTGGATATAGAGTTCTTTGGCCTCAAAAGAAGGATGATGATTCCATTGGGAATATGGAGAATAATTTTGAACCATTTTACAACAAAGCTCCACATTTTTTGTGGTGTAATATTTTAAATATTACCAATTAATTTGTGGGATAAATAAAAATTTAAATTATATAATTTAAAATAATAGTTTGATAGCTATGAATAAATTGTACTATGTTCCTATAATATCAAATGGTGACTAGAGAATCTCGAGAGTTTAATGGGATTATAAATAATAAGTAGATATTGTAGTGCCATTCTAACTAGGTGATGTATAAATGTCATTGTGGAATGAAAAAAAAGCATCCCATTTTTAAAATTTGTGGGAATCAATATACTGTAAATTGAATTAATGATATATTAAAATAATTTATGTTTTGGATGAAAGCACACCTAGCTAATATATGCTGGTTGAATAACCCCACCAATGTGACGAATGAAATAAAATCACTAATAAACTCAAAACATGTATTATGATTATTAAACTACATGTAATAATTACACTTTTCGTACTAGTACTATATTATAATGTTATTCAAGTATATGTATGGATAAAATCTTCAATATCATAGAGAGATAAGTGATTTTATGCCTTTATAACTACTAGGGTGGATTATGAAATTAATTGGTTAAAGAAAGAAATGTTATTCAATCATTTATAGTGATCCTAATATTGTATTATGGTTATATTAATTCATTTATATCACGTAATTATAGTAAAACTATTCAAAAACAGCATCCAAATATGGATGTCATGCTATCAATGAAATTAAAAAATAGGGATATAATTTCATCACATGTTTGCAATTTATCCCTATTAAATATTATCTTGATAATATTCATAGATAAAATATAATAATCCTTTCAGTAGAATAGAAGTATATTATGTGTATGTTTGGGCTTTAATTCGGTATAGAAAATAAAAACTACGGATAGATGGAAATCTCCATTTATATCATAAATCAAACACTATCTCTATAAAATTTTAGGAAGGTGGAAGAATATCTTTTGAAATAATCAAATCATTAATTAATACTATTTATCTATGATAAATCAATAATTTCTCAAATGATTGACAACAAGAAATTATGATTCTTGGTTATATTATGATTTTATGTAAATATGTTGATGTGTTTCCAAAAAAAATTCTACTCTACCGCCTAATTGAGATGTGTGTTCTCAATCAAACATAGTCCCTATGATTTAATAATTTAAATTATAACATATAGAATTAATATAATTAAAATAGAATATCTGAAGAAGAAACTACAGTTTAATCTAGATAAATGTTTAAACACCATTGTGTATTACTTGTTGGTGCCCCGATCCTCTTTATACAGATGATGGGTGTGTCATTGTGACTACGGAATGATTACCATGAAATCAAAAATATCACAATAAATTATGGGTTTAAATTACTAAATATTTATGAATATTTTGATGAAATACATATATACGTGTACATAAATAAGGAGGAACTTTATTTGGGATATTTTCATGTAACTGTGTGAATGTTGATATCTCTAGGACTACATTTTGTTCAATGTATAAAAACTATGTGTTCATTGTTATTCCAATTATACTCATTTATGGTTAATTTATATTTATATACCTAATGAAAATATTATTTATGGACTACCACAAAAAATATTTTTAATTATTTATAGATGATATTCATATATACTGTAAATGAAAAGAGGAACACAATGATAATTTTCTAATAATTCTGAAATCATTGTGAAATAAAATCATACATTTGAGGTAAATTTAATGCATTTTTTATGGTGAATGTAAAATACCATAGGAATGTTATCATAGAAAATGTCTATATTTAGATCATTTGAATAAATATTCCATTGGTTGATGGAATATAAAAACATCTATGATGTAAATCCAGAGTCTCCTTTGCATTTTTTGGGTGCTATAATCTATTTTTGAGAAACACCTCATTATTGTATAACCCACAAACCATTATAACACAAATGGGAGTAAATATATTATTGTAAAATGTATGGAATGATATAACTAATGGGATTAATAGGAGTATAATAACTACAACTGTTCTCATGTAACCCACCTGTGGGGATGTTTTTTGGATCTATAATGATGAAACCCAAAGGGATTATTTTCTAGATACATGAATAATGATAAAATTAACCGCATATGGTTGTCTCAAAAATGGAATACTTTATAAGTATAAATAATCTAGATACACAATCCATCATGACATTAAAATGGATACAATCCTCTTATATAAGAAAAAAATGGGCATTAGAATACAAAAAATAACTTCATCCTACCTTTATCAAATAGATAAAGAACCATCAATTATTTATAGGATCCAATATACAAAAAAATATGATTATGATATATATATATATAATGGTTGAAAATATTATAGATTTCAGCTTTACTGATGATGGAGTTATGATGTTTTTATCTTGGATAAGTGTCCCAAAATAACTACAAATAGATAGTGAACATCTAGATGATGTATGTAGATCATCCACATCAATTTATCCAGAAATCACATATATTTATAGGGTTCTAAATAAAAAATCTGGTAGGATAAAATTTATAGTGATATTGAATATTTTTTACTTTTATGCATGGTATTCCAATAATTCATGTCTTAATGTAAAAAGCGATAGGTTTTTATTAAATAATTTCCAATTCCAGTGTGGACATGTGAAAAATAACTATGAAATTTATTAAATGACTCCCCAATAAATATAATGTAATTAATTCCATATGGGTTGTTTGTGATCGCTTTATAGGTTAATATGTTTCAATATGATGAATAAATATTTATATCCTGAAAAAAATCACTATGGTATATATAAGTTAAGTGGTAAGAATATAGTGATACAGGCTTCAAAGGCAAGTATATTTCATCATTTTTTATGAATATCAAGTATATTAAAAAAATAAATTCCATAGAACATAACAGTTTAGAGTCTTCAAAATTTTGAAGACATAATATTCTATCATGTTGAAAGATATTCAATATATAACATAAATATCTTCCCCTTAATCTCTACTTCATAAACCATTTTTAAAAACCCTTGTAAAGTATACATAAGAAAGAGTGATCTAATATAATCAGTATGGGTATACAAGTGAGATATTTAAGGGTAACATGAGAAGAAGGGTATGAAAA
Source organism: Viscum album (assembly GCA_963277665.1). NCBI lineage: Eukaryota > Viridiplantae > Streptophyta > Magnoliopsida > Santalales > Viscaceae > Viscum > Viscum album. The sequence continues at coordinate 368,584,923 of OY728153.1, read as the reverse complement.
CAAGAACAGATCATTTTAAAACCAAACCGTACACAAAAAAGATAATTATAAAGAATAATGGACTACACATTGTATTTTCATAAGACTTGAACAATAATATAATCAAGACAATAAACCATGTTACCATATCATAGGCATAAGGAAATGATTTTTGTTATAGAAGTTATCTTATAACATTGTGAACATGTATTAGTAGAAATAGGTTCACAAATATATGAAGGACATAAAAACATTCTATTTCATAAATAAATGGACTTCAAACCAATACCACACATAACACTTTGAACATGTTATCATGTTTATGCATACCATAATAGTAGACAAGGATCACTTGAAAGGCAATAAACATACTAGATATGTACATACATATTTCCTATTGTGTACCAGGATGCCCATGATTCCCATTGTGGATCAGGACACACATATCTCCAATTATGGATCAGGACACACATGTTTCCCATTTTGGACCAGGAATCAATTGTTTCCCATTATATATTAGGACTCAATTTTTTCCAATTTTGGACCAGGACACACATGTCTCCAATTATTGGATCAATAAACCTTTGTATCCCATTTTTTACCAGGACACACCTATCTCCAATTGTGGATCAGGACACATATGTTTCCCATTTTGGATTAGGACACACATGATTCCCATTGTGGATAATTACATAATTGTTTTTTCATGTAATTATCTCATGAGATATAAATCATTACGACATTATTTTTAGGGAGATATAGGCACCACATGCCACACAATGGAATCATCCATATATGTTCCATGATATTGTAAAACATTCATCATATACTAACCCATTAAAAGAGATAAGTTTCATAAACCCCATATCTTAACCCATGAAATGGAATGGGAATCCTTGATAATTATTAATATAATAACACATGGAAAATAAATAGGATTTGTAGTCATTTCATCAAAGTATTACTCATGAAAATTATTAGGTTTCAAAAGCTTATAACTCGTTGAAGAGAAACAGATTTTATAATAAACATCTCAATATAAATTTAAACCATTAATAAAATGAATAATAATTGTTTAAATAGATCATATACCATATAAATAACAAAATATATCAAAGGGTTTCATCTAATATAGGGACAGATTTTGAATGTTCACATAATGTATTTTTTATGTAAAATAATAGTTTGTCGAAAATCATTATTTTGGACATAAAAACATTTCAGAAACATTTTAAATGAAAAATAAATTATTATTTCAAAATTATTTAGTATTAGTAGGAAAATATTCTCTCCCCTTAGGAAATTATTTTTTAGAATAAAAAATTATTAGAAACCCATTTTCATTAAAAACCCCTTGAAAACATATAATGCAATATTAGAAAATAAAAAAATTTATTAAAAATCATCTTCAATAAATATTATATTTAAATATAATTTAAAATAAATTTTTAAAACATTTTTAGGAATCCTGATTTTTGAATAAATCATATTTTTGATCAGAGAGAGTGTTAAAGTTGGATTTCCTTTAAAATTAATTATTATTCATATTAAGTAACAATGTGTGGAAAAAGTGGTACGAATTCAATAATATATCATGAATAACCATATGAGAAGAAAATTGAAGAGATGTCATTATAGGTTAGTTATAATATTTCATCAATCAATATAAAATCATAAACTTTTCTGATAAATGATGGGATCGTACCAGTAATCCATTACCGCCTTGGAAACATTGAAACATAATACCCAAGAAAGAAAAAAAATTGAGATTTATATATCAAGAAAATATTGATATTCATGATATAAAAAGTTAAATATAATTATATGAACCTCATATAAAAATATATGTTTATAAAAATATATGTGTCTCAAATAAGGAAATGTGTTAAAAAATTACTTTATCAATTTGGTAAATTTTGAACTGTAAGAAGCAATGAAATAAAGATAAATCAAATGTTCAGGTAAATATCCATCAATTTAAGAATGAGGATAATATAATAAATTCATTGGTAGTATATACACCAAAAAATAAACCAAGGGTTAACAATTCAGAAGCCTCGTAAGAATAAAAGAAGGACTGGAAATCCACTTACTACTTCAGTAACTTTTGAATCATGAGATCTATAAAATAATAACATATATTGTAAATATTGATATCATGAAACAAATGAAATTCATGAAATAATATGTCATAGGGTAGTATATACACCCCCATAATTATAAATATTGGTGAATACAACATGTATCTACTATAAATAAAAGTGAGATGATAAAACATTTACCTTTAATCGTGACACTCTATGTACATGTTAAAACAACATCTTCATTTTGTAATTCCTTTGCATTTTTCACTAATCGAAGAACCTAGATACATCTATTTCCAATTTTATTATTATTGGATGAGTGTATTGAAGTTACTAGCTTATTTTAATGGGGATGGATGAGCCAAATAAATTGTGATGAGTGATTAATTTAATGGGATGAGTTGCATTTTATTGTGGATGAGAGAAATTTTTGTAACTATAAAATGGTAAAAACTACTAATAAGTCTCTTTTAGTTCATATATCCCACATAATTGACAATTTTTGAGAAAATTTATGATATGGTTAAAATAGTTTCATTAAATGTCTATTTTTCATGTTTTTTGGGTATTTTTGACCTTTAATTGATGGTTATCCAATAAGTAATATTGTTTTTACCTTAATCACTATAATTAATCTTAATTACTATCAATGTTAATTTAGGTCAAAAACTATGCTGATCTTAGTAAAAATTATAAATTATTATTACTCTGTATATTTAATATATTCTTCTATATTCTTTGTATAGAAGTTGTAGTTAAAGTTAAAATTATTCAAATGTATTAAAAGTTTTTATATCAAATTTAAATGTAAAATTAATTAAAATGATTTAAATTAAATTTATTTTTTCATAATTTAACTATTTATTCAATAAGAACTATTTGAAATATAATTCAACTATATAATTAAAGTATATGAAAAATAGTTTTGAATTCATATTCTTTGTTTTTCACAATTAAACAATAAATTAAACTTATAAAAAGTACCTAAAATTCACCGAATGTAAATTTTGATAATCCAATTTAAAAAATGAATATTATATTTTCAAAAAAATCATAAAATTGGGAAAAATTAAATTTAACATAGGTGAACCATTAAAAGTCGTTAACATTGCATTTTATAAAGAATATTTACAATTATTAGTAAAATTGCATTTATTCGTATCTTTTATAAAAAGAACACAAAAGATGAAAAATAAAAAGTTCAATTAATATATATATATATATATGTATATAATTTAAATCATTCATCCAAAGGTAGATGTTTATTTTCTTTAGATATTGTATTTCTCTACATAGAAAAATAGTTTTCTTCGAATTCAAAATTAAATTATTTTAAAATAGTCTTTACATTCATTTATAACTAAATGATAACCAAAAGAATCAATTTATATAAATTTGTAAACCATATTTTTAGTGTTGCGTAAATTGTAGAATATTGATAATATTAATTTAATTAAAAAAATTATTTCAAATATTCTCATGGTGTAATATTTATCCTCCCATAAAATGTATTTCACCCTTAGAATACATCTAGTATAGCAGATTTTGTTACATTATTCTACATTTCATAAAAAATAATGTCATACAATCTAATACTAAAACATCCTTTAAAAAGGGAATATTAGAAACATAATAGTTATATAATGTAACGCATACCATGGTTACGAAATTAGATAACAAAGTTTAAATGTGAAGCATGAATTTGGAAGACAAATATATCCATCATGTTCTGATTGATAGTAATAGATAACAAGGAATGATTAATATTAATGATGAAAATTCCATAAACCAAAGAGTCTTGAAAGAGGTCATTGATATCCTCAGAAATTATTATAGTGAGATGAAAATTTATTTAATGAACCTTTTCTTAAATTTGAAGAGATTACATAAGGATTTATAATTAATGGATTTCACTACATTTTATAAGAAAAAACTCACCCTTTGGGTGTGCGTTGAACATTTTCCAAACAATCTCTTACACCACTTAATGCAGATGAATGTTTTTCTAGAATCATTATAAGATCTTGATATCCATAAATGGAATTATAAGTCATCCATCTGTCTTTATCTTGATAAGATAGATAGAGCATGTTATCCAGTACAAATGAATCCTCATTTTAATAAAAAATTCTATAATCTCTAAAACTACATATGAAGTTTAACTGAATCCATTACCTAAATATTTTACATTTTAACCATTTTAAAAAGAGAAATTCCTGAACTATATAAATAATTAAAATAAATTTTCAACAAAACACCTTGGAATTTACCCCATATATCTTAATAAAGCTCTTGGTTTTTACATGAAAACATGTAAATACCTTCATTAGGTTTTATCATTAAACATGATAATAACCTAAATTACCAAAAAAACCTTTTTGAAAACATGCATTCTCATTCCAATGAATATTGAATATATCCCTTAAATCCAAAATAAGATTCAATTCTTCATCCATGAAAATACACCTTTTCAACAAATTAATAATGAAATCAATGATTATAAGTACTTTGGGGTTTAATTTATCCAAAATAATTTATTTATCCAAGATAAACAAAATATTTTCTACATTAGTAACACATTTATGGTAAAATTCCCTTAATAAAAATATCAACGTTACTGTAGACAAATTTTCAATATCATGAGACCCATTAATTATATTTTTTAAATTCATTAATTGAAAACAAATACATCATGATTAACAAATCATTAATTCTTATGCATATACACATTAATCATAAAAAAATTCTATTAATCCATTAATTAGGGCTCGTTATATAATTTTTTAACACCCCTTTCCTATAATATGAAATATGAATCTTGCATTATGGTTTCAAAACATAAATTTAGCAATGTATCTAACATTTAATCTAATCAATAATCTTATAGCATCCCATCAATTTCATAAGGAATTAAAGGTTTCATTATTTTCTACATAAAAACTAATACTTCTACCTCCTTTCTAATTATCTTTATAAGATTCCAACTTAGAACATATATTTTTTATTGGACATACCTTCAATATATGAAACAATAAACATTAACTCGGTTCATTATAGTTTATACTATTGAATATGACTAGAAATCGTAGTGTCAGAAAAAAATATCATAGTATAAAACCAAATTATATTTAAAATTATATATATTATGTATAAATAATGACATCGAATTATTTAATTGTTGAAACCTATGTATTATTTATAGAGACATTAATATAAATAACTATAGAGATATACCGAGAAATGTCACTAAATTAATTCCATCCATGTTTCTAAATGATGAAAAAACATTTCCTTTGATTGAAAAAATAGAGAACAAGGATTAACATAAATGGATATTAAATAATTTTTGGACGAAAATTCTGTATGTTACAAATGAACATTTCTAAGTAATGTAATAGATTAGTTTATTTGGAAAAATGGAATCATAATCTATTATCTTAGTTAAAGATCATCCACATATCCCGTAATGATTAACCCCTTTATTAGTCCCACTTAAAACATTATTTATAACTTTTTTAAAAGAGATACAAGAAAGTGTTATCTCATATTCTCTGTAGGTGTATACAAGGGAGATAAATAATGATAACATGAGAATATGTGTTAGAAAAATTGGGCAGTTCATTTCAATACTATAAACTACATATCCGATATCATAATAATGGTTCAAGGTTTAAATATTGGTAATATATAAGATATTAAACATAACATAAAAAAGGACATGAACTATGTGAGTACATCATAGGGACAATAAATAGTTTTTTGGAATAAACATGAACTTATAAAATTGTTACCATGTATAAGTCGAAACTTGTTAAATAATTACATTTAGGACAAAAAATCAGGACCTCACATAAACTTATGGGAATTAATCAAGATTCACACATATCATTGTGAATATGTAATAATTTTCACAAAGAACAACATAATATTCAATGGTCACTCTCATGTCAATAGTCATAGTAGATTTGGACACACTATTTTTTCATTTAAATAAAAGGCCAACATGTTTATGATGGCTTATCAGGACACACATATTTCTTATTATGTATGTAGTTACAATTATTTCCCATTTTGGATCTAGAAATAATTTTTTCCCATTGTGGATTAGGATATGATTGTTTCCCATTTTGGATTATGAAAAACCAGTTTCCTATTGTGGGTCATTCCCATTAAGTTGTTTCCCAACATTATCGTATAAGATATAAATTATTATCTAATTCATATGGGAGATATATAGTTACTACCCATCTCCCAGTGAAATCATACATATGTCTGCCACAGGAAAATAAAACAATTATCATCTCAAGACCCAAAAAGGAAATGGGTTTCACAAACATCATATCACAACCCATGAAATAAAATGGGTATTATTAAGATTTCATCATATATTAACTTATCTAAACGAAACATGTTTTGTAATCACTTCATCATATCATTACCAATGAAAATAAGTGGGTTCATAACTTATAACACATGAATGAAACAATGATTCATAAAAATTATTTCATCATAAACACAAGAAGTTAATATAAATTTTTATAATGGTTAAGTTGGATAATATCATTAGTAATGTATAATATATATATATGTGTATCATATTAGATAAATATTTTTTTTAAATATTTTTCCGTGAATTTCTTAAAGAAACGATCATTCATTAAAAATATTTAACTTAAACATAAAATTATTTCAAAAACCTTTTATTTGAAATCCACATGGAAAACATATAAAATTTTATTAAAATTATTTAAAACATTTTTTTGGAAAATAAAAATTACACTTAAAAAAATAATTGTTTAAAATAAAAAATATTATGAAAACCATTTAAAAAGTGATTATGGATTATTTTACAAATATTTTAAAAATATTAAAAAAATTAAAAACCTATTAAATGAAAATATTAATAAATGATCATTTTAAAAAAAATATACATATTTTTAGAAAACATGGTTTTCAAATTAAATTGATTTTTGATCAATGAGAGAGATATAGTTAGATTTCATTAACAATAATTTATTAATAATCTTATTTATCAAAGAGTAGAATAAAAGTTCCAATACCTAAAGATATCATGAATAACAATAGGAGAATAAAATTAATGATATTTATTGATTTATAGATCATAATATTTCATCAATGGAAGCATAAACATATGAATATTGATATAAAATGAGATTGTATAAATAATATGTTTCCAATTTGGTATCATTGAATCATAATCCCCATGAAAATATAACATTACATGAATCATAAAATATCATTAAAATAAAGATATTATTGATATAAAATTTTAAATGGTAATACATTTGACTTATAAAATAATATAGGTTCATAAAAAAACATGTGTCACAACAAATAATAATTTAGGGAAGCTTTAATTATCGATTTGGTAACATTTGAACTGTAAACCGCCGAAAATAGATATAAAAAAATGGATATGTAAATAAAAATATATTTTGGGGTACATATGACAGAATAAATTCATATTGATTATATCAACCATGCAAAAAATGAGTGGTGAATAATATATATGACTCGCACAAATTAATGAAAGCCTATAAATGCCCTTAATACTTGGATTTCTTTAGAATCACGAAATCCGTGAAATAATAACATGAATTGAAAATTGTAATATCATTATATAAAGAAAATTAATGATATAAAATTCCATATGGTATTATATACACCGTGCATTAATAATAAGTGGTGAATTTAGATTGTATCTCATAGAAATAAAAGTGAGATGAGAAAATTATTACCATAAGTACTGAATTTATTTCTAAACATTCAAACCTCGACTTCTTTGGGTAATTCCTTTTTTTCACAAAAAGAATAACATGGGTACATTTATTGAAAAATTTATTCATATATAATTATATAATGTAATTTTTAAGATTAATTGGGATAGTGTTAGATGAGCCAAATTTAATTGGAGGTGAGAAGAAGTGAGGTAGTTAATGCAATTTTATATTAGAGAAGGGGAATTATTGTAAATATAAAATGATAAACACCATTGAGAGATCTCCCTTACATTATTTTCCTTTAATTATATTCCATTTTCTATCCCATGTATTATATGGTCTATATATTCTCATACAATTCATTTCAGATATGTTTATCAAGTATTTTTTCCAAAAAGATAAATTTTAACCACTAAGTAAACTCATTTTTACATTAATTTTTAAAAATAATATTTGTTAATTTCCCTAATATATCTACAAAAAAACTAGAATAACCTCATTATAAATTGTAAATTAAAATTTCTCCAAATAAAGAATCCATTTTTCAAAAAAAAAATCACAGATGTGGTAGAAATTAATTTCTAATAAATAATGTAGATGGGATGGAATAACTAGTTTTAAAAGTGAATAATGTTAAATAGTTTAAAATGATTTAATATGTAATTTAATAATCAAAATGATTAAAATAACATCAATATGATTTATTTTTTTTTATTATTGATCTAATTTTTCTTTAAAAAAATTTAAAAAATAGTTTAACTATACTTTGAAATTAGATTAAAAATTATTTCTAAATAAAAAATTATTGAATTTCACAATTCATCAAAAAATGAAACTTCTCAGAAAAAGTAATAAACATTCACCCAAGGTAAGTATTAATATTATTAAATAACAAAGGACTATTATTTTTCAAATTAATACAATAAATCTATCAAAAATGACATTTAAACTAGGTTTATTATTAAAAGGCGTTAAAATTGCGATTTTAAAATATAATATCAGTAAGGATAAAATTGGATTCATTATTATATACTATTTAAAAAATACATTTGATGATCATTGAATAGTTTAATATATATAAATATATATAACATATGAATTTAATTAGTATCATTCATCAATAATTATTTGTTAGTTTTATTTATATAAAAATTGTTTATACATAGGAAATCATTTTTCATTGAAAATGGAGCAGTTTATTTTAAAATATATATTATATTAATTTCAAAATAAATGACAAAAAATGATTATTTTTATCTACATTTATAATCCACGTTCATAAAATTCTGTTAATATTATTAATAAACACATTCCGATGACTATGTGATGCCTATAATAAAAATTTAATAGTTATATTAATAATAAATTGAAGTTCAGAAAAACTAAATATTTTGTGTAATCAAAGATATGTAAAGAGCTCCTCATTGTATGTAATACAAGAAAAACATTTTTTTTTAATTTACCATATGTTAATATAAGTGTTATTTGTATTGAAATAATAGCTTTATGTCGATTGAAAACCTCTCCCAACATATTGTTTCCATACAAAATAAGTAATATTCAGTGTTCCGTGAACTGAAAAATATTAAAATGATTAAATTAATTAAAAGAAATAAAAAAAATTGGTGTTTTACCAATACAGCCGAGATTTATATTTTTTGTCATATCTGATCAATATCAAAAGTTTAATTGGAGTTTATATATAATTCTTCATAATCTATTGGTTATATAGATTTGTTTTAGTATTTTTTCCACCCTCAGATGAATTTTTTACCTGATATAAACATTAAAACTTTTTATGATATCCCAATATGATGTTTAGTATATTTGAAAGGATTTGTGAATCAAAAACTTCTCTTTTTAGAGTTCTCGTATAATAATTTTTTTCATTGTAGAATTATAATTGATCAATTTGAGGTTCTATATGTGAAGAGGTATCAGACTATAACATCCTAGGATAATGTAGGAGGGTTTATTTTTAAGACACCATATATATCTATGATATAATATATAAGGTTCAACTAATTAAATATGATACAATATTCGTTACAATTCATTAAAAAATGAAGACACAATAATTAATGATTCATAGAGTTGTATGTTAGTGATAAGTTTTTCCCTTATATTTTAGTATGGAATAATGGTATGAGTTTTAGGACGAAGGGAAAGAATAGTCCTAAATACATCAACCCCATTGAGATCATTGATCTCATCTAAGTTGTGACTTATCAAGTATCACTCCTATATGACCAATCTCAATTGAATAATTTCTTCCATATATGTCTATTTATTTATTATGAACTTGAACCTTCTCATGTACTAAATAATGTTGTTGTACCATTGTTAAAATAATATTCATATTAGTATAAATGGTTGAAGAAATTTGATTATAGGGGAAATGTTCAATGAAATTAGACAACTCACCTGGTCATAGCGCATCGGAATAACTAGAAGATTGATTAGGCAACATGAAATAAATAATAGGTTATAAAACATTAGTACCCTCTTCTTTTTTCGAGAAATTTATGTCGAAAAGTTTTTGAAGGGCATATGAATGTGATGAGTCAAAAATTATAAGTAAAAATAACATTTGAAAGAATAAATTACGTATTAAAAAATACTATTATAGAGAAACATGAAATTATTTTACTGTATTGAAATATGTTTTAATAATTATCCTTTTATGATTAAAATATTATTTGGAATTATAAAAATTATTAATATTGAAATTGTATAATAACTTTTATGATTAGTTTATTTAAATAGGCTTGTGATAAAGTATAATTGATATATATAGAATAAGAGATAAAATTTTCCAGTAATATCATTCCCTATTAAAACCATTTAACATAGAATTCAGGGGATATGACATCACACAGAATATTAATTTCATAATAAAAATTCTTTATTCAAAAACTAAATCATAATATTAATAGTTTATGGGAAATGATCATGCTTAATGTGGTCACGACCCAATCTAGGTTCACAGAACTACCTCAATAAAGTACCTTCATCACAAACTATAACATTCGTGAATATGATTGTGTAATAATGGGTTATGTATATAAACCCTAGTAGTCTCAGTCTGTATATATTTTTTTTAATAAAAAACACTATATTTGTCCCTTTTCCAATATTTTTGATTGTATATTTATAAAGATAAAAATTATATATTGATATGAATAAATTAAAATTATATTTTATGGGAATTGATTCAATCAAAACCCCCTTATTCATAAATTCCATAATTTTTTACATAAATTTTACATTAATTATATATTCTTATTAACGGATGTTTATTTAAATATAAATGATAATAAAATGTTATAAATTCTAATGTAATTGGTACCGGGGCCAGAAAAGCTTTAGTGAGAGAGAATCTAGTATCATAATATTAATTTTTATTATAATATAAAATTTTATATTCCCATATTAGGATTATATTTTTGTGACATAAATCATATTTTTAAAATAAAAATTTCCGAACAATCCAACTAGGAAATGTTCATAATATTTCAAGATAGTCAATTTTTTGGGTAAAAAATAAAACCTAAATATATTTTATTTATTATGATATTAGAGTATAGCAGCATAAATTTCATAAATATTATAGTGTGAATCCTTGAAAAAAATATTTACCCTTTAAATAATATATATATTTCACTATTTTAGAAACCATTAATAAATTATCCAAAAACAATATTCTATTTTAACGTATTAAAATTAATTCATTATGAACATGACTCATTTTTACATTATCAATTGTATTATTATAAGGAGCTCAATTTTAGTCTAATAAAATGTTAATACAACTATATTTAAAAAACGATGAGATATAATCATTATAATTAATGTGGGTTATTATTTTATTTTAAATATCCCAAACCAATGTTTTTAAATTAATAATGACTTTCCCAATCTTTTTCATTAATACCCACCCATCATCCCACTAATTATCACTAAAAACCCATTAATAATAATTTTCATATCTGTATACCTATCTATAGTACTTACAAGGAATTTATAATCTCTTATGTATCTACTCCCGTGATTTTAGAAGAACCCCATCTAGGTAAGGGACTATCACCACTTCATTTTTTAATCAAAAAAATTATTCATACAATGCCTTTTAATTTCCAATTCATCATGTTGTAATGTGTCTCAAAATATTTTTATCATACATATTATTATCAAGTAATGAGAGGACATATATCTCTCTCATCTAACCCCTTCACTAAAATTTATGTACACCCATTATTGTCATGAAATTATCCCATGAGTTTTAATGGAAAAGAATTATTTTTTCAATACTCATTCATTTTTTCACTAATAGTTCTCAAAATATATTTAAATATCATTTATTTATAGTTAAAATCCATGTATACTACCTAAAGTACTTAATTGTGGGATTAAATGTGATCAAAGATGTTTTTTATATTGTCTGATCTATGTGGTTCACCAATGCATGTACATAATATTAATGTGATGTGTGATCTCAGAATTATGTATCTATAAAATGCATTGGGTTGGAAATTTTTTTAATTTTATGAGATACCATGTATGGTTCATGGGTGTTTACCCTAAGAATAATATTTTAGGAATCATTGGTGGTTAACATCAAATTTTTTATTATTTAATGTTTTTTTCTTGTTTACACACTGACATTTTGCCTATATGCTATTATATTATATCATACATTGACATTCATGCATATTCTTATAACAATATTTTATCACCATGATATAACTATAGACTAACATATATTAATTTTATCATGCTATTCATTTATTATTCCCTTAATGTGCATTATACCTCACCCTTCTCTTTTGTAAATCCCCCTTTATCCCATGCAATTTTAGGCGATCTTAAGACATTTAAGAACATGTTATTAAGTTTATAATAATTTATTGTATCAATTTTTCATGTTTTTGTGATATTTTTAAAATTACCCAATGACTCCATGCCGTGTGAACATAAGAGATTGTATTATTATTATATTCATGTAATAATGATTAAAATAAAGTGTAAATAATATGGGTTGTCATATTGTTTCTATGAATAATAATTTCACTCATATATTTATAAGAATTTTGGATTCATATAAGCTATGTTGTTGAATATTATTCAATTATAAATATCATCATCTGTCCTTGTTGACTTAGGACTACAAAAAGTGAATCCCTAATAGTCGGTAGAAAGGATTAAAATAATATTGAAGAGCATAAAATCATTAAAATAGTATTTATCTAATTATAATCAGGGATATGGTACCTATAAACCTCCACATCAAAGAAATACATCATAATAACCTCCTCTATAAGAATATTATATTGAGACAATGACAATGAAAATGGAATCTCAATGACTCTAATAGTAAGAAAGAGAAATTTGATCTTTAAAGACCTTCAAAAATGAAGTGGGTTAATTTTAAAAATCTATTTCGGATATAAATATGTAAGAATTAATTATATCTAATTAATAAACAATTTTATGCCAAAAAAATAATGATAATGTGATTTTCAATACTCTGGGTATTGAGCCCTATATTGAGTCTTCCAATATTAATTTTTATGAACTTACCATTCTTGGAGGTAGATTATTTGATATAACTTTGGGAACCACTAAATTATTTAATTAATGGTGTCATTAAAATGATATCCATACAAGGAATGAGTTTTTTTTATGGTAGTTACATATATTCTACTATACCCCTAACAACATCTTGTAGAAATTACCAATAATATATTCCATATGAAATTGAATTTGAAAATGTGTTTTATATACTTTTAAAAAGGTACGTGTTTAAAATACTCTATTAGATAAAATAAAACAGATTCCTCACATAGCCACTAATGACCCAAATATGTTTATACATTTCCATATACATTATGGAAATGAAGAACATTTCATCAGGAAATACATACTACTTAGTTGGAAAATATTTTATTTTGGGGATCTTGTTCATTTTCAGGTGATTTATGACCAAACACACAAACTAGGGAAACCTGAGCAAAATTTACAACTACATGATGTGTATATATATACATGTTGTGTACGTCTAGACTCAGAGATGGATTCTCATGGAAATTCACCTGCCCTTGTTACTAGAAGAATGTACACTACATGTACTAAAACAACACATCATGTAATGTATTATAGAAGTGGTTGGTGGATGACATGAAATCTACACCCCCATGTGGTCGGATGACATGGAAACACCGTGTACAACATCTATATGATCTTTATTCCCTTCTAGAAGCAATTAGTGGCTGATAAAAGAGAGTACACGCCATGTATGCTGGAGAAACATGCCGTGTATACCCACCTACCAGGCGGCACCATGTTCCCAGTCAAAGATGGAGTGTTAGGTCACTTACCAGTGGAGAAAAAGATGAAAAAAGGTCATTGACAAAAGTAAACGGCATGTACTTTTTACACACACCATGTACTTTTATTATCTATAAATAGAGGTCTTTGCCTCTGGTTTAAGAGGAGGAAGAGGGGTGAAGGTATGAAGGAAAGAAGCTCTGTTGTTGTGTTATAATCATTCAACTACATCACTATTCTACTATTCAACCAAAGATTCGGTCTCCCCTAGTGGATTCTATGATGATCACATCATGTATCGAGGGTTTTGTTTTTAACTTTTATTCTATGTGTAACTAAATAACCAGTGTTTTGGGGTTATGTTAGATAAAAGAGTTGTAATATTGATTATTTGTTTTGAATATGTTTGTTCGACTAACCGATGGGTATTCTTAATTAATCACTTCATTTTATCAATATATATTTTGATCCAGAACAGGGGAATAATTTTCACAGATTCAAAATAAGAATAATGATTAATACATTCATGATCATTGGATGTATTCATCAACTCAAAAATGGACTATGTAAAATAATGACTTGTGAAACACTGACTACCGGACCATGGAGTCCATTTCCTCTGCTCTAGACATATGTTTACCAGACTAGGGAATCCATTTAACAAATTGAATCCCATAGTGTTGGGTTATTATGAAGAACAACACCTCATAAAAAAATTTATTTAATAAACAACCCCTAAACAATCCACAACCCCAACGCATTTTCTCCAATATTTGAAATAAAAACAATTTCCCATATTTTCTTTTATCTATTAAGTATTTTTTATAAAAAAATATATCCAATTTCCATTCAATCCATACATTAAGAACCGTCTCTAAATTCATTACACTTCACTAAGAAAAAAATAAAAAATGGATAAGCAAGACAAGTATACCTTCTTTTTACATGTGTATCGACCCCTTACTGGTAAAATACTCATTAGTTGAAATTACAACATATAATCAATGTATAATTACATTGATTAGAATAATCATTTATATACAAGTCATGTCCCGATTGTCTATTTCTTTGTTTTTCCCACTCTTGAGTGGTATTCTCAACCCTTCCTTATATTCTTTATAATACCCTCTTTCTTTAGAGTTTATTATGATATATATAACTGCAATAGTATTAATGTTTTTTTAATAAAATGATGAATTTCTGAATTACAATAAAATGAATGAGTCATTGGATTGTTTCAACACCTTTATCTTCAGACTTACCCTATATCTAATCTTCATGAAGCCCCTAGAATCCATGAACAAACTTTAAAGGAATCTATATTACAAGCTTATTTCCCTCCTAACCCTCATTCTTTTATAATTTTGCAAGATTATTCACTTGAGATTAAGAGAAGGAATTGAAAGTACATTGAATATTTTTTGTAAATTTTGAAGATATTTAGTATGGTGGAGAGCCTCTTGATCATTTGGGAAAAAGGGTTCCAAAAACTACACACCATGTACTCTGGATATACATGCGGTGTAATTTTTTATTTTTCAGTTTTGTCACATTTCTTGGTTTTTCTTTTTCATTTCTTTTTCTTTTGTTTGGTTTTTTTCTTTTTTAGGATATGGAAGATAGACACCATTTGTGTAGGATGTATCCCTCCTCTACCACTATGGGCCAGAGGCCCATATTTTGTCAGATCTAACTCTGCCCAACGATGACACTGACTCCGAACTATCAGATGTACTTGCCTCCTCTACTGGCCATCCTTCCACAACTCACTACCTCAGACAATGTAGGTCCTATTACCACCACATCACTACCATATAGCAGAAATCCTAAGAGAACAACCCTTTATTCCACAGAATATGGAACACCACCAAATCCCTTCTCTGTAGAAGTTAATCCCACATTAGTCACCCCATCAAGTGGGCCTCCATCTACTTCAGCCGGTCCACCCCCAGAGCCATCACCTACTGTTGTACCACCTGGATCGGCCCCTATAGGGGTTCCCTACCCTTGCATGGTGTTCCCCGTTATAGAGCTAATACCTGATAGTGTCTGACGTTTCTCTCGCAACCCAACCCCATTGAGCAGTTGTTATCTCAATGACATCGTCCCTCAATAGCTGGGTATCTTGGGAGAGTTAGAGGATCTCTTTGGGCACACACTCTTTCTAATGATCTTCTAGGTCAGCACTCCTGTTTTCAGATATTTATTTTTGGAGTTTGATGTTTCCTTCTAGTTCGACGGGCCCGAGTATCGGGAGAAGCCTGAAGATGCGATCCTAGTTGTCCTATATCGGCTAGGCAGACGACCCTTTTCCTTTACTATGAATGAGTTTGGTCGATGTAGTGGTTTCTATGCTCATCCCGGCACCCCACCCCTTGTCTCCACCATGACCCACCCCATGCTCTCTGAGGACATTTCTATGTGGTAGGTTATCACTCTGCCTAACAACTGATACACCCCCACTTTCCAGAAGAGTTCCCTCATTGCTGACCATATCTTCCTCTTTACCCACTAGTGCTTTAGTGACATCCTTCTTCAATTCCATAAGAATATGGGGGTTTTGACTTGCTGTGACATGGAACTCTTCACCAATGTCATCTGGTGGGACTACCCAGACATTTGTTTCCTTGCCGCCTTTGATTTCCTCTCCATGTTTACCATCCAATAGGGGAATATGAACAGTGGGTTTTACGTCACCCACCTTGCACACCACCTAGAGATTTTATGATATCTATTCCCCATGGCCATTTAGGTTCCCCCTAGATGATGGAATTTCTCACGCTTATTCACATGTGATTGGTCCAGAAGTAGGGGGTACATACGTCCTTGCTCAGGCACCACCCCGGCCACTTACAGACCATCTATCCCCTACCGATGTACATGCTCCTCCTTCCCCACCCCATCCAGCTTCCCTAACCCACCCCATTTATCTGACCTTCCTTATTCTATTCATTCTACTACCCCTCCCCCTACCCCCTCAATTGATCTCTCATTTTTTTCATCGCCCAGCCGCGATGGAGCAGTACATGGATTGTCTCGATCAACGTCAGGACCGACTCGAGAAGACATTAGGGAATATTCTTTAGAATCATGGTATTCCCCTACCACCACCAACTATTCCTACCTTGTCTCCAGGACCTTCATCCGTATATCCACCATCGTTTACCGCACTAGCCACAGATTCAGTTCTCATCTCCACTACGGGCCGTGCCACATCCCCTACTACTTCTAGTAAATGGATCATTGCTGATCCATCTCTTCTTAGTACGTCTCCTGAGGCTCTGAATCATACAGTTTCTCTTCCATGTTCAGATTCTGATCCTTCTGTCTCCATAACTCCAGATACTTCTCTCCCAGATGATTCTGTATAGGATGATACCTCTTATAAGGAGACCCCTCATAGGTTTTTAGACACATATTTTCCAATATATATATTTTTGCGATATCTTGTGGCTGTGTGTGTTGTCTAAACTTGCATTGATCTCTCTCCACAACCTTTACAGGTACTCTAGCACACGATGGGTTGTACTTCTTCACCACATCTCATCTTTCTCCACCATCACATGAGGGGAGAATTGGTTTTCACACACTTGACATTTTCTTTTTCATTATTGATTTACTTATTTCCTTACTTACCCTCATTCTAGTCCACTATTATGTCCCCACATTCCCTTCTCCCCATTTATGTAGCACTAGGTAGGCCATGTGCGATATTATGTCTCGGGGAGAATCTCTCGACCAACTTAGTCTTTTCCATTATCATCATTTAAGTGACCTCATTACTGGAAGATATATTCGAAAATGTGAATAAACTACGGTTAATGATATTTCTAAATAATAAAATCTGAAAGTGGGAAATTTTTATAAGATTAATGATTATTATGGATCTTAAATTTTTCAAAATGATTACTGATATAGTTTAAATCACAACATATATTCCTTGGATAATTATATTGATTAGTTTAATAATTTATATTCAAGTCACGACCTGATTGTCTTTTTATTTGTTATTCCCACTACTGAGAGGTATTCTAAACCCTTCATCATATTATTTCTAATACCTTTTTCTATGGGAGATTCTTAGAATATACATGAATTTCAGAATTGATTTTTTTTTTCAAAACATGATGAATTTTTTAATTACACTTACAAGATTCATTCATTAGATTATTTCAACCTGTTTATCTTGAGACATAACTTACATATAATCTCTATGAAGCCACAAGAAAGCATTATAAAACTTTATAGCATGCAATATTACAAGATTATTTCCCTTCCTACGCTAATTCTTTTATAATTTTGCATGATTATTCATTTGAGCATAAGAGAAAGAATTAGAAGTATGTGGCAAATTTTTGTGAATCATTGTAAAATTTAGTATGAGTGAGATCATCTTGATCATTTGAGGAAAAAAGGGATCCAGACCCCTATTGGTGGAATATCTAAAAGGTCCCCTTTGTTAAAGAAATAATTAAAAAGAAACCCTATAATCATTTATTGGTTTTTGAAACCTACCTAATTAATGGAGATGGTGGTGATTATATCATTTCAAAGAGTTGGTTGAGGATGATTTTACACAGAGCTTAATTATGAATATGATGGACTATTATTTAAAGAATTTCTCTTCAATCTTCAAACCTCAGAGTTATTTTTCACATATTTTTCTACCAACCCTTAGTGACAGGGATATCTAATCCTTATTGAAAAGCCCTCGTGATTTTTAATCAATTTTCTAATGTTGAGAACTAGATTTCTTGAAAACCAATGGATAAAGTGTATATATCATAGATCGAGCATAAAATTGGTTAAAAATATCTTTACTTTATAGTATATTTTTGGTGAGGTAGACCATAATGTGGATTTCTTGTTTTTGAATGGTTGAAACGTTTTTTAAAGGAGGTTGAATGTAGTTAATTGAATTGCATATGAGGCATGATTAGAAGATATTATTAATTGAAGATATTTTGTACCTTTTTAGATTTTTCTCATGTGACTTTATCATTTACATTTATAAATAACTGAATTCCTTCCTTTTTAAAATATATACTCTTTTAATTAGATGTTGAGATTTGATTGAGGGTATGAAAATGGCTATGTATAGGGGAGTTTGATGCACTCAATTTGTCTATACCTTTCCATATACATTATTGAAAATAAGAACATGTCTTCAGAAAATACCTACTACATAGTGGGAAAATAATGTGTTTTTGTGATCTTGTTCATTTTCAAGTGATTTATAACCAAACATACAAATCGTGGGAAAACCGAGCAAAATTTAGAACTACACATCTTTTATATATATACACACACCATGTACAATCAGACACAGACATGGATTGTCAAGGGCATATAGATTCCCAAGATACTAGAAGCATGCACAATATTTGTACTAAAAATACCTACCATATATAGTATTCTAGAAGTATTTGGTGGTTGAGAACAAGTCTATACGCCTATGCGGCCGGCTGACATGGTCACAGCCTGTACATCATCTATATGATGTGTCTTCACTTATAGAATCATTTTTTGGCTGATTAACGAGAGTTCAGGCCATGTATGAAGCCACTAAATGTCATATATACCAACCGAAAAAGTTGGATATGTGTTTGATGTCAGAGATGGAGTGTTAGGACACCTACCAGCTAAAAAATTGTGAAAAAAGCGTTTTGACAAAAGTACATGGTGTGTACATTTGCCACACGATTTATACTTTTATTTTCAATAAATAGAGGACTTTGACTCCGATTCTAGAGGATGAAGAGGAGGTGAAGGTATGAAGGAAATAATCTATGCTTCCATGCTACCATCATTCACCTACTTCACCATTCTACCATTCTACCAATGAGCCAATCTCCCCTCAATGTTTCTGTGATGATCACATTAGGTATCAAATGTTCTGTTTTTATCTTTCCTTCCATATGTAACTAAATACATAGTGTGAATAGGTTGTTGGAGATGAAAAAGTCATAATTTTGATTAGTTTTTATGAATGTGTTTGTTCTATTAACCTCTTCTCATTTTCTTTAGTCACTTAATTTTATTACTGAAAATTCTATACCAGACCATGGATAGAATTATCAGGGATTCAAAATAAGAATACTGAAGGAAATTTAATAATCATTGGAAGCATTCTTTTACTAAAAAATTGACTAAGGAAAATAATGAACTGTGAAACACTAACTACCAAACCAAGTAGTTGGTTTTCTCAGCTTTAGACATATGTTTCCAGACCACAGAATCCTTATTACAAATTGAATCTCAGAGTGTTTGGGTATTATGAACAACAAAACCTCATTAAAATTTGTATTTAATAAAAATATTCTTATGAATCCACAACCCCAACACATTTTCCTCAATATTTCCATCAAAACCAAATTCATGTATTTTCACTTATCTATTATGTAATTTTCTAATGAAATTAAAATCCAATTACATTTATATCAAAACATTAAAAATCGACTCCAAATATATTACACATCACTAAGACATAATTAAAAACTTGATAAGTAAGACAAAAATAACTTATTTTTTCTAATGGATTGACCCCTTACTAGAAATATACTCGTTAGGGTAAAACAATTTAGGACATCGATAACATACAATCAGTGAAATGACTCACCATCCACATTTATAAAGGACCTCTGAATGTATTAATAAATATGAAGGGGTCATAAGTGGATTTTAATGGAGAAAAACTCCATATACATTATAAAACAGACACTCCATATGAATTCATGGATACCGATATATTTAAAATACCATTTCAATCTAAATAATCATAATTTCATAATAAAATTAATGATTTAGATTCATCAATTAATCATATAGTTTACAATAAATATAATATTTATAGTTGGATAACTTTATAAAATATGAATTTCAGTATACAATTATTTTAGAGAATAACAAAACCAACTATGGTCATCGAGTTTATCCTCACGTTAGTGAAAAACATTGATTATTCTATGTTCTTATATGATCATTACATTAAAGATACCAAAACACATGCAGATGATCTACTCAAACAAAAATGGATATTTTATTAAATAAAAAATCAATAATAATGGATTACTTTGAATAATTTTCTCGGATGATATAGGGATAAATTAGTTAGTTCAATATATTTGATGACATTAAACGTAAGTTGGTGAAGTTCATCTCTCTACACATTTATCATATCAATGTTCGACCAATTGATAAATAATCACTTCACCTTTCCTTGATGTAAAATCTAAATTTTTTCACCTGCTAATACATTTAAATATGATTCATGTTTTGAATAGTTCATTGATATATAAAAAATATATCTCATGTATATTAATTGATGATAGTCTTTAATTTATGTTATCAGTAATATAAAATGATTCTAAAAATTTTATTTTATTCTGTTTATATCTAAAAACAATAATCATTATAATAATGATAGTATCGTTATGATATATCCCATCATATCCCACATTAATCAAAAATAGATTTTTGTTCTAATATAAAATCTTCATTCAAATGTGTTTTTTACTGATTTTGAGTATTACCAAATTTTTCACAATTTATTCTAATAACCCCTCTCTGTAGCTTGGATTAGAATTTTATATCCATTTGAGAGAGTTAAAAGGTTTATTGGGTAGACATTAGCTAATATCAATAGAATTATTCCATTTATATTCATGCATAACATAATTTTTTATGTTGAGGCTATGCCCAATATGAATAAAAAAATTACACTTAAATCATACCACCTTGAAATGAGAGTTCTTTTTATAATATTGATTGCATATTCAGTCATCTATCTCATATCTACTTGAAATTTTGTTATCCCAATTAAGATTAATAAAAATAAATGTGGACATAGTTGATTGTTGAAATAATATATAAAATTAGAGAAAACATATATACATGTTGTATAGTGGGTCAACATATACTATCAATGACATAAAATTTTTTCTATGAAAATTACACTTCCCTAAAAAAATTTATTTTCTAAATATTGGAATAATTATTGTAAATTTATCATTAATGTTAAATTTATCGCCATAAAAATTGTTTAGAAATTGATATAACTCTTTCAGATATAGAATAATGAAAATTTAACAATCATATTTGGAATATTTTCATATAACATGATTCCATTTAGTCTATATAAAACACGTGCTACCTTCAAATATTTTTAATTATGTATCATCTATAATTATATAGATAAATTCATGATTGCTTTGAAAAATAAATAAACTATTTATACCACCTATATTTATAACTTTCTGGAATATCTTATTTTTTCCATTTATAATGAATTAAAAAAAATATAAATGACACTAAATTATGAGAAATTAATGTTTATTATAGAAAAATGGTGATAGATTCATTATATGTTATCAATTTGATGGTAATAAAAATTAATAGGGAAAAATATTAATGATTGTTTCCCTAAATATATCCAAAAAAATTCCCCGATGTCCAATAATTATTATGTCATGTTATTTTTTCTCTAATTCATTAATTGATGAAGTTATTATTTACATCCCTTATCATAGTTATTTCTAAAATAAAATATTTTTGTTTTTGATGATCATTTAATTGATTGATTTTATTATATATAATCTATTCCCATGTCCCATCCAATCATTATGAAACCAAGGTGGGATCTCCCATTTAATCCCATGCATAATAACACTATTATATAGTTGTTATAGTTTATTCCAATCTATTAAGTTGGATACTTATATCATTGGATATACAATGTGCACCATAGAAAAATTAAAAGAATTATACACAATCAATTAAAAATAATTTCGTTCATTCATGATTGAATTAAAAAACAGTTGTTCATATCTTCTTGTGATTAAAGTTACTATTATTTCCAAATATTCTCCTATGTGATTTTGTTATATCATTCCCATGGATAATCCCTATATAAAATTGTGGATTCAAATTAACTAAGAGATTAAATTAGAGAATATCATTGAATGTGAAGTATATAATATAGAACTTGACGGAATTAACATGATTTCTCTACTATTCTATTACCATATTAGAAGAGCCTTCTCGATCAAAGAGTACTTATATAATGAGAAATTTTATACGCTACATCACCTTAGATCATGGTATTCTATTAACACTGATTATTTAGAAGTGAATTGATTCCAATGAAATCTAAACAATGCATCCATATAAATGCTTTGAATGGGTCGGATTAATATATTTTAAGATACCCATACATATGTGGAGGAAATATAATTATTTGTGTATTATATGGTCTATACCCTACCATGAGTTCAAAAAAGTTTTTATTTTCTATAACACAATGGATAATAAAGACACTTATTTCTCCAAATGTTTCATGTATTGTTATATCAATAAATAATGTCTATATAAAATCATATAATTAGACATGGGTTAGTTAAAAACACCATGGTATCCACATGAATGATGGAAGGAAGTACATATAATCAAATGTTGTGCAATTTTAATTTTCTATATCACCCACCATAAAAAAAATTAAAATCCAATAATATAAAACAAATATTTGTATATATAAAAAATATCTGTATATAAATACAATTTAATAAATTGAATCAACAGTTGTAGAAAAAATATAAAATAGATTTTATGGTATGTAGGTTTCAATATTGTTGATGATAATTATTTCATCACAATAATGATTATATGATATTGGTGGAAAGACCTATCATTCATCTAAAACATCAAAAATCACCCTCCCACTACATGTTTCAATAAGATTGGAAATTTGAGTAGCACACACATGAGTATGAATATGGGGATGAAGAAAAATATTATTAATGGGCATACTGAGAAGTGAGTATAATTACATAATATTTAGGGGAAAATGTTGACGTCAATATATAATGTCTAATCAAACCCAACATATGATAACAGATCATCATCATTGATAATAATATTAATTATTCATTTAGTATCAATCGTCACATATCTATCCATCAACACATTTAAAAAATAACAATATATTAATATGTACATAAAATATTATAATTTTTATTTATTATTGTCATATTCTCCCATACATTTTATATCCTCAATGAACCAATGATAGACCAAAGATGTAACTCAAATGTTTTTATTATATCTTTACTGACTAATTGGGGTAATGATCTAATAGTCTTTTCATCTACAGAATCATCATATTCCTCCCTCAATAAAATTTGAATGAAATTATCCTTTTATATGTATGGTAGTTTTATAATATAATAAAACTAGAAAATATTGACATCATTTATCACACCCATCAAAAATTATACATTGATGGGATAACTCAGTATGTATTGCATCACATGTAAAATAATTACATATAAATATCATCTCATAGAAGATAAATAACTCGATGTGCATTTTCCTTAAACCTAGAGCTTTAGTATGGATGGATATAATTACTCTATTTTTATTCATATAACATGATCCAATACATATGGGTGATAAATAGTATAAACACACTAGTGAACTATTACCTAAATAAAACCCATATTAGTGAGAGGGAATTTGAATAGATTATGTGTATCATCATTGATATCAAACATAGGTCTTTGAGTGACTTTATTATTGATTACAAAATTAAATCCTCATAAATATATTACCATTATTATTGGGGGAGAATAAATTGTCAAATTTCATCATTTATTACTAACCAAGGATAGTGGTTGTATATAAGAGTAATCATTTCACTCCAACTCCACCAATGATATGTAGTAGTCATTGAACAATTTCACATGAATGAATTTGTTTATTTAATAAATGAAATCAAACTAATCAAACATAAATTCTTCAAATCATATCAAATATTCTATTATACATTTTATATCATCATAGCAATAATTTTATTGATTGTTATTATAATTTCTATATTGAAATAAAATATTATTTCATTGTCATTTGATAGTTTATCTAGTTCATAAAATATTCACAATTTCAAAAATAAAATCCTTCTTGTATGATTTTATACATATCATTATATGTTAATAAATTAATATTTATTGGGATTTATAAAGTATATAAAACTTTATTACCATATTTATATCATAAGTACCACATGAAATGTTAGGTTTCATGTTATCTGTTTCATTATCACCATAGGTAGAAAAAATCATTCATTATTACTTTATAACAAAACAAAAAGAGTATCAAATTATTTTCCATATATCATTATCATTATTGAAAATATTTTTCATCAATATTTTTGACTTACGGAATTAGTTATCATCATTACAAAAAAAAATACTTACTTCATTCATCATAATTCCAAATAACTCAAATTAGCAAAACTGAATCTGAAATATAATTTCGAGAGTCACATTATTTTTATTATATATTAAATATTATTATACACTCTTTGACATAAAAAACATTATCCAAATTCCATAATTCATTCTAAACACCCATCAATTTTAATATATATATATATAATTAAATAAAATACAATTGTGTTTTTTATTTATTCTAAAATTTTAATTGAATAACTATTTTTAAATATATTCTAGAATTTAGCTAATTAATTTAATTCCATATATAATAGTAAAATCAATGTAATCTCCTCCATTAGAATAAAAATTTTTAATTTAATTAAATGGTAAAGAAAATACATTCAATTAATATTACAGAAAAATTAATTGTAGTTTTTAATAAAATTTTAATTATCCTAATTTTGACGTCTATAATCGCCATTATAAATAATTTAAATCCATATATGTTATTCTATGACATTAAATTAATATATTCACTATATAAAATTATAATAAGTACATAAAATACATAAGAAATCAATATTTATATAATATTTTTTTATCATTTCAAAATATAATTAACCATTACTTTATAATTATCATGATTCACCTTTATAAAAAATTCATCTCAATACAATTTTTTTTTCAAGTTTCACTAAAATACTCTAATAAAATATGTAGTGAAAGAAATTTGGCATATACAAATGAGTTCTATTTAAATATTTTATTAAGTTATGAGTTTCCAATTTGTCACTGAAATATACAATTTTGTATAAACCATGAGGAAAAACTCAAGAATACTCTACAAATTGTTATGATCTAGGTTTCTATAAAATTCAGTGTAAAATTATTTAAAATTTTCAAATATTCAATAATTAATCCCAAATTTATTAATAAAACTACATGATTCTGAAATATGAAAAAATGAGGAAAATATAATAGTCATTTTTTAATAATAGAAACCATCCCAAAAAATGAATTTATATATATTTATAGTCATATAAAATTATTATATAATATAATATGTGGTTCATCACCATTTCACCACCCCTAAAACTACTTATTTAATGTTTTTTTCCAAATCATTGAATTATATATGTGTTCGTATTTGTGAGTGTATATTTATTGATAATCATATAATAGAGTGATTACTATAATAAATCCACATAACACATTGAGGGTTCCCCCTCACCAATAAATGTATAATACCATAATAATATATTTACCTTTTAAATTTTATCAAATAAATAACTATAGTTTTTACATGTCTAGAAATTAACATATTTCTCGGTTATAATCAAATTAGAATTAATAAAAAATTATTATTTTGATGAATATCCAAATTATGAAAAAAAAATTATATAATCATGAATGAAATTATTTTATTCATCATCACATAACACAGTTGGATAGAATTTTATTAGTCCAGTCGACACAAAGAATACATCTTCTAATTTAATTTATCATAATAATTTTATAGATATATTTTTCATTCAAATGATTATTCATTTAGGGAATGAATATTTTGGGAGAATATTTAATTCTTCTATAATTATCCCTTCACATTTTTAATCGAAAAATTTAATCCTCATATTGTTAGTATCATTTGTTTCAATTAACTATAATTTAGAATATTTTTAATAATTACCAATATCATTTTTTAAAGTATGTTTTTCATTAAATAATTAACAAAAACTACTACATTTTTTTGAATATATGATTTTTATCAATTATTCGATAAATTTAATATCATATATTAAATATAGTGATGTTAAACTAAGGTATTAAATAATTATAATCTATATTTTGTAACTATAAATTAATGGAAAAAAATTCGATGGAGATGTTTGGGATTATCAAAGTTCACTATATGTATAACATTTGTTAGTATCTCATATTGAAGTTATTTCAATTTAATTAAATTTATGATTGTTAATTATTTAATATATTTTAATTTCATAAAATTTATATAATTGTAATGATTATAAAATGTTGTGGAAGAGAGGGTAATGAATGACACATAAAATGGGAATTAAATAAAAAACATTCCAAGTCATCATTAAATCGTTATTCTTTGATGATTTTTTAAACCCATTAGTGGAATAAAATTTGAGTGAAATAAAAAAAACCATGTAAAACCCCTATAATAATCATATATAGGGAATACATCTATTAAGAAAATATTTTTAATATATTATTGTATTTATATAAAATTCACAACCATCTCTGAATATTTAAATTATACTAGAACAATTACAATAATCGAATCACAAATGATACTCCCCCTTTTTTACTCACAAAAAATGTTAGTTTCTCAATTCAACAATCACTTAATTTGGAATAATTTTTTTCATTTTTTATAGTTTTATTATCATTTTAAAACATATCATAGTTCCCATTATAACTAAAATAAGGTATAGTTGAATATATTTAATAATAATGAAACGTATTGAATAAAATATATAGTAAAATCCATATATATATATAGTATGTTTTTCACTAATGAAACCTATAATATAACATAAATAATATCTATAAATGTACTTCAATCAGAACATTAAATAGAATCTTATTTGTGATATTCTTCTAATCTTCATAGTATGTTTACATGATGATAAATTAACTGGAATATCACAATGAGGACTTTAATATATGAATAACATATGACTGTATATAAATTTTTTATACATGGATTATTGGATTCATGTGGCCACTTTTAATGTAATTTTTTTATTTTATAAAAAATAATGTCTATTGAATTATTATCCAAATTAATATAAGGAAACGAAACAGTAACAAATAACTATTTTCCTATCAAGGTAATTATGAGAGATCAAATTTATATGAGGTTTGGATTACATTGGCTAACTATTAGTGACCATGTTTCACACTTCTATGACAAAAATATAAATTATCATCACAACTTTATGGTGATACATAAAATAATTAAACAATATATCATTTTCAAAACATTTTATTAGATAATATATATATTAGACAGGTTAGGAAAATCATAAAAATAGGTAAACATTAGAGGAATAACTAGAGTGTTCATTTTTATGATTCATGATGAAAATAAAATATAGTTTTTTTAAATATCTATAAAATTTTCACTTGGGAGGATTGCATTTTTAAATTATTGTCACATCCTGAAATAATTAGAGCATACTTTATTCTATAAAATTAAATAATATATGTTTAGTCTCTCCTATATAGGTAAAAAATTTGAAATTTATTATTTATAATATGTAATTAATTTTAGGTTATCTGTATAAGAGATTTTGGATCAAAAAGAAAAAAATTAATTTTATCCATGATGGTTTAATTTTTTATAAGAAGTTACATGTTTCTATATAAGTCTATGACGATTAAAATTTCATCGATAAATGTTGTTTTCTAAATATCCTTATAAATGATATTTATTTATAGTGTTTCAATCCATAAAATATTATTGACTAGTATCATTTTAGTTTAACAAATGTTTTTATACATTTTAATGGAGGTCTACCATCAATAAAATATAGAGGAAATAAATACATATGAATATTAATAACAATATCATGTAGGTACTTATGATAATGGAATATATATTAGTTACCAAAATGTTTTTTTGTACTTTAACTTTACATTTATTTTAATACACTAATATATGTTTAATGAATTTAGTAAAAAAATATTTTAGTTTGTGGTAATCATTTATGAAATTATTATTTTTTTAGGAGGGAAAAAAGTAAAATAATATATCCAATATTTTATTTATAAATTTATGTTTTATTGATAATTTTATTTTGTGTGTTTATAACCTATGATAACTATATATTCAATTTTATCACCATAAATTTTTTTAAGTACATTTAATTAATAAATTTTATTCATATATTCTAATTACCCAAACATGTGTTTGTAAATTATCACTTTATAAATAATGAAATTAAAAAATATTTTTGTTTGGTATTTTATTCAATGATAGGTAAATAGTCAATAATGTTATTAGATGTTTTTTTTAAAATATTATTTTGAGGTTATAAATAAAAAATATTTTCTCCTGCTTCATAGTTTATTACATGAAAAAATATTTATTAAATCAATCAATGGTTAGTCTTTTTTAAAACAAAATTATATTAACTTAATTTAAATATGAAAGTATTTTTCATGGATTTTCTACCATTATATTCTAATAGTGACTATATACCAGACCAATAATTAATTTGTTATGAATTTACCATTCTATATTAACCTATTATTTTTCATTCTCTATCCCACAAGAATCATTATTTAAAAATACATATATTTGGATGTGAATAAATTATTTTTATATGAAAATATATTGGTTACAACAGTTCAAAATGATAATTTATCATCGTCTTTATTGAAATATAATGTCGATTTATACTGAATATATAATAGTGACATTAAAAATAACAATTTTGGTTTAGGGATTTCAAAAACCAATGAAAAAAATCATTCAAATTTTATTAAATTATTTTTTGAAAGTTTTTATGAAAACCAACTCTGAATGTTCAAAAAATAAAACATTTTATATATTACACCACATAAAAAACCTGAATCCCTATAATTAAAAAATAGTATACATCCATAAAACAACATTTAACATTAAATAAATATATAAAAACATACCTAAATAAAACAATATAATAAAACAATTATCCATGTATTTGGATTATAAAGTAGAATTTAATAACATATACATGAAATTTATAACATGATCGTTATTGGTTATCATTAAAGAATCCATTTGATGTCATTACATTAAAATGACTAATGTAACAAAATAATTTATTTTTGAAAAATTATTATTAGTAAAATGTAATAATAATAATAAAAATTATAATATACATACAATAAAACATAATCCCACTTAAAAAATAGTTAGCAAACAATGATCGAAGATGGTTCTGTTCATACGTCATACTGGAATTGACATTATTGAATCTATAAAATTATGTTGAATGAAATAATATTAAAAACCATAAAACATAGATAGAACATATAAAACAATAAATATGTCTAACCTAATCAAAATATATCCTAATCCTAGTTGCGATTAGCTCATACTAGAATCATATATCATAATAACCACATTTGATATATCCTTGTCAATGATGACACTGTAATTAAGAAAACATTATCATTATTATAATGAAATATATATATATATACATATATATGTTTGTGTGTGTGATTTATTGTCAAATCATTAAAATAATATCTAATATAAAAATAATTTCTTTTATTTTCACAGAGTTTATTGTGCTTGGATTTGTTATTGACAAGTGATCATTGTTAAAAAATTTCCATGCACTACATTTTCATATATATCAATTAATAATTCATGTATCAATAATTATAATTAAACAAAATTATCCTATAAAAATAAAATAAACATACTTGTCTAAAAGTGTAGAAACTTTTCTATAAACTACTCCAACTAAAGGGGAAACCAGTATATTGTGTTTTAGGTTGGGCAGAATACTCCAAATATCAAATACACCTAAAAACATTCAATTATAATTTCATTATAATGAACATTAGTTTAGAATATATTTTCATTCTTACCCGTCAACAAAAGAAAAAATCTAACACACGATATCTGTTATTAATAACCTCTCACATATATGTGCATCTACATTTATAGTTGAATCTTATTACACAGCATCTAAAATTAATTATTAATTTATAAAAACATACATTCTTGTGTGCCATTTTCAAAATGTTGTGTGTGTAGATAAAAAATTTAAAATGTCATACAGTTAGTCAATTTAAACCATCAATAATAATAAAAAATGAAATTCAAATTTAATTACATGGAAAACATACATAACACAGGCATGATGAGTCATCAAAATTCATTTAATCATTGATGCATTTTATGTATACTCTGAATGGATATTTTTTTACACATATTTCCGACGACAAATGAAACTTATAAATATTATCCAATGAATATAGTACTAGAGATAATAATTAATTCCAATCAAAAATATTTGATGTATCTACAGTAGTTTGTTCATAAACATTTTGTTTTGTCTCTCTATATCTTTTGGATTTTAGAGACTTCTATATAAGTTAGATTTCACAAAAAACATATAAATAATTTCCCGTCAGATGTAATTAATATTCAAAAAATTCATACCTCGATGTAAAACTAATGAAAAAGGATATATTGAAAAAGTAATAAAGGACCCCTACAATCACAAACTCTTGTAACCTCTATGGTATGGAAGGGTAGTAGAGCAGTAGGATTAACAATATCATGTACTGACACTTCAAACAGACTCATTTTAATAGGATTGTGATTCAATGAATCACAAAAAAATTAAACGACTCTAAACGCTAAAGTATATACATCAGGATCATCTATATACAACTCAAATTATACGGTTGGGTTCGAGTCAGGAGGTGTAGAATCTGAGTTGGTAGGCTGGGCAGGATGGGCTGGCTAGATAGACTAGGCACACTATGATTGTTTCATCATAATTTAAAACATAACCTATTTCACATATTGTTGAATTATATCTCCCATGGACTACTTCATATCATTTAGATGTGATTTAAGGATTCGATTTCATGTTCTCTTGATTTTCTAAATTGATGAACAAAAAAATTGAATACTAACATGAAACTAATATCCTATTTTTTGACCATGGAGTTCTAGATTTCCTAAAATATTGGATATAATATCCATTCTTCCCTCGGGCATAAATGTTAAATTTTTTTTATTACTCTTAAATTTCACCCTAAAATAAAAAATGAAAATGGTATATTAGTGTTGTAAATTTTAAAATTAAAAAAAAATCAAGAAAAGTAATAATTTTTTACATACAATTCATTTAAATAATTATTTATCTTTCTATGTATGATACATTTCATTTTATCATCTTCTCATTGTCTTCTGTTATACATAGAGGGTGGGCAGAGATGGATGACCAAATATGAGATCATGAGAACCATAAGTGGAGTGAGATATCAGTTCTTCAAACATTTCCACAATCATTTTTTGGTCCTATAAATGATACCCTACAGATGATAAAGTATGATAGTATTCATTTTTTAGATGGATGTCTTGATTGTATTTCCTGATGACTTGTTATATAAAAATTAAACTAATAAGTAATTAGGTACATATATAATAAAATTTAAAATATAATATAATATAAATATCATACCTAAAATGTTTTCTCATGTTAGGTGGAAAAACATTTACTCCTTTTATCGTCATCTATAAACAGATAATTGACGCATGGTCCTTCATTTAGTCTCCATCCAAACCCATAATTTTTTTTCATCATTATTTTTTGAAATCCATCCATCTAACCATCACTAAATTTAGTCATCTCTCCTTAAATAATTTTTTCTACCAAATTGAACATCATTAGTAATTTCATAACATAAATATTATTAATATAAAATATATCATATTCAATAATTGATATAAAATAGATAAATTTAGATATTTTACATTTATGGCCTCTTAATGTGAATATATTTCTACCTAGTCGACAAACATCCAATTAGGATATGAAATGTTAATACTACAACAGCTTTGCATGCTGATATTGCAGATAAATGCTTTTTCATTTGGGAAAGTTTTATTATTTTTATTATAAAAAATAATTTGTAATCACTCGACTCCTTGAGAAAATATCATTTTTGGTATATGTGTAATGACATGTTGACTAACTCGTGAATTGATTTTTTTTATTTCTCATTGAAGAAGACTACACCAATAAATCGTCATCAATAGTTCTATATTAATTAAACATTTTATTTCATTAAATAATTATATTTTTATTTATATATAAAATAAAAAAATAAAAATACTACCTTATATTTTCTTATGTCTCGATATCTGTATCTACCAGTCTAATTGGAAAAAATAATTATATTTTTGTGTACATAAATATTATTATACAATTCAGCTATTAGATAATCAGAAAACAAAAAAAATATAATTAAAAAAATGGAATTCATGTGTATGTTAAAAAAATTAGTTATGTAAGGATTCTTAATCCAAAGAAATATACAAGGTGAAGTATTGAACATAATTATTACTTGAATAATGATATTAACATTTAAAAATTTATATACCAAATTTTGAAAATGTTTTCTCATTAACATAAATTAAAAAAAATAATAATTATATATGTCGGTTAGTTACATGATATTTTTTAAACCATAACCATGGAATATCAAAATTTAACCCAAAAAATCAAATAAAAATATATATTACATATTATTAAATATCAAATAGTTATTAAGTAATACAGTTTTTACAAATGTAAATTTTAATAAAATAAATAAAATTTAAATAATTACCATATTATTTAGGAGAGAAATTTGGTATTTTCTCATTTTCATTCAATATGAGAATTCCTTATTACATTACCTATGTCTAAATTATAGTTATCATTATCCAAAAATCATGTAAAAGAAGTAGAATACTCATATAAATCAATAACCTCATCCTCATCCTCATCAATCAAATGGATTATTTTCTATTAAAAAATGATTGATTGTAGGACATTCGATTGATTAATGAGGTAAAATATTTTTTTTTATGTATTTCCATGATAAATACTTCCCCATTCCAACTAAATCATTCCAAATCAACGAGTCTAAACCCATATTCATCACTTTTCACATCAATATTAGATGAACCCTAATTAATCATTAACATGGTGTAATGAAATTTAATATAATCAATTTACCGTATTTTTTCAATAACTCAATAAAATTGTGTTAAGAAGAAATTGGTATTTTTTCTTGTGCACTTAAAAAATACTTCACATTAGTGATGACCATTACACGAATATTTTGAATAATAATCTTGTCATATTGATTATTTTTGTAAAATGTGTACCCATTCAAATCAAAACCAGTCTATGTGATCACATTAACAGACGGTCCCCATTAAATGTATTTCAATGTATCTGAAACAGATATATATGTGTTGAATTTCACATTACGCCATGAAATAAATTCTGTTTTATGCTTAATAATCAGCCACTTATTATTTCTTTCCAAATTTTGTAACATTAATTATTTATTATGTGATGATATTTTTGATTCAATCACATTTTTTATTCAAAATGTATAAATGTTAATTCATCACATCATCATATAGAATAAAAATTACCATTAAGACCGCAATCCCTTAACCCTCAATATAAATTGTCATATGTTGTGATATAAGAACACCAATATTCTCTACTTCATACTAATATTCAATAAAAAACTCAACAACCATTTTTAATACATATTTTTGAACAATAGATTCCTCTGTTCACTAATGATTTTTAACATATCTCATCAAAATTTTAATATATATTTCAAAAAGAATCATCCATTATAAATAATAAGTTCCACTTTCTATTATCAAATGCAATGAAAGAATCACCAGATGATTCATTATATTGAAAAAATATTTGGGAAATAAATTTAAATTTTACATATAATATGAGTACCATTATTCTCAAAAAAATATAACAAATATAGATCAATGAATTTTCTACAGAGGGATTGAAAAAAATTACATAACCTAATAATAGTATTTCTAATTATTGTCTGAAATATAACATGTAGTTTGACTGATAATTTTTCTTCATAAATATATGACTGTCTTGAAATTTATATATATTAATTTACAATCCTTCAATGATTGAAAATTCGTCACATTTGAAGAATAACCACTAGATTCATTAATACCATGATGACAGTAAAAAACTCATCATCTCAATATTGTTTAATATGTGACAAGATAGAGGGAAATATGATATGTTACTTTCATAGTAGGATGTAAGACCAAACAAATTCACATTGATATCATGTCCAATATACCCAACAATCCATAATTTTCCTTTATTTTTATGTCAATCAAAGATCCAATAAAACTCTCCAATATGTTTATATCAACATTCATAACATCAATGTTATATTTTATCTAAAAAATATATAATAAGGCAGTTTTAAAAAAATGTGGATTATTTCTTCCAGATATTGGTTTGAAGACTAGGACAAAATTCCTTTCTGAATTTCGATTCAAGATTTTTCACCCTGTCATTATATTCTAAAACTGAAATGGTAATGGGGGTAGATTGTATTCTAATAAGCCACTGAATGATTTTTTTAAATCTATGATAACATTAATCAATTCAAAATAATATTTGATATCACATGTACACTATCTTTATGAAATTATTTAATAGATAATATAGAGTCTATACATCGAAAATTTGACATTATTTTTGTCTCAGAACTCTCTATCGAGATAAATTCCCATATACAGGAAGGCCATTTATAGTGATCTTTATCAAAACATGAGAAATAAAATAATATTTTTTGTATGCATCAAAAACATTAAAACCATTCTCCCATAACATTTTAAAATCAGCAATCGATGGTTGAAGATACACATCAATATCATTTCACTTTTATTTTGGTCTAGAAATCATCATGCTCAGTATAACCTATTTTTTCTTCATACCTATATCATGAGTTAAGTTTTAAACTACCAAAAAATAGGCCATTAACTATATTGGATACATAGGCTCCAATATGGATTTATTCCATCAATATACAATCCCATTTTGATATTTCTAATGCCCCTTTGAAAATAAGGAAATGGTTTACCAAATCTCTTCTACTGTGGAGAATCGGTTGGTTTAAGTAATATAATAATAGATATGTTCTCATATAAATTCAATTTTAACATGTTTTCATCTATTGATTATTAAAATAGATGCATAAAATGAGAAATTATTGGATGATACCAAATTTATTTAGTAGGATCATTAATTCAGGTACATAAGAATGAATCAAAGTTGACTTATCAGAATTGTACGTAGAAATTATTGGATAATATCATTTGAAAGTAAAAAATTGATGTTTCATGAGGTTATATGTCAGTACCTAAGAATAAACCTCAATTTAAATTTTTATCCAACTTATAGAATGGTGTTCAACATGTTGTAATGTATGATAAATATTTATGTTATTTCCTACAAAAAATAGAATCATTGGTTAAATGATGTGTGTTTTATACCCCAAATTCATTAGGCATAATATTTTTTTCGACATAATAGGAATGTGGAAGCCTATAGCCTTCTGAAAGTATCTCAATTAAAATGTAAATTATGATGGCCAAACTTTTATCACTCTACACATTTCTCTCATTCATGTCATCTAATCTCAAAACTATTTATAAAATCGTATAGTTACTACAACCTGGGGAAAACGGTTTCTCAAAATCCTCATATAAATGATAAATAGTTGTTTCTTTTTTGATGGTTTCTACACCTAAATAATGAATTAATTCCTCAACATGATCCTTTTCATCATTATGAATATTTTAATTAACATTAGATTTTGAATTTTTAGTTTTATCACTAAGCCATATCCATTGTGTTTAATTAAGGCTAAACCCATAATAAATGATATGATCATTAATTTCTCTGGAGTATAACATCATTATATTGAAGCACATCACACATGTAATTAAAATAAAATCTATGTTTTGAAAAAAATATGAATATTCCATGAATTCATAAATTACGTTTTCACAGTCACTAGTGGATCATTGTGAATTTATCCAATTATGACCCACTGAATACCTGATATTGTAATCTAATTGATAAATATATAAAAATATATTAATATATTAATATATATATATAGTTAAAATTTTAAAAAAATGCAGATTCAATAAAATGAATTTTAATTATATTGGAAACATCAAAAGAATATGAAAATTATGTAATTCTAAAATATTATTTCAAATGACTATAACCATTTTTTTGTTTTCTAATATTATTTGAAAAAATGAGAATTAATTAATGAAAATAAATTATTTTTATATATGTAAATATTATTTCATTCATTTTTAAGTGGTAAATTTAATTTATTATGGCTAATTAGAAAAAATGTTAATATATTTTATTTAAAAAATACCAATTTTAAAATATAATATATATCATCTATATTTACAAATAATTTTATTTATTTTAATATTATATAAAATATTTTATTGTTATTATAATTTAATTATTTTCAATTCTCTAACATGTATTTGATCATATTCTATTGTTTTAATATTAGTTCAGTGTCAAATGTGGACAATGGTATTAAATACACTATTAATATGACTAGTGAAAAATATAGAGTCATTAAATGTGACATAGGTTATAATAATGAACGATGTCACAATATATCATTGTTCATTTCAAAATATCATAAATTCCATTTGACAATTACATAAAATAATTAATTTAACAAAATAAATAAATTTTAATAATAATATTTATAAATTAGAATCAATTACATATAAATAATTGAAATAAAAACTAAAATAATAACCAAATAATAAAAAGATTGATATCTATGTTTTCTTAATGAAATTTTGATTTACCTACATAAAGTGGATCATTAATTTGAAATTGAGGCCTAAAATTCATTTGAAAAAAAGAAATACCATGGTATCTAATAAAAATGTTTGTAGAAATGAACATAAAATTGGAAGAATGAAATAAAATCAAATAGCAGATGATGATCAATATAAAACTATTTTTTGAAGTGAAATACATCTGTGAATGATGAAATAATTATAGGGGATGAAGAATCAAGACCATATATTGTAAAATGATGATAAAAATAGAATAAAATATACAACAATGAATGTTTGGATCACTCGGTCGACAAATGTTTCATCATTAGTAGAGAGACAAGGTTTCACAGTTTTGAAAAAATGAGGGTTTCAAGAACTATGATTATTTTAAAATGTTTTCAGTATCAGTTTTCAAAAATATGAATTCTGATTTTAGTTACATTTTTTGTGTTAGTTTTTTGTGACAAACATTGCTGAATTCTCTCTTACTTATAGCTTATTTTTTAACAAAAAAATATGACAAAATTCCTTATAAAACAATTCTATCATCATTTCATGTTATCACAAATGCCAATAATATTCCACATATACATTTTACCCTAGTTTATAAAAAAATAGAAGCCATATCTTCGACTTTGAATTCAATATTTCCTGTTGTGGTGGGAGATTGAAGATTGAATTTTAGTATCATTAAATCCAATTATTAAAATTTTTCATAATAATTTTTTTATAATGATTATGGTTGGGGTTGGGTGATAATAAAAAAGGACAAATATTTATTTTTTAAATTAAATTCCATTTTTAAAGAGAAATGAAACAAATAATTCATAAATAGATGGTATAAAACATATATAATTTGTTCTAATTAAATGGTTATATTGTGGATGAATTTCAATTAAAATGTTATAGTTTATTACAATTTAAAATTAATTAAACCGATGATATTAAAATCCTCAATTATAAAAGATAAAAAATAGATAATTTGAACATGTAGACAGAATCTTGAAATATATTTTTCCGAAAAAACTAATAATATAATGCGGTTTAGAATGTAGAGATTTTATAAAATATTTAACATTTATTAAAAGTAACTTTTCAGATGAGTGGAAATATTTAGTTATTTTCTATTGTCACATTATTATTTATCAAATATATTAACCATTATATATATTTTCTTTTCATCTTTTTTGGGATTTTGTACACTATAAATATAATTTTTATACTCTAAATTAATTTTTTACATGTTATTTAAAAAATAACATGTAATGGAATTGAAAATATATTAACTACTATGATAATAGAAATAAATATTATTATACATCATATTTAATTCAAAAATCAATAATTTGGATTTATATTTACCCTTCATTTATGATTTATCTTTATTCTTTATTGTTTACCATGTTATTGGCCTCAAAAAATTGTAATAATTTTCATTAAAATCCAATAAAACTACATGTTATTATTTGTATCATAATAATTTAAAAATCATTAAATATTTAAATAATACATATTTTAGGATGAGGTTCATTGAGTGTAAATGTTATAAAATTATTACATGGGATAAATCATTTAAAATTCGACATATTGGATACCAAAAATGTGATTATTCTAGAAAATAATCATTATACATAGTTTCACTAAATGGTCGATGAGTTTGGATATAGAGATAATATATAATCAATTCTATATAAATGTTTTTTTCAATTTGAAAACATAAAATAATATAAATTTATAAAAAATTGATTTGGTTTGTCATTGATTATTTTTAATAGGAGGAAACAGGTTAATTAATTAAATATAACCATCCATATATACCCCTTGATTCCATTATGATCTATCATTTATAAATATTATTTAAATGGAATCCCAAATCTTGATTTCTAGGAATTTTCAAAAATAGGGATAAATAATGAAGAACTATATGTCTATGAATTCATATTTTACATATTCCCCATTCCATAGAGTTTTATACTCCTCTTAATCAACTATTGCGGATCTAGATATAAATCCTATGATCCAATATTTTGATCACTGGATGAATTAGTTTGGTCAATGATTTTATACATATTTTCTCATAATTAATTTTCCATTTTTATTTATGTACTGTTGTAGAAATATCAAATTCAAAAGATCAATTTTTGGTGTACCCATGCATGGGATGATTCACCATCCCATTATTATTTTTAAATTTTTAACAAGAATTTTGTTTGTGTTGATAAAAAATATTGATCGAATAATTATGAATACAAGGACAGAATATATTTTTATTTCTATATATAATTACCAAAATTAAATAAATATACAATTTATCATGTTACTGATGGTCTTCCACGATATGGTGGGATTATAATTTCAAACAAGAAGTATTGATTCTCAGTGGGTAGTAATGAATTACATTATATTTATAAATGAAACCTAAGAGTTATCCTTATATGATTGATGTAATAAAATTACATTATATATTAAAAATGATTAAAATTTATAACTCTTTACCATGATGTAATGATATATGACACAAATATATTCCCATGGGTTGATAATTTTTTAATCCTGAAATTAATTTTACCACATATTTTAAATCTTCTCTTGTACTATCACATTTCTTTATCACAAAAAAAATATTTTATCCAACTTCATTTATAATTCAAATTATTTTGTTTAATTACATTATTCGTGTATTCATATGGTGAGGACCTTGGGTTCATGCAATAATTAAAAAAATAATAGTAAAATTAATCAACTAAATTGTCTCACCAGGACAACATAATCATTATTCGATGTAAGGGATTAGACCTATTATTTAATGATATTGGTTGAAACATAAATAACTTTTCCTAAATAAAATTAGTACCTCCATTTATAAATTTTATATCCATAAAACTTTTTTTATATTGTCATGATTAATGGGAACGACAATGTGTATAGACTAATATAACAACTAAAAAAATTAACGAAAAAATGAGGAATTACACATGAAATATTATGGGTTCATATAATAGTTCCTAATGTGATATATATAAACTATGAATCTATTTGATTGGTGTGGATAAAACTCAATAAAACAAATTATTTTAGGTGATTTAGATCATTTTACAAAATACATTTCCAATAATAGACACAGCCTTGAGATTAATTTTTTAGTTAAGAAAACTCAATACAAGAATGAAATATTATAGTGGTCAATATTAATCTAGTACCTATGATTTTATAGGATAAATATTAAAAATATATTAAAATTAATAATATTTTATAAAAATTTAGAAATATATGAATGGAAAATAAAAAATTGAATGATTCAGCTTAATGGTAGTCGCAGAATTTTGTATTAATGATCATAGTTTTTTATCTAACAAAAAATCATGAATGTAAAATAATCAATGATTCAAATATGGTATTTTTATTATACCATTAATAAATTAAATGAGTATCAATGTGTTTATAATTTTATTTATTCTATATTTAGTTTCTAAAGTTTATATATTAGTAATAAACCAGTGATTTAATTATTTCTTTTCTCCCATTGATGTGTTTATGTGAGATCAATCCCATAACAATTATTAAAAAAACATTGTATTATTGATGATATTTTTAGAGAAAACGTACTAGGGATTCATGATAAAATAATTTCTAAATAATATATAACATGGTGTTCTCTGGTTAATATAGTTTTTAATGATTTATGGCACCATATTCATTGTCTATCATTGTCTATATTCAATAGAGAAAAAGGATTAATACATCAACAATATTTATGTAGATGTTATTTATTTTAAATTATCATAATTAAAAAAATACCGAAATAATGTCATTAAAAAAATTTCCGTTTTATTTTTTCTTATCAAAAATATTAATTTATCTTTGGTGTGAGTTCATAGAAAATGTCAAGTCTACTGTAGAGTGTTATCAAGATTTTTTCCATTAATGATCAGAGTCATTAATTTTTCTTAACAATGTTTTAATAGATTAAATTTAAAACTCAGGAACTATATTGAAACAGCCGCGATATTGATTTAATGTTGTACATAGTTAAATATATAAAAAAAATTTACTATTTAATATCCTTACACTATAAATGATTATCTTCTTTTAAATATCAAACTAGTCAAAAACTGATAGTGTTTTGTTTATATGTTTTCTTTTAAAGAAATAATAAACCATAACAAACACGTATATGTTCATTTGATAATGAATATACAAATTATAAACTAACAATATAAAATTAAATTGAATACCCTATGAAGGGTATTATAGTGTAGATTGTGTTATTTTGTGTAATTATATTGATATGAAACATTGTATCTATTGGATCTGAAACTACATTGTGGGTTAAGTCATTGCCTCTTTATCTTCTATCCCATTA
Organism: Viscum album; assembly: GCA_963277665.1. Lineage (NCBI taxonomy): Eukaryota > Viridiplantae > Streptophyta > Magnoliopsida > Santalales > Viscaceae > Viscum > Viscum album. Next base: position 368,542,783 of record OY728153.1, on the reverse strand, counting down.
ATTACCCAAACATCAAATAAAAATCATTTTGTTTTAAAAATAAATCAGTATTTTTGTTATTATCAAAGTAATTAATTATTGATCACGAATATGTCAATCCCCTATTATTATAAATAGAACATATAGAAAACATTATAATAATATATAGATTCTAAAAATTATAAAATTAAAAAATATATAAGATAATATTTCGAGTAATAGAATAGATAAATTAATTAAAAAAAATCATATGTTACACTCATACCCCCTATAAAAGAATTATATCCACAATTATACATGAATGTATCTCATGAAAATGGAATTATACGCCACATTAAAAATACCAATAAATGAATAGAAATTAGTTAAATGAGAACATATGATTGAAACAAATATATATTGAAAAATTAATTCAATAGTATATTACATTAAATTGTTTTTATAAAAAAAAGAAAATATTTAAGCTTTATCAGCTTTAGTTTCACCATGTTTCTCTTCCTAAATAGGTTGTATTTTGAATTAAATTACCATACTTCCTTCTATATCATTTGTTTTCTCTATTATGTCGTCAACATATCATTTCAAAATGATTATTCATTCACATCAATATTTTTTTAACTTTTATTTTATTTGTATTATCAATTTCTATCTTATCATAAAAATCATGTACAAATGTTAACATGTTCCCTTCTAGTTCATGTTCAAACACTCATATTTGGGTTGTATAAAGAATTTATTTATGGGGAAGAAGATATTATTCCATACTATCATATATAATTAGAGTTAAACATTAGAGAGAAAACAATATAATATATACCACGTAAAATATAAAGACTATGAACTCATAAGCTTGTTCATATATTAAACCTAAATAATTCATTCCATATACTTCATCATTTAAATAGAAACATCCATATTGGGTCAAATATATTTTTAATAAGATTTTTTCCAAATCATGGAACTTATTTATATATTTCTTCTTTTCACAATACTATCTTTCATCTTCACATTCTTATATATCTCTTTAAATGAAATATATATTTATCAAAATTATTTTTTCATTATATTCACTATAGTATACTATTATTTAGAGGGTTTTATTTCATATTCAATAACCTTCTTAGATAAATATTCCTTACCCATAAAATAAATATTTTGTAATTTTTGGAAAATGTTTTAGAATAATTTACCATATATATGCTCAATAATATCAAAACAATTATAAATACTTATTAATTTTGGTTATTGAAAATTTTCAAGAAGCTAAGAATTTTGTTTGTTAAATGTAAGTATGAATGATTATTTATATTCCAGGTTGTTGAGTTGAGGATAAAGAGGATGTGAATACATTTTATTGAAATAAATATATATTGATAGTTAGATCACCATAGTGAATACACTGGGAAAAAAAATATGGAATATTGACTACACTGTGAAATTGAAAATGGAGTTTCAATAGGGAAAAATTGAGTGATGCTATCAAGGATTTTGGGGAAGAATATTATAATGGTGACATAATAATTAAAATTATATGTGGAGAATTAGAATAATTATTTTAGTTATTTTAGTGACATTCAGAACTCCATTTAAATTGGGAATTAAAAATAGGAATCAATGTGGCCTTCATTTCATGCATTTTCCTCCTCAATTTTATAAATTATAATGAATAAATATTGATTAAATAATTAATTAATTGGTCAATATTTGTATCGTGGATTAATTGTAGTCAATTAGTTAATTGATGATTTTTTTTCTAAACAGTTAAAATTAATGTGAGAATAATGATTTCAAAAAATTATTTATTTTAATATTCTCAGTTTAATATATTGTAATTATTTAAATTAATTTTTTTATTTCATTACTATTTCATAAATTTTATTTTTTATTTAATTTTTTTACTTTTAAATTTATCCTAAAAATGATAATTTTTTTGGTAGTATTTATTTATTATTTTAGCTAGACGTGATTTATTTTGAATCAACTCAGTAATGTAAGGGATTATCTTATATGTTTTCATATGATAAATGAGACTATTAGTGTAATAATATATTACATGTCGGATTTGGTGAATGATAATGTCCCATGCGTTGGTCCTGTAAGATATTATAAGGGTGGTTTAATAAAAACCCCATCAATAATATGATAAATATCATATGAAATCCAAAAAAGTTTTGAAAAATAATCTGATTGGATGAAAACAGAAGCTTCCATGGATTCAATATCATTGAATCAATGGGGAGTCAATCTGAGGTCCAGTTGAGGTGAACTGCTCGAGTTTCTGATTCCCAATTTGTTGCCACTATTAATGTAGAGGATTATTTCATCCGATCTGGTTCCAATATTTTTCCTATCTTAAGATAATTGTTCTTTAAAAAAGAAGACCATATTTATACCACATTCTGAACATAGATTATAAAACTAACTACTATTAAAATCAATGAATTTTTATGCGATTTAGTGTCGAGTTCTATTCAACTATTTAGGATTTTATTTCTTAATATTTTGATCCACTATATGAATTGCGATGATGAAAAAAAGGTTATATTGGAAAAAAAATATTTATTAAATGAAAAAGAAAGGGTTCGAAAATATTTTGGAAAACAAAATTGAAACATTGGAAAATTTGTGATTCTGTTATATTGGGAGTACTATAGTTTTGTAATTTATTTAAAATCAATAGAGTGGAAGAATAAATATGATGATTAAATTATATGAAATCGCTAATTTTATAATAAACTATAATTTTTCTACGGATTTATTAATGTTTATTGATGTTACCAATGTGTGAGATAAAGAAAAAATTATATAATAGACTAACATTGGTGATTGTCAGAAGAATTTATGGAAGAATGTAAATAACTGAAACTGATAATATAGTTGGGTCAATTGAAAATGAAAAAAGGCTCCCAAAAAATTTGGACACAAACATTTTTGTAAATTCTCTATAAAGAAATGGTAGGATCTATAGAGTAATGAAATATCTCATTTGAGAGTTTATGATTGAGGGAATATATATTGACTTCTACTTCATTATTTCATTAGGATGTGAAACTATCAACATCTTGATTTTATAACATTTTTTTGATAAAAAATTATATTTTGGAATAAAAATTTATTTTTTATTTCTTTTACTTCATCACATTTCCATTTTTATACTCTATAATCATAAAATGTCTGTGAATGTAGTTGTAAAATAGTCTGTTTATTTTTCAATTGTTTTCTATATTTTAGTGTTTTGGGGTGATTGTTGTGATCAAGACTTATTCGATCTTTTCATGGATGAATGTTTCTTTTTATTGGGGAGCTACCTGAATTTTTCATCTTCTGGTTTATCTATTTGAAATGGTTCAAAGACCCAACCCCAATTTCTTTGAGATGGTCCCTTATTTCATTACATTTTCGTGATAACAAGAAATTTGTTTCATAATATAACTAATAGTTTAGTTGTTTGGATTACTACTTATATACCTAAGTTCAATATTACAAATTTAAAGGAAGTACAATATATATATATATATATATATATATATATATTCCATTAGAAAAATCCATGACTCCCATTTTATCCATACAAGTAATTCATAATTTTCCTATTCATATAGTGGAAAAAAATCATAATCAATTGGTGAGATTAGATGCAACATAATGGTAATAAAATAAAGTGGAAGATATCAGAAAAATTAACATTAGGAATGCTGAGTAACTAAAAATGCATTCCTTTCAAAAAAAATTACTCGAACACAATGTGGAAAAATTAGAGATGAATAAATAATTCAATAATAAAACATAATCATGTACATTCTAATTGTTGAATAACCCCAATAACTATCAATTACTAGCTTTCTAATTATGTAATCAATAATATGGAACATCGTGATCATTTTATCAAGTCCTCATTCCATGAACTTACATAAATTTGTAAAACCCCAAAATCGTTTTTCAAATGAGACCTACTAATTCATAAAGGGGATATAGAGGGCACCAAATATAATTTAATTAGTCAAATTAATTCATAATATGTATTGTGATAATCAAAAATAGAGTATACATTGATACTGAAACTAACATATGTAATATAAATAACATTCCACAAGCATTAAATATGCACACTAATAATTCAATGTAATATGGTTAATGGTATCAAGATAGAACATCTAAAATCAAACTAATCATACACCATTAAATAAAATATTGTATATGATATCATAAAATATTAATCCTAATTATAATTATGAATCAACATGATTGTTAATGTAGATGAAAATACTCGTCTATAATTATCCATTATTTATTGGGAAAAGTACTCTTTTACTTTGAAAAAAAGTGTTCTTCTGAAAAAATACATGTATAAAACCATATGTTAATTAATGTATTTTTTCACAGTAAAATTATTTATTTTAGAAACATAACTATTTATGATAATAGATTATAGAGTGCCATTGAATATAGGTATGAATTTGATAAATTCCCATCAATGAAGCTTTTATTTTGGGGAAGATTTTTGAATGATACTTTTAAAACATGTATCTCTCTAAAAAATAAAGAAGGATTTTGGATAATAAAAATATATAGAAAATTCAAAATTAAATGATGACTACATAATAAAAAATATGAATTTAATTGGGATTAAGAGAGAAAAATAATAACCATAAATAAAATGGTGGTTCGGGTAGAAATCCCTTAACTTATGACCAAATATGTTCTGGGCTTGAATGTAACGTCCCTGAATATGAACATATACTGATTGAAAAATTAATAAAAAAACTATTATAAATTTAATTACTGTAAAATAATTTTATTAAGTTCATTTATGTCTTTATCGATAGGATATAATATTATATTCTATCATTTTGATGTGTTTGTCTTCTCTTCCTTCACAATCGGTACACTTGTATATGAGCATGGATATTCATGTAGAATGGATATAAATAACTATAATTGAATTTATTTAGAAATTTTGTCCATTAATATGTGTTAATGGTTATATATATCAATTGGATACACAATAAGAGGATGAATCCATATATAAAATATCAAAAACAATCACATTGATTATTTTGGTGGTATTTTGATTATTATGAACATGTTTTTTCATATGAATTAATATCATGTACATATAATAGTTTATTAATAATAAATATGTCATAATACATATTTTATAGTATGGTCCATCCATAAAAATGGTTTCATTTCTCGTATTTTTGGATAAATTGAGTAATGAGAATTCATTGCCCACGAGGGTTGTAAATTAGCACTACAAAAATGATGATTTAATTAAAAAATAAAAGTGGGAGAGATAGGAAAATTGATAATGGTTGTTAACATAACATGATATAATTCATGTATATAGATCATAACAGAGTTTTCAAGATCATTTGGAGAGCGGAGGTGAGAAAAGTATAACAAAAGTGTGGAACAAGAAATAAAATAAAAAGAAAGAAGTTGTGGAATTACCTCTTGAATACACCACATTACTAACCTCATTAAGGTAAGGGGATTTGGTATTTTGGAAAAACCAAGGGATCTTGGTCATTTTTAGGTACTAGGGAAGAATATCTGGGAAAAAAATTGTAGTGTTTCATATCATAGAGGAGTGTGGAGAAGTGGGAGTGATGGGTGTCTTTCTAGTGGAGGAGAGGAGTTATTTCCAATTATTTTATTATTTTGGATCATAAATATGAATATTATTGTTTTTTTAGATCAAAATTGTATTAAGTTCATGTGATTTAGAACCTAGTATGATTATATCATCATTACATACACTATAACTCAGACAATCTTGAATTTTTCATTTATCACAACATATCATATTATAATATTACCAAAAAATTCTAGTATTTTAGAAAAATCCAAAAAATTACATATAAGAAATTTTTAAATTGAATAATTGATATATAAACTCTGTTTTATAGAAATAATTTTCAAAATATGTGAAATTTAATTTTTAAATTAAATCTTCTTTTACATGAAAAGAAAACAGTTTTTATAATTAAAACTGATTTTATAATTCCCTAAAACATTTACTATAGTCTTATTAAATTATAAAAATATTATAGTGAAAAATTATTTATATAAAAATACATTTTATGAAAATAAATTTTATTTAAATTTAATTTATTAAATTATTATTTTAATTTAATATTTATTATTCACAAATATACAAACACATAATTATTAATTTCAAAAATACTCCATTTCAATTCTATGATGTCTAAATTTTATTAAAAAATTCATGGAAGAGGTTACTATTTATATGGATCATGTTATTATTAATAAGGGTACAATAAAATTCATAAGGGTCAAGTTTCTATTCCCTAAATATTTACATTGATCCAATCATACTCTAAATATATTACTGAATGCAACAGTGTATATCAATTTTTAAAAATAAAAATCAAAGAGATGGAAAATTTTGTTTACTGGATAGATTATAAAAAGGTTGTGTTTTTTAGGGAATCATTGATTCATACATTCATCATTAAATTTATTTATAAATCACTATTTTGTTACATTTCCCCCTCCACCTTATAATAATTTTTCCCTCAAAAGTCCAGAATTTTCTTTATAAAAAGATCTGGGTAGTTCCCCCTAACATGCTCCTTAGGATCCCATGTTGTTTTTTCAATTTTATGATTTTTACAATTTATCTTTACAATTCATGACATTTGATTCTTCCACACCTATTACATAGTGTCTTGAATCCGAATAGGCTCTTAATACTGGGATAATTCATGTTACAATTCTATACCATTATAAGTGAGGACATGCATTGTGTCCGACATGTACATTCTCAAAAATGAGAAATATAACACATTGGGTACTTTAGAATGGCTAGTTTGTACTTACAAAAGAAAAGAGTCAAGTCAAATTCTCTTTTTATTTAATGAGGGACAATATACCTAGGGATTAGTTTCCTATTTATTCAATATATTATAACACACATCCTAGGAGATACTTATAAGAAAACATGACCACCCACATTAAATTAAAAACACTTCTTTCGATTGTCATCATTTCTTTTTTTATAAATGCAGATGAATTGATATAGGTTTTAAAAGTATTTACCGTTGTTTTTTTCCTCTATAAGATCAAGACATATACGGTTACATTCAATGAAATCATCCCATAATGTTTGTGTACAGAATCTCTTTCCATTCAATGCTTTATATGGTTCCTTTTTAATACTATAATGGAAAATACTATTGCAGGAAAACTACACCAATGATAAATAATGATTCCACATATCTTGAAAATCAAGTGATCATGATCAAAACATGTATTCTGACATTTGGATTGTCATTTCTAATTTTTGTTCATTTTGAGGGTGACAAATAGTACTCAAACAGTTCTCAGTATCTAGGGTTTTTTAATACATTTCTATAATTTCAATTTAAATTGTGTATCATGATCAAACACATTTGATTGATTTTCTCCATGAATTATCACAACATCATTGATAAAGAGTCATACAAGGCTCTCCAGTGGATAATCCTCCCTTATTGAAAGGAAATGTGCAGATTTCATAATTCGATCCACAATTTACCATATTGCATCATTATTTCATGGAGTTTTGGGTAATCTAGTGTCAAAATACAAGGTTATGTCATCTCATTTTCATGTATAAATAGGCAGAGGTTCCATTAATCATCTTGGATTTCATTCTTCTACATTTACTTGGTGACATACCAAACATCTTGATACATATTCTTCTATTTCCCAGTTTTTGTTATCCTAGAAGAAATAGTCTTCAAATATTTATATATCATATTACTAGAATAATTTATATAGAAATTCAAACTATAGGAATCATCCAGTAACTCCCTTTTTTAGGTTGGGCATAGCTAGAACACAATTCATCTTCCAAAATATTAGAATTACATCTTCATATATGATGTCATTTAACATTTCAAAATTCGAATACTTAATTTTATTTTGATGATTCTCTTTATTAGGATGAGATCATTTAGTTAATTCCCATAAATATTGAGGGGAATCCAATTGAGAAACTATTGATGTATGACTTTCTGTGATAATTCCCATGTCCATCTTTATTAGATCCATAAAGATAGGATCCCTTTAAAAACACATTTTTTTAAAACTCCATGATCCTTCCTCATTAAGGTATCAACTACCTTATTTTCCATTCCTAGGTGGTAGTGTATGAAACAATAATAATACTTTACTTCTTTGACCCATGGAATTTTCCACATGTTTAGTTCCTTCTATGAGAAGTTATTTTTCAGAATATTTTGACCTATATAAATATCACATCATTCACCTTTGAGATAGTGTCTTCATTTTTTTATATAAATGAGAACATAAGCTAACTAAATATCATGAATATGATATTTTATTCATTAATGTTTAACTTCTTTGTTGAAAATGTAATAAATATATCACACTTCATAAGTATAAAACCATGTCCTTTCATTGAAGCATCACTAAAGATCAGAAACCCATATTCTGAAATAGTAGAGTTAGGATCAAAAATTTAATTAATTTCCTCTTTAAATATATGAATCATTCCTCATGTTCTTTTTTCCACATGAACATAACCCCTTTACAAGTTTGATTGTTTAACATGATGGCTAAACGTGCGGTGTTCTAAATGAAATGCAGATAATAACGTACTAAACAAATAAAACTACATTCCTCGTGTATGTTAATTGGTTTAGGCCATTCCTAAACAACCAATGTCTTCACATGATCAATGTATATTCAATCCATGGAGACAATATAGGGACGAAAAAAATAGATTGAATCTATAATTCAAACTTTCAAAATATCCCATATGATTCATTTCTAATAATAGACATTATAATAATGTGAAGGTTATTTTAATGATATTTTTAGATTTTTTAGTATTCCAAGATATCAGCAAAAAATACCACAACAAATTCATCAATATATTCCTTGAAAAAACTTTTAATTAGATCAATGAAGACATAGGGAGAATTAGTCAGTCCAAAAGGCATTAATGTAAACTCATAATTCCCATACCAGATTCAAAATATTTTCAGTGAAATATCTTCTTTCACTATATACCACTTATGATATCCAGATTGATGGTCAATCATTGAAAAATATTGGTCTCCATTAATATGATCAAATAAATCATCAATTCTATGTAGGGGATTCATGTTATTTATAGTTACACCATTGATGTAACATCCTAAGTAAATAAATAAATATGAAATATTCATATTTATTAATATTTGTGAATTAAATAATAATTTTACCTTAAAGGGTTTGAAATGATTGATGGCATACCCGATACGCTACAACGGGTTTCTTTGAAATCTTACGTTGCACCCAAACAATATAATATTATTATTTTAAATGGTAGACAACACCTAACTGTTGTGTTAGTGGGAATGAATAGAACTAAAAAATATTATTATAAGTTTTTGTAAATGTTTTTAAATTAGTCAAATAAATGTTAGAGAATTAAAATGTGAATGAATACAATTTTGAGCACCAATACTCTAATATTCTTTAAAAGGTCTATTCACCACCTTTTGATGGTGAACCCTTTCTAAATCTATTTTTTGTCACATTTATATGTTTTATTTGAAAAAAAATTATTATTCTTTAGAATTGGGACATCAAAATATAATTTGGATGAAATTTATGTATTTTTCTGATAAAATCCATTTTTAATTAATAGTTAAAATAATACTGTATTTTAATTCAAAACATTCTTTTAATAAAATTTATTTATATTGTTAGATAAAATTTTTAATTATTTTTAAAGTGTATTTAGTATATGTTTTTACAATTTAATACAATGTTGGTCATTCGAAGTAATTTTACTATGAAATTGGACATAAATAAGTTTGAATCTTTTGATAGTTAGTATTTCATAAAAACATGCCTTTTGTTTTGACAGCGAGAATTAATTTTAAATTAATTTCTACCACTTATGTGTTTTGAATCTGTATAAATGTATTCCATATTTAGAATCAGGTGGTCCAAATTGTGTAAATAGGTAACTTTTATTTAAAGACATTATGAATATTTATTTCAGTAAAATTTTATTTACCATGGTTAAATGGTAAATATGGTAAATAATTGTAAAAAATATTATTATAATAATATAAAATTACCGTAAAAATTGTCACAATCTTATTGGTTTATACATATCTGACCATAGTCATCATTGGGTCGATTTTGGGACCCCATGGAGCCACTTGATGGTGATAATGATACTTTATATTAATTATTTTAATATAAAGACAAAAACGGAAAAAAAAACCCAAGTATTTTTTAAATTAATTTTTACATATGGTTATATAAGTTATATTTTAAACTATAAATATTTTATAGATATATAAAATGATTTCATACATCATGGTAGTTTTTTAATAATTTTTAGACATCATAAAAATAAAATTATTTATGACAAAATAATGGGGCAGTGTTTACCTCATCAATAAATGATTTAAATAAATAAGATTATAATGATTAAAATAATATTCATTACCTGCCAAATTTTTATTGTATGATTTTATTTCGACAATGAGTCATCTTATATTTGACTTTAATATGTTTTGGACAATTAAAAACTGAAAATCATTATATAATAAAATAATATTTTCACATTTTCCTAAAGAGCCCCTCCCACCCCTTACAAAACGATAAGCAACGATATTTTATTAAGTGAAGAATATTTAATACATCATAAATGTGAAAAGTATTACTTATGATAAACTATTCATGTTTTAATTATTGTTCAAAAAACTAAGCGTTTTCCTTCTATGTGTATCCCTTATTGAGCTTTTTATGCTCATCCAAATTTATTGAAATTTTTTTCACCAGAATTAATGTGGAATATGGTCAAGGATGGTATCAATGAAAAGTCATTTTGTTTAAAACATGGAACAATACATGACTCTTTTTTTATGAATTTTTAATTAGTGTCAAAAATGGAAAATGAGTAGATGTGTATACATGTAATATTCAAGTTGCTAGGTATATGTTATGATCAAATTCTCAAAATCTATAAAAATGAAAAGATCATCAATGTTAATTATTAACTAAATTCAAGACTATGAAATTTTTAAGAACATTCCCTTATAATAGGTATCAGAGGTCCATTTAGACAAATTTAGATGTTAGGATATCATTAAAGTAATGTCCATAAATTAATTTATGGTAATATTGAAGTGATATAGCCTTTACATATTACCATATTTCATTACCTATGATATTTTTGTGTTCAGAATGGTTTTTCAAAGAGGAATTAGGGACACTGTTCTAGGAAGGCTTACAGAGGGAAATGACCTTCCAAATCAGCATCCTGAGATGGTTAGAATCAGAATTGAAACGTTTTTTGTAGTGATGGGTCTGCTGAGTTAGGTGATAAATGGTGGTTCTGTTTATTGATGATATTTTTGTTTATTCTAAAAGTAAATAGCATCATGAAAGTAATTTAATGTTTCTCTTTTAAACCTTAAAAGAAAAAAACTATTTGGGAAATTCATAAAATGTGTGTTTATGTTATAATTTTTTTCCATAGTCACATTGTTTCAAAAAGTGGAATAATTGTTCATCCTGTTAAAACAAAATTTATTAAAGAACGGACAAAACCCACAAATACAACTGAGATCCCTAGTTTTCTTGGATTGGAAGGTTATTACTGGAGGTTAGTTTAAAATTTTTAATTGTTATCTAGTGTAATGACTATGATAACTCAAAAATATATTATGATCATCTGGACAAAAGAATGTAATGATTATTTTCCGGAATTGAAAAGAAGATTGGTGAATGCCCCAGTTTTGGCACTACGTTCGAGAAATGGTCTGTCTGTCATCTACAATAATTCTTCGTTGAATGGACTTGGTTGTGTCCTTATGAAATGTGATCAGGTAATTTATTATGTTTCACGTTAGTGGAATCCTCGTGAGTTAAATTACCCTAAACCTGATATGTATTAGCTTCTGTTGTGTTCAATTTAAAAATTTGGAGGCATCATATATGTAGAGTAAAATTTAAAATATATACTGACCACAAAATGTAAAAGTATACATTAACTCAAAAAAATTTGGACATGAGATAGAGGAGATGGATGGAATTGATCAAAAAATATGATTTCATAATCCATTACCATCCAGGAAAAGAAAATAAAGTGGTCGATGCTTCGAGTCAAAAATGTAATGATTAATTAACCATGCTACGTTTGGAATGAGATCATTTGGTTTTTGATTTGATGAACCTGGGAATAGATTTTGTTGGTGCAGGAAATGCTTCTGTTTTTTTAGGTTTCAGTGAAATCATCTCTATCATATAGAATAAAGAATCCACAAAAGGAAGATAGTGAGTTGTAGAAAAAGTTATAGTTGGTTCATAAGGGTATGTTACCTGAATATAGTGTTGATAATGATTTTGTTTCGAAATTTGGGAAGATATTATGTGTGTCTTGTGATTTATAGTTGAAGAATGTGTTGTTATGTGAAGCTCATAGTTCCCCGTATTCAGTTCATCCTGGCAGTACTAAGATTTACAGAGATCGTTTAGAGTATTTCTGGTGGGGTGCAATAAAAAGTGATATTTTTTAGGTGTGAGGTGTTTGACTTATCAGCAGGTTAAAGCAGATCAGTAGTTACCAAAAGGGATGCTTCATTATTTACCGGTTCCAGAATGGAAATGGTAAATTATATCCATGGACATCGTTTTGGGATTACCAAATACATCTTGAGGTAACAATACAACATGGGTTATTGTTGATCAATTGACTAAATATTCTCATTATCTTCCAATTTGAGATACTTTGTCTCTTGATCAACTTTCTCGGTTGAATATTAAAGAGATAGTCATATTGCATGGTGTTCCCATATCCATTGTATTTGATAGTGAACCCTGGTTTAGTTCTATGTTTTGGAAATGCCTTCAGAGGACGTTGTTTACTGAATTAAATTTTAGTACAGCTTATCATCCGCAATCAAATAGGCAGTCAGAACAAACAATTAATACCCTGTAAGATATTTTACGTTATTGTTCAATGGATTACGGGGGAATTGGGAACCAACATATTTCTCTGGATGAATTTTCATATAATAACATCTTTCATTCCAGTATACAATTGGCTCTGTTTGAAGCATTAAATGGAATGAGTTGTCTAACTTCTGGTTTTTAAGACGATTTAGGTGAATGGAAGCTGATAGGAACTGAATTGGTTCAAAAGATATAAGAAAAGGTTCAATTGATTTAGATGACTATGAGAACATCTTAGAGCAGGAAGAAAAGTTATGCAGATAACCGGAGGAAGGATCCTTCTTTAGAGGTAGGTGGTCATGTCTTTATAAATGTTTCTCCATGGAATACTGTCATGCGTTTTTTCGTAAGGAAGGAAACATGAGCCCAAGGATCATTGGACCTTATTAAATCATAAATAATTTGGGATCTATTTCCTGCCAAATGGATTTACCTCCATGTTTGGCCCAAGTACACAGATTTTTTCATGTTTCAATGTTGAGAAAGTATATGACAGATCCCCCTCATGTTTTGAGCATAGAGACAGTTCAGTTGGAAGAGAAGCTATTTTATGAGGAACGTCCAGTCTAGATTCTTGACCGAAGGGAAAAAATTTCGGAATAAGGTAATTTATCAGGTAAATTTTTTATGGAAAAACCATATGGTTGAAGAGGCAATGTGGAAATCTGAAAATGCTACGAGGGATAAATACCCCTTTTATTTTATAACTGAATAAAATTGTGAGGACCAAATTTCCAACAGGGGGGATGGATGTAACATAACTAGTAAACAATGAAATATTAATTTATTATATGTAATTATATTTTTAAATTAAATATTAATTTTACCTTAATGTGGTTTCCATGATTAATGGCATACTTGATACGCAACTATAGGTTTCTTTGAAATTTTACATCGCACAAAAAAATATAATAATATTATTTTAAATGGTAGTTAATGCCTTGTGTTTTATAGGTGGGAATGAATAGAAGTTACAAAAATATCATTATACATGATTGATAAATGTTTTTACATTTTTCCAATAAAAGTTAGAGTATTAAAATGTGAATGAATCCAATTTTAAGCATAAATACTCTAATATCCTTTGAAAGGTTGACTTTCCACCTTTGGATGGAGAAACCATTTGTAATTTTCTTTTTGACACTTTTATATGTTCTATTTGACAAAAAATATATTATTATTTATTATCAGGACCTAAAAATATAATTCGAATGAAATTTTGGTATTTTTCTGAAAAATTTTTTTTTAATGAACAGTGAAAAAATACTATATTTTTATTCAAAACTACCTTTTAATATTATTTATTTATAATGATATATTATATTTTTAATTGGTTTTCAAGTGTAATTAGATTAAATATTTACTCTTTAATACAATTTTGGTAATTTTAAGTTATTTTACTATGATATTGGACATAAATAAGTATCAATCTTTTGATTGTTAATATTTCTTAAAAAAACGTTTTTTCTTTTGACGGCAGGAATTAATTTTAAATTAATTTTTTACAGTTATGTTTTATGAATTTAAAAAATGGATTCCGTATTTGGAATCAAGAGGTTCTAATTATGTAAATAAATATATTTTATTTATAGAAATTATGAATATTTACTTGAGTGAAAATTTTATTTACAATGGTTAAAGGTTAAATCTGGTAAATAAAGGTAAAAAAATATTATTATAATAAAATAAAATTACACTAACATGTGTAATAATCATATTTTTTGATATATATCTGACTATGGAAATCCTGGGGTCGATTTAGTAACCCCATGGATCCACTTGAGGGTGATAATGACATTTTATATTAATTAATTTAATATAATGACAAAAATTACATAAACAAATATCATTTAGTAAGATAATTTTTACATATGGATATATAAGTTATCTTTTCAACTATAAATACTACATGGGAACCTAAAACAGTTTCCTACATCATGGAATGTTTTTATAATTTATAGACATTAAATAAATTATATAATTTATGACACATTAATGAGGCAGTGTTTAACTCATTAATAAATGATTTAAATAAATAAGATTATAAAGATTAAAATAATATATAATACATGTCCAATTTTTATTGGATGATTTTATTTCTACCATGAGTCGTCTTTTATGAGACTTTAATATGTTTTTACTTTTAAAAACCGAAAATTAATATGTAATAAAATAATATTTTCACACTTTCCTAAAGATCCCCTCACTCCCCTTATAAAAATCCTTCAAATATAACCCTTTCTTCACACATCACAATCCCCTTGTCTTGTCCAATCCCTGGACATATAATCTTTAAATATCTCTCTCCTACACATATAAGTCTTAACATAGGCATAAGGCACTTCAAGAAGTCATTTTTATTCAAACCAAAGGGAGTTACCCAAATTAGAGGTAATAGTTTCTCTTAAATTCTTATGTTTTATTTTGTTTTATTTAACTTGTCCAACCCCATATAATTTTTCATTCATAAATTGTATAACAATAATGGTATCATAAATATTATAGTTTGTTTTTATGAGAGGTATTTTAACTACACTTACACACACCTCTGTCTAATGGGTAATGGACATAATGTTTCTATGGATGACGAACTATTTCCTTACGAAACGATGATTGTTCAAATATCTCTGACCCCCTATCATGGTGTAAAATATGATGTAACTACATAAATATATGATATATATTATATTTATAGTGTTTCTTTGCTTCTATATTTTTCATTTATAGAATATCATTATGGTTTTTAATGTGGGTAAATACAATTATCTCATTTGAGGAAGTGCGGACTACCGCCCCCTAAAAGTGATATGACTCGTTAATTCAATATTTGGAATGTATAAAGGTTTGTGTTAATGATATTATATATGATATTATACTTTAATAATTATATACCTATGTATCATTATGTTTTAATTCCATTAAAATATGAAATAGAAATGAAATTATCGTTCATTCGTACGTACGACTTACCATCTCAATAAACGGTACATTTCATTTCTTATCTCCAAATGTTATCTACAATTATAAATACATAAAAATACTCGATATATAATATATATATAATATATAAATAATTAATATCATTCTGTAGATAATTGAAATTTCACCACATGAACAATTTTTAATTATAAGAAGTTCATTTTTGACTCAAGTACCAAATATCGACAAAATGGCCGTTATTAACTAAAATGATTACATAATCTAATAACTTAGTAATAAGATATTTAAAAGAATTATAAACTTGTAAAAAAGGTTATTAATCAATTACAAATTAACTTTATTTTATTATTCAGGATATTAATGAACGAATGGGTCATGTCGGACAAGGGTTAAGGGAAATTCTTAACCTAATTTTCTTTCATTTGGTTGATCTTACATTTATTGTTTTTATATTTATTTGATTTTGTGAAAATTGAATTTTTATATCTTATTAGTTATTCATACATTCTTTATATGTTATTATATTTAATACACATAATCAATCTATTTTAATTGAAAAATGATCATTGTAAGGGACTTCATCTCAATATCCTTTCATTGAGGCATATTTTTTTAATACATGAAATTATTTTATACGATGTAAACACACCATTGAATTTTAATTTAGATGAAAAGGAATATTTTTCTATGAATCATTTTACTAAATGAAACAAAAATTTAAAGTAAGCGGTGATAAAAAAACATTTTCCACCACCGCGGGAATTATTTCAACTATGGCCTCCTTAACAAGATATAATGTTTTTAAAAGGAAAATAAATACCATATACTCTTTTATGTAGTTTGGTATTGAAAATGGTTTGGATTATGGATTTTTTAGGTCTATGATATATTGTGACTGAAATGTGGAAATTCTATCTTTCGTTTATATTTATTTTTTGTGTTATGATTTTATAATGGTATTTTGACATTTGACGGGTGGTTACATGATAAACTAAATGACGGGTGGTGTCACGATAAACCAGGATGGGTGGTTACAATATAACCACCAATGCATTGGGTATAGAAGTTGGCCGTATGACTATTCCATTTAGTGATATGTGTGGAAGTTGACTATATGGATATTCTATTTAAGTATGTTTATGTCCCAAGTTACCTTTATATGTTAGGTGTTATTTATATGGGTTTTATGGTAATATTTTATTTACAAAAGGTTATTCAATGATTTCTTATTTAGTGAAGAGTATTTACTACTTCATAAATGTGAAAAGTATTACTTATGAAAAAGTATTCGTGGTTTACAAGTTGTTTTAAAATTCTAATAGTTTTCATTCTATGTGTATACCTTACTGAGCTTTTTAAGATCATCATATGTTTTTGAAGTGTTTTTCACTGGACATAAAGTGGAATATGGTCAATGATGGCATCAAGGAAATGTCATGTTGTTGAAAAATGGAACAATACATGACTATTTTTTTATGATTTTTTATTTTGGGATAAAAATGGAAACTGAGTAGATGTGTCTACATATAATATTCAAGTTGTTATGTATATGTTATGATCTATTTATCTAAATCCCAAAACCTGAAAAATCATCAATGTGAATTATTATATTAATTCAATAATATGAAATGTTTACGGATGGTTCCTTATAGTTGGAATCAGAGGTCGGTTTGGACTACTTAAATGTTAGGATATTGTTAAATTAATGTCCATAAATTAATGTATGGTAATATTGAAGTCATATAGAATTTACAAATTAACATGTTGTTTCACCGAAGATATTTATGTTTTCAGAATGTGTCTTCATAGAAGAATCAGGGAAGTTGTTCTGGGAAGGAATAAAAAGGGAAATAACCTTCCAAATCCGCATCCTGAGATGGTCAAAATCAGAATTGAATAGTTTTTTGTAGTGATTGATCTGTTGAGTCAGGTGATAAATGGTGGTTGTGTTTATTGATTATATTTTGAATTATTCTCAAAGTAAAGAGGAGCATGAAAGTCATTTAAGGGGTTTCTTTCCAGACATAAAAGAAAAAAAACTATTTTTGAAATTCAACAACTGTGACTTTTGGTTATAGTAAATTTCTTTCCTTGGTCACATTGTTACAAAAATTGGAATAAATTTTTATCCTACTAAATAAAATTGTTGATCAATGGACAAGGCCAACAAATATAACCGAGATACATAGTTTTCGTGTTTTCAAAGGTTATTACTAGATGTTTATTGCAAATTTTGAATGGTTATCTAGTCTAATGACAATGATAACTTGAAAAGGTGTTAAGATCATTTGTGAAAAATAATGTGATGATTGTTTTCATGAATTGAATAGAATATTGGTGAATGATTCAGTTTTGGAACAATCTCCTAGAAATTGTGTGTTTTTCATCTATAGTAATGCTTTATTGAAAAAACTTTGTTGTGTCCTTATGCAGAATGACCTGGTATTTGCATATAATTCATGTCAGTTGTAACCTTGTGAGCTAAATTACCCTACACATGATTTGTATTAGATGCTGTTGTTTTTTCTTAAAAAATTATGTGGCATCATCTGTGTGGATAAAAATGTGAAATATATATTGACCAAAAAAATTAATGTATATATTCACTCAAAAATAATTGAACATGAGATAGAGGAGATGGTTGTAACTGATCAAGTATTGTGATGGCACGATCCTTTACCTTCCAGTAAAATAAAATAAAGTGGGTGATGCTTTGAATTGAAAATCCAATGCTTCATTAATAATAATAAATTTATAAGAAGATCCTTTGGTTTAGGATTTTATGAACTTTGCAAAAGAAGTTGTTGGTGCAAGAAATTTGTATGTTTTGTTTCAGTTATCAGTGAAATTTTCTCTATCAGACAGAAGAAGGAAAGTGCAGAAGGAAGACAGTGTGTTGCTGAAAAAAAAGATTTTGTTTAGAGGGGTAAGTTTCCTTAGTATAACGTTGATAATGATTGTGTTTTGAGAATTGGGAAGAGATTATGTGTCCCTTGTGATTCACAATTGATGAATTAGTTGTTATGTAAATCTCATAGTTCCTCGTTTTCAGTTCTTCCCTTCAGTACCAAGATATACAAAGATATTCTAGAGTATTACTGGTGGGATGGAATGAAAAGTGATATTGTTGATTTTACAATGAAGTGTTTGACTTGTCAGCAGGTTTAAGCAGAGAATAATTTACCAGAAGGAATGCTTCAGTCTTTACCGGTGCCTGAGTGGAAGTGGAAAATATATCCATGTACTTTGTTATGGGATTACAAAAGACATATCGAGGAAACAATGTAATCTGGGTTATTGTTGATCGATTGAATAAATCATATCATTTTCTACCGATTGAAGATACCTTGTTTCTAAATCAACTTTCTCGGTTGCATGTTAAAGATATAGTCAGGTTGCATGGTGTTCCACTCTACATTGTATCTAATTGTGATCATAGTTTTACTTCTTACTTTTGGAATGTTCTTCAGATGTTTTCGGGTACTAAATTAAATTTTAGTACCTCTTTTCATCTGAAATCAGATGGGTAGTCAGAACGCACAATTCAGACCATGGAGGATATGTTACATGCTTGTTCTTTGGATTTCCAGGGATGTTAGCACCAACATATTTTTTTGGTTGAATTATATTATAATAACAACTTTCATTCTAGTATGCTGATGTCTCTATTTAAAGAATTAAATTGAAAGTATTTTCGAACTCTAGATTTTTGAGATGAAGTATGTGAAAGGAAGCTGTTGGGAAATGAATTGGTAGAAGAGATGGAAATAATTTTCACCTGATTCAGAAGAACATAAGAACAACTCAGAGAAGGCAGAAAATTATGAGCATAACCGGAGGAAGGATCCTTTTTTCGAGGTTGGTGATCATGTTATTCTCAATGTTTTTTCATGGAAGAGTGTGATGCGTTTTGGTAAGAAAGGAATGATGAGCTTGAGGTTCATTAGACCTTATGAAATCCTAGATATGGTGGGATCATTTTCATACAGATTGAATTTTTCTCTAATTTTGTCCCAGGTACACAATGTTTTTCATGTTTCAATGTTGAGAATGTATATGCTAGATCCCTCTCATGTTTTAAGCCCATAAACAGTTCTGTTGGAAGGGAATCTATCTTCTGAGAAATAACCAGTCAAGATTATTGATTGAAGAGAGAAAGTGTTGAAGAATAAGGTATTTCTTCAGGTAATGGTTTTGTGGAAAATTCATGTGGTTGAAGAGGAAACATGGGAATTTGAAAATTCTATGATGGATAAATACCCCCATTTATTTGATAAGAGAATAAAATAGCAACGGCGCAATTTACAAAAGGGGGGAAGGATGTAACATCCTAGGTAAATAAAGAAATATGAAATTTTCATATTTATTAATATTTTTGAATTAAAAATTAATTTTACCATAAAGGGGATTCTATGATCGATGTCGTACCAGATACGCAACAACGATTTGCTTTGAAATCTTACGTTTCACACTAACATTATAATATTTTTATTTTAAATATTAGTTAACTCCTTGATTTTGTATTGGAAATAATGAATATAAATAAGAAAAATAATATTATAAATGTTTAATAAATGTTCTAAATTTATCTAATAAAAGTTTGAGGCTTAAAATTTGAATAAATCCAATTTTGCGCACAAATACTCTAATATTCTTTAAAAAGTCTATTTATTTCTTTTGATGGTGAACCATTTTTAAATCTACTTTTTGTCACATTTATATTTTCAATTTGAAAAAAAAATTATTCTTTATAATCAAGACATACGTATATAACTTGGATGAAATTTTGGTATTTTTCTGATAAAATTCATTTGTAATGAATAGTGAAAAAATACTGCATTTTAATTCAAAATTGGTTTTTAATCTAATTTATTTATAATGTTAGATTATATTTTTAATTTGTTTTAATATTTACATAGATTAGGTTTTTACTATTTATTCTATTTTGGTCATTGGAAGTAATTTTACTACAACATTGGATATAAATAAGTGTCAATTTTTTGATAGTTAATATTTTTAAAAACGCCTTTTGTTTTAACAGTGGGAATTAATTTTAAATTAATTTATGCCACTTATATGTTTTGAATTTGGAAAAATTGATTCTATATTAAGAATCAAGAGGTCCATATAATGTAAATTGTTATCTTTTTTAATATACATTATGAATGTTTACTTTATTAAAAAATTTATTTACCATGGTTAAAGGGTAAATATTGTAATAAAGGGTATAAAAATATTATTATAATTATATAAAATTACCCTAATGTGTGTCCTAATCCTATTGATTGATAAATATCAGACCATGGGCATATTTCTGACGATTTTGGTACCCCATGAAACCACATGAGGGTGATATTGACACTTTATATTAATTAATTTAAAGTAATGAAAAAAGTGACATAAACAAATATCTTTTAGTAAATTAATTTTTACATAGGGTTATATAAGTTATCATTTTAACTCCAAATATTCTTTGGAATGATAAAATATTTCCTATATCGTGGTATTTTTTTATAATTTTTAGACATTAAATTAAAAAAATTATTTATGACACAATAATGAGGAAGTGTTTACCTCATTAATAATTGATTTAAATTAATAAGATTATAAAGATTAACATAAAATCTAATACCTACGAAATTGTTATTGGATGATTTTATTTCAACCATGAGTCTCGTTATCTTTTACATTTATATGTTTTGGACCTTCAGAAATCGAAAATAATTGTATAATAAAATAATATTTTCACACATTCCAAAAATCCCCTCCTCCCCCTTAGAAAAAGCCCTCTCCTCTAACCCATTCCTCACATTATAGGAGCACCATGGATCATCCAGTCCCTACCAAAATAATCGCTCAATATCCCTATATTCCACATATAATCCTTAAAAATGGTATAAGAAACTTCAAGAAGTCTTTTTGGTTCAGTCAATAGGGAGTTACCTGAATTAAAGGTAACAGTTTCACTTAAATTCTTTTGTTTTATTATGTTTTATTTTAATTTTCATTCCTTATAACCTTTTTTTATTACTTTGTCTTATAACAACACCAGTATCATAAATATACTAGGCTGTTTTTATGATAATGATTTTAACTAAACTTACGGACCCCTCAGTCTAATGGGTAAAGAACAGTATATTTCTCTGGACAACGAACTATTGTCTCATGAAACGATAATTGCTCAAATATCTCTAACCACCTCTCATGGTAGCCATTATGATGGATTTATATTTTCATATTACATATATTATATTTATATTGTTTCAATGTTTCAATATTTCTCTATTTTTCATTTTTATAATACCTTTATGGTTTCCATTGTGGATAAATACAATAATCTCATTTGAGGAAGTGCGGACTATCACCCCCTCAGTGTGATATGACTCGTTAATTCCATATGTGAAATGTATAAAATATAGAGTTAATAATATTTTATATGATATAATACTTTAATTAAACTATAAATATGTATCATTATGTTTTGATTCAATTAAAATAAGAAATAGTAATGAAAGTAGCGTTCATGCGTAAGTACGGCTTACAGTCTCCATGAATGGTGCATTTCATTTCTTATCACCGAATGTTATGTACAATTATAAATAAATAAAATTACTGGATATATATAATATATATGATATCTACATCAGGAATATCTTTCTGAAGACAATGTATTTTTGACCACATGAACAATTTATAATTATAAGAAGTTCATTTTTTACTCAAGAACCAAATATCGACAAAATGACCGTTATTAACATAAATGATTACATAATGGTATAACATGGTAACATGTGATTTAAATGTAAAGATAAAAATGAAAAATTTTGTTATGAAAGATGAAATTTACTTAAGTTTATTATTCCGATGATTAAAGAATGAACGAGCCATGTCAGACAGGAGGTATTGGAACTCATTAACTAATTTATGTTCTTTTGATTGACCTTCCCTTTATTGTTTATGTCATTAATTGATTATGTGAGAAATGATTTTTATATCTTATCAAGTATTTATACTTTCTTTATGTGGGATTATATTGAATACACATAATAAGTCTATTTTATTTACAAAATATTCTTTATATCGCACTTCGTCTTAATCTCCATTCATTTAAGAATATTTTGTTTTAATACATGTCTTTCTTTTATATGATGTATAAACACCTTGGAATTTTCATTTCAATAAATGGGAAACTTTTTCAATGAATAATTTTACTAAATGGAAAAAAATTAATGTAAGCGGTGACAACAACTTTTTCTGCCGCCGTGAGTATTGTTTGATCTTTGGCTTCCATAACAAGATGTAATGTTTTTAAAAGGAAAATAAATTCCATATACTCTTTTATGTATTTTGGTATTGAAAATGGATTTGATAATGGATTTTTTTAGTTCTATGATATATTGTGATTGAAATGTGGAAATTTTATCTTTCCTTTATATTTATTTCATGTGTTATGATTTTATAATGGTACATGGACATTTTAAGGGTGGTTACATGATAAACCAAATGATAGGTGGTGTTGTGATAAAACTGGATGGGTGGTTATGTTATAACCTCCAATGCATTGGGATTGGAATTCATCCGTATGGCTATTCCATTTAGTGATAGTTGTGGAAGTCATTTGTATGATTATTCCCTTTATGTATGTTTATGTCCAAAGTTACCTTTATATGTTATGTATTATTTATATGGGTTTTATGGTAATCTTTTGGTTACAAATGGGTAAACAATGATCTATTATTTAGTCAAGATTATTTAGTACATTATAAATGTGAAAAGTATCACTTATGATAAATTATTCATGGTTTACATGTTTCTTTGAAAAACTAACTATTTTACTTCTTTGTGTAACCTTTACTAAGCTTTTTATGCTCATCCCGTGTTTTTGAAATGTTTATCACGGGACATAGAGTGGAATAGGGTCCAGGATGGTATCATGGAAAATTCATGTTGTCTAAAACATGGAACTTGACATGACTCTTTTCATTAAGAATTTTTATTTTGTGAAAATATTGGAGAATGAGTAGATGTTTCTACATATAATATTCAAGTTGTTATGTATGTGTTAGGGTCTAATTCAATAAATCTCTAAACCTAAAAAGATCCTCAATGTGTATTATCTAGTTAATTCAAGAATATGAAATGTTTATGGTCGGGTCCTTATAATTGATCCTCATATCGTCAATGCAAAACAACGTAGAATCAAATTTTTTAACGAAATTAATAGGGGATCCCCAAGGAGAAAAACAAGGCCTTTCACTAGAAATTAAATGAATAGAATACCCGATTTCTCACTCTAGAGGATGTACAGGTAAATCTTCTGGAAACACATCAACGAATTATTGCACTATAGGTACATCATCAATTTGAATATTTCATTCATCATCCATAGGTATTGTTTTTTCTTCCTCCCCGTGAATTCAATTTAGTAGAGCTACTGAGGGAGGATCTAAATAAGAATTATATGGTGATTATTATTCCCTATGGATAATGGATTCAACAATGTTCTAAATAAATTAACTTCTTTATTATTTCAATATATGTTTTTATCACATTTTAAAAGACAATCCATACCAAGGATTATATCAAATTAAATAAGGTGCATGTTAATAAACTCAGTAGATAAATCGTGTTTATATTCCATATTGGGGACATCCTGATACATCATTTCTTCAATGATACATCCAATATGGGGTTTTACTAACAATATCTTTATTAAATAAAATTGGAAATATATAATTTTCATGGATAATTTGGAAGATATAATCAAATGTGACGATCTAGAATCAAGTAAAATGATGGATATATATGAATAAATGAGTAAATTAGCTTCCACCAAATCATTAGGATCTTCAAGCACATTAGTTATGGTAGTATAATAGTGTCCTTACTTCATTTTCATTCTATTGGGAACGTTTACATGATTATTAGGGAAATTATTTCCATAATGTCCCATATCCTTACATCTGCAGCAATGAACATTGGTGTCTTCTTTCATCCCCTTGCAATCACGAGAGTGGTGATCTTTATTCATCACTTTTAACAAACAACCATAACATTCAGGCATGTACCAGGGTGATTCTTCCCACAATTATAACTAGGTAGAATGTCAACTCTTCCCTTCTTCCCCATTTCCTTATTTCCTTTTCATGACCATTTAGCAGCCATATTCTTATATATTTCTTTCTGTTAAAGTCTTATAACATAGAGAATTATCTTTTCATCTTTATAAAACATGATACTATATCATTGTTTGATGATAAAATGTGGGAGACTATCTCACATCAGTGGAATGATTTTAAACCATCAGAGAATCGACCAGTCATGTCTCATGGATTACTAATGTAATATGAGGCATGTCTTTCTATCCTTGTGAATCTAAAATCATAATTTGAAACATTATAATCCTCTTTTGCATAAAATATAAATATTTTATTTTTGATACATTTTGATTGGTCACGGGGGAAGTAGTTTACTATGAATATTCCCTTTAAATCACTCTATACAATTTATTTTATTTATTACTACTATTTTATGTTTTGAAATAAAGACCACTATTGGTATGCATCTACTGATTGATGGTAAATTATCATCAAAACCCTCTCTCATTCATTATATACCAAAACAAGAAATACCTTCTCTAAATATCATGGTCGTTATTCTTCATTGAATGGGTTTGTAGGGTCATTGAATGATAATGGTTTTTGTTGCATCGAGTTGTCTAAAAATGACCCTCCATATTGTGGATCCAGATGCTCTATATGGGTATTGTTATTGGTCATTACCCGAGTCAATTGTATCTGTATATTTATAATATGATCAGGACCAGTCGTCGATCTAGTACCAACATCATAATCATTCACAAGAGATAATCACTACATGGTATACAGATAATAATGTTTTTCCCATTCCTTTCAGTAGGTTCCATCTCTATATAACGACATACAGTGGACTAGGATTTGAATCATATTATATAATATCAATATATAAAAATACATATCATAAATTAAAATCCTATCCATAGCTAATCCCATTTTCATAAACATGGTGTATTTTTGGAAAAATTGACATTTAATTATTTCATAATGGTTTGTAAGGAAAATATCAATTAACCTAAGAATATTCCTAGGAGTTTTGAACAAAGAACGTATAAGGTATTTTATCATGTACATGGATACCCCAAGTCAATAATGATACTCCATTTCAATATTTCTACTCTTAGGAACATCTATAAAAGAACCACATCGACTTATAGAATCCACATAGGGTTTTATTTTCTAGAAATATCCAACTAATTTATTCATTACCAAAATTCAAGTATGTGTTTGTTTTTTTATCCTTAAGGTCTATCTTATGGGTTTGTTCAATAATATATATGTTCTAAATTTAATTTCCCTATTTTCTAATAAACATTCTTTGATTCCAAATGAAATGACCCGATCCCAGTTTTCCAGATCCAGTTCCTTAATCCAGTATTTTTTCATGATTACAAGAATTTTGAATATGGAAACATTGAATAATTATGTAGTTTTGAAAAAATAAATACCTATATATATTCAACATTACATCATTATAGGAAATAATATATATATATATTCCCCTGGAAACATCCGTGAATCCAATATTAATCCGGTAAGTAATTCATAATTTTCTTCTTAATATACTAGGAAAATAAAACATATGGACTGGGTGAGATTAGATTATCAGAAAGGGTAAGAAATATAGAGTATGTTATCATAAACATAATCATTAGGAATGGTGAATAATAAAATACACTTTCTTCAAAAAAAATATACTTGAAAAAAATATTGTTGTAATAAGATATGAATAAATTAGTCCACATTGAAAAATTATCATGGGTATTATACTAGTCGAATAGCAAGATGAATTATAAATTAGTAGCTTCATTATGAGGTAATCCAAAATTTCAAACATCATGATCATTCCTCAAGGCCTCATACCATGACCAAACATAAACTCAGAAAACCATCAAAATTGTTTTTCTCTTGTGACATACCAATGTGTCAAAGGGCTGTAGAGGCCACATTCTGTCATGCAATAAGTAAAACTCATGACTCATATAAATGGAGATAAAAATAAAAATAATTTAAATTCATATTGAAAATAACATCAGAAATGTTAATAACTTTCCCAAATCATTAAATATAAACACTAACCATTCAGAGTAATATATTGAATGGTATAAAGATTTAAGATCCACAATCAAACTAATAATAATCAATTGAATAAAATATGGTACATGATATCTGAAAATATTAATAAAAATGTAATATAATAATCAACAAGAGTGTAGAAAAAGATTAAAATACTCATATTAAATCGTTAAGTAATTCTCAAGATAAATAATCATTTACGTTGAAAATAAGAGTTGTTTTTAATAAATCCATGTATAAAAATTTATATGAATTAGGGTAGTTTATTCATAATAAAATGATTAACTTATGAAAAACAATGGTTTCTAAAAAGGTAATATATAGTGCCCTTTAAAATATGTAAGAATTCGAGAAATTACCTTGAATCTGTCTTGTATGTTGGGATGAATTTATTAAAAAACCTTGTAAACAAGTATATCTATCAGTAAAAGAAAGAATTATTCAGAATGGTAAACATATAAAGAACATCCACCAATAATTTATTACTAGTACATAAGAATGAATAAGAATTTAATTAGAATTAAGAGGGATAATGTTTACCCCAAATAAATGGATGTTAGGTTGGAAACCTCTTAGCTTATGTATGAATATGTTAATATCATTAAATTATGATCTAAGAATATAAAAATATACTAAATAATTAAGTAATTTTGAAAAAATTAGATATTTATTTAATTTATTGTAATAACATTATGTTCATTTATTTTGATATTGATAGGTTATATGATTGAATTTCATCATCCCGAAGCGTATGTTTCCATGGTTTTCATAATCTGTACACTTTTATATGAGTATGGATGTTCTTGTGGAATGGATATATTTATGAAAAACTGTATTTATATATAACTTATGTTGATATAATGTTTTTAATGGTTATATATATCATTTTGTTACTAGGTATGAGTATGAATAATTTTATGTAATCTTACAGACAATCAGTTAGATTATTTTGGTAGTATTTGGATTATTACCAACTAGTTTTATCGTTTGAATTAATATTAAGTACATATACCATTTTATCAATATTGAAGAATCACACTTCGTCTTCCATAGTGGTTTTAAATTTCCACCTCATGGACGATGATTTTGTTTACAAAATAAATAAGAGAGTGATATTAAAGAAGATTGATAATTGTTATTATATTAAAATTATATAATTCCATTATATAGATAATATTGTAGTTATAATGATAATTTTTAAATTTTAGGTGAGTAGAGGATAATAAAAGAAAGGAACCTGAAATGAAATTAAAAATAATATGATGTTGATTTACCACGTGAATACACCTCCTCAAAAACCTTCTTAAGGGAAGGGAATTTGGTATTTTGGGAAGAAAATGGTATCATTGTTATGAGGATGAACTAGGGATGATTATTTGGGAATATCACTGAGGATAATCAAGACATAGAGGAATGAGTAGACGAAGGAGTGATGGGTTCCATTTATTGTGAAGGAGAGGAGTTATTTCCACTTTTAATCATTATTCCATTATTTTTTCTCATGTCTATGAAAAGGAATGCTTATTGTGACTCAATATAGTTATAAGTTCTTTTCAAATATAACCAACTGTGATTAAATCTTTCTTACACCACCTATGACTCAATAAATCATGTATTTAACATTTATTGTAAATTACTATATTTTACTATTCACAAAAAAAATTCTTTTATTCTAGAAAAATACAAAAAGTTAATAGTACAATTTTTTAGATGTGTAGAATAAAAAAATGGACTCTATTGTATCGAAAACTATTTCTAAATATATGAAATTTAATTCTTTTTAATTATATTTCATTTTACCCGAAAAATATAGTTTATAAAAATAGAAATGATTTAATAATACACTGAAAAATTAAATAATATATTATTAAATTGTACATAAATTATAAGACAAAAAATATGTACATAGTAATACATTTCATAAGAATTATTTTTATTTAAAATAAATTTTTTAATTTAAAAATATTATTAGATATTTACTACTCACAAAAAGATAACACTTATTTATTAATTTCTAAATGTGAAAATTTTAAATTATAAGGTGTCTAAATTTTATTTATACATCCATGGGAGTGGTGACTATTCATAAGGATCATACTACTATTAAAAAGGATCATTAATATTCATAAGGGTCAAATTACTATTCAATAAACTGTAAGTTGTTCGTATCATACTCTAAATATATTACTGAAAACTATTCAGTGATGTATTGTATTCAACAATACATAATAATGTAATTTAAAGGGGGAGATTATTGAAAATAACATTCTATATCTTTATGATAATTTTGATGTTCACAAACGCCCTTAATTATTTTCTAATGATTTTATTTAGTATTTTGCTAGACATTGTTAATTTATTTTACTCTTTAAATAACGAGAATTTATTACTTGTTCGGAATCTGCTTTAAGCACCTCATGGAATCACTGTTCATACCTTACTTGTTCGGAATATGCTTTAAGCGTGTCTTGGAATCATTGTTCATACCCTACGTGGATAAACATAGCGTAAGGATGAAAAGCATTTATACCTTTTTGAGAAAAGAGAAAAGCATGGTTAAATAACCATACGTTATCAAAAATGTATGGAAGAAGAACCTTACATTAGGAAAGAACCTTATATTTTGGTTATCAGCAATGTATGGAAGGAGAACCGTACGTAGGTACTAAATGTTACGTTTTCTTCTCAAAAGTATGGTTCATCAACCTTACTTTTGGGAACAACCATACGTTCTTGGAAAAGTATGGATTAAGTAAAAGTATGGATCTTTTACCATACTTTTGACATTTGAAGAAAAATTATGGATGATCAACCCTACGTTTATGATCAACCTTACGTTATGAACCATACGTTTGGAGGACACACCATCAACCTTATGTTTGGCGTCAGAATGTTTTGAAAGACGATATTTTTATGCAACGGTCAGCAAGCTGATTATTGGGCAGATTTCATGCCGGATTTAAAGTAGTTTTTAAAAGTATGTCTTTGACTGATTCAAAGTCTCTTTATCAGTAGATTAAAGTTCGAATTAAAATGATATTTTTATGTCGAGCCTTCTGGGATGTTACGACCACTCTGTAAGTTCAAATTTTTCAATATCACGAATTAGAAGGAGACTTTTATGGATCGAAATGTGCATAAGATATTCTCAGCATTAATATGTATGTTCTCTTCGATAAACACAATATACGGGAGGGTGGTGATCAATATTTTTTTAAAAAAATGGTGAAAAACAGAGACTACAAAAAATCATGTTGATCTGCTGATTCAAAAAAAAAGAAGCGTCAAAACTCTGTTCATTTAAAGAAGAAAGAACTCGATAGAAGATTCAGTTGTTCTGCATCAAATATAAACTGTGGATCTACTACTACTAATTTTGTGAACTATTTCTTTGTATTTTTTTCAACCAGATCGACTCAGAACTGCTTTGACTTGAAAATCAATATTTCTAGAGACGACGATCCATCTGCTGTCAATTGCATTCTGTTGAAATTTTGGAGATCATCTGGAAAAGATTCGTTCATAAATTCTTTTTATTATTGAGTAACCAGATTCTCGTACTAAGCTAATTAGGTTCATGTTTGAATCAAAAGGCTTTTCTTTGCCTTTGACTGTAATGGTGTCAACTGCCTGTATTCAGTTGTGGACCAGTCTGTTGAAATGAGGACCAGATAGTGAAAATCATCAAGATCGTGTAGTTGAGCATTGGTGGAGTAGACTATGGGCCTTCTGTTCCCCGAACCACTATACATATTTGTGTCCCTATATTTATTAATTTTTGCTGTATGACCAAATTTGATAAAGAAAAGAGGACAGAACTCGTTCAATCGAAGAGTTAACAAAAAATCTTAAAAACATAATTCACCCCCTCTTGCGTATAATCTATATATTCATGAATCCAAAAATTGTTATCAGAGGACGAGCTTATGATAGACCCTTAGCATGCTATAAGAATTTAAAGATTATTACAGAGCATCATGACTGATACAAGAGAAAGGATGTCAATGGTCAGAGCACCATATTTCAATGGAGACAACTTTGGATGCTGGAAATTTCGCATGATAATATATCTGAAAAACCTCAGATATAAAGTCTTTTCAAAGATTCTAACTCCTTATGAAATTCCTAAAAATCTTGAGACATGGAGTGTTGCTACAGAGGAAGAGTATGATATGAATACGAAGGCTATGAATTCAATCATCTGTGGTCTAGGACTAGATGAATTTAATAGAGTATCTCAGTGCCCGACATCATATGAGATGTGGCAGAAAATAGCTATGGAATATGAAGGAACATACAATGTGAGAAAAATGAGATATGCAATTGAAAAACTGAAATTTGATACATTCAGAATGTTTGAAGGAGAAAGCATTACCCAAATCAATGAGATATTGAAAGAAATTTTCAATAATATAACATATCTAGGAGAACATATCAAATAGGATGATCAAGCATTAAAAGTACTGATGGTACTTCCTACTCTATGGAATGGTATCTCTGCTGCAATCAGACAATCAACACCTGTCAAAAATATAACCATGAGAGATCTGATTCGTACACTGATGATGTATGAAGATGAAATGAAAGGTGAGGAAAATGAGCATAAAGTATACATCAAATAAGATGATACTCCCTTGAGAGTAACTTCACAAAAAAAATAGAAAGATTAAGAACAGAGAAGTTAAAGCTAAATCAGAGAGCTCTGACTCATCAATCTCAGATGAAGAACATGCTCAGCTAGCCAGGAAATTTAGAATGTTCTACATCAAGAAGAGAGGCTTCAAAAAATCCTTTAAGAAAGATGATAAGGAAGTAAGATGCTATGAATGCAAGATGATGGGGCATATCAGACTAGATTGCCCACAATTGAAGGAAGAAAAGAAGAAGAAATTCATTAAAAGAAATGACTATGAGTAGAAAGACAAGAAAGCTATGAAAACCACTAGGAGTGTATCTGAAGACTCCAGTATCTCTCTTCAATCAATAAAAGAGAAAGAATATGTAAATATAAAAGAAAACATGTGTTTCATGGCAGAAACCGATGAGGTACACTCATATTACTCCTGTAACTCAAATAGTGAATCAAATTCTGAATAAAGCTTCACAAATGAAAAAATGCATCCTACCACAATATGCATGAAGAAAAATATCACTCACTGTTTAAGAAATATAATTCACTAAATAACAAACATAAAGTTGTTTCAGATGAAAGAAATACAATGTAGAGCAACATAAGGAATTAACTGATAAATACAAATCTATTAACACTAACTATATTAATTTTGAATCAAGAATAAAAACAATGCAGGCTGAAGTATAATCTTACAAACCTGCTACATTGGTTTTTACAAAAGCAGAGAATTCATTAGATGAAATTCTTGGAAAAACTGTCATTAAAAAGGAGAGATTTGGAATTGCCAGTATAGAAGAAAAATCTAGGCTATATAAATATTATTTTGTTCCTAGCTCAAAAAATGTTAATTGTAATTTTGGTGGGACAAATGAACATATAGCTAAAAATTGTTTCTAATGACAACCTCAAAATTTTGGTATTAAGAAAGTTTATGTTTCAAAAGACATATATGATTCAGTTGATTGTAAAATTACTATGCAAATCTGGATACCCAGATCATTACTAGCTAACACCCCTGGACCCAAAAAAATATGGGTACCAAAGCAATTTGTTTGAATGTCTTTATAGGTGACAGGCCAGAAGAGTAGAAAAGATATATAGTACATGGAAAGTGGATGCTCAAGAGATATGAGTGGATTCTTGTTGAATTTTTCTTCACTCACTCAAAAGGAAGTAGGACTTGTCACATTTGGTGACAATGCCAAAGGAAAAATCATTGGAATTGGAACTATTGAAGATCCAGAAACATTCCCAATCAACAATGTACATTATGTACAATGATTAAAACACAATCTGATAAGTATATCTCAACTTTGTGATGATGGATATATATTTTACTATACTAACAATTGATGTACTATTTCTAAAGGTAAACTATTAAAATTTAATGCACCAAGAACTCATAATGTCTATACTTTGGATTTAAATTCATTGTGTGAACAACAAGTGAACTGCTTGCCTGCTAAAGTAAGTGAATCTTGGATCTGGCATAGGATACTTGGACATTGTAATATATATGTTTTAAATAATTTATCTATGAAACATTTAGTTTCTGATTTACCTCGTCTCAAATTTGAAAGTAACCGATTTTGTGATGCATGTCGACTTGGCAAGAAACATAAATCATCCTTCAAATCTGTTAATAAATTTGCTACATCTAAACCTCTAGAACTTATTCATATGGATTTGTTTGGACCCAAAAGAGTAGCATTCTTAGTTGGTATATTATTTGTATATGTTTTAGTGGATTAGTATTCTAGATTTGCATGGATTTTCTTGTTTAAATTTCGAAATGAAGCTTTTAATTTATTTGAATGTTTCTGCAAATATGTTCAAAATGAAAAAGGTTTTAATATAATATCATGGTAAGTGATAATGGTGGAGAATTTGAGAATATGAAATATAATTCCTTTTACTCACACATGGGTATTAAACATACCTTCTCTGCACCAAGAACACCTCAACATATTGGGATTGTAGAAAGAAGAAATAGAACAATTCACGAAATGGCTAGAACTATGTTAAATGAATATAGCCTACCTATATATTTTTTGGCAGAAGTTGTGAATACAGCTTGCTATATAATTAATAGAGTTTTAATTAGAACTATTTTGAAAAAGACACCCTATGAACTATGGAATAAAATAAAACCTAATGTAAATTACTTTAATGTTTTTGGATGCAAGGTTTACATATTGAACACCAAAGATAATCTTGGTAACTTCGATCCAAAATATGATGAAGGTATTTTCTTAGGATATTCTGCTACCTCCAAAGCTTATAGAGTCTATAATAAGAAGTCATGGATTGTTGAAGAATTAGTTCATGTGATATTTTATGAATCTGATCCATTTGGGAAAAGGATAGTTCAAATGGTTGAACTAGACTCTAATGATAACATGAGACTTGAGAACTTAAAGAATGATTTTGAAAATGATATAAAAAAAATTCAGTCTAGTTCAGAGGAACATGACAGTGAAGAACCATTAAATGTTTTTCCTAGATTGTCAGGAACCCTAAAGAATCACCATTTAGAAACTGTGATAGGTGACATAGATACAGGAATTCAAACTAGAAGAAACATAGGAAACCTAGTGGAATTCTCTACCTTCCTATCTCAACAAGAACCCAAGACTATAGAAGAAGATTTGGATGATGAAAGCTGGGTAATAGAAATGCAAGATTAATTAAACCAGTTTAAAAGAAATGAATTTTGGTAATTAGTGGAAGGACCTAAGAATTATCCAGTAATAGGAACCAAATGAGTCCTTAGAAATAAACAGGATGACAAAAGAATAATAACTAGAAATAAAGAATGATTAGTAGCTAAAGGATACAATCAAGAAGAAGGAATAGATTATGATGAGACTTTTGCAACTGTATCTAGGTTAGAAGACATTAGAATCCTTTTATCCTATGCATCTTATATGAATTTTAAATTATTTCAGATTGATGTTAAATCTGCCCTTTTAAATGGTTATTTAATAGAGGAATTTTTTGTTAGGCAACCTCCTAGTTTTGAAAATTCTCAAAAACCAGATTCTATTTTTAAACTAAATATATCTCTTTATGGCTTCAAACAAGCACCTAGAGCTTGGTATAAACGATTAGGTTCTTTTATTTTGAAAAATGATTTTACTGTTGGAATGGAAGACCCAATACTCTTTAAGAAAACTGTAAAAAATAATGTTTTATTAGTTCAAATTTATGTTGATGATGTAATTTTTGGATAAAATAATAAAACCCTTTGTCATTAGTTTTCAAAGGTAATGGAAAAAGAATTTGAAATGAGTATTATGGGAGAACTAAATTTCTTTCTTAGGACATCAAATTTATCAAAAAGATATTGGAAATGTTTTGAATCAAAGAAAATACATTATTGATTTACTTAAGAAATTTGGACTTGAAAACAGTAAGACATTTACAACTCCAATGTGTACTAATATAAATCATGATTTTGAGGAAACTGGAGAATCAGCTGACAAGAAGTTATATAGAGCTATAATTGGTAGTATATTATATCTTATTGCTAGCAGGCCCTATATAATGTATTCAGTATGTATTTTAGATAGATTTCAATCAAATTTTAAAGAATCTCATCTAACTGTTGTTAAATGAATTATTAGATATTTAAAAGGAACTATTTTTCAATCTCTTCTTTATCCTAAAACTTCTGATTTTAATTTGATTTCATATTCAGATGCTGACTTTGGAAGTTGTAGGTTAGATAGAAAAATCACATCAGGAACATGTCACTTTTTAGGAAAGTCATTACTGTCATGGTCTAGTAAGAAACAACATTTAGTTGCCTTGTCAACACACGAGGAAAAAATATGTTTATGCTGGAAGTTGTTGTGCACAAGTGTTTTGGTTGAAAAACACTCTTATGGACTTTGAATTAAATTTTAATAATACACCTATTTTATGTGATAATACAAGTGCAATTAAAATTTCAAAAAATTCTATTATTTATTCTAGAACTAAGCACATTGATATAAGGCATCACTTTTTAAGATATCATGTTATTAAAAAGGATATATTATTAGAATTTATAAATACTGAAATTCAATTAGCTGATATTTTTTCTAAAGCACATCCCACTAAAAGGTTTGATTTTATTAAGGGGGAGCTAGGTTTATTTGATTTTAAATAAAACTTTATTTCACAATGTTTGTTTATTCTGGTTAAAAATAATTTTGCTATTTTTTTTAAAAGAGAATAAGTTTCTTTTATCCACGTAATTTATTTTATTTATTTTTAAATATAAGTAATTAGTATTAAAAACATGGGAATCAGGGTTTTCATAAACCCTTTCGACTTCTGAACCATTTTACTTCTATCGAACCCTTTTCGAATCCGCAAAATGCACCTCTACTCGTGAACCCTAATCTTCGATCCTCTGAAACCCTACCCATCAAACCTTCAGAGATTATCACAGAGATGGTAAGGACAAAAGGAGCCAGTGAATCCTAGCCAAGCAATGTCAAGAGACAACGCTCAGAAAGAAGAAAAATCATACAGGGCAAGGTAATCGATCTCGACTGCTTATTTCAGACAAATCTAATATTGAAACAAGCGCTATTGTTTTAGAACATTGAACAGACATTCAATAGTGAAAATATGGAATTTCTTTATGAGTTAGAACTTAGATACTTATTTAAATCTGTATAGTTTAGTCTGGGGGATACTAAGGATAGTATGATGGCTAAGATTGAGGATAGGGATTTCTCAATCTCGTCAGTAGAAATTGGTCAGATTCTCAACTACCCTCATGAGGGAGTTTTTCATTTTTATTTGCAGAATATAGGAGATTTTGTTCAAAAATCCGAGTACATTATGTCTTTTTTGTTCGGAACATCTACTATTAAGAAAATGATGGTGAAAGATTTAGAACCGGATCAGAAGATCCTGGTTAAATTTGTTCAGACTGGAATATCTCTCAGAATGGCAGAAATGGAAATGATTTTGTACCCTGATATGTACATAATGTATCTTCTGTTATGTGATATCAAGATAAACTTTCCAAGGTACATGGTCAGGTACCTCAATTACTGCTGTCAAAGTGACTCCCGGATGAACTTTTACCCTTTTGGTTGATTTATTTCTAAACTATTCCTTAAGAAAGACATGGTGAGATTAGTGGATGCATGAGTACACTGTCATCACAATAATATTTTTAATTATGGATATTTGAGGAAGATTTTATACTTATGGAGCACCATTAAAGGAAAAATATTTCCAGTAGGAGCTGGGGAAGACTCAGATAGTGCTCAGGATCAACCTGCTAAGTCCAAGGAGGGACATGCTTAATCAAGAGTCAACAATGTACCAAGAAGGATCTAATTTAAAGTAGAAGATGCTGAAGAAGAAAGAAGTCAGGAGGGACTTCAATCTCGAAGAACTCGAGCTGTTAATGAGGAAATTACTTCCCCTACATTGGCAACAACAGAAGCATTAATTACTTATTCTTTTTTAAGATAAGTTGTTGTTGATAAGACTATGGATGCTGTTAGTGAAAGGAAAACACCAATAGAGGGATCAGAAGCTCAAGAAGAAGCTCAAAAGGAGAATCAGTATTAGATTGTAGATGTTATTGAAGTTACACTTCAACAGGACCAAGATAAGAAGGCAGTGCCCAGTGAGGAAGTGGCCAGACATCAGGAAACTCCTGAAAATGTTGTTCTCGGAAATCCAGTGGAAGGAAAAGATGCTGATGTTTGTGGTGAGCATGCTTCTGAAGCTCACACAGAGTTAATTAAAGAGGATTTCTCTGTGGAGGAGTCTGTGGACTCTAAGGAAAAATCTGTGGACCAACCTACTCAGAACAAAGAGAAAGAAAAATCTGATGCTGAATCATTACCATTGGTACTGCTGCATCATCCAGAGCCTGAGAATTCGAATCAAGCACATGGTGGCTCTAATTCAAGAAATAAATAAGTTGATGAACTGTACAGAAAGGTGTCTAAGTTGGACTCTGAGAATATCTCTATGAGAAATTCCTTATCCTTCGAACAATTGATATTTCAAAAGCTGATAGAGAGTATAATTTCAAGGCAATAAGTTGAATTTTTTAAAAAGGATATGCTAAATGCAGTTTCAAATTTGAAATCTAAAATGGTTATAAAGACAGATTTATCAGATCTGAATTTGTTTATGGAGAACCAATTTTCATCAGTTGCAAATATTGATGTTAGTGGATCAGGTACATCACCTGATTTAATCTGAATATTTCAAGCCATCACAGCCGCGATGAGCAACATGAAAGACCTTTTGCAAGATCTACAATGTAACAGTCCTCCATTATCAGTGTTGCTGGACAATCAGAAATTTTTAGTGGATCAACTGATATCTAGTGAGCCACCAATCAGAAATATGTTAAATCAGATGTCCGAGAAGCTATCAGTGTTTATCGAAAAATAATAAAGGATGGATGAGTTTTTCAGAGTCAATTTAATCGAGGATATTCATATGAATTAAGATAACAGAGAGCTCATTATCAAACATTGAGATGGGATGATGAAGAGACTCAGGGAATAGTTCACAGAAATCAAGTCTGCAATCCATAGGAGATAGAACCTATTTCCTATCTTTCCCAAACCATGATTCATGTGTTTATCATACTTGTATCTATTTTTCATTTTTAATAAAAATATATTTCTTCCGTTCTATTTGTTTCACTGTCTATATTTTTGATATGACAGTAATCCAGATATAATTATTGATAAATAGTTAATAATAACATTTACCTATACTTCAATGCAACATTAAATATGTTCAAATCTATAATTTATCATTTTTCTAATATCACAAAAAGGGGGAGATATTTTGATAGAGGCAACATTTTATTTTAAAAACACTTTTTTATTCAGAGGGAGAAATTTTGAAAGAAAAATTATTTTATTTTTTAGGGGGAAAAATATTTTATTTATTGAAAATTTTATTTATTTTGTTAAAAATAAAATATTGATTTATTCTCTCAAAATTCTAAAACGTTATGTAACTAATTTTGAGATTTAATTTAATTTAATTTTTTTTATTATATTGTGGGTTTTGTGATCATCAAAAAGGGAGAGATTGTTTAGCAAAGTATTGTTTTCAAAAATACATAATAATGTTACTTAAAGGGGGAGATTATTGAAAATAATACTCTATCTCTTTATGATAATTTTGATGTTCACAAATACCCTTAATTATTTTCTAATGATTTTATTTAGTATTTTTCAGGACATTATTATTTTATTTTACTCTTGAAATAACGAGAATTTATTATTTGTTCGGAATATGCTTTAAGCGCGTCCTGGAATCACTGTTCATACCTTACTTGTTCGAAATCTGCTTTAAGCGCGTCCTGGAATCATTGTTCATACCCTATGTGGATAAAAATAGCGTAAGGATGAAAAGCAGGTATACCTTTTTGAGATAAGAGAAAACTATGGTTAAAAAACCATACATTATCAGAAACATATGGAAGAAGAACCTTACGTTAGGAAGGAACCTTATGTTTTGGTTATCAGCAATGTATGGAAAGAAAACCATACGTATGTACTAACCATTACGTTTGTTTTTCAAAAGTATGGTTTATCAACCTTACATTTGTGAACAACCATACATTCTTGGAAAAGTGTATATTAAGTAAAAGTATGGATCTTTTACCATACATTTGAGATTTGAAGAAAAATTATGGATGATCAACCCTATGTTTATGATCAACCTTACGTTATGAGACATAAGTTTGGAGGCCATGTCCTCAACCTTACGTTCGGCATCGTAAAGTTTTGAAAGATGATATTTTTATGCAACGACCAGAAAGCTGATTATTGGGCAGATTTCAAGCTGGATATAATGTCGTTTTTAATTGTATGACTTTGACTGCTTCAAATCCGTTTTATCAGTAGATTAATGATCAATTAAAAGGATATTTTATGCCGAGTCTTCAGGGAAGTTATGACTACTCTGTAAGTTCAAATTTTTGAATATCGCGAATTAGAAAGCGATGTTTATGGATCTAAATGTGCAGAAGATATACTTAGCTTTAATATATATTTTCTCTATGATAAACAACATATACAGGAGGGTGGTGATAAATCCTTTTTTTAAAAAAAGATGATAAACAGAGACTGCAAAAAATCACGTTGATCTGCTGATTCAAAAAAAAGGAGTGTCAATGCTATGTTCATTTAAAGAAGAAGGAACTCAATAGAAGATTCAGTTGTTTTGCATCGAATATCAACTATGGATCTATTACTATTGAATTTGTGAACTATATATTAATATCTATTGCAACTAGATCGACTCAGAACTACTTTGACATGAAAATTAATATTTCTAGAGATTATGATCCATCTGCTGTCAATTGCATTCTGTTTCAATTGTGGAGATCATCTGGAAAAGATTCATTCTGAAATTATTTTTATTCTTGAGTAACCAGCTTCTGATACTAAGCTGAGTAGGTTCATTTTTGATCCAGAATGCTTTGTTTTTCCTTGTATTGTAAAGGTGTCAACTGGCTGCATTCAGTTGTGGACCAGTCTATTGAAACGAGGACCAGATAGTGAAAATCATCAAGCTTGTGGAGTTGAGCATTGTTTGAGTGGACTAGGGGCCTTCTGTTCCCCGAACCACTACACATCTTTGTGTCCCTGCTTTTATTTATTTCCACTGTATGAGTAAATCTGATAAATCAGAGGACAGAACTCGTTCAATCGATGAGTTAACAAAAAATCTAAATGACACAATTCACCCCACCTCTTGCATATAATCTATATATTCGTGATCCAAAAAACACAACTGTGTAAGTCAGTTTATTGAAATTTTAATCATAGTGGTGGAAATATTATGGTTAATGGCTAGGGTATAACAATGTTGAGTTTTGTAGAGGCTATGTTTTTCATCCATTCAATAATACATTTATATATAAATCCTTTGGTTGTTACAAAATTATATTAATCTAAATTTTTTTAATAGATTATAATTATTTTTTCTATGAAAGAATTAATACTTTTTAAGAAAAAGAAATTAAAATTCTCCTCTCTTTTCAATCAAGTTTATATTATTTATTATTTTTATCACTAATATATAACTCATCAAAAATAAGAAATCCTATTTTTTATTTTTTCTTAAAATATATATCATTGTTGATTTATTTTTGTTGAATTTTGTTTTTTTAGTTATCTATCTTGGATTGTATATTCAATAAACCTTCCCTGAAGAATGGATACCCTTATTTCACATTTTTATTAGTCTTTCAATATAAAAATTTATGTATTCAAGGAATATTCCCTCAAATATTTATCAACTTTTCAGGAATGGCTTTCGCATCCCAAAAAAAACTTAAACAAGAAAAATGATAAATAACAAATATCTGTTCAACAAGTCATTAAAAAAA
This sequence comes from Viscum album, assembly GCA_963277665.1. Lineage (NCBI taxonomy): Eukaryota > Viridiplantae > Streptophyta > Magnoliopsida > Santalales > Viscaceae > Viscum > Viscum album. The sequence goes on along the minus strand of OY728153.1, from coordinate 368,501,682 downwards.
TACATTCCATGGTTCTAAAAAATCCTTTTAATGTACACATATTTTTTAACTCATATGTTATATCTAATAAATTCAAAAATATAATGATATTTAAAATTTTTATGAAAATAAATAAATTAGAATGGAGTTTTATTGAGAAAAAAATAATGCTGAAGTAAAAAAGAACTGTGAAGCTTCAATAATCGTAGATAATATTGTTAAGAACTATAATTAAATATTTTCAACTACCATACGATTCATGTAATCTCTCTTCCATTAGATTGGATACTAATCCCCAAAATTTTTATCTAAAATATTAATTTTTTATGATGTTGTCTATGTTTAAGGGTTTGTAAATGAAGGATGATTAGACTACATTTGGTGTTTTTATGATATTGTCCAAGAATATCAATTTTTAAGACATAATTAGTTTGATATAATTATGAAGATGTTTCCCATTTTACATTATGTAAATGAAAATAATTAGGTATTTGGTTTACAAGAGAATTGTTTGGAAATATGGAAGCATGTTTATAACTCATTTTTCATGAAATTTTATCCAAAAAAACAAAAGTAACAAATTCAACCCATAATAAAAATATTTTATCAAGAATATGGTGATGCATTCTATGAGGTTTTGTATTAATTTATTGTAATTTTTAGGTAGTGTTTCCATCACCAGCTTCTGTGTCGTATCCTCTATAAAACATTTATAAAGGGTTGTCTTCCTCATGAATGAATTTATTTATCCAATATGCAGGTGGAAATTGTAATGATAAAACTGACGAGGAGTTGAGGAAAATACTAAATAATATTCAGTTGAATTTTTTAAATAAAAAATTTAGAAGTAAAATATTGAATTGGGGATGAATCAAAAACAGTTTTGAAATTTAAATGAGCACTAATCTAGCTGGTATTAACAAAAAACATCATCACATATTTAAACAAAATGAAAAAATCAATGAAAAACAAGTAGGATATTGAAATCAAAATAAATCACTTAAAGAGACGGGTGATCAAGTTGGCATGTTCATACATAGTAGAAACTTAAGGAAAATATAAATATGACTATTAAATCAAAATAATAGGATCATTTCAATGGTTATAGTAAAAGGTTTCATGAAAGGTTTGATCCATTTTCTAACACCTGCTAGTATGGTTATAAAATAAGAAAAAAAATTCCATGAAATAACATGAAGTGACAATGAAAAAAACCTATTATTACTCAATAGTCCAAACTACTAATTCAAAACAAAAAGAACAAAATATTCAAATTTCCATGGGATTTTTTAGCAATAATTGTTTACTAAAAGGATCAAATGAATAATGGGATTGACTCTCATGATGAGAAACATAAAAAACAATATTACAAATCTTCAAAATTAATTCAGTCCAATGGGTTGGTTGATAGGTTGTAGCTAAAATGAGAATTTAAGAAACATAATTAAAGATAATAATTGAGATTGAATCAAGGATTCAACTTCTTTGAGTGGTCCACTTACTCAAAAAATCGTGTATGTATCATAATGCACTTGAAAATGAAATTCAGGAAGAAAATGATATCCCAAATAACGAATCCATTAAAACTAAAATTATCGACAACTCAAATGAGAATTTTGTGCAAGCTTCATTTAAAATAAATAAATAAGATGATAAAGAGATGATGTTCATGAAAAAAAGATGGAAATGAATGACATTGATCGTGGATGGATTCCTACCATTTTGAAGAATTTGTCTCCACACTTTTTCTACCTGATTAAATTAATATGATTCGTTAGTAACCTGAACATCTCATGTTTTAAAAGATATTTATAAATATACTAATTAGTATCCCATTTCTAAAATATATAGTTAATGTCACTTAATATCTAAATATGATAAATAAAAAATGTATATCAATAAACCCCTTGAATATTTTACCAAATATTGTTTATAAGAGGATTATAGTGTTGTATTATATAATAGGATACATCCTAAAATCAATGATCCTAGAATATTTATATTCTATGTGTCTTTGTAATTACTAGTTAGTTAAACAATATTTTTGACCATGGGGATATTGTTAACCTTATTCCCCTCTCAAAATTTATAAAATTGAAATTGGGAGATTCTTTTTCCACCAGGGTTGTCTCGTAGGTGGAAGACCACTCCATTACACACCCTATAAGAAGAGTTGATGATATCATAATTAGAGTTAGGAAACTATTTTTACCAACTCATAACCATAATCATGGAATTTATTAGGACAAGGAAATCAAATTCATTCAAGTTATTCCATTTTTTACTAGAAGAGTAGTAATAAATGGATCTAATAGAATGTTTATTTTATGTCTAGAAGGGAAAAGTGAAGATTTTAATATATTTGAAAAATGAAATATTTTACACCAATCATGATGTGGGTTAGGAGATATTATTTAAGAATATGAAGAATATTTTTTGGAAGAGTATTAACACATTTTAAAAATGATCGATGACATAAACAAACCCCACACAAGATGAACATTACATGGTTATTTTTTTTATGTAATGATGTAGAGCATATAGATATTTAATTGAGTGAGTTCCGAGATAATTTGGATAATTCATTTTTCAAAAAATAGTTTAAAACCAACACTGGATTTTTTTGAGTATTTAAAAATTCTAGTAAATAGTAAATATGAGGTTTCTTTATATATAATTTATATTTCAATAATGAAATTTAATACCTTTTACATCCTATGACAGTGATCCTTCCTTCTAGTGGAGAATCACCCACTATAGAGATTTAGAATCTTCTATCCCATCTGAAATATTCTATTATGGGTAAAATTTATACTCTCTATGTAATAATTTCATCTTAGTTAGTAGTGCTTAATTAATAGAGTTTCAATTTGTTTTTATGAAGTTTATGTCTGTTATTTAGTGGTCCATATCAGTTATTAAGGGAAATTATACATATTTGGTCCTGAATAAAATACATGTGAAACCTAATCACAGTAAAAAATTATATGAAAATAGAATATTAAATAAAATAATTGAAAATGTACATATTGAGGAATTTATTAATATACTTGATTAGAGAAAAATTTTCGCTATACAAGACAGTACTGAGGTATGTAAAGGATATATTATACAAAAAAATAGGGAGTTCCTAATAATAAATAATGATTAAAAAAATATTTTTAAAAAATATACAATGTGGAGTGTTTTTATTGATTATATAATAAAAAACTATTAAAATGGAAAAGATTATTTTCAAAGGAAATATGTACACGAAAATAATAAGAGGCATGCTGGAAACAACATTTGTTGTTTATGGATGGCTATTCTGGTAACAATTAGATTCATGTATCATTATAAGAAAATTATAAAACCATATTAAATTTCCATCTTGTGAAATTATAATTCCAAATAATTCCCTTAGGATTATGTGTAACATTGGACGACTTCCCATGATATACGATGGTTGTATTTTCATACATGATAGAGAAAATTATTGAAGATTTTACAAATGAATTTTCCATTATTGTTAGTATGTTTCAAAAATCATTGAAAAATATAGACCATTGATCTGAATGATTCCCAGAGACCAATTTTAAGATAATTTGGTAATATAAACAATTTATAGTTTGAAAGGAAATCATATTTGTCATATGTTTTCTAGAGTGGTTAAAAGGTATGAAATGATATGAAAGAGGTAATTAAGAAGTATCTCCCTCATTTGTTTGTCAATGGTGTACGAATTTTTATAGCCCCTATAAATTTTTACTAGAGACTTATAAAATATATAACTAAAATAAAATGGCCACTTGGTTTACTACTGAATAATGACACACCATTCTTGTTTGAAGAAAAATATCGAGAATATTTTAATGGAAATATACATTTCTCTGATCATAATTGCACTATATTAGATGTCACCTTTTTAACATATGGTTGGTATATGTGATGTGGATGTAAGAGTGGTTTTTTTCTATATAAAAGACATGTTATTTCATGTGGTATAAAATTCAATTTTGTTTCTAGATTCGTCTAAATGAAATTACACGACAACTAAGAAGGAGAAACTTCATGTTGCCTTTTCTCTATAATCCTTTTGGGAATACATCATTGAATCTAGAGTTATCATCATCAATAACTACAATTATTTGAAATATATGGTATCCAAAATAGATTCAGACCCCAATTAATATAATGGATATTTTTTACTAAAGGATATTGATTTGGAAATTATTGAACCTCAAGGTGCTGAAAATATGATGGAAGATATTTGGTAAATACTATACCATAAAAATAATGATGATCCTAGGGAGATTAACTCAACATTTATTGATTAGAACAATAATCAGAATTTAATTTGAATAGTCCAATTTTATGCTAATTTTAAAAACATATTATCCATTATAGTCATTCGTAACAATTTTTCCCATAACCAAAGAAATAATTTCATGGATGCTCATATGTAATAAATTTGTGATAAATAAATCCTTTTTAGATGTGTTGTTGATGGTATTAATTGGATTTTTGTTCTTGAAGTGGGGATGATGTCCATTCTTGAACATTTTCACACATCACATTAGGGTGTCCATCACAAGTGATTATGAATGGATAAGAATATCTTATATTAGGCATTTTATTAGTTGTATTTGTTTATGTATTCTATAAGCATAGTTTTTATGGTGATTAGTGTAGAATGTTACAGAAACATGGAGATATAAATTGTTACATCAAAAGAGGATACTTGATGTTGAATTTTTTTATGATTGGGGTTTTGATTTTTGTTATATTGGTATTTAAAAACAAAATCGAGAAATTTGTTTCAATTTCTATGAAATATTGAACAGTAATGCTAGATGAGTAATTGCGGGCTTACAAAACTGCTTTGAAACCCCAAATTGGATTGCCTTTTTACTGGTGGTTGTTTTGAAAAATTTTCCATTTACCTATAGAGTTAAAAAACAAGTGGACTTGAGATGTATAGGCATTGAATAATTATTTAGCGCTGTTGGATAGAGAATTATGTTAGAACATAGTGAGATAAATGATATTAGGAGACATTCTTATAGAAATTCGTCATTTAAAATAGAGAGGTACAATGTTTTTCATGATTCAATAATCAATCGAAAAAATTAAAATCCTGCAAGAAGTTCTATCTCTAGGATTCAAAACATAATCACATTCATAAAACAATTCAAATCGATGTGGTTTAGACCATTCACTATTCCTTTTGTGTTAAAGAATGGAGATGATGATATAAATGGAAAATAAAATAAACTAATTTTATTAAATGATAAAAGAATCAGAAATTATTTTCAAGGGATGCCAATGGAATTGGAAGCCATCTCTATTCAATAAAATTGATCTTCACTAAATTATAACTAAAATCCTTAAATGTTGTTCTTTATGGAAGTCAAACCGTTATGTTTCTTTGTTTTTTTCTAATGAATTATTTTTTGTTATTGCTCAATAATTTTCTATATATTTCGGAAGGATATATATTATTACCATTCCTATTCATTTTTTCTATAAAAAGGTTGTCTTTGACAATAAAAAAGTATCGTTCACGTTTTTCCTCAATTCACATGAAGATATATGTTTAAGACTATACCAGAAAACAATTATCTACAACTAACCTATTTGGTTTCGTAACTTTAAAACATAATTTAATAAAATATTATGTTCATAATTTTCATGTTGTAGTAACGAATGCTGAAAAAATTAGGGGATTACACTCTATGCGATGATAAAGTAAATAATATTTTATTGACTCTAAAGAATGTATTCTTTAATCAGGGGTGTTTCTTATTTTAAATTATCTTTTTTTATCGAATTTATTAGTATCATAACTCTACTCATGATTGTATTGGAATTCTTTTAAATATGTTCGTAGTGTTAAATCGCATGTGGGTGTAATTTAAGATGTTGGTATTTTTTTAGTATTTTAAGATATGATTGATATTTAGATTATTGTGTCCTAATTTTATTAAAATCGATTTTTATAAATTTCTTAAAATATTGCATGTAACACTTAAAATTATGTTAGAATCAATTTTATTCTTTAGGTAACATCACTAGTTAACATGTACCGCTTTTTACATAAATTGAAATCATTGATTTTGTTATAATTTTAATGAATATACCACTTTAATTTCTATTTGGTAATGTTTTTAAAGGTTATGGTAAAAATCTTTTTGAGTTGTACTATGACCATTAATCATGAAAATTTACTATATAATGGAAATTATTTTCTAATTAAAATTATTAATTAATTTATTTCACCCTATGATTTCTCCCAATTGATAATTTTTAGTTTTATATGGGGTGAATATAAACTTAAATATTGAAAAAAAAATCATTAATGAAAATCCCATCATAATCCTGTAAACTATTTTGAAATTTGTTTTCTCAATTATTTATTTTTATTTTAATGGATGAAAAACTTTTCTTATGATTTATGATTTTTATGTCTCATTTAGGTGGTTAATTTCGATTACTTGATGGATTTAATTATGCCGTTTATATTTAATTCCATTTAAAAAAATTTGTTAAAATTTTTGAAGAATGTTTTACAATTTTCAATGGTATTAATTTTTTTTATTAGAATCAAACTCTTATATTTTTAATAAAATAGTTTTTGAAATGAATATCATAATATATGATTATTTAAAAATTCATGATTATTTCATTCATTAATTATTTAAACTGATGGATGGGATACTTTTTCTCTTTGTAATTATTAAACGTTCTTATCCCAAAATATTAACAATTTTATTTAATTTTAATTTCTTATGTCAGATCACTTGGAATTAAAGAGTTTGTTAGACTTCAACTTCGATGAAAAATGAAATATGTTTAATTTAATTACATATATTAAAATTTAAATATTATTTGAAAAATTGGATTTCATTATTTGACAATAATTAATTGATTTTAATTTTAAAACTACCTTTTAATCGTATGATATCTCATGAGAAAAATTATTTTTAAGGACTAATTCATTTTGGAATTTTACTTTTTAACACTTTTTTTTATATTTAATTGATTTTGATTATGTAATTGTTCGATGATAACCAATACTTATGTATGTGGGAATTTTATGTTACCTTTATTTACATCATTTTTTCAAATAATTTTTTTTTATTTTTAATGTAATAATAATGATAAAATAGGGATTTATTTCTTAACATAAGTATTATGGAAGACTTTTTGTTAATGAGAGAATATTTATATATGTGTACAATTTCTTAATATAATGGGAAAAATGTATATTTCAAATTATTAATTTTAACATTCACATCTTAATAAATTTTTTTATTTAATGTAATTATATCATTACTATGTTTTTATAATTTATATTTTTATTTACATTGTTTTTTATCATCATAATAATAATTTTTTTTTATTTTTTTACATGAATTACTAGAAGTGATTTATTATTAATCCAATCATCCACATAATAGAATATAATTCCACTGTTGTATACTGAAGATGAACCCATTTTAGGCGATGAATTGCCAATTTCTTGTCAACGATTCAAGATTTTATTTTTTTCATATTTGTATCAACTGTATTAATAGAGATGATAAACATAAGGTCACATTAGAGTGAGGTTTTTAGGGAGTATAACTACAATGGCTAGTTCCAATTTTGGAAAACCAATGTGAAGAATGTGCTTGAACTTATATAGATCAAGGCATGGACTGAAAAACAAAGACATAATGAATCAGATGCAAATAATTTGAGTTATTGCTACATCCAAGGCCTAAACATTTATGTATTGTTGTTTTTGACCTCTGAGAAGCCATTGGAAACATTGTTTAAGAAGAATCATATTTCAGATTTGATCATGATTCATGAATTTTGTGGATTAAACATATATGTAGTGGTTTTGCATATCTTATTCATTATAGACATGAATATAGAAATTTGTTCTAAGAACATTTTTTGACTGGAATTTTAAAAACGAGTTTAGGGGCCGCAGATGCTCATGACAAAAACAAACAAACAATATTGAAGAGAAATGGAAATAAACCAATAAATATAACATGGTTTGAAAATCGTGCCTACCTCAACAGACGAACATATCTATTATTTCTTCTCCAAATTAGACATCTAAGGATCTCATAAATAGGTGTTACATATAATGGGACTTTGATCCAAATTTAAACAGACAAAAAAGATATCAATGGTTGGATCATCAACCCGTTATGTTTTTTCCACATCCTTCTACTTAAACGTTGTATGATTCAATGTTGTTATAAAATTATGATTGAATCTTAAGAAAAAAGGTTCTGGGAGTGAAAACTCATCCCATAGTGATTTGTCACTTGATTAGGAGTGGCCACAAAAAACTACCCTCAGAACCAATATTGGGTAGAAGCTAGACCTAACATCTTTTTATAGGGGTAAGGTGTCTCTTATGGTAGAACAATTTTCATCATGTCTTCTATGTTATAATTGGAGTATAATTTATCGACATTGTACAAACATTCATTTAGCACATTTCAGATTCAGTTATATTGCACATCAATGTGTTTGGACCTGGAATGAAATATTGAGTTCTATTTTATATAAACAGTTCTATAACTATCACAATAGATAAAATAATACTAGTGAATATTTCACATATATTGTAAAAAATTATTCATCCATAGTATCTCATTACTTCCTTCAATGACCATGATATATTCTAATTCTATAGAATACATGGAAACAAAATTCTAAATTCATGATTTCCATGAGACTGCTCACCCTTTAAAAGATATTAGGTACCAAGATATGAATTTCCTCATGTATGCATCCCCATCCATATCTCCATCCGGGTGTACTTTTAAAATAGTTTTATCTATTCCAAAACATAAATAATTAACGAATGTAACTCATAGATACCTCAATATCCATTTGACCGCCACCTAATTATCCGTTATTTGACTTGATAAAAATATACATACAACTCCAATAGCATGATAATTATATTTTCTAGTGAAGACCATGGCATACATAAGACATCCAACTACTAACTGATAAGTAACACTTTCTATTTCTTCTTTCTCTTTTTTTCTTTGAAGGAATCTGATATGTCATGAGCCTGAAATGACTCCCATGTGGAGTAATAACTTTTTTTTGATTACTCACATAGAATATTTCAAGAACCTTCTCAATGTACCACTATTTTGATAGAGAAATCTTGTGATTCTGCATGTCATGAGTAATCATCAACCAAATAATATGAGTAGCGTCTCCCACTTCATTTATTTCAAAATACATGATCAAATCCTTCTTCAACTTATTAATCTTGATGATATCTCTCCCAAAAAACAAGATATCATCAACATAAACCAACAAAATAATGAAATCATTATTAGAAAATAGATCAATAAAAACAAAGGGATGTGCAGTAATCCACCTGCACTCATTTTTTCCTTGAATGAGTTAAATTTCCTTTACCATTTCCTCAGATCCTATTTCAAAATATTTTAAATTTTCTTATTCTTTCATTCTAGATATTCATTCCCATTCACATAAAATCATGTTGGATGATCCATTCATATATTGTCATCATGATTACTTTATAAGAACATCGTCTTTAAATCTAGATGATTATCCTCCAGGTCCAGACAATCTTCTAATCCATTAACAGTTCTGGTAGAAAAAATTTAAACCAGATGAAAAAACATTTCATCAATGTTAGTACACTTCTTCTAAATAAATACTTTCACAACCATTATGGATCTGTAGTAGGGCCTTGAGATTCTACACTCTCCTTTATTTATATATACAAACTTATTATTGATTTCCTTTATTGTATGTGGTAACTCTACCAAATAAAATGTATAGTTCTTGTGAAAGGTTCTCATATCCTCTTGCAATTAATTCCTTTGTTCCACCTTTTGCTAACTTCAGATTTCATCATTATAATATTCCAGCTCTGCCCTACCAATTACCATCACATAATCATATGGTGATTATCTTTGAATTAGTGGTCATTATATGGTGTATCTCCACATGTTCACTTTTTTGGAATATATTTTGAAATATCATATTATGGAGAAATATAAGTAGATGGATACATATTAGCTAATATTGATTTATCTTCTATGTTGTGTATCTCTATCACACTAGCTAGTACCGATGGTCTTTTTTTGACAATCCTCCTTCTTATATGATCCGAAAGTCATTATCCAAAATCCTCATGATCATTTCGCAATAAATATACACATAATTCCTTTTTCATCTAACTTCACCTACTAATCATTAATGATGTTAAAATATTACCGCATCCAAATAATCTCAACTTATTGTATTAATCATCTTTACCTATCAAGACACTTTTTCGAACTGCATTGTTTTGAGGAGGTATAGGAAAATGTTTGATAATATCAATGACATTCCCCATTGCCTCTCCACAAAAGGTGTTTGATATCTTTTCATTTGAGAGATAAAATTTGACTCTCTCAAATGTTTTTCTCTTCATCCTCTCAATAAGATCATTATAATGAGGTGTTTTTGGTGAAAGTTTTTCTATCCTGTGTCAAAATTTCATTAATAATTCTCAAATAGACCATGTTACACTCCTCTATTTTTCAAACATACACATTTTAACCATCTTCGTGTTACTCTTTCGACCTTGACATGACATTGGTTAAAAAAATCCTACACATGACCGTTATATTTCAGTGTAATTACCAAAACTATTCTAGAATGATCATTTATGAAGCTAAAAAAATAAATAGCACACCAAGTAACTTGTCACACTACTTGAAGAAATCAGTATAGATCAAATCAAAAACATTTTCTTTTCTATATTGTAAATAACCATGAAATTTTTATGTATATTGTTTTCCCATTATGTAATAAAAATATTTATACAAATATGTACCTTTTATTATTTGAAGTAGATCCTTCATAGATAGAATTATTAATCCTCTCTAACTTATGTGATTGAGTATATGGTGAAAAAAATTTATAAGAATATCTTTTCTAAATGCATTGAATTATCCTCCACACATACTGGAATCTATGAGATAAAGAGAAGTGTATTTCTTTCCATTAGAAATTATCACATTATCTTTGGTAAGATGACATTCCCCATAACCGATGGAACTAGAATGTCTATCAACATTATGAATTTTAGAGGATGTCAGATTGAGGAAAATTTTAGGAACATGCCTCACATCCTTCAAAAATAACCTTCATAAAATATTAATCTCAATAAAAATATTATCAATACCAATAATTTTGTTTTCACCACCAAGTCCCATATTCATATGTCTAAACCTCCATAAACTGTTTGATGAGAAGAAATATCTTTCGGCGATGACATGGTAGGTTGCACCGAAAACGATCACCCATGACAAGTCATGGCTTGCAAGACTAACTTGATTATATTCCTGAATAAAAATTATTTCTTCATTGAAAATTATGAATCGTTATTTTGGGTCATTCCATCATGATGAATATACTCTACCTTGGACCTTCTTCATTACCGGATGATGAGTCCTGGCTTGCCACCATGGTGGCACTTCATGTCATATATCAATCAAGATTTCAATTTCTTACTCCTTTGAAAACATTGTTCATTGTATTCTCTTACCAATATTCTTCACTACAATATATATTTTCTTTTCCTTTCAGTTATAAGATCCTCTGATCAAACTATATTACCCTCGACTTTTCTTATGGACTCTTTATTAATCATTTTTCATTTCACCATCACCGTGATGAGAGTTCCATCTGTAGTTGAATTTGTTACTGACAAAACTACTGTGTCCCACAACTTTAGTAATGAAATGAACATTAATAGTTCCTACAACTCATCATCAATCATAATATTCCTTGATTTCAACTATTCAATAGTACCTTGTAACTGACTCATGTTCTCTAATACATTGGTCTCCACTTTGTACTTCAAGTAGACTTAAAATATTATCTGATTTTTATTTTTATGTGTTTTTTTCCTCACAAATATTTTTTCTACCTTTCACCATAGAAATGAACCATTATATTCGTCGGTATTGTTTTGGAAAAGAATTTTGTTGATCTACTGTCTGATTTGGGAAAAACACATCCTATTGAGTATGACCCACTCCGCATCAACTGTCGGGGTACTGGTTGATGTCTTCACAGTAGGATTACAACTTCTTGATGATTCCACATCTTGCACGAAAACCGGATTAGTAGTCCCAACTATTTTCTTCCATAAATCATTAATATATAAATGATCTTCCATTTTGGGTTTCCATATGGAATAATTGGCAGTAGCAAGAATAATAATATTGTTAGTTTCTTCATCCATTTATTGAGTCATAATTTAAAAAATCAAACCAAATGGATGTGTCTATAATTCTTAAAAAAATTAATCAACTCATAGATTTATGAAAATTGATTTTGATTGGCTAAGAATTAGCTGAAATAATTTCAATGGTCCACAACGAATGTTGAGGTGCCACTGACGTGTCTCGCTGGAACCATCCCCTCGAATGTCTTTAGAATGACACTATTGTTGTGAAGAAATTATGATTTTTCTGTATGGTGGAACTATAGTGCTTGTAGTTTGACCGAAACTTGACTAGCTCTATCAAATTCATTACATCACTGTTATTTACACTGCACACACTGTTGGAATGCTTCATTGAGATAATTATTGATCAGGTTTCAATAAAAATATAGAGAAACATAACTTTTCCATCCATCGGAATATCTATCTCACACTTAGTTGTTTTGACCCCAACCCTTTGATACCACTATTTTGGGGCAACAAATGTTTGTGGTGACAATAAATACACGAAACATAAGATAAATTAAAATAAAACATTAAATTTAACATGGTTTAAAAAATAATGCATATGATAATTGGAGAAGGGGACCATATCTATTATTTCCTCTCTGGATTTAATTTAAGAGGAAAAAATACACATGTGTTATAGATCATGGGACATTGAACATATTTTAAATAGATTGAATAACAAAGCTTTCAAGGTTTGGTTCATCATCCCTTAATGTTTTCTATGTTTTCTGCCGCATCAAAATTGGCATCATTAACAAAGAATGATTGGTAAGATTCCAACTGAATATTAAAGAGAGATTCTATAAAAATTGATCCTCAACTAATTCCTCTCTAGATTTGTATATTCCCCCATAATATAGAATTCTGTAACCAATAAGTGGTTTTGAGTTGTGAAAATTATTTGATGGATGTTTCATATTTATAGGTTAAGATCAATGAAGCTGTGGGGGCCTTGAGATTCCAATTATTTCAATTGAGAGTTTGATAGGATGTGCCTATTTCAGTGATGATGAATTGTTGGTTTGAAAAAAGAGTTTAGGTGTTTTACTATTTTATTTGGAGTACTGGAGTATTGTATTTTAATAAACAATAAATATGGATTAAAAAGAAGAATATGGCGTCATAAAAAATATTTTTTTCATAATAAAATTTTACTTTTTCTTTCCCATGTACAAATTTATTAAATATTAAAAGGGTATTATATAATGAAATATAAAATTATGTGTTCTTTGATTATATAAATGTTGGATTATATGTATATAAGATGATAACAATACATGAAAGAATTCCATCACACCTCCGGACTCGACCTCGCAACACACACCCCAATCTCCACCCACCCAACAACCCCACATACTGAAGGTTTCGGGCGCAGTGGAACCTCATGGGTAGATGTGCCCACTTGGATTTTTTTCATTAAAAATGATCAATCCGGGATCAATACGATGATAAACGCCAGTCTCCATGGATCAAATCATAGAAATTGAAAAAGAAAAGGAAATTCCTAGAACCACAAAGTAGGAACATTATAGGATGATTGTAATTAATTTAATCAAATTAAAAGAAATAACTTTTTGGTGTTATTTCTTTGTTTACGTTATTAATCGTGTTTTAATGTGATTCATCATTGCGTCACAAAATCCATGTATATACTTCCTCTACTGGTGATCCACACGTGTACCTCATATCTGGGAAGTCACCAAAGGAGTCTCTGGCTGCTAGCATTGAGAAACCGTTGCTTGAGTTGTCCGCCTTAGCTCATCTTGATACGATGGAAGAGGATCTCTCTCAGTCTTGAGAGTGTTCTTTGTGGAAGAGGTTCTTTCAGCCTTGAAATAATTCTCTAGAATTGTTGTGCACAACAATTCTCTTGTCTGTAGGAAAAGAGTTGGTGTTGTGAGGATATTTATAATCAGGTTTGCGGTTGTAGAGTTAAGACGATAAATAAACACGTTGCATGTTTTATTTTTTTCATTGACTCTTATGTAAAATCCCCACATCGAATTATTAATTCCATGACATGCGCCCACACTGATTATAATAAATATCATTTAATAAAATAATATTATATCCTCAAAATCCCTAATGGAAAAACTACATGGCTTGTAATAATAAATACACGGTGTGTACTTTTTTTCATTGAAAAATACACGGCGTGTACATTCAATGTACTCATCATGTATATCTTGTCTTCATTTATTCATTTCCATTCCATAATGAAAACTATACGGCGTTTACATTTAACAATACACAACGTGTACTTGTTTTCAAAATAAAAACTACACAGCGTGTAATAATTAATACATGGCGTATACTCATTTTTCATTTTATTCTTCCTCCAACATTAAAATGATTTATGAATACTTGAATAATTATTAAACCACGTATGAGAATAATCTTTATTCTACTTGAGATTTTTTAATACACTTAGTGTGTGGCCATTTAGACCTATTTCTCGTTGGCATTAGGCAGGCTTGCCTAATGTCCAATATTACTTTCTAGCAACGGGTCAAGGAACCCAAGAGAAATAAGTTGACGTCGCATTGACGTATCACCTCATACGAACACATACTGTGTAATTTAATCCCTTTGTCTCAATATCTCATCAAGCAGCTTTCATGGCAATGTCGTAAACCTATATGCTTGATCTGTCATTCTTTTACTACCCAAAATAAACACGTTGTTTACACCATGGACATGGAATTTAATGCGACTGTTCTATTTCAATCAAAGGTTCAAGATATCAACTTCCATAAATGGAAGGGACAAATCCTTCCTCGACTTATACATTAACAACATGTCACGCTTGATGCTCCCAATGTACCCTATTTCCCACCAACTGTCCGCGTGACGGTTTTCGTCAGTAAATCTAAGTGCGTGAGTGATGACATGAGTTAATGATAATCTTCTAGTCTATGGACCATTACACCCACTCATAGATAGCAATGTTCTATGACACCAAGACATGCTTAATTTCATCTGGTAGGTCTGTTCTCATAATCTCCCATCTTGTAGATTACTAATTTAGAACTACCTGAGAGAGAGTCTCGTCTTCTTACGAGTACTCGTACATGATCGTATGTATACTATATGTCCTATAATAGTATGTAATCAAACCATAGAACATAATTTAAGAATATTTTTATATTATTTCACGGTTCTCATCATAGCGGGGATCTGGCATGACCTTATCAATACAACAAATATTCCAGGACATTATTATATTATAGTCAAACAGAACAATGAAAAATATATAATTAGTCATCATTCATGTACTCGAAGTACAAAATAGTTGGTTCTTAGGACACAAACCCTTAAAAACTCCCACTTGGACTAGAGCCAACTGTATAAAACTTTTAGTCTGCTAGACCTCACATGATGATCATGTTTCTGCTGAGTCAAGGCATCAGTCAAGGGCTCTGCCACGTTGTCTTCCATGGAAATTCTACTCACAACAACTTCACCTCTTTCAGAAAAAATCCCTCAAGAGATGATACTTCCAAATTATGTTCTTTGTCTGCTGATGTGACCTTGGATCTTTTTCAAGTGTCACCGCGGTAGTATTATCACAATAGAGTGTGATAAGATATTTATTGATCGGTACTACATCCAGCTCTTGGAGGAAGCGTCACATCTATACTACTTCTTTAGCTGCCTCAGAAGCTGCAATATACTCAGACTCCACTATAGAATCTACCACCACACTTTTCTTTGATCACTTCCAGCTCACTACACCTCCATTCAAATTGAAGATTTATCTAGTCTGTGAATTCATGTCATCTTGGTCAGTCTAGAAACTAACATCAACATGTCCTCTGATTACTAGTTCCTCATATCCTCCATAAACCAAGAACATATCCTTAGTTCGTCTTAGATACTTAATGATAGTCTTGACTAACATCCAATTGCGGTCTCCAGGATCAGCTTGATATCTGCCTACTACACTTAATGAGTAAGCAACATCTAGCCTCATACATAGCATAGCATAAATGAATGACCCAATCGTGGATGCGTAAGGGATCCATGCCATTCTCTTTAATTCATCATTTTTATGAGGACACATTTTCCTGGAAAGATGAATGCCATGTGACACTAGAAACAATCCCCTCTTGAACTATTCCATACTGAATCTCTTCAGTATCATGTCAATGTATGTACCTTGACTTATTCCTAGCATTCTCTTGGATCTATCAGGATAGATCTTGATCGCAAGAATATATGTGGCCTCTCCCAAGTCTTTCATGGAGTCTATTTTATGCAAACATGCATTAAATGACTGTAAGACTGGTACTTCATTTCCAATTAGTAATATTTCATAAACATATACTATTAAAAAATTATTTCACTTTCACTAAACCTCCTGTAGACACAAGGCTCACATTCGTTCTTAACAAAGCCAAATTCTTTTACAACTTCATCAAAATGAATGTTCCACGATCTTGATGCTTTCCTTAATCCATAAATGGATTTCTGCAACCAGCATACCTTGTTGGCATCCTTTGGAATCACAAACCCATCAGGTTGTGTCATGTAGACATCTTCATGGAGGTTCTAGTTACGAAATGTTGTTTTGACATCCATTTTCCAAATTTCATAGTCATTGTAAGCGCCAATGGCCAATAGGATTTTGATGGATTTCTGCATTGGAACCATTGAAAAGGTTTCATCATAGTCAATTCCTTGATGCTGTCAAAAACATTTTTCAAACCAGTTGTTCCTTATAAGTGATGGCTTCCCCCTCCATGTCCAGTTTTTTTTTTTTTTGAATACCCATTTATTACCAATATGCGTTACATCAACTAGAGGATCTACCAAAATCCCGACATGGTTTTGGTACATGGAATCCATTTCAGAATTCATGGCTTTTTTCCACTTGGAAACATCTGTGCCTTCAACTACTTCCATTTAGGTAAGAGGATCATCATTGTCAACCAATAATGATTCACCATCCTCGGTGATAAGAAAACCATATCGTTCGGGTTCTCTCACATCTCTCATGCTCCAACGTAGTTCTTGTGTCTCTGGAACAGATTGTTCTTCTACATGGATTTTTGGAATATGTTCTTGTACCAACTCCTATGTATCTTGATCTTTGACTTCATCGAATTCAATCTCGCTCCCACTATCTCTTTTGGAGATGTTATCCCTATCAAGGAATATAGCGAGTCTTAACACTGTAACCTTTTTGTCTGAGGGGTTGTATAGGTAATATCCCCTAGTTTCCTTGGGATATCCTATAAAGTTACACTATGTGACTCGGGGTGAAAGTTTGTTACCTGAAGAGGCCTTAACAAATGCTTCGCTACCCCACACATGTAAATTCGATAACATGGCATTGCGTCAACTCCATAACTCATATGGAATAACATTTATCAATTTAGTTGGTACTTGGTTTAGTATGTGTGCTGCTATTTGTAATGCATATCCCTAAAAGGATAATAGAAGACTCGTATGACACATCATTGATCTCACCATGTCCAACAAAGTGTGGTTCCTCCTTTCACGTACACCCATCCAATGCGGTGTGTAAGGAGGAGTGAGTTGAGATAGAATCCCAAACTCCCGTATGAAATTAATGAAGTCCTGATTAATATATCCTCCTCCTCTGTCTGCGCAGAGTTTCTTAATCTTCTTACCAAGCTGGTTCTCAACTTCATTTTTGTATTCTTTGAACCCATCAAAAGAATCTAACTTATACCACATTAAGTAAATATATCCATATCTACTAAAATAATCAATAAAACTTATGAAGAATGAGAACCCGCCCCTTGCTTCAACTGGAAATGGTCCACACACATCTGTGTGAACTAATTCTAGAAGTGATTTAGCACTTTAAACTTTCCCACTGAATTCGGCTTTGGTCATTTTGCCTTGTAGACAAGCATGACATACACCAAGTGGTTTTAGTTCAAATGAATCTAAATACCCATCTTGATGTAATTTTGTCAAACGTTTTTTATTGACATGACCTAGCCATTGATGTCAACATTGGGTGTGGTATGAGTCATGTGAATTAACATTTTAATTGATTTCCATTACATGGTTTGTGTAGTCTAACACATATATGCAATTATATAAATGTTCCCTAAAAAACAAATTCTATCTTTATAAATTTAGCAACAATCATTTCCAAACATGAATATGAATCCATCATTATCTAATCTGGATACTAAAATAATGTTCTTAGTAACAGAAGGCACATAATTACAACCCTGTAACACCAAGATCATTCTAGATAGCAATGTGAGGTGGCAGTCTTCGACAGTTACAGCAGCAAGTCCGGTTCTGTTGGCTACTCACAGATCCACCTCACCTCGTTCAGTCTTTCTAAATCTACTTGGTCTTGTATTTGGATACAGATGTGAGAACCACAATCTGTAACTAATAACCAATTAGTAGAAACAGATAGATTTCATTCTATAACAAATTCACTTGATGCTTCCCCTTGCTTCCTTGGCTAGGTGAAGTTTTTCTTCCAGTGGCCCTTCTTACCACATGCGAAACAAACAACATCATGTTCTCTTTCCTCCCCTTTGATCATTATTTTCTTGGAAGGCCTTGAAGAAGATTTGGGCTTATTGATCTACAGATTCTCTTTCAATTCATTCACCATGATGAAATAAGGCTTTTAAAGCTTCTTTTAATTGTCCACTTGGTGAATAAGGATAAGAAGATAAGATAGAGACTTCCCAATGTTGTTCATGTTGAAGTTCAAAAAAAGTTAGAGAAGCTCTGGGGGAGTGATTCAAGAATGAGATCGGTACCTAGTTCTTCGGGGATTTTAAACCCTATTACCTCTAAGCGCTCAATGTAGCCAATGAGATTGACTACATGAGGCCCTGTTGGGGCACCCTCTACATGATTTCTCTGAAATAGAGACTTAGAGATCTCAAACCTTTCATGTAATTCTCTCTCTTAGTATAGACCATAGAGGTGATCGAGCATGCTATAGGCATCCATGTCGTCATGAGACATCATGAGCTCAAAATATATTGATGATAGCATCAAACATTGAATGTTGAGTTCATCATTCAAATGTAGATCATAGACCAGGAAATCTTCATCACTTTCCCCTTGGGTGGGTGAATTAGGAAGTGAGGATTCCAGCACGTAAAACATTCGTTCATGGCGTAGGATAACCCTAAGGCGCCTAATCTATTGCTTAATGTTTCTTCCGGTGAGGATATTGTCTTTATCCGGAATTGATCGTAGAGAAAATATCGTTGATGAGTTTTTCATTAAAATTCTACAAATTAAAAGAACATATTTATCAGTACTTTCTTGATTACATTTTTATGAGAAATAATAAATGAATTTATTAATTCTCCCACTATTTTATCAAGTCCCAATATCCCTCACCATTGAACACAGATTATCCAGTTGCTTTGACATTCTAGTGGCAAGGATCCATATTCTCATTCTTATAACCCCATCAAGGGTTGGTGAAGCTATTAGAAAGTATTTAGGTAGGCTGGTCTTTGCCAACTGTGAGCTTATAGTTCCTTGATCTATTGAGTGGACTCCACAATCCTGAAATCCTGACATGGATTTCCTCAACTCTTGACCCCAATATTACACCAAGTCTAGAACGGGATACTCCTCTTTATGTAATATGGTTAAGTCAACCCAAAACCTTTCATAAGGGATTCCTTTATAAAAGTAAGTGTCGCAACAAGGGTTGGTCAAACACAAAGTTATATTGAGTATTGCCCTTAATCAAGTAACTGATGGATGGGTCTAACATAATATGGTATTGAGGGATTTTAATCCTTATGCATAGTTTTACATCATCACCTACTTCTTAATATTAAATGATACATGCTTAAGTGATTAGCCATGTTCTGATAATGTTTACACATAATCCGGTTTTTATTTTATTCCATATTTTCATGCATGTTTGTTTCATTATTTATGTGATCGCGAAAACACATACATAATAAATAAACAATGAAATCAGACAGAAATAAAATAATATGGTATGATCATGAGCTTATATTGGTTATCTTATCTAGCAGTTTGATAAGCTAACCATGACCTTGGGAAAAACACCTTGAACTGATGATTCATTTTTTTCATCTCCCTCTTGTGCACCATTGTATCTTCTTGGGTTGGTTTCGCCTTAGCTTTGGGTTTTGAACTGTCTCCTCTATATTGGGATATCCTCCATTACATGGGTTTACATTAAAAACCCATGGGCATGCATGCCCTACATTTTATTGGAAGAAGGCTCGTAGGCCAAAAAATATAAATTAAACAAATTTAAATGAAACCATACACACATACAATGGGTATTGGGTCTTTCTCATGATCATCCATATAATGAAATGACATTTACGCATATTTAGAATTCAAATTCTTTTAATCGTTCTGTTAATTCAAGATAATTCAAGCTTGAAATTAATTAATTATGATCAAATAATTAATCAATTCATTATCATAAATTCTTTTTTCAATATCCTTGAGATTCATTTCATCCATATCCCTTGTACATGTCTTTGTACTTTTGGAGGGAACCTGGTGAAATTCCATTTCCCAAAAGTACATGGTGTGTAGTTTATATTTACATGGCATGTATTTCTTTTCACCCTTTATCCAAAGTACATGTCGGGGACTTTGGCATGTTTTTTGTACTTTGGATATTTTGGAGTACACGACGTGTAGATAAATAATACATGGCGTGTACTTCCTTGTTACACGGTAACCTGCCTGGCGATCCAGTGTACGCGGTACGCGACTTCTCATTTGTACACAGTTTCACTTGTGCCAGATCGGACTACACGGCGTGTTGCTCCAACATACACGTCGTGTATTCTAGTTCCCACACGCCGTTTAATTCTTCCCAACATGAGGTGATAAATGTTTCAGTGTAATCAATTCACACGGTGTGGTTTGATAGAACAGTACCGTTTCGTTGATCATAAGTACACGGCGTGTAGTTTTCATTTCACACCATGTATTTTCGTGTTATACAGACAGAAGGAGCAGCTCCTCTGGATGAGTTCTTTATTTTTATTTTAATCAAAAAATTAAAATTAAAGCATATTTCTATGATATGAATTGAGAAACGGTGGAGGAATAATAGATCATGTTTATTCAAATTTATAGAACGATTTATTTCGAATTGAATCAAATATAAATGCGTAAATTATCAACGAAAATTAAATTACTATAATCAAAGTTGTAACCTCGCTCTGATACCAATTCAAGGTTCTAGGCACAGCGGAAGCTCATGGGTGGATGTTCCCACTTGGATTTTTTTTCATTAAAAATGATCAATCCGGGATCAATATGTTGATAAATGCCAGTCTCCACGGATCAAATCATAGAAATAGAAAAAAGAAAGGAATGTCTCCGAACCAAAAATTAGGATCATTAGAGGTTTATTAGAATTAATTTAATCAATTTAAATGAAATAATTTTTGGATGTTCTTTCACTGTTGATGTCCTTGATCCCGGTAAGATGTGATTGTTGTTGCATTGTAGAATCCAATTGTAGACTTCCTCTAGCAGTGATCCACATGTGTACCTCGTATCTCAAGATGTCACCAAAGGAGTCTTCGGGTGCTAGTGTGGAGAAAAATGTTCTTGGGTTTTCTGCCTTATATTTTCTTGATTTGATGGAAGATGATCTCTCTCGGTCTTGAGACCATTCTTGGAGGAAGTGGGTTTTTCGGCCTTGAAATAATTATCCAGAGTTATTGTGCACAATGATTCTCTTGTGTATAAGAAATTAGTTGGGGTCTTGAGGATATTTATAATCAGGTTTGAGGATGTCGAGTTATGAAAATAAATAAATGTGTTACATGTTTTATTTATTTCAATGAATCTTATTTAAAACCCCAGTGTCGAATAAATTATTCCTTGACATGCACCCATGCTGATTATAATTAATATCATTTAATAAAAAAATATTTTATCCTCATAATCCTGAATTGAAAAACTATATGGAATGTAATAATAAATACATTGAGTGTACTTGTTTTTCACTGAAAAGTACATGGCATGTATATCTTGTTTTCATTTATTCATCTCCTTTCTATAATGAAAACTACACAACGTGTACATTTAACAATACACATCATGTACTTGTTTTAAAAATTAAAACTACACGGCGTGTAATAATTAATACATGAAATGTACATGTTTTTCATTTTATTCTTCCTCCAACATTCAAACGATTTAGGATTCATTGAATAATTATTAAACCACGTACGAGAATAATAATTATTATACTTGAGATACTTGAATACACTTACCGTGTGACCCTCTAGGCCTCGTTCTTGTTGGCATTAGGCGTGCATGCCTAATGTCCAAGATTACTATCTAGCAACGGGTCAAGGAACCCAAGGGAATGATGTTGATGCCGCATTGACATATCACCTCATACGAACAGTTACAGTATAATATAATCCCTTTGTCTCGATTTCTCAAAAAGCAGGTTTCATGGCAGTGCCATAAACCCGTATGCTTGATCTGTCATTCTTTGAGTACCTGAAATAAACTCGTTGTTTAAACCATGGACATGGAATTTAATGAGACAATTCTATTTCAATCAAAGGGCCGAGATATCATCTTCCATAAATGGAAGGGGCAAATCCGTCCTCGACTTATCCATTAACAACATGTCACTCGTGACGCACCCAACGTACCCTACTTCATTCCAACTGTCTGCATGATGTTTTTTGTTAGTAAATCTAAGTATGTGAGTCATGAAATGAGTTAATGATAATCTTCTAGTCTAAGGACCATTACACACGCTCATAAAAAACAATGTCTGATGACACCAAGACATGCGGAATTACTACTGGTGGGTCTCTTCTCGTAATCTCCCATCTTGGAGATTACCGAGTACAAACTCTATGAGAGAGAGTCTCGTCTTATTACGAGTACTCGCACATGATGGTCTGTATAGTATGTGTCCTATTGTAGTACATCATCCAACCATAGATCATTATTTAAGAATATTGTTATATCATTTCAAGGTTCTCATCATAGCAGGGATATGCCATGACCTTATCAATGCAACAAATATTCCTGGACATTATTATATTGTAGTCATGCAGATCAATGTACAATATATAACAATTAAAATTCATGTACTCTAAGTACAAAATAGTTGGTTCTTAGGACACCAACCCTTACACATACATGGGATTGTTTTTATGTTATTAATAAATTTTATAATATTTTAAAGTATAATTTAATTAAAATGAATAAATATACCATAATAATTTCAACATATACATTTTTTGGACTTCCAGATCGAAGCAAAGTCATGTACTATACTGCAGTGCAGAGGCACATTCTAGAGTATAAGGGGGATGAAATATCTCATTCCATTTTATTCTATCTTTATTATTTAATTGTAATATTCTACAAGATTATTTTATAATTTTTTTGGAAAAAATAGTTGGGGTAATAAAAACTAATTGTTTATTTCTAATTCATATTCAGATTACTATTCATGATATACCATAATCATATAGAATCGAGGATTCCTGTAATTAATGTTTTGGTGTTTTTTGATTTTGTTTTTTAAAAATAAATAATTTTGTTGATATAGTTTTTATTTTGATTTCATAAATAATTTCATTTTTTGATGATTCTTATTATTATATAGATTTATGAATTTTCCAACAGTTAGATAATCTCTTTGTGATGTGGATTGGCCAAAACGTTTTTGTTAGGAGGTCACAATAAATCTTATGAATAATATGAAATGAATTCTTAAACCAATCAGTTCAGATTCACAATAATTTTTTATATTTTTCATCTTATTTATTCCTATTATCATTAATCTATTTCACATCATAAAATATAAATTCGTTATTTACTCATTTCGTTTCTCTTAAAATTATTTAATGTTGTTTAATGATTTTTTGTTTATTTTTTAGTTTTGGTTATCATTGTTGTACTAAAAATTCAATATAACTTTTATAATTGATCAATACATGTCTTAATGATATCTAGTATTTTTTAGTGTTAAAATTTTTTGTAAGAAACATCATTTCCATTTTTCATATTACTAATCAGTATGTCATCATGTTAAATTAATCAAAACAAAGAGTTAAAGTGAAACACATTGTAATGGAATCAAAGGAGCTCATTATGTATTCTATAGTTGTTAAAAAATGCATTAAATTCATTTTCGAATTCATTTTTCAAAGTGTTTCACTGAAAGATTAATTATTTAATTTCTACGAAAATACACATATCAAAGGAGTTTAAATTTGAAAATGATAAAGATATAATTTTTTTGTTTGAACTTGTGTAATAGTAGTTTTACATGGATAATTCCATTGTATGGTTAAATAAAATATTCCATGGGGGAATAAGATATATTTTTGCATTAACCAATCCTTATAAACCATTAACAAGTAACCAATAATACCTTCTTTCAAGGCCTAAGGGTCATTATCAATTCAATTTGGTTAAAAACCGGTGCTAAAAAATCAGTAACTGCCTTTTGGGAATTATTACCCAAATAAATCCATTAATGAAATGTATTTAAAACCATTAAAAGAATAATAGAGTCCTAAATACAAAAGAAGAGTCATAAATAGTAATAATAACACAAAATACATTATAAAAAATTGTATGGGGTTCCAGGACTAAAAAATAGGCAAAATATGATTCTAAAACTGGATCCCAAAATAAATAAAATTGAATATCCCCAGACATTATGACCAGAGGTTTAACATCCCACCGAAAAATCATCAAAAAACTATGATTGACTAACATGAATACTCTTCATCCCCAAGTGACACTGTAAAGACCTAGAATGTCCATAATTTTTTTTTAAAATAAATGGGTATTTTCCGAGTCCGTAAAATCTGACGGTGTGTGATTGCGAGGCCCGGACATCCCGAAATGATACATCGAAGTTTTGTTTTTCATATCTTAACACGCATAAGATGTTTTCTAGAAAAAGTGGAAGAACACTTAAATGTTCACTCAGATCAAAAATACAAGGGCACCGTTGCACTCGGGATGGCGGGTTTACCCAAGGCATGACTTATGATTAGTTGGAGTGGGCCTCCAGTGAGAGAACCAAAAAATGGGATAATTGTAAATTAAATAATAAAATTAATTATTTTATTTTTCAAATCCTTATAACTCACAAACGGTAACTCAGATTAAAAATATGAGACTACCGCTGAACTCATGAGAGTATTCTTTATTTATGTAGATACTAACATTGGCTAGCACGGGCCACTAGAGAAAGTTAGTTTTTGGCCACAAATAAAATAAATAACTGAAAATTATTTTATTGTAATAACCATTACTTATAAATGGTAGCTCATATTGGAACTCTGAGAGTACCATTGGGTTCTTTGGGGCGTGTTTCACCTAGGAAGATCCTTACATCGACTGACGCGGGCCGAGGGAGATTGATAATAATTTTATGAATTTTTTTTGAGTACGCTCACTATAAAAACGAGTGAGTTTTTATAACATTTAAACCAGTGCTTGGAATTGAAATTTGAGGGAACCGTTGAACTCGCAGCACCGGTATCCGCTTAGGTATACTTTCACCTTGATGATAGTTGGTCGATGGTGAAATTTATTTATTGGGTTTTTTCATGAAGGAATGAAATAAAAATAAAATTGTGAAAACATTTTGTTTTTGAAACACACATATGAATATTTTGGAGGTGTGACCCCATGAGTTTCATCATACATGTAGAAGTTGAGATGTGGGTATGACCATACTGTAACCTCCCATGGGAGGTTATGATGGTGGGGATCAGCATAGCCTAGCCTCCCATGAGAGGTTATGGTAGTGGGGACCACCTAGGATTAATCCTCCCTTTTAATTGAGAGAAACTCTCAACTCCCCTCATTAATTTGGTGGATTCTTTTTGACCTCTTCCTCATTAAATTGTGACAACGCACGACTTTATTATGCCAATGTAAATTAATTGGTGTCACCCTTTTTAAATATTAAGTAACCTGATCATTAGAATTTAGAAAATTTCCTAATAAATGAACCATCATAAATTCCACGATCGTTACTTACCTCTCCCCCTCTTCTATATATATGGAGCTTGGGAGGAGTATTTTGGATGACTTCACCAAGCAACAAAACTCTCGTAAAGTGTCATGACACCCAACACTTGATGGATTACTCTCTCCAATGAAGAATGATCCACCAACGAAGATTTCCGACCTCCTTCAACCTTCTTGCTCATAACTTTTTTCGATGTGGGACATCCACGTCTTCGGCTACGATGAGCTGGTGCTGAAACCAACGATCAAGGAAAATGCCAACAACACCAATGTCCATCTTTTCCCAATGCTCTGTCTTCTTCCCCTCGACTCTGTCGGTGAACAACGAACAGGGTAGGGAAATTATT
Organism: Viscum album; assembly: GCA_963277665.1. NCBI lineage: Eukaryota > Viridiplantae > Streptophyta > Magnoliopsida > Santalales > Viscaceae > Viscum > Viscum album. Next base: position 368,475,081 of record OY728153.1, on the reverse strand, counting down.
TAAGTATGATATTTTTCATTTAATTCTTTCCTTCTAAAACAAATAATGCAGACCAACTTATTATCAAGTTATTCCGCAGATGATTTTTCATGTGGGTTGGGAATATGTTGTAGAAGAGCGATTATGGGAATTTCTATTTTTAAGATATCTTCCATGCCCATTCATTTCTTATGTTCTTGATTAGACAAATCCAACCACTCTAAAAGTGGAGGGTGCAGGCCAAAAAAACTTGTCCCAACCCCCCTCTGATCTTCTTTGTGGTGTTCCTCGAACCGGAGACAAAGGCGACAATGGCGATGAAGGCAACGACAACGCCACCCCCGGCCTTAGTGACCAGCGTCACCCCCACAGCGTTCTGACCACCGACCAGACCTTCCCCCACACCCCGACCGTGCCACCCTTGTCGGTCGCTCCGCCTCGCCTGTCATGACCTTCTCTCTGGCCACGCTGCTTCGCTGGCCTCGCAACCCTCACCGACCGCACCCCCGCGCCCCAGCCACGCTACCCCCTGCCGAATCGGCCCCGCCCTTGTGGCTCCCCTGTCGAACCCTTCCATTGCGGTGCCCTTCCGGGCCATGCCGCCCCGCGCCCTTGTGCCTCTCCGCACCCTCACGGCCTACCGGGTTCGGCCATACCCAACAAGTCAGGCTGGGCGACCCGAACCAGTTCGGCCCAGACGGGGTCGGGCTGGGTCGGTCTGACCGGGTCGGACCAGATCCGGGCCAAATACGACCAGTTTAAATTCTTTTGGTCATTTATTTGGCACCAGACATCCGTTTGATGAATCTTCAGCGGTGCAGGTAATCATGGAGCGTCGAGGTCCCTCTCATAATATTCCATTAGAGTTTGGGGTATAGATGATATGTGTTCAGGTTGGATCGTGCATGAATCGAACTGGGCCCTCGAGACTAAATGACTAATAACACATAGATTGGGTGTCTGATTAACATGCTGCCAGTTTTTCTAGGACCCCGATGACATGGAGGTCTTTTGGTATACTTCTTTGTGGGACGTCATGGTCGTGGTGCATCAACCAGTAACTTGTGGAGTAGATATTCTGGAGATGAGAGAACATTTGTGCGAGAACCTAGTAAAAGGAAGATACTTGACGACTGTTGATCGATTGACTCGGATTGACTTGACTAGCCAAGTGGGGAGTGCATGGTTGTTCTGGAAGACCCAGTGTGGAGGAGCACCTCATTATGGAGGCAGACCCATGGTAATAGACAGGAGGAATACCTCTGTAGGCTATCAGGGGGAGTGCCTAGTTGTGGATGCATACCCACAGTGGGGAGCACCTCTGTGTGACCCAGCAGACAAACAGTACTGGACAGGAGGATTACCTTTGGTGTCCAAAGTTAGTAGGAGGTGCCTGGTTGTAGCGGTAGGCCCACTGTACTCAATAGAGGATGAGTTCTCTAGCAGCCGAGGGTTTTAAATCATTTTCCCCTATAATGAATCCTGGTTTGAGCTGAGTCCGTACAATTGTGTTTTCTTCATGATTGTGATGGATTACTTGATAACATGGGAATATGTATGGGAATATACCTAACTGGGGTAATCTATTGATTTCATACTTTTTTGTTTAAACTTGTTGGATTTTGTTTGACCATGAGGGTCTCGGGGTCCCTACTAAGTATCTTTATTCTCACCCCTACATGGGTTATGCCTGCCGCTCATTGTGTTGGATGTAGACGACCAAAAAAACTGACTAATGCTGAGAGTTCGGGGACTAGATTGTAATCAGAGGTGGACCATACGACGAGTCAGTACATGGAGGAGACTGACAGATGTGGAGTGTTGAGGAGGCTATCTATACCGACACTTCAGGTAAGAATTCTGAAGGATGTCCCAACATCTGTTTTTCCTTTCATCAGTTGTATTTGTACTTTCATTTCCTTGTTCATTACAGTTAGAATTGTATTTTCGACCACTTATACATTTCATCACCCTTTTGATACAGTTTACTTAGTGTTTTGTATCCATCTATGTGCTCCGTTGTGTGCCTTTATAGGTTTTAAAGGCAATGCCTTCCCAATTTTAAGGAATTACTTCTTTGGTGCTAGTCACTAGCCCCTGGCCTATGAAAGGCGGGCATGGGGTACTCACGTTACGATACCCGGGGGATGGGTCGTGACAAATTGGTATCAGAGAAGTTTCTTCTAACTTATAACTTAGGAATTTGATATTTTATATGATGTAATAGTGTTGTGTTTTTGTGAGTGAAATTTTCAGTTCAGGGAGTCCAGTGTTGGTGCAGCATCCGGCGTATCCATACATTAGGACAATGATATCTGATTTCCGACTCAGTGCACAAATACAATGATTGTGTGTGTGTTTTATTTGTGATTTCTTAGGTCATCTCACCAGGTCTTCTCACCAGGTATAATCTTCTAACCATGTTACATCTATTTCTTCAGGATGCCTCCACACAGACATCCAGTTGGATTTTTGAGATTTGTACACACTGATAACCCACCGAGCGATGAGGCTCTGGTTTATGGCCCAATTACTATATTGGCACCTTCGGGTGGTGTACCCGCAGCCCCACCACCCGTTGGGAAGAATATACAATCTTCCACACTGGCTGACAGTGAACACCAAGTGAGTGCGTTGCATGAGTTCCAGTAGTAGAGGCCTCTGAGGATTCAAGGTAAGATATTTTCCCACACATCTGAGGGCTGTCTAGATGTGATTTCTAGAGTTTCCCAACTAGTTGAGACACTAGTAGATAAAATAGTGATCATAGCTACTAGTATTTTTCAGTGAGTGACCCTGAGGATGATCCACTTAGTGATGAGGCTTCGGTACGTGGATTGTTGCCCAAGATAGTACCTTCTGGTAGTGTTCCATCAAAATCAATACTTGTTGGTCAGTAGTTACAACCGGTGGTACCTATATAGGACACATATAGGCTTAGTTCCCTATGCATGTTTCATCATCACATACCCCTCATGTTCCAAGGTGGGACAACTCACAGGCGGCTAAGGACTGGCTTGAGGGGGTGGATGAGTGTTCTCTAGATATTCTATAGATTCGGTAGGATGACATGTCGGTAACTATGTATTCATCAAGGCATACTGATCATTTTGGGTACTCGATGAATACGATATGGTCAGTGCTTCAGAGCTCAGATATCTGGGCGAGGTGTCTTTAGGGACATCTGAGATAGCACTATTACTCTATGAATTTCTACTTATGTTATGGTGATAGAGAGAACCATTTTGGATGAATATTCCATGGATGAGAGGATGCAGACAATTAATTTTAATAGTGGGAATGTAGGAAACCGGTGCCAGTCTTAGAGACTTGGGCATGTAAAATTTTTTCGAGATGAAGAAGTGTTAGGAATAGATGAATCTGCAGGGCTGCAGATGGGGAATTAGAGCTAGGGGATTAGCATGAGGTGGTGTACATTTCGACATGTTACAACCACCCCCCTTTGTGTTCCCCGCCTAGCTCAGGGAGCTGGAGGATGGGGGGTGGGTCAGAGAGTAGATGCATGCACTCAAGGAGTGTGACCATAGAGATCTAAGAATGATACAAGGTACGATTTGTTTCTACTCCTAGCAATTTCATCAATTGAAATAGGTACCAATCATTCCTTACATCCAAGAATCTAGTCCAAGACCTATAGTCTCCGGTTAATCCTTTGACTTGAACCTCAGGTTTGTAGATAACTTTGAGAGTAGAATGAATAATCACACTTACGCCGACTGTGTGATCTTACAATGGAGGTGAGAGTTTTGGTTTGATCTTCTTAGGGGCAGCATCGAGGCCTTACAACGTTAGTTTGAGTTTGGAGTAGACATCCACAGTTCACACTCAGATTGATTGTATTAGGGAAAGAGATTATGGTTTATCTATAAAGTTGGTATGGGGTTTTCCTTGGTTGACTAAAAATGAATCCCAGGAAGCACATGTTAAACTCATTCATAGGAGGGTGCATCCAATCGCTCGTGAGTCGGCCAAGCTCACCCTCATGGCAGCATAAGTTTACTTTGAGATAGTCTATACTTCTGGGAAGGGGAACATGGTAGCAGATACACTCGGCAAGAGGTCTTTCTTGCATCTACTAAGTGAGGTGATAGAGCAGCCATCTTTTTTTCATATATCCTTTGTGGATTGAGATGGAGCAGCTTTTCTTCAGTCTCATACAGTCATTCCCCCACTCCATCAGCGCGCCAGGGAGCCGCAGAATAGAGGAATTGACTACGAAGAAAGACGTGCTGAGATATACAAAGGGCAGGAACCTGATGGATTTTCTGAAGGTGGAGAGCATTTCATCCTCTTCAAAGAATGTACCATGGTATTAGTGTCACCATAAAAGGAAGTGTTGAGGGAGTTCCAAACATCCCCTCTAGTGGCACATACAGGAGTGACGAAGATGTATCAGGACCTCCAACGACAACACTGGTGGCCGAGAATGAAGAAAGCATTTGCAGAGTTTGTCTCTTGGTGACTCAAATATCAGAAAGTGAAGACAGAGCAATAGGAACCACCAGGCTTGGTTCATTGTTTAGAGGTCCCAGAGTTGAAGTGGGATGGGATATCCATGGAATTCATGTGAGGACTTCTACAGACATCCAGGGGTCATGACTCGATTTGGGTGGTGGTCGAACAACACACCATGTCGGCCCACTACTTAACAATCAAATAATAGGGTTTAGTAGAGATATTGGGATGCCTCTATGTGAAAGAGATTGTGCGGTTACATAGATTACCCTCGACGATCGTTTCTGATTGTGATGCATGTTTTACTTCCAAGCTTTGGAAGGGGTTGCAGGAGCCTTTTGGGACACAACTTCATTTGAGCACCACCTTCCATCCTCAGACAGATGTTTAGAATGAGCGTACCATTCAGAACCTTAAGGAAATGCTACATGCTTTTGTTCTCGCCATTAGGCATAGCTGTTAGGATCACATTCCTTTGGTGGAGTTCTCATATAACAACAACTATCACTCCACCATCGGGATAGAACCTTTTGAGGTGTTATACGGGAGGCCATGCAGATTACCTTTATGCTGGACAGACCTATGGTAATCATCACTAGTGGGACTACAGATGGTACATTCTACCAAAAAGAAGGTGTAGATCATCCAGGAGCAGATGAAGACTACACAGAGAAGGTAGAAGTCATATGCCTATAGGAGACAGAGACCTCTGGAGTTCAAGGATGGCAACCACGTCTTTCTACGGATCTCACATCGACGAGGATTATAGAGATTTGGCCAAGGCAGAAAGTTATCTCTGAGATTCATCTATCTTTTTCACTTCCTCTGCAGAGTTGGTGAGGTGGCATACTACTTATCTCTTTCACCTGAGTTGCACCGGGTTCACGATTTCTTCCATGTTTCCCAGCTGAGGAGATATGTGAATGACTATTCTCACATCATCGACCATGGAAAGTTGGATGTTGGCGATGGGGTGACTTTTTTGGAGGATCCAGTATAGAATGAAAATTTATAGGAGTGGGCCCTTCATGGATAGTCGATTCCTCTGGTGTGCATTCTCTAGCAGTAGGGGGACCTCCAAGAGAGCACATGGGAGCGGGAGGCTCAGATGCATGCTCAGTACCCCCACTTGATTACCTAGATGAGTTGTGGCTTACGGGGTCATAGATCCCAAAAGTGGGGAGAATGTAAAGACCTTGAATGTCCAAAAAAATTTAAAAGTAACTGGTAATTTTAAGAGTTTGCGGAATCAGATGGTGTGTGAATTTGAGACCCGGAGTGCCCGGAATGATCCGTCAATGTTTTTTTAAGCATATGTTAACACGCATAAGCAGTTCTTTCTGAAAAAGTGGAATAAATCATAAACAGTTACTCATATAAGAAATTTGTGGGCACCGTTGCGCTCAGGATGGCGGGTTTACCCTAGGCACGACTTATGATTAGTCGGCGCGGGCCTCCTGCGAGGGAACCAAAATTGTCATAATCATAAATAAAATAATTAAATAAATTGTTTTATTTTTCAGATTCTTATAACTCACAAACTGTTACTTAGATTAAAAATATGAGACCACTGATGAACTCATTAGGGTATTATTTCTTTATAATGATACTAACTTTGGCTGACACGTGCCACTAGAGAAAGTTAGTTTTTTTCCGAAAATAAAATAATTAAGTGAAAATTATTTTATTGTAAAATTCATAACATCTAAATGGTAACTCAGATTGAAAATCTGAGAGTCCCGTTGGGTTTGATGGGTTGTGTTTCACCTATTCAGAGCATAATCTCGACTTCCAGAGGTCGAGGGTGACTGATAATAATTTTATGAACTTTTTTTTCGGTTACGTTAAGTAAACATATGAGAGGGTTTTTTATCTTTTACAGCATTACTCAGAGTTGAAATCTGAGGGCACCGTTGAACTAGAAACGCCAGTATTCGGATAAGGATACTTTCACATCGATGACAGTTTGTTGAGGGTCAACGTTATTTTTTGGGTTTTTCGTGAAGGAATAAAAATAAAATAAAATTTTGCAAACATTTTATTTTTATTTGATGAACCCATGTAAATATTTTGGAGGTGGGACCACATGAGTTTTATCTAACATATAAAAGTTATGAACTGGGGACCACCATACCTTAACCTCCCATGTGAGCATATGATGGTGTGGACCACCCAAGCCTAACCTCCCATGAGAGGTTATGGTGGTGGGGACCACCCGGGATTAAACCTCCCTTTTAATTGTGAGAAACTCTCAACTCTCCACATTAATGTGAAGGAGCCCCTTGACTTCTTCCACATTAAATTGTGCCAACACACCACTTTATTAAGCCAAAACAAATTAATTGACTTGACCCTTTTTAAATATTAAATAACAGTGTATTTGGAATTTAGGAGGGCTCCTAATAAATAAACCGTCATAAATACTATGATCATTACCCACCTCTCCCCCTCTCCTATATATATGGAGCTTGGGAGGAGGATTTGGGAAAGCTTCACCAAGAGATGAAGTGCTGGTAATGTGCTGCAGTGTCCAACACTTGGAGGATTACACTCTCCAATGAAAAATTCCCCCCCGACGAACACCGAAATACTTCGACCTTCTTCCTCAGGAATTCTTCCGACGTGGTACGTCATTGTCTTTGGCTATGAAGAGCCAGCGCAGAAACTGACGATCGAGAAAAATGCCGACGACACCGACATCCGTCTCTTCTAAAAAATTTGTCTTCATTCCCTGGACTCAATCGGAAAACAATGAACAATGTAGGGATATTATTTAATTATGCTATTTTTCCCTTGATTCTTTCCTTCTAAAAAAAATAATGTGAACCAAATTATTATCATGTTGATCCACGGATGTGTTTCCTTGCGGGTTGGGAATATATGTTTAACGAGGGATTATTGGAATTGATGTTTTTAAGATATCTTCCAGGCTCATTCCTTGCTTATGTTCTTGATGAGCCAAATGCTACCACTATAAATGCGAAGGGTGAGATTCAAACAAACATGGCCTGACCCCCCACCGATTTTTTTTGGTGTTCTTTGAAATGACAAAAAAGGGGATGAAGGCCATGGTCGCGCCACCCCTGGCCCCAGCAACTCGAGCCGCCCCTGTGACCTTCCATCCACCGAGCAGACCAGCCCCTGTGCCCTGGCTGCCCCACCCTCACCAGTCGTGCCACCTCACTGGTCGTGCTACCCTCGTAGGCCACACTACCCTCGCCAGCCGCGCCGCCTCGCCGGCCGCGCAACCCTCGCTAGCCAAACCCTCACCCCCCGACTATGCCCTCGTGGTGCCCCGGCCAAACTAGCCCCTCACGGTGCCCTTCTGGGCTGATCCGCCTAGGCCCGGGCCGGTTCGCCCTGGGCTGAGCCGCCCTGGGCCGAGATGTCCCGGGCCGAGCCACCCCGGGCTAGGCCAAGCTGCCTCGCGCCCTTGCGACTCCCCGCGCCCTCGCAACCTGCTAGGCCAGACCTAGGGGGTCGGGCCAAACCTAACGGGTGGGCCGGACCAATGAGCTTGGCCAGACATAACGAGTTAGGGTGGTCATCCCAAACTGGGTCCACCAAGACGTGGTTGGTCCGACTGGGTCGGACCAGACCCGGGACCAATATGACACGTTTACATTCTTTTAGTGATATCTTTGGCACCAAACGTCTGTTTGACGAACCGTCAGTGGAAATGATAATCGCGGGGCATGGTGGTACCTCTGAGTACATTGCAATAGAGTATGGGGTATATATGAGTTACAATCATGTTGGATCACGCATGAATCCAACCGTTCCCCCTGGGATAAATGGTTAAAAACTCACAGATCGGGCATCTGATTGACGTGTCGTCAGTTGCGTTGAGACCTCTATGACGTGGAAAATCATTGGGATACTTCTTTGTGGGTATTTTTTGTAGTTGAGCATAAACTAGTATCTTGTGGACCAGATATTCGAAAGACGAGTAGTAATTTGTGCAATAACCTAGTAGCTGACATAGACATGATGATTGCTGACTGATTGACTCAGATGAACTTGACTAGCCCAATGGGGAGTGCTTGATTGTGGCAGCTAACCCATGGCGGAGGAGCCCCTAGTTGTGGCAGCAGACATGCGGTACTCGATAGGAGGATTATCTCTATAGGTTATGAGGGGGTGTGCCTGGTTGTGGCAGCCGACCCATGGTGGGGACCGCCTCTGTGTGATGTAGCAGAACTATGGTACTCGACTGGAGGAGTACCTCAATAGTCCAAGGTTAGTGGGAAGTGGCTGGTTGTGGCGGCATTCTCACTGTACTCAATATGGGAGGAGTTCTCCAACATCCGAGGGTTCAAAATTTTTTACACCTAGAATAAATCCTGGTTTGAGTTGAGTTAGTACTTTTTTGTTTTCCTCATGATTGAAATTGGTAACATGATAAGTTATGTATATGTATGGACATATACCTAAGTGGGGTTATCTTTTGATTTCATACTTTGTGGTTTATTCTTGCTAGATTTTGTGAGACTATTAGGGTCTCAGGGTTCCTAATTAGTATTATTATAATCACCCCTACACGGCTTATGTCGGCACCTCGTTGTGTTGGATGAAGATGATGGAAAACACAAACTAAGGATGAGTGTTTAAGGACTGGACGGTACTTGGAGGTGGACCTTACGACGAGTCGGTAAAAGGAGGAGACTGATGGACGTGGAGTGGTGAGGAAGCTATCTGTACATACCCTTCAGGAAGGAATTCCAGAGGACGACCCATCAGCTATTTTTCCATTCATCAATTGTATTTGTACTTCTAGTTCATTGTACATTATTATTGGGCTTGTATTTCAAGAACCTTTTACATTTAAGAACTATTTTTTACATTTTAAATAGTGTTTTTATACAGTTTTGTGCTGTATTGTGTGCGTTTACACGTTATAAAGGCAATAATGTCATAATTATAGGGAATTACTCCTTTGGTGCTAGTCACCAGCCCCTCACCTATGGAAGGCGTTCATGGGGTAGTCACGGTACGGGCCCCGGGGGACGGGTCGTGACAGACAATATTCATTATCTATGATTTACAAAAAAATATATACACACCCATTGGGTTTATGTATGGTATGAGAATATGAATCCATGTATGATCACACCATGATTCTCATGAATACCCATTTATAGTAAAAATTCGAAAATTAAATTAGAAAAATTATTTAAATATAAAAAATATTTTTTGAAAATAAACATAAATAAAAAAAGATAAATTATATAATCAATCCATCATGGTATAACCCATATGTAAATAATATTGGCACTTTATCTTAGTATGATCATTGTCTCAATGATTAATCCAAAAAAAATTCAATCACAAATGGCTATTAGGGACATAATTTTCCAGTCCCATGTATTGTGGAGAAATCCAAACATGATAAAAAAATCCAATTTCGAAATGTTTATTTATGATAGTAAAATAATTAAAATAATATAGTGTGTGGACCCTGACAATAGTATGTTTTATAATTCATAACACATATCTTCCCCAGGTTCCCTTTTGGAATTCCCTTTCAAATAAATTCATCAAATAAAAAATCATGACAACACCTCTCAATTTCCATCTCCATAAAAATAAAATGAATTTTGTAAAAATCGAAAGACATCCAAATAATGATAAAAATACCCCTTATTTTAATCCATAAAATAAAAATGTACTTTAAAATTTACAGAAAACTATTTTTGTTCATCATTAAATAGTATATCCTAGAACCACCTATCTTAAATTATTGTGACCATTGAATATCAAAAGTAATCTTCTATCAAAGGAGGTAAAAGGCCATAATGAAGTAATATGGGACTATAATAACTCAAAAACACTCCATTCATGTAATATTGCACAACCCCTAGGTATTCATAGCTATATGGTCAATGAATGACCACCAGTGAATAGAGAATAGTTCCAATAGAAAGAAAAGTGCAGCAAAAAATGATGATTAATAGATGTTTCAAGGAAAAAATCCCCCTAAAATGGTAGATAATATGGATGGGTAAAGGATATTTCATTCAAAGTTCTAGAAAAATTTAGTGAGTCAGAGGGAAAGTTAGGTTGATGGAAAAAATGTATAGGTGGTTTAATAAAAATAAAACTTTAATATTATTGGTAGATTTGAATTTTAGACATATGAAATTTCAAACCATATTATAACATTGAGGATCCCCAATTCCTCATGTAGAATCTTTTATGTATGGGACACATGGACTTCTAAACCATGAAACAACCATGTCGATATATAAAGATAAATTTATAGGCCAATATCACAATTTATTCATGGTTACTAAGAATTGTGGACTAAATTTACGACACTAACTATTTTCTTAAATACAGAAATTTTTAGGTAAAATGTATAATAAAGTTTCAAAAAATAAGAAATATAGTAATTATCAATTGAAAACATTATAATTATAATACTAGGTAGAAAATTCCCAACTTAATGTTACTTTAATCACATAAAAATTCATTTAAAATCATTATTTGAAGAGATAATATAGTAATACTCCTTTGTAAATGATTCCTACCCTAATGTTTCACATGAGTAATTATCACATTGAATCATTACTGCGTATAATGTTTTGGATTTTCCATTTTAAAATTCATCATGGTATTCATTGATATGAATCATTTCCTCAGTCTCAAATGCATTTGGTTCAAAATTGAGAACATCCAAATTCAGAACAAGGGAGGGGTCCAGATTACACTATTCAAGTTTAGAAACAAATATAATATCATGAATCAATATTAGTTGAGAAGTTAATAGAATTAATTATGGGACATTCCAAATTATCTCTATCATTTCAAAAAAAAACCCAACTGCCCTTGGAGGAATGGTTCCTTGATTTCCCAGTTGATAGAGACCCAATTGAAGTTAAATCATAAAAAAACTATTCCCGTATAGAAAATTTCATGGGCTGGTGTTGAATATCATTAAAAGACTTATGATGATTATGATATTTTTTCAATTATTACTAAAAGTAGTAAATCTTGTTGGATATATTCTATATGAGACTCTACCCTACAATAGAGGTCCCAGAAACTTTCATATAATTGATAAGAGTTCATAATTGTCAAATTTATTGTGCACCAAAGGGGTGTATCTTAATTTATGGTATAATATATTATTATAGGTAATTTAAAATTGAGAAATATGGGTTCCCCATAACCACCAATGTTCATGTTTCATGTAGTGATAACATCCTCCAAGATCATGATCTACCATTCTATATTGTCATAAATCTGTGGAAGATAGTTTGTAGAAAACTGTAACATACACTCCATCTCCGTATAGAAGTTGTTCCCAAGTCAAGAGGTAAATCAGCGATCACTTTCAAGAATAATAAAAGAATGTAAAAAATAAAACCCCATGACCACGTACATATATCGATTACCAATATCATCTACATCAGATATTTCATTGATATGAATGAAAATAGAGAACATGGATAGCCATTCAATTTTTACCCATATATAATTCATCTCCATAGCTGGAAAAAAAATCATAATAAAAAAACATAAAAATTCTTCATACCCCTACCAAGACGGTTTGTGAAGAAGATAAATCATAATAGAAGGATTATGATGGTCAAAAATAATATTTTGAAAAATGTGACAATTTGAATTGATGTTTTCAGTATCACATATCATAATTAGTTACTAGAATTGGTGATTGAGATCATAATCGATTTCATTTCTCTCAGGAGGAATTAAAAATGTGAATGGTGTAATTCTTCCATCAACAATCTACATACAATTAGAAGAACCATATAATGGTAGTAGTAATATTATATACATTTTTTAATTAAATACAACCCACTAGTTGTCTCCCCACAAGTTATAACATTTTTGGTTCACTGGAACTCATCATCTCTAGACCACTCAAGTTAAATAATGTCCAAAAAGGAAAATATTCAGCTAGATATTATAATATGAAAACTCTCAATTTATTCTTTCATATATATATGAATTATGGGAAAGAGACACATTGATTTCCATTCATCAATGAACTCTTTTGGTTATTAATAGGAAAAGTACCAACAAAATTATTCAAAACCCATATTTTCTTTTTCTTGGTGTATAGGTGACATCAAAATAAAATCCTTGTTGACATTCCCACCATCACCACTTATAATGATTCAGTTATATAGAGTAGAAAATATTTATTAAAAATTTATGATCTTAATAATCCATGAATTATTCCTATAAAAATATAATTTCACCAAAACTAATGGGAAAACACCAAAACTATGGATTGGAGGTTGTATATTATGTGATGTATATTATTTGTGCATGGTTTGGGTGTGAAATGTTGTAACACATATAAAAAATAATCATGTACCTGATGCATCCTAATAGACATCTTTTCCATGAACTACCTCAGGAAATGCCATAACCATAACTAAAGGAAAATATATATTTTACTAATCAAATGACACTTGATAATCATAAATATGTAAGAAATTTATCCTTTTATCAGTGAGAGACTTCAAAGGTGATTGACGTTAGGTGATGTATTTTATGAATCATCAATATTATTAAGATAAACCAATAGTAATATGAATATATAAAATAATCGTGAGATCATCTGATGGAATCATGACCCAAACCATCTCTGAATCGAATGAGATATCCTATTTTGATTACATAAATCATGTCAACATGATCACATGGATTTAAAAATTACACATTGATATTTTTCATGAATATGGTTATAACATATGGTTCCAAGATTGAATCTCAAATGAATTTTATTTTATTTCTTATTCACAACATAAACTATAATATAATCATTAAATACAATGTTTATTGTGTCAAGGAACCATGAAAATAAATTGTCCATATGTTCTATGAAGATCATATGATCATTGGATAAACTCAATTTCATCTTTAGGTGATTTAAAATTCTATATCTTCTCTAGAATTATTTCTTCGGGATAGTAGCCTCTCTCACTTTAAGAATGAAATAACCTGAATGATGAAAAATATTTGAAACCCACCGTAATCCCTTTTCCAAAATATAGAGGTTACTAATATAGTACAAGGGGTACATAATATTTGTTATGATCATATTTAACATCTTGTATTTGATACACAATTGGATGGTATCATTATCCTACATAGAATAAAACCTTGTAGAATCCCATGGGGACAAGCTTTGGCGAATTATGTCATTTTAATATAATTCACACATCAAAATATTCAATTATTTTAACTCTATGAGAGCCACATTAAATAATGATATTGATATCAATAGAGATATCAGAAATATATTAATAGAGAACTCATATTACATATCAATGGTTAAGCCCATTTAATATGTGGGAATATAATTGGGAATTCCCAGACAATAGGTAATGTATTGAAATTGATTTCACTAGTCTAATGCTCTTAGTTTGTTCCCCATGAGGACTCAAGGGCACCTCTCTTTATGATAGAGGCCCCAGAATAGCAGTGAGGGTCTAAGGTATCTCAATGGAGAGAATATTTTCTTATATAATAGGTAACTAAATGTCATTCAATAGGATGATAACCAAATTTTAGAAGTTTTAAATAAATTTAAATTTAAACATACCATTTTATTAAAAGATATTATATATGATTGATAATAAATTATATTCATGCAATAAATTTTACACACATTGGTCGACCTAGTGATCTATTATTATCGCTGATCAAGACCACATATCTGGTCTCTATTAATCTCTTAAGATGCACCATATTAATAATAAGAATAATCATGAGAAAATATGCTTGATCAAAAAACTTTGGGCTTCATCCATTTCCATCATGAATTTAAGATCAACCTAAAAAATAAGGCATAAGGATTCCGTACACATTGAGGTGAACATATAGGGTTGAAAAATAAACTCAGTACCCACTCTAAAAATGACCTTACATATATGTTTTCATGATTCTGTGGCCATTAAATATTCTAATCCTACATGAGAAACAACTAAAATGATAAATAAAACACATGAAGTAAAAGCATAGCTGATCCGTGGGTCTGTAATCCAAATTCAATAGGTAAGGTTACATTATTTATATTTATAATTATATGTGTGATAGTATTTTCCCATAAAAATATTATTATAGATATATATTCAAAAAAAATGAATATACATGATTAAGTTAATAAATAGCATAAATTAACATGATTTCATTCTCTTTTTCCTTATTCAAAATTTTCTAGATGTCCTATATGAAGGGAATTAACCATGATTTTTAACACTCAATATATGTGTAGTTATGTTAATATCTGGGTTATTAATTATATTAGATAATATCTACTTTGACCAACTCTAATAATGTCTCTAGGAATGATGCATCCCCACATGGTGATATAGTTCATAACTATGGGATCTCACATACTTCCCTACAATCACTATAAATAATGGTGTCTTATACCTATGGATAATCAAATTAATGGTAAATGATCTAGATTCCATACAACACAATCCAAGTAAATCCTATTTGACATCTGATGAATAGGTCATGATCCATTTTCAATCGTGAAATTTCAACATGGATAATCCCTAAGGGTCTGGACCATAGGCCATACATATGGAGAGATCATCAGTGAGACATCATTCCCACCCCTTTAATTCTCTAATTTTGGAGAGAATAATCACCCATTAGAATATATAAAAACTATCAACTAAATTGTCAACACTATAACCAAGTAACCAATCAGGGAGATCCAAATCATCCCCTTCACTAAGGGGAGTGTAATCATCCACATGTAAAATCATTAGGGACGTCATGATGGTATTTCATAATCATAGGGACCCCATAAAAATTCGACGATAGCATAATCATCCTCCACAAATAAAAAATAGGGGAAAAATATTCTCATTATAAAATAGATCAAGGAGAGAGGAATAATCCTCATCAGAAATGGTAGTAATGTCTAGAGCATCCAAACATAAAAGGGACATAATTTGAATCCCATGAAGCATGTATGGGAATACCAATAGTATAAATAAATGAGTTCAAAAGATGGTACCCATGTAGAATTTCTAGGAACACAAATAAAGGAATAAGATGCATCCCTAGAAGAACATCATGGTATCCTAACAATAGAAATAAATGGGATCAAAATACAATAACAAAGAAACACCTCTATAAATCAAAGATGCATCATTTGTAAATAGTTTAATCTGTTAATAATATAGTGAGGGTGACTGAATTCCCAAATAAATTTTGCTCATCGGATTCCATGATCTATATAATTTAATAGTATAGAGAGGTAACATGTTTAAAATTGTTGATCAATAGATTCAGTCTCCCCCTATGGAATCATCTAAAACCCCTCCTTATCAATTGGGTCAATCCTGGGATTATCCGTTGTGACATAGATTCCCTATTACTCCAAAAACAATTATCAAATATCTGAATAGAAGATAGATACAAGGATAATTCTACTTCAACAATGATAGTTACTGAGAGCAGATAGTCAATCTCAACCTTACTAGCACAAACCACATCCTAGTGAGCTCCTACATCCACCACAAATTATGAATAATTTTTTAAGGCATCATCCCAGCTTTGCATTACTGAATATTGAGCATTAGAAAATACCAACCCCATTTTAGGGGCCCACTTCTGATCTCATTGGGAAATGAAATCCTTGAACCAGGAATGAAGGGTTTTATAGTCATATCCCACCTAACCAAGGTTGTGCAACATAATTCCAGGATGACCCAACATGTCCTTCAAACCTTCCAAAGGGGTCACCTAAACAATGTTCAAATCAACATCCATATATATGACTACATCAACTATTAACATGATGTATAACTATAGCCATGATCTATGACAATCATTTGAATATAAATATATTTTGGTATTAGGTCACTAAAAATGGATATGTTCTCACATTATTCTTATGATTACGGAAGGGATTCAGCATCTAAATTGTCTGAAATAATTAGAGGGATCTCAAATAGAGAAGGGACATGAACTTCTAAGCTTTGGGGAGATGAAAATAAAACAGGGGTCAAATGGGATTATCATCCAAATGATAAATGTTATGATATAATCATGTACCAAATATTTATGAACTATGCTAGATAAATACATTTCTTGGTTCTATTACTGGTGAAATCCATTTCCCGGATCCCATCCCCAGGTGTAGTCGTGATTCACAATTACAATGTGTTTCTTCACGAAAGGTACTATGGTTTCCCAAAAGATTTTATTCCTCTCCACCCATTAGGACTTCCTGATAACAAGACAATTTCAGCGGACAATACATAGAGGGAACAAAGCATCCAATTTTTTATGATATATTCACTTAATCCCAAACATGACCCCATAAAGGATAACTCAAGAGATGAATGTCTACTCATTTTAGTATCATCCAAAAAATGTTCACCCTTGTTGGAAAAAATGGTCAAACTACTAATCTATATAATATAATAAATAAGAGATACGGATATGGTACGTCACCCATATCCACTTATTTATGTTTAGGTATGGGCTGTAAAGGATTAGATAAATAAACTAAACTCTCACCCCCAACCATAGGAGTGGATACATTCCACTCTATGATGTCTCTTTGGTGAGATCTAGATTTTTGGAAGATCAGAATATTGTATTGAGATAATCATTAATAAGGAAGTAATGAAATTTAACACATACATTAGGATTTCATGTGATAAGTCTATATCCACTCAATGTTCATCCTTTTCCCCTTCCATTATAGATAAGTCCCCGTATAAGGTGCTGAAAATGACGTAATTTCTCAATAAATGATTATTACCACCCACAGCTAGGCCCAATGATTGAGGGATTCCCCATCATCAGTCTCATGGCCACTTTCAATGTCGTGTCGAATAGACTTACCCCATGGAAAATATATTGGGGGAGGAAGGAATAGATAATCACTTACATCCTCCCACTATATCAACAAAGATGAAAAGAACATCAGTATTATTAAAATTGAACCACGACCCTTTAAACATATCAGTAAGATCAATCGTACCACTTCCTCTATGGTGGGATAGCCATGTTCATCTATGTCAATATACTGCACCCCTCAGTTTACCATTTTGTAGAAAAGATGAAAATATAGAACCCATCCATTGATTCGTTACAACATTACATAAAGGTAGCAGATGCAGTCCATGAAATCATCCTGATCGTTTTTGAAATTGATTATCATAGGGAAGGTTACATGGGAGAAACCTTCCAAAGTAAATTCTATCTATTGCAGTGTGCCCCCGAGCTCTACCTTTGAGTTTATAAATATCCATGTCACCCACTGTATATATGTTATAAGTAATAATAACACTGAATAGGCATCACTCTCTATTTCACACTCACTACCTCCACATCAGTTTTTTCTCCTGCTATAAATAATGGTAATGTTAAATTATTTACTTTTTTTTGGGATTCTTCTAAGGATGTTGGTACTCTAGAAGCAAGTTTCTTTCTAATACTATAATTTTCTTCAATAACTGGTTGATATAGGGATTATTTACTTACCAGTTTGGACACCTACCCCTGAGAATATTATTTGATCCAAGCCTTGACTTAGCCTCGGGATAATCTAATTTCATCATCAATAAAAGGAAGGACAATCTATTCCTAATTATCCTCTCTAGTTAACATCATCCAAAACAATCATTCCACAATTAAATGATCTTAAGATCTAATGTGATTGGGTGAGTACATATATACTAGAATCACATGAAATGGATACTAAATAGGAAGGGTATGTACCATTCAGATAGGTGGTCCTAATAAATGTGAGAATAAGTGATTCCCTCTAGGTAACACACCATATAAGATAGGTCCTCAATAGAGTACCTATCATTTTCAATCATATTACTCATCATTATTGGACGGTAGGGTCCGAAGGAGAAATTTCTTTTATAGTTCATAAATGACATGACTACGCTATCCTCCAATGAAAATGTATTACCACTCTAATACATTATATGTATGGTTTGAAATGAACGTTGGGATGCTAACAATGTTTATATATTCATATCTCCCTAGATGAGATGAAATATAATCCCATAATACTTGAAATGTTATTGAGATCCAGTGACTAGATTTTACTATATAATTATCTCAAATATGGTATTAAATTTTGGCCACAATATGGATGTCTTATCTGAAATAATACCCACCTACCATGGAATGTCACCATCATGATAATGGAAACCGTAATTATACCCTTATACTTTGGTAGGATTAATTACCAACTCAGGTGTGTATTTGGAAAACTGGCATGCTCTGTGGTTTGGTCAATAGTAAAATCAACCTCCCATTAATTTTTTTTAATATCACATCTTCCACTATAGGCTAATAAACCCCCTCCACACAAAAATTTCCATTTGTATGAAATGAATTGGGGTTATTGGACTCCATAATGGAATTTCAATTGAAGATGAAGTTTCCCACCCATACCTTGAATGAGGTATCTTCCATAAGAAGAGGATCCTTCGGGAGGTCATTTCCTACTAGCTTAATTAGCTCATGGGAGAGAGGAGGAGTCCCCAGAGCAATATCCCTTTTGCACAGTAGTGGGAAAAAATTAACTAATATCTCCCCCAATATGCATACGCAATAGATCTTCTAGATGTCCTATAAGCCAATACCAACCTCCCTGTACATGTTGGGAAATGAATTCATGGATGGACTCTAGTGGCTAAATAGTCTAAAATCAGGTCATTTCATATATAAGAAAATGATTATGATGTCTATATGATATCATATATCTTAACCTATACAAAAAATATGGTAAAATCGGGTATGATGTATTTCACCCAAAGGGGATGACCCCTGTCCATTTCCCAACCCCCCCATGATTGAATTCCCCAGTTGGGAACCTACCCAAAAATTATTGCTTTAGGTAGACAAAAACATTATATTGTTTAATTTATGGACATATGAATTTGGTTTTCAAATGTTACCATCAAATCCAGTTGTAATGATCTTTTTTATATTCTCATCTATACAATATCCCATAGCACTTAAATGAATATCATTAGAGATGTTTCTCTAAATAGTGTTATGGGTTTTCTGAACCCTCATAGGAAATATGAATGATTATTGTGGTGATGGATTTGGTGTTTCATATTTAAGACTAAACCTGTGGTGGGGAAGAATGTTTAAAATTGTATTTTACATATGTTTTCCCAATTCATAATTTTCCTTCTATTTTAAAATGACCCAATGACAAATTGGAGAGTGAAATCAACACATTCTAGAATAGATTTCTCATGATCCATCACACATTAATAATTTTTTTATTACATTATTGAAATATGATGAGATCTAGAATCCATATGCACAAAAGTAGAAAGAATATTTCAGATAGGTGAACATTCCCTCAAAGATAATTCATAACTCTTTTAGTCTCATGCACATCATAAGAATCATTTGGGGATTCATGATCGCATTTTTAAATCTCCAAGCATCTATATCAGGAAGGTCCCATATACCTTATAATCTTTCATAAAACCACAAAAACTCAGAATGAAAAAAGAGACACATGATCCAGTGACCCAAACACGATCACGTGATCAGTATAATAGTCAATCGATCATTCATTCGAGCCAATTGATCTTATGACACTATCAAATACCACCATCATACCACATTGAAAAGGAATGAACAATAAAATAAGATTTATTTTGGGTTAGATAATATATCTTCTTGGTATAAAATGTCTTGTGAAGTAGTTCTAACATAACGAGATCATGAATAGATCTCGTGATTTGTTCTCATGGTAGGTATTTCATATAGGATACATGATGAAGGTAGATCAGAATAGATCATGGAGCTGGGTAGTCAATTAATGATTTTTCCTTCATTCCCATATTTATTGGATCCCTCAAGGTAAAATAATGATTTTCAAGAAGTCCAACCATCTCCCAAAACATATATTGGAGAAACCAACAGTTCCTCATGTGAGCAGTTACTTTCCTCATTTCAGAACCCTTATCCCCATGGGAATCACTCATGAGGGGGGGATTTGTTAACCCTACTAAATTAGCATTGTGAAATACAAAAGGGTTTAAATAATTGAATAATTATATTATTTTTCTCATAAAGAAAATATATAGATAAAGGAAAAGATCACTCTAATTTCATGATCATCCGGAACACATGCGATTATAGGACCTTTAGAAGGCCATGAAATGATTCGTACATAGAACATGACCTTTTATACACCACGTGAATCTCCTTTGATGAGCCCTTTTTTATATTATAATAATTGAAGGCACTCGCAGATTATATAAGAGAATCCAGATGATCTCTAATGATTCACACGACATGCGAACCGGTGGGAGATTCACAACCATCCAAAAAATTACTCATATAATAGAGGATTAAAATTGGAAAATGAAGGGACCATTTGGGGGTAAAAAATTACATGTGAGGAATTCATGTGGTCTAAAATACACTAGAGATGAATTAGACACATCCCTTTTTATTGCAGGTGAGACCACTGGTATGTTACCCTCATCGTGAGATGGCCATAGGGAATATTGATGTGGTCATGTGCTTCCATATGTCTTAAAATAAAAATGGAATATTCTTCAATGATAATGATCACGCATCACCACATGATTGTTTGTCGGTAACATGATGAATTATTGATTTGGAGAGTGATTTTCATTGACAACATTCATTCCATCTTGAATGTTCCCATACCCTTATAAAATAAACAACTGATTCAAAAGGGGAATAATGAGAGATTATTGAATGTGTAAATTGTACAAATCATATGTGAAATGAGTTTAATGTGTTGGGTAATAACCATTAATCAGGAAACCAACCACTCAAAAAACCATCATGATCTAGTAATGACCCCCTAGGAAACCATATTCTTAGTAATTTCCTAGAAAAAGAATCCCATATCATGTGAAAGCCTTTCAACAAGCATCGTGATCTTGTGATTGTCCCTAGACACACAGGTATAACATTTTAAAATCCATTTGGCATGTCATATTGATTATAAAGTACCCCTTCTCTTCCAAAATTCAATAAAATTAGTATTTATGGGATTCTACATTGTTCATTGAAAACCATATGACAAGTACATTAGGATTTCACCAAGCGTCTGACAACAAACCCCTGAACCGACAACAGCATAGATCAATGAAATGTGAGCCATGAAATGAGAAATTTAATTATGGTTGTGAGATATATAATTCCATAATGACAACATAAAAAATTCAACTTTTTATAAATGAAATGGAATAGGAAGTAAACATATAAAACCTCTCAAAGTATTCAATATGGCTATCATGATGGTTTTCCCTGGGTAAAATCTAGCAAAGAGACTATGAGATCATGAAGCAAGCATAGTTAATAAATGTGATATATTGAGATCACATGAATAAATAATGGTGTGATTAATAGATTATTAAAATGACATCCTATATGTTGGCTGGGGTATATCAAAAAAAACTAAAATATATATGGGACATATGTAATAAAAGATGGAATAAAAGGATAAAAGATAAAATAATCCCATGAAAACATGTACCCTGTTACCCATGTGCCTTTCTGGAATAATCATGATAATTTGTATTCAACAGTACATATTGATCAAATCAATAGATTTTACCATAACATTCAATTTGGATCATGCGATGACTCTCATACATGTCACAGAAAGTAAGATGTCACTCTAAGGTTATTCCACAAGAGTCTCATGATTCTATTATGGCTATCCTTCTTTGTCATTTAATATCATAAAAAAGGTATCCCAATTTATCTAATGTTGAATATCAATATTAGGTATGTCTTGTGATGTCTTATGGACTTACTAGAATGATAATGTAATGGCCTCAACACATTTTAGGTGTTTTATTATGACAGTCAGAAATGTGATGTAGGTCACATGACTCCATCCAAGACTGTTATATATATCATGAGACACCCTCCAAACATGACAACTGATAAGATGAGATATACTATAGGATATATCAACCATTTCTTGAGATTTCCATCAAACGTACCATTTAGATTATGTGAGGTTTTTCAGATAAGATAACTATATCATGTGATTTATTTGGACTTATCTATGTTACCAAAATACATTTCCAAACATCCTCTGACATGTTTGGAAATGAATAAATACATTTTAGGATTAAATTCAAGTATGTAGGTGGGAAAACCATTTCATGTAAACCAAGATCCCCAAGACATAATAAATTTCTCCAAACTCAATATAATAGAATCATCATTTTGTTATCTCTGATCTGTAGTGTGATTTGACGTGCCCTGATAAGAGGTAATATAAGAATTTCCCCAATATATGGGAATCCTCAATGTGTAATCCCAGATCAACGACATGATATAAAATACCTCCATACTATAGAATTCTCATTGTGCTATCCCCAATTATCATAATGATATTCCTTAACCATAATATGAGGGAAACCGTCTGGTGTATGCCCCAATAAATGACATGATATGACATGCACCCACACCATGTTAACATTAGTGTGTAATCCCTAACCAGAGGCATGATATGACATTCCCCCATGCTATGCAATCCTTAGTGTGCAAGTCACTATTACTTTCAATATATAAATTCCATTATATTTTTAAAATTTGGTGAAATTGTACAATTAATTAACTTCAAAAACAATAATTACAACCACAAATACAACATATAGGATTCCTTCTTATGGTATATGATCAAATGTTCATATTTATTTATTTTATGCAATGCCATCACTCAAAAACTCCAACCATTGGGACCCAATGTCTCTCACAGGTTGACAATTTCTTCTTCATCCACTAGAAGCTTTTTCAATAATTTATTCTATAAGAACTATGATTCATCTAATAATTTGGATAAGTAGGATCCCATTCTAAGGATAGTGATTAAAAAATATTCACTTTAGGGAAATATTCATCCTTGACTGTGACATTTTAACCATCATGACCCAATCTATCCAATGGTCTGATTTGTCTCCCTCATACATTAGGGGACTAATAACACCATATAAACTACGAGAAATTTTATTCTTACAGTGACCAAAATATATAGGATGACTTACTATGGCCTGAGATACATATTGAAAATCCAATGGTTTATCCACCAATGTGAGTCCCATATCCATATTTAGTGAAACCAATTACTTGATATTTTTTTATCACACTCAGCATGGATGACATGGGTCTAGGACATTCTGATGGTCATATCATTCCCAACATGAATCTCCCTGAGCTATAGTAGCCTCTGTGTATAAGCTCTGATGAGATTCATGTCATGGCTTCCCAATATATGAAAATCTACATTGGGGTTAATCCCACGATCAGGAATTAACTATTATGACATTGATTCCATTTGTAACCTAGCTGGGTAGGACATCTTGCTGAGACACAATATCAAATACATGGTACCTAACCGACTACATGTGTGTTCTTTTTTCATAATATTAAACAGCATTGGTTTGACGAACTATGTGGGTTTTTGATTCCTTTTACAAAAAGGATTCATAGAATGCATAATAAAGGCTTAATCTAATCCCAATCATATTAAATGACTCTCATTATAGTATACAATCATGATGTCCCTTGGGATATGACTTCATCATAGAAACATATTACAATAAATTAGAATTTGATAATGAATCTCGGATACATATAGACAGTTCCAAGAATAAGATAATTCTTTTTCATGTAAAAGGATTTAATCTATGTCATTAATTTGGTTGACTAGTCGCATATTGTAATTATGAAGATATTATTAGAAATGTCATAAATCTTTAATAGATTCATAGAGTAGGAAATTATTCCCCCAAAACTATGTGATGATCCCAACCTCCCATCCTCTCGACCAATGGTAGTACTGAAGGCCCACTGTGTATGAAAACAAAATTTACCTCCTTCCATTGGAAACAATGTTTGTACCCAGTTATGTATGCAAGAAGAATTGGGAGTCTCTATTAACGATAAACATAAATGGATAACCAAAAGTGAATTATTGTGTGATACATTAAACCCCCCCACCCCCCAAAAAAAAATCAATTGTAAACCCATTTTTCTGTCTATGTGGGTGATCGCCACCGACATGCACATCATTTTGAAGAAAAAATGGGTTTAAAATGGAATGATGTTTAAGAAACAAATCTCACTTATATGTGTTATATTATTTTGAATACATATTCCCATCCATGTGTTATATGATTATGAAAACCATTTCCATACTACTAGTTATGTGATTATGAATCACGCTTCTTTTCATGGTTAATGCTATGATTTTGAAACCTGTCTCTTTTCTATGTGTTCAAATGTTATGAATTTTTTGTGATACAAATGTAATTTCATAGGTTATGATACAATGAATATTTAAAATATTATTATACACATGTATATGAGTAACTTTTGAATGGTGGGACCTATATCTCCCTCTAATGCATTAGATAAATATTTATATCTAATGAGAGATTCAATTCAGAATTTCAGAGTGAACTGAGTTTAGTAAAGGACTTTATCCTCTAAGATGGTATTGTGAGTATGTCTTGACTAATAATATAGCCTTAGGAGTGAACCATGACAACTTTGAATGATTTTTTATGATATCTCATTCCACTGATATAGCTTTCTCTATAAAACATTATTATTATGGAAATATTTTTATATGTTTAAATGTCTTCCACAATTAACGTTGTATTCCTATGTTATGCTCTCATGTATTATGATATTATTTCTCATATAATTCATGTCTTATGATCTTCCAATATATATTCCATGACTCATGTTTATAATCATTGATATACAAGGTATGATTTTCAATAGTTATGATCATGTTCTCGTACCATTATGTTCATGTTATGCTTATGTATCACCTTTATCTATCCTTACTGAGCATCAAAGATCACACATACATTTTTTCTTAACACAATGTGGTGAAGAACGGATTTATGTATGATTACTAAGTGGGAATATCATTATGGAAAATGTTGTAGATCTTTAACCATGTTAGAATATTATGATTTTTTGTTTAAAATGGCACTAAACACTTTTGGATAACGATATTCAGAATGTCTAGTGAAATAGATTTTCAACTAAATGAAACATTATCCATGTATGTTAAAATTGGCACTATATTTTTTATCATAATGTTACATAAAAAGGATTATCATCAATTTTATAGTCCATTATTTTACAACCAACACATAAATGAGGTAGAATTTATTTCTTTATTGTTTATGAATATATAATTCTATATTTATAGATTTTGGAAGATATTTTAAAGGAAATTTTTGATTTAATAGTTTCGTTTGAAATTTTTTGTTTAGGTTGGATGATCTATGCTACTATTCAAATATAATTTGATTCCACTTTTTTAGAATGAAAATATATTAATGGTGACACATTACAAAATTTTTCATATTTATATGATTAAAATTATTTATTAAATTATATTGAAACTGTGATTTTTATGTCGTATTTGAAAATTAACTAACTTGATATCTTGGTGGAATCATGTTTGTCATTATTGGATAACAACATGTATATAAACCAGTTTCTGTGTGTTTCTTACATAAATTCTATTTTCATATATGGCACTCAATATCATTCCCATGTCATTGAGTATTTATTGGGCCAATGAATCGATGTGGTGGGATGTTGTGAGTGACCTAGGGTCAAGTGGAGTTTTTGGATTATATTTTTGGTTTATATTTTATTTTTAGGATGTGGTATTATAAAATTTGACATAGTTTATTTTGCCTTTTTAGTTATCAATTTTTGAAAATAAACTATATTTTTATTTTTAGATCTTGTTCTATGTATTGTATGTATATTTATTTTATTACACGTTGTTTGGTTTCTTCAATTACATGTTTATTATAATTAATGATTCATGGACATCCCCCTTCTAGATATGAAAATATAGAATCGTTTTAGTTTAAATTGGTTTTTAAATGATTTTCTATGGTTGTCATTGATAGACTTAGAATTTCATTCCAACCCATCATGATTGAGAAGTACCCATGGACATTATATCAAGTGGGTTCGGTATCAATTTCCATGTATCCATTTTTAGATAATTTAAAATTGATATTATACACTATGTTCTCAAAAGGGAATGAAATCATGAAACAATTCATTTTTTTGGTTTGTTTTATTTATATTTGATAGTATGATGGTGATTGTAGAGGTTAACCATGATTATTTTCATAATAATAACCCTTATTAATGAAACATGATTTGTTTTAGAAATATTGGGTTTGGTTGATTGTTTCATTAATATTTAGACTGTGATTTTAGTTATTAGAGTTTTGATACTCACTCGAATTATTCAATTTAACATTGTGATTTTTTTAATTGGTATGATAATATAAGGGGAATTAGTGATACAAATTTAGTAAACAATGAGTTAATGTCATGCAGAGGTTGTATTAATAAATCATATTCTATTATAAAGGTCATTTCCTGATTGGAGTGTGGTATTATACATCATTATGAAAACTCAGACATTATTTTTCAGCTTATTTGGGTTTGAAATATATACCTTCATTGAATGAGTACAAATGAAGGACATTAATTTTATATAGGATTTTAATGCATTAATGTATATTTTATTGTTTAATTATCGAATTTCTATAATGTTATTTTTATGATGTCATCTCATAAACATGTTTTATATAAAAAATGAAAATTTCATGGAAAAATGACATTTCGATTGAATTATGGCCTTAGGTATTGTATCTATTGAAATTTAGTTTCCAAAAAAATCTTAGAGAGATGGTTGATCTCGTAATGAAATATAAATTTTTTGGGGTTTTAAAACTAGTTAGGTGGGTTATTTTTGTAACATTTTGACTTTCTTAGTGTGTTATATCAACAGTGGAGAATTTCCAAACTATAATTAATATTTTCTTTAAAAAAAATTTAAAGGGAAAAATGTTTGGTAAATAAAATATAGAACTAAATATAATATTTTATGTATTTTATTTATTTTTCAATCTCTTGTGGTGATATAGTTTTAAAAATAAGGTTGTTGATTTCAAGAATTATTTAAAATTTTTCAAATTTCATTATTATTTGATTAAAATTATAAATATAGTGAATTTTTTTTTAAAATCATTGATTTTATATAGGGAAACATGTTTTAATTGAAAAATATTCTTTATTACTTAGATATCGTTGTGATTTTGAATAATATAAGATAATATATTAGAATTTTTTTTCTTTTATTAATTTATTATTTTTGATCTTATCCAATAATGGTTTGGGACATGGAGATTTGGTTTTGGGAAACATGAATTGGTTTAATTACTGTATAAATTTTTTACAATATCCCATGCTAAAAAGAATCAATGAATGGTACAAATAATTTACTTTGGGAAGACCCACTATGCGAGTACTCTTATTTCATAAGTTCTATTCACATTGAATTTGGATATTTTCATGTGTTTAATTGAGTTAATTATGTTTATGTTCTATCTATTTATAATTCAATTTTTAATAGATAATATTTAATGGAGGTATTAGTTAATGGGAATTATATTTTAACCAGGATTACAGAGAAGGAAACGAGTCATTGGGACTTCTTCTACGATGGGTGAGTGGTTATTTTTTGTAGAACATGTGTCTATCTTATTAAAAGTAGTTTATCAATCAAAATATTTATTTTTTAACTATTCTAGTTTGGAACCCAGTAAATTTATGAACAATTTAATGTGTGTTTTTGGGGATTATTTGGGGTGCTAGATCTGAATAACATTATATTTTCAATTAATTCTATTGGATTATGAACATTATATGTTGTATGTTTACTATATATTTTTTATTATTATTATTTGATAAAAAATAGGATAATGTTTTTAGGTTACCTATGATTGGTGCACACTCTAGGATTCCTTATATAATTACCATAACAGAATGTAGGCTATTTTGGGGTGGACTATTCATCAATTTTAGATGACTATTGTAGTTTTTATGAATTTTTTTAACCATAGGGGGATGTTTGTTTGATGGATTTAGAATTGATAAGCTTTCGGTGCTTTAGAGTTTAATGATTTTAACCTTTTTATTTTTATATATATTACGAGTGTTACAAGGTTGGGAAATTCTACAGGGATCAGAAGGAGATAATGTTTAATCAGTTTTAAGATATGATACCCTTTTATAAATATCAATTCTAGATGTAATAATTGTGTTATTACATGTAGTGTCATGTTCATGATTGGTGATTTTTTATTATTCTTATGATATTTGATAAATATTGTTTTTCTTATAATGTTTCAAATTGAACTCAAGGATGTGATTCATTTATGGATTTTAGTTGGTCAATTATGGTTGTATGGATTTAGTGTGATTTTTTCATTCCCATTTATGATAACTATTATCATGTATGATTCTATGATATTTTTTCCCTTAGGTATTCTTATATTTTTTCATCATTTTTTGAAACATCTAAATTCTGTAGAGAATTATGTATGCTCTATAAATTCTTTGATCTCCACCATTAATGTTTTATGGTTTGAGTACTTCTGGGTGATATTGAATAATGCTCCAAGATTCATTCTAGGGATTATGAGAAATGGTTTTGATGTGAGATGTTCAATTTCCCAGGCATATCTTTAGTTCTTCCAATATCATATACCTCTTTTATCCTGGTGATAAGGGTTTATATTTTTATTATTTTTATCTTTTTCAATGAAATTTTGTGTATAAAAAGTGTGTTATTTGGAATTGTTTTGACTCACCTATGATAATTTAGTATTCATCATTAAATTATTTTTGGATATTTTGTGGCTATTTAATATTTTCACTTTTTTCTAGTTATCATGATCATGAGAAGTTTTTTTGTGGTAAAACAGACCAAATACCACTATGATGACCAATGATAGGGTGCTTCGATGGGAATTTCAAAAATATGGTTTTCCTACCAGAAACATGGGTAACTAAAATACACATTTTTGTGTTTTATTTTTCATGATGTGTTGTATGAAGGGGGTGTGAATAAAAGTATTGTTCTGGATGTGAGAGGTTTTGAGTTTTTTTCATAAAAAGAAAAAAGAATCTTTGTGTCCAACTATTCATGTATCTTAGGAAAAAGATAGTGAACACCATATCACAGTAGAGAATTAACATCCATTTTAGTTGCAAGATGGGATAATATACACTATGGAAAAAAATTCTATTATTGGGGTCACCCTTGATGATGTAGTGATTGGAGTAACAAATTTCACATGATTTTTTAACATGTTATGGTTCTTGATGAACTGCAAGATGTGAACTAAAATGTGTTGGATATCGTAGTGCATGTTGTGGAGGTACCCGACCAACAAAAATATTTAGTGGGTTTACCACCATTTCTATATATTTTTATCAATTTTTTTATAACCCATTCAATTATTCATATAATCTTATTAAACAAATGGAGCTCTCTTGGGGTGCTCCTCCCTCTCTTCCTACTCATTAATTCATTATCTCATGCTCTTTCTTTCAACATCAGTAATATTTATAAACTAAATTACATATTTTATTATCCTCTCCCTATAATATCCTGCCACTCGACATTTCATTCACATATAATCCCTAATCCTTATATTGGTCAATATTAGGTTTTAGATAGGGTCTAATATGATGTTTTTTGTTTAGTTGTCAATGAGGTTGTCTTATATTTTTATTTTTCCTCATTCATTTAAGGTGACATATTATGTTATGTTATTTCTCTAAATGAAGGATATTTCATTTTTGTCGATCATATATTTTGCATAAATTGATATTCATGATGCTTTAAATGATTTTATATTCCATTTTTTCATGTACTCATTACTCATGGGGGTATGAAATAATTTCTAGTTGTTTTTATCACATCTCCAATCCAAATGTATTCCCATGTATTTCGAAAAATATCTGAGTTGATCATCAGAATAAAATATATATTTTAAATATGGTGTTTGACACATGATGATTTTTAATTGGGTTGTCTAATTTTAAAAATATATTTTTCATTAAAAATTAATTTGATAGTCCATTATTTTAATCATTCAAAAACATTTGGATCTTGGTGGAGTTATGAATTTTTTTAAAAGGAATATTTTATTTTATAAAGGGGATGTTTTTCGATAATGGGATATATTTCTTCATCTACGATTTTATAAGGAATATTGATCATTATGGATATTTTAGGTTATTTAAAAAAATATCAATGTAAATGTGTCATTTTAGAATTGTTTATATTATATGTTTTGTAAAATTTTATCTATTGGGTGATGTGAAAGTATGTAATTAATAATAAAATTTCCAAGGAATATTCAGACGTTTTGTTAGGAAATATTTTATTTGAACATTTCGACCCCAATGTTAAAGATAATATTTTTACATTTTTTTCTTCATAGATTGTGGAACATTAGATATATGTATTATATATTTTAATGAAATGATATGAATGTTTGTTTACATAAATTTTTTCTGAAGTTGGATGACTTTTATTTCTTATGCATTAAAATTTAATCAATATCACATTGTTGTGATGAGTTTGTTTTTTGACCTCTAGTTTATTAATATCGTGGGATCCCAATGTGACAATGTATATGTTGTGTTTTTTATTCTATGTTAATATTAATTTTATAGATAGTAGACTTGGAAAAATTATTCCCTCTTATGTGATAATTTTTTTCCTTAGTGACTCAACATGATTATCATTCGGTTCTTCTAATTTCAAATAGTGGGTTTCTAGTATGAGTGATATTAAGAATGCAGTCATGTATTTTCCATATTATAACGATTTTATTTACTAATAATTCCTAAATAATTTTGTTCATGTTTTGGTTGACCACCATTAAGATTATCTTTTTTTTATCCAATAGAACATAGTTTTGTTACATTTTACTATGAGTTGGTTCTTATTTTTTTGGTTGAATAATATATATGGGGATTTTATATTTATTACTTTTATTTATATACTATTTTTGTTTAATTTTTTACTTGATTTAAAATAGTTTGTAAATATCTCATTTTTATTATGGAATGTGTTTTTTATATAAAAAGGTTTCAGACAAATTATTTTGGGATAATATGATAAAAAAAATTTCCTTATGAAATTTAAAGTCATTATTTCTTGTTCTTGAATGATGTTTTAATGGAATGTATTTATTTAGTGGCTGATTTTAAATAAGGGGTTTATGTTAGATGAACCACTAGTAATTAAAAAATGTTTGTATTCCATGTGTTTGGGTAGATTGAATTATTAATTTTTTTATTTAAAACCTCATTTTAATTATTATTTTAAATATATATTTTATTATTATATTATGAAAGTAAAACCATAAACTCCTTTGAAGAATATTTGTGTGTATATTTTACTCACACCCTTAAAATAAACCTGTGTGTGTGTGTGTTTGTATGTGTGTTGCAGTATTTTTTCTCTCATGTCCCTATTATGTATTTATGATTTTCGAGTGTCATATGGATGGATGTGGTGAGATATGGTTAGTAAATTAAATCATATAGATATTATGATAGAGATATTTGGGTTATGTTTCACTATTTGCTTGTTGTATCACAGATTTAATACTACTATATATTATCTTTTTCTTATATATATATTATTATTCTCTATATTTTTAATTTGTAATGTTGTTCTGTGTATGAGATGAATTTATTTTCATATTCACTATTTGGTTGTTTGATAAAAATATTAATGATTTATTAAGATTCATTGAGGAGTATCATCTTGAAAAAAAATTCTATAATCCTGATTGTCTACTCTGTTTATATAAATTTTTATTTTTGGGATTCATCATTCCCATGGGTGGATATTGATTACAATGAAACTTCTCAATATCCTGTGCGAATCAGGAAGGTACCTCTAATGAATCTAGTGATTTGGTTCATGGTAATGTTTTTATAGAAGCATTGAATAGTTCACTATAATTAGGGAAAACTATTTTTAACTAAACTCTTTAATGTAACAACCCATTGAATTTATTCATTTCAATAGTTAATATGGATGATAATTATCAAATTATATATTCTATTAATATCATAAAATGAATTTTTTTGTTCAGCTACATATATTTAAAATATAATCATATACTCATTGGGCACTATACTTACCATTATATATATATATAGTGTAGTTACTTCTCTCAACTTCTCTATTCCGTTGTGAAGTCTGTAAAATTGTAAATTAATATAAATGAGTTTTTTTATCCAAATCCTCTAAAATTTCTTTTTTTTTCATTCTCTAACATGGTCACATATTATAGATATAATCCTAAAATACATATCATTTTTTTCTATATTACAGTATGATGAAATTTTTTATAACGATTAATTCTAATAATATATTTAATATACTCACGTGTATTTTGTGTAATCATTCACTATAAAAAATAATACATATTTCATTATGAAATTAGAATGTTTTCATAATTAATGAATCCTTCTTTTGATTTCAATTTGTATATGAATAATAAAATAAACATATATGTACATTAAAATTAGGTTTTTTTAAAACATCATGTATATAAATAGATTTAAAAACAGTTTACAATTGTATAAACCTATCCATATATTCTATAATGTTAATCTTTTTTCTTTATTATTTATCTTGTAACAATTAAATATCATTGTATCATCATGATTAATATTATAAACCATGTCAATTTTAAAATAGGTAATAAAAAATTAATCATTTTTTATGATAGAAAATTTATCATTCTTGAATTTATCAGTTAGACCATAATCGTATAACAAATTCTTTGTAAATATTATTTTTTAATCCTTTAATAGAATGTAAAATAAAAACCAATAGTATAATCAGTAAAACCAACAAAATAAAAACAAAATTTTCCTTCTATTAAAATATTCTCTAAATATAATTTATTCCATGTCACATTTTTTAATTTTTTTAACGTTTTATTTGTATTGTATCATGGGTAAAGAGAAACTATTTACTATAAAGAAAAATTAATTATTGGTACATTTAATGTAAATTTACATAATAAATATTATAAATTAATATTTATATAAACATAGGCATTTGGTCGGACAATAATATAAATGATGACTTTAAGTTCTTATATTTATATAGAAATAATTATAAATTATAAAATTACAAATAGATATATAGAAATAATATATTTGTTATAAATTAATGATTATGGATGTTATATAGAATAATAACTAAAAAATTTTACAAAAAATATCATAATGGAAACCAATAATTGAAGATACCCAACCTATAGTGCTCTTAAAATTAAAATTATTACACATCAATGGAAATAAAACATTATACACAATACCATTTACTTATTTAAATATTCATTATAGAGATATAATTTTATCGAAATTATCTCATCCATTAGTTGATCTGTAAAGGGCCTTATATAAATTCTCAAATGTGTATTTTTGAATTTCATAATTAAAATCTTGTAATGATTTATTTGTTGAAACAAATTTAACTCCATATCCATTTACAAGACCTAGATTCAATCTATTTCTAGCTAACTGTACCACCCCAAGATTCCATGGTACACTTCTCTTTGAATAATACAGTAGCGTGCGTTGTACACAATTTCGAGTTATAACACACCAAAACCAATCAAACTAGCCGTTATGAATATTAATACCCCCTTTATAATTTTTTTTAAATTTCATCATTCAAAATGGAATCATTTTTGTATTCGGAATATCGAAATTATCTTAGGGTAAATTTTTGTTTTTTTCTGAAAACATTCAATTTTTGATGAATAGTAAAAAACAACGAGTTATTGTTTAAACCCAAATTTTTATTTAAATAATTAATTATTTTATTTAAATTTATTTTAGTTCAAAATATATATATATTACCTATTTAATTTCAATGTAATTCATTGGAGTCAATTTAGAATAATTTTAGATACATAAATATTTTATTGAACTTTTCACTTTCTTTTACGCACCTCCTAAGAGAATTTAAAAATTCACATAAAACATAATTTTACCACTTATGTGAGTGTAATTTCAAAAATATGGAGACATGGTTGATACCAGTAAGTAAAATGTTGTTCAATAAATGAAAATAATTTTTGGTGAATGGTATCTTTTTACTTTTATTTAGCACAGTTAAATATAAATATGGAAATTAAGGGTAAAAATAATAATATTATTACCATAAAACATGTCCTAATTATATTGTATAAGTATAATTCAACCAAAAACAACCTTAGGAATAAAATATGAACCTCTTTGGTCCACCAGGATTAGATTAGGACACTTATTATTATTTTATTTAACGATGAGTTAAAAGAGTTAACATCAATGTTTTATAACTAAAACATTTTTAATATACGGTAACACATAAGAAAAATTTTACTATAAATATTCATTAGAAATATAAAACTATTTCCTATATAATGGTAGTTTATTTATATTTTTTAGACATTAAATAATTTAACTTATTCATGAAACGATGATGATGCAGTAATTTCTTAATTAATGAAATATTAAATTAATTGACATTATAAATATCCAAATAAATAAGATTTGATACTTTTTATGAATT
Organism: Viscum album; assembly: GCA_963277665.1. Taxonomy (NCBI): domain Eukaryota; kingdom Viridiplantae; phylum Streptophyta; class Magnoliopsida; order Santalales; family Viscaceae; genus Viscum; species Viscum album. The sequence continues at coordinate 368,440,133 of OY728153.1, read as the reverse complement.
CCACTAATTTTATAGGTTAATATGACATTTTAGGGTTTGTTAAATAAATTTTTTTCGAACTAATAATTCTGTTTTTAATTTAGAATAAACAAAATACCAAATAGTGTCAAAATTGACATAAAAGAGTTTTTAAAACAAATATTATATTATTAATTGATATTATATTCCTAAAATCAAAGGCTAGTCCAATGAATTTATATAATGATAGGTGTATCATTAATGAACCACTTTATGTGTTCTTGGATGTATATTGTATGTTTATTAACCAAATAATATAAATATACGAGGGGGCATGGAAAATGTCAAACTATTTAACTAAGAGTAAAATCTAATAGATAATGTTAATATAGTGACCCAAACCTCTCTAAAACCTATTGTTTGAGTTGTTATCGACCTATCCCCGCCTTATCTTTAACATAATACACTTTTAGAAATTAAGGATAGAAAATTATTTTATTATAAAATAATATTTCTAGCCTCTCCTAAGGTGCACCTCACCCATCTTATAAAAGGGCACTTCCACTTATCTATAATTCACACCTTCAAAGTAATTTGAATCGTCCATGCTCTGCCCAAATACCCTCTAAACTATCATTACTTCATCTTATATGCCTATGTAAGTCTTAAAGGCAACCTATGGAGACCTTTTGATGAAATCAAAAGGAAGAACCCGAAGAAGAGGTAAATATTTCATCACCTCTTCCAAGTTTCTTTCTTCTTCCACTTCCTTTTTCTTTGTTTTTTACATTATAAAATAATAATTCTGGAATCTTCTTTATACTGTGATTTTATTATAAATATGGTACAACCAAATTATTATTCTATACATCCTTTGGATGACATTTCACCATACGTGCGTACGTACGGCTTACCGTCTCCACGTCGTGGTGTAATTGTTATTCAATACGTTATTATTTGGATGGGTATAATAATGAAGTGTAATTGACATAAATAATAAATATAACATGATATTAATTCTTTATATATGATATAACATCCAATTATATATTATTTTAATATCAAAAAAATGATATTATCACTCTTGCGTACGTACGGATTACCATCTCCACGAAAACAATGAGATTCATTCTCCATTGTATCCATTCAATAAAAAGTTTCCTTTGATTATTAAAAATAATTTTTATGGACTTGATATAATTCTAGATAAGTATAATATACAACCTATCCATAACAAAAAGGGCTTATGTAACAAGAAATACAAAGGAAGAAGAATCTGTTTACACTAGAAACGATGATAATACTTAGATATTATTAACAAATCAATGTTAAAAGATCATATATGATATCATATTAATGTATATGATTATTTTATAATTTAATAAAAATTATTTCTCCATTATAGGGGTGTTTAAACTAACCACAATCATGTAAAATTACAAGGTAAGGGTTTATTTCACAATCTCTTCATTATCCGAGGTTGTTTATACCTAATTATCTACTAGGACCTCTTTATCATCCACATACATTTTTCATAAAAATTTATTTCAAAACATTCATACTATTTTATAGACTATGGTTTAAAGTCATTAACACCCTTTTTTTACTTTTTATAATATGTTTATAAAATAATATTTCCATCGTTTTCCAAACAATGTCTTTTTTAACCTTTTCGATAAAATTAACATAAAAATGTTTTTTTATCTTATATGGAGGGTGCAGCTATTTTATGTCATTATAAAATAGTCAATGCTTCCCTTAAAATCTATTATAAGAATATTTTAAAAGTAAATTTTTTCTTTTATAATTATGTGACTTTTTAATAAATAAATAAAAAGAGATATTTCTCTGAAATAATTTTGATTTCATCTCTGTCATCATCCTTTGATGGATTTTAAGATGATTTGAAGTTGATTTATTATGATACAAAACGTTCATATTGTATAGAAGGATTTGTGATATTTTTTATATTGGATGAGTTATTTTTATACCATTCATGGTTTCTTGAGAAAGTATTGACATATTGTATACCGGTTTTAATACGAATGGTTTGGTAATGTTTAAAACATTTCATATGTGGAATGCATTGGACATAGTAAGTGAAGAGTGGAGCCCTCTATAGCTCCCCAATGAGACAGTATGACTCCTAAGAAAAACTAGTGTCTTGGCACAAGGCCTTGAATAAATATTATTTGTAGTCTTGGCATAATTCTTTGACTATGTGGTTATGAAAGTCTGGCATTATGCATTACCTTATTATGAAAGTGGCTATTGATATTTCATATGATTATTCGACTAGTATAATATCCATGTGAGTAAGTAAATGGAATTATTTGATTTTATCTTTTCCATATTATTCTTTTTTTCATGTTTAAAAGTATTTTGTTTTATTCTTATACATTGGATTAAATGTTTAAGCTTAATTATGAAAGTCTCCAATAAATTATTATCCTTATTGAGCATCTGAACTAACCCCTTTATATGTTTTATTATTCCCAGGATGCAAAGAAATATTTTATGACTGACCTGCAATGAATGTCTGAAGGGATATGAGTGTGGTATATGGAAATGATTTTTTTGTAGTTTTTCATTTTAGTATGTAATTTAAACCTTAATAAAGTATCTGCTACTTCCAAGGCTACTAACCTAATCGTTCTTTTTAGACATCATCTTTTTTGATCATGCCAATGTTAGGTAATAATGCACCAACTTTGGGTAACTAGGGTCAGGGAATTACAATTGGTATCATATAAAGTTTAGTACAACCCTTGGAAACTAGATTTAGATAAAATATAATTAGATCACATTACCCAATGATAGACTTTGAGGTTTGGTATTGAAGAACATCCTAAAATTATTGTAATGTAGAGATTTTGTGAGTTTTCCATGAAATACATACATTTTTGGATACGTGCAGGTAGAGGCTACTTTGGCACAAATATACCTAGGGGTAAAACCCAAAAACACCGCTTTGTGCTAGACTCGAACATGAACTGGTGCACGACAACGAGCCTTGCTGCACTCATGGTTACGACACTCCCGGGGGATATGCTTAGGACAATTATAATTATCTTCACAAACCATTATGAAGGGTTTATGAGTATATACTTCATCAAAGAAAACTTTTTTTTATTATGGATTATATCCATAAACTGTTCAATTTATTTGATGTGTTTTACAAGTTTGGAATTATGTATTTCGATTCATAATGTAATCTAGTTTATGCCATTTTTTAGAAATGGCACCTAGTACAAGAAATAGAAACCGTATAAATTCATGCACTCGATGTAGGGATTTCCCCCCTACCCAAGATAATTATAGTGGAGTTGGTGATACAACTAGTATTGATTAGCTTATAACCATACTAGGACATCTCACTCAGATTATGAATAATAACATTACCCTTATGGAGAACCCTGATCCACAATGTGTTAAATCAATGTTAGACTGCTTCATGAGGCAACAACCACCAACATTAAATGGGAGTACAAATCCATTAGTAGCTGAGAAATGGATAAATTCCTTAGAGAAAATATTTCATGCCGTAGGAAGTAGTGAAAGGGAAAAAGTTTTCATGGCAGTTTACCGCCTCATTGTGATGCTAATCAATGGTGGTCATTGATTAAAAAAATAATGATTATTATGTATAAATTATGGAATGGAGGGAGTTTAAAGAACTTTTCTTAGAAAAATACTTTCCTCGTAACCACCGAGTGGATATGGAAAAGAAATTTCTGAGTCTGGGGGAAAAGGAGGATGAGAATGTCGCAAAGTATGAGGCTAACTTTACAAGGTTAGAGGTGCTTGCTTAAGATTATATACATAGCCCAATAGGTATTATTTATCATTTCATTGATGGGTTAAAACCATTTTTGCATCGATTATTAGTCTCACAGTCCTTCTCTTCATAAGAAGATATAGTATCATGTGTCATTAAGATAGAAAAGTAATTCTCCAAGTCTTATGACTTTAAAGAAAAGAAAGAGAATAAGAGATCTTCTGATCACCCTTGAAAAGGAAATTAGGAGAACAAGGGAAAAGTTGAATATCCATTTTATAGTAAATGTGGGAATAATCACCCTGGTACTCGCCTGAAGGGAATATGAGTCTGTTACAAGTGTGGTGAAAATGCCACCAAACTCGTGATTGCAAGTGGAAAAAAGATGTTGTCGATGTTGAATGATACAATTTTAGATAAAGGGGGAATTGTGTGAATGAATTTCCTAAGATTCAGGGGAACTTACCTCAGAAAAGGCCAAGGGATCCAGACCAAGCTTTTTCTATCACTACTGTTGAGGTTGAAGCTCTGAAAGACATCATGGTAGGTAATTTAATAGTTTCCTCATGCATAGAAAATGCTTAATTTGATTCACGATCATTGAATTGTTTTATATCTTCCCAGTTTTCTAGGAAAATTTTATATTTTCAATTTGATTTAACAATGGAGTTTCCAGTCAAAACTTCTAATGGATGTATCATCATAATAATGTTTTTTGAATCAGCCCCCATTAGAGCATATAAATATTCTTTATCTGCTGATCTCATTGTTATACCCATAATTGAATTTGATATAATCTTTAGTATGGATTTTCTATTGGACCATGATGCAAAAGTTTATTAGAAGAAGAAAAATGTTACTATTTTTGATGACGACGATAGAGAACACCTTATCTTTAGAGAATAATCATCACCGCCTAATTCTTATCTAGATCCACCCCAAGTAGCTCAACTAAATACATTTATTAGAGAGGAAGAGAATGCAATAACTATGTGTGAGGAAAGTAATGTTCAAATAGAGTATGTAGATATTGTGAATGAATATGTTGATGTGTTTCTAAAATATTCACCTGGACATCCTCCAGCATGAGAAATTGAGTTTTCCATTAATTTAATTCCTGGTTCAAGGCCCATATCGAAGAAACCTTATAGAATGGCCACTGTGGAATTACTGAAACTAAATAAAAAACTAGAGTAATTGAGTAATAAGAGATTTATTCTCCCTAGTGATTCTCCATGGGTAGCTCTTATCCTTTTTGTGAAGAAGAAATATATATCTATGAGGTTGTGCATTGACTACAGGTAGATCGATGCTATAATAATAAATAATAAGTATCCCCTACCTCACATTTATTATTTATTCAACCAAATACATGGAGCTCAATACATTTTTCAATTATTGACCTTGATCTGGATATCATTAGTTGGGTGTGAAGAAGGAAGATATTTCAAAAAAAGCATTTCGAACCATGTACGGGCATTAAAATTTTACCGTAATTCCTTTTGTATTAACTAATGCACACTTTGTATTCATGGATCTAATGAATATAGTATTTAGGTAATATCTTCATGACTTTTTAGTTGTTTTTATTGATGATATCTCGGTATACTTCAAATTCTACGAAGATCATGAAAATCACTTCTGCATTATCCGGAAGACTCTTAGAAGACATGTATTATATGGGATGTTTTGAATGTTTGAATTTTGGCTTCAAGAAATTTCTTTTCATGGACATATTTTCTCTAAGTATGGAATCTATGTTGATCATTCCAAGACCAAGGAAATCCAATAATAGATAGCACCGACGGGCATAATTCTGGTACATTGTTTTATTGGTTTAGCAGGTTATTATCGATGTTTATTCCATAATTTTTCCCAATTGGCTAACCCATTAACCAAGATCACATGGAAAGGGGTGAAAATTTTTTGGACAATAGAATGTGAATAAATATTTTTAGAATTGAAGAGAATATTAGGCAATGCTCTTATCTTGACTCTACCATCGGGGAATGATTGATTTTTCATTTATAGTGATGCATCGAAGAAAGGACTTGGTTGTTTACTTATGCAGAATGATAGAGTTATTTCCTATGCATAATGACAGATGTAAATTCATGTGAAAAAACTATCCTACTCATGGTCTTGAGTTAGCAGCTATATTCATTTCTTTGAAGATGTGGAGACATTATCTCCATAGTAAAAAAAGTGATATTTATACTGATCAAAAGAGTGTGATGTATATTTTTCTCATAGAAAGAACTCAACATGAGGAAAAAGAGATGGCTTTAACTACTCAAGGATTATGGTTGCACGTTACACTACCACCCAGGGAAGACAAATAAGGTGGTAGATGCTTTGAGCAGAAAAGATCATGGAGTTTTGAACAAGATGAGTGTTGAAAAGGATCCTATATATGTGGATCTAGTAATGATGGATATGGGAATAACCATGGATGGTGTAACATCCAAACTTTTTCAAATGGTTTCCAAATCATCTTTACTATAATGGATAAAGATTTCTCAGACCGATGATGAAGAGTTTCAAAAGACGATTAAGGCTATGAATGATGGGGGATTGAGTGACTTTTTGTATGAAGATGGAATTTTAAAATTTGGGAAGAGATTTTGTGTTCCCGATATACCTGATCTAAAAAGGTAATTGTTCGATGATGCCCATAGTTCCAATTTCTCTATACACCCTGGGAGCACCAAAATGTATTGAAATTTGAAGGAACATTTTTGGTGGGACAACATGAAGAGGGAGATTGCTGATTTTTTGTCAAGATGTATGGTTTGTCAACAAGTGAAAACTTGAAGGAAACAACCTAGAGGAGTCATGAAACCTCGTCTCATAACTAGGTGGAAACGGGAAAATATTATGATGGAATTTGTCTTCGGACTACAAAAGACTCCTAGAAGGAACAATGAAATATGGGTCATTATTGATTGTCTTACCAAGTCAGCCCATTTTTATGCTATAAGAGAAGATCTACCACTTGAACGTCTATCAAGACTATATATTAATGATTTTGTGAGACTAAATGGGGTACCACTATCGATTGTTTCTGAGCATGATCCAAATTTTACATCAATATTTTGGAAAAGTCTTCATAAATCGCTAGATACTGATATTTATATGATCAATGCCCACCACCCCCAAACTGATGGAAAATCAGAACAAACTATTCAAATTTTAGAAGACATGTTGAGATCATTCTCACATTACTTTCCAGGCATGTGGGATCAATATTTACCTCTGATAGAATTTTCCTATAACAATAGTTTTCAGTCAAATATTCATATGGCACCATATGAATCGTTATATAGAAAGGGATTTCTCACACCAACCTGTTGGTAAAATGTTGGTGAATGAAAATGTGTAGGCCTAGAATTTGTTGAGGAAACGCTGGAAAAGGTGAAGGTAATCCAAACCCACATCAAAGCAGCTCAAATTAGGCAGAACAGTTATGCCAATAACCGGAGGAAGGATTTGCAATTTTAGGTATGAGATAATGTTTTCTTGAAGGTATCTCCATGGAAGGGTGTTATACATTTCAGTAAGAATGGTAAATTGAGTCCCAGGTATAGCAGACTGTTCGAAATTCTAGAATGAATTGGGGTTGTAGCTTACCATTTGGAAATGCCGCCAGGTCGCTCCAAAGTCCACAATGTTTTCCACATATCAATGTTGAGAAAATACATGCATGACCCAATTCATGTACTCACCTGGGAAGAATTAGAACTGGAACTCAATCTGTCTTATTGTGAAGATCCTATCAAGGTTCTTGATACAAGATAACAAGTGCTGAGAAACCGGACCACTTGTCTGGTAAATGTTCTATAGAGAAACCATAAGATGGAAGAGGCAACGTGGGAACCTGAGAATCTTATGATGAAGAACCACCTAAGTCATTTTTCGCAGTAATACTCTATAAATTTCAAGGATAAAATTACTTGAAGGAGGGGAGAATGTAACACCCCAATCTTCCATGGTATGCTTCTCTTTGAATAGTACAACTCTGTTTGTTGTATGCAACATCGAGTTCTAACACACCATAACCAATCAAACTAGCCGTTATGAATAGTAATACCCACTTTTTGAAATTTTATAAATTTTACCTTTCAAAATGGAAGTAATTTTTTGATTCGGAATATCAAAATTATCATAGGTTGAATTGTTGGTATTTTTTTGAAAACATACAATTTTTGATGAATATTGAAAAACACTAAGTTATTTTTTAAAACCAATTTTTTTTTAAAATAATTATATATTTTATTTATTTTTATAGTTCAAAATAGATACATAAAACACATATAAGTTCAATTTTATTCATTTGAGTCCGTTTATAATCATTTCAGATATATATAAATTTTATTGAATTTTTCACTGTCTTTTACAGACCTCGGAGGAGAATTTACAAATTCATATAAAACATAATTTTACAACTTCTGTGAGTGTAATTTCAAAAATCCGAGAGACATAGTTGATATTAGTAAGTAACATTTGGTTCAAAAAAATAAAAATAATTTTTGGTGAATAGTAACATTTTACTTTTATTTACCATGGTTAAAAGGAAATAGGGTAATTAAGGTTAAAATTGAAATAAATATTACCCTAAAACATGTCATAATTATAAGAAATAAGTATATATCGACCCAAGGAAACCTTAGGAATAAAATATCAACCTATTTGGTCCACTTGGATTAGATTAGGACACTTATAATTATTTTATTTAAAGAAGAGTTAAAAGAGTTAAAATCAACGTTTAATAACTGAAATTTTGTTAATATAATGTTATACATAAGGAAAATTTGACTATAAATTTTAATTGAAAATATATTATGATTTCCAACATAATGGTATTTTATTTATATTTTTTATACATTAAATACTTTAATTTATTTATGACACAGTGATGAGCCTTTTTATGAATTCAAATAATTTTCTAGGTTAATATGACAGGTTATGGTTGGATAGAAGGTTTTTTTTCTAATTAATAATGATGTTTTGAATTTAGAAAAACCAAAATACCAAATATTGTAAAAATTGACATAAAAGAGTTTTGAAAACAAATATTACATTAATAATTGATATTATATTCCTAAAAATCTAAGGTTCTACCAAAAGACATATATAATTATAGGTGTATCACTAATGGACCACTTGGGGTTCTCTTGGAAGTATATAGTAATTTTGTTAACCATATAATATAAAAATACAAAGAGACATGGTAAATGTCAAACTATTTAACTAAGAGTTAAATCTAAATGATAAAGTTAATATAGTGACCCAAACCTGTATAAAACCTATTGTTTGAGTAGTTTTCGACCTATACCCACCTTATCCTATAAATAATCTACTTTGAAGCCATTATAATCCGAAAATTATTTTATTATAAAATAATATTTCTAACTTTTCCTAAGGTTCCCCTCACCCATCTTAGAAAAGGGCACTCCACCTTCTCTCTAATTCACACCTTCAATGCCATTTGGATCGGCCAAAATCTGCAACAATACTCTCTAAACTATCCTCCCATTATCCTAGAGGCCTTTATTTAGTCATAAAGCCAACCTAATGAGCCCTTTTGATCAAATCCAAATGAATAACTTAAAGAAGAAGTAAATATTTCATCACCTCTTTAAAGTTTCTTTCTACTTCAACTTCCCTTTTCTTTGTTGTTTCCATTATAAAATAATATATACAGTATCTTCTATATACTGTGATGTTATTATAAATATGGTACAACCAAATTCATTATTCTATCAATCCATTGGATGACATGTCACCGTATGTGCGTATGTATGGCCTACCGTCTCCACGTCGTGGTGTAATTGTTATTCAATACATTATTATTTTGATGGGTATTATAATGAAGTGTAATTGATGTAAATAATAAATATAACATGATATTTATTCTGTATATATGATATAAAATCCAATTTTATATTGTTTTAATATCAAAAGAATGATAATGTCGGTCTTGCGTACGTATGGATTACAGTCTCAACGAACGCGATGAGATTCATTCCCCATCATTTCCATTCAATAAATTAGTTAATTTGATGATTAAAAATAATGTTTAAGGACTTTATATCATTCTGGATATGAATAATATACAACCTATCCAAAAACAAATGGCTTATGTAACAATAAATATAAAGGAAAACAAATTCGTTAACACTTGAAATGACGATAATACTAAGATATTATTAACAAAGCAATGATAAAAGATCATATATGATATCATATTAATGTGTATGATTCATGTATAATTTAATAAAAATAATTTCACCATTATACCGGAGGTTAAACTAACCTCAACCAGGGAAAATTACAAGGTAATGGTTTATTTCACAATCTCATCATTATCTGATGTTGTTTATACATAATTATCTACTAGGACCTCTTTATCATCCACATCTATGTTTCTTAAAAATGTATTTCAGAACATTCTTATAATTTTATAGATTATGGGTTAATGAAATTTATACCCTTTTTTGACTTTTTATTAGATTTTTATAAAGGAATATTTCCATTGTTTTCCAAACAAGTCCCTTTTTTAACTCTTTCAAAAAAATTAATGTAAGAATGGTTTTTTAACTTATACGGCAGGTGCGACTATTTTCCGCCATTATAAAATCGTCAAAGCATCCCTTACAAGCATATAATAATATTTTCAAAGTAAATGTTATTTTTTATAATTATGTGACATTCAAATTATTTCAAAAAAAGATATATTTCTCTCAAATAGTTTTGATTTCATCTATGTCAACATCCTTTGATAGATTTTAAGCTTATTTGAAGATGATTTATTATGATACAAAAAATCTATATTTTATTGAAGGATATGTGATATGTATTATTGTGGATGTGTTATTTTTATACCATTCATGGTTTATGGGGAAAGTATTTATATTTCGTATACCAGTTTTAATACGAATGTGAATGTTATGTTTACACCTTTTCATATTAGGAATGAATCAGACATAGTAAATGACAGGTGTAGCCCTCTATAGCTCCTCAACGCATCTATAGACCTCATGAGACATACTAGTGTCTTGGAACAAGGCCTTTACGAAATCTTATTTGTATTCTTGGCACTAGGCATTGAATATGTGGTTATGAAAGTCTGGGATTATGCATTCCATCGTTATGAAAGTGGGTATTGATATTGCATGTGATTAATCGACTAGTAGAACATCCATGTGAGTAAGTAAATGTAATTATTTGTTTTTATCTTTGCCATATTATATTGAAGTTCATGTTTAAAAGGATTTTGTTTTAGTCTTATAAATTTCCTTAAATGATTATGTTTATTTATGAATGTTTCCGTTATATTGTTATCCTTAATGAGCATCTAACCTCACCCCTTTCTATGATTTATTGTTTCCAGGATGTGAAGAAGTATTTTATGACTGAGTATAAGGGATAATCTAAGTGGATATGAGTGTGTTCTATGGAAACAATGTTATTGTAGTTTTCCATTTTATGATGTAATGTAAACATTATGAATGTATCTAGTACTTCCAAGGCTACTAAACTAATCGGTATTTCGAGACTTCATCTTTTGTGATAATGCCAATGTTATGTAATAATTTTCCGACTCTGGGTAACTAGGGTCGGGGAATTACATAACACTATTTTGTTTTAGTCTATTATTGAGTGTTTATTGGGTCTGATGGGGGTTCGTGATTGGGATTTCAGAAAATGGGCATATAGTTGAGAAATATTATCAATAATATTTTTACCACTAGAACATAGAGGGGTAGAAACCAGAGTTTTTAGGGGCCTTAATGTTTCTTTGTGCCACTACATAGCCCACAATATTCAATATATGTGTCTCTATTATTTCTGGTGGGACACTATGAATTTTAAAATTTTTAATTGATTAATAATAATTTATTTAAATTTTGTAATATATATATTTTTCCCCATTTATTACCAAAAATCTAAATCAAACCACTATTTATATTATTCCTTCGATAATACACTCTATAACATGTATCATCCTCATTTAGGAATAATTAATTATTATGTTTTTCATATAAGAGTGACATTTGACCTTGATGATCCTTTGGGATCATTTAAAAGTAATATTTTTAACATCAGAATTTGTTGTGATTTTTCCTATTAAATGTATTAGAACATGGTTCTATTTTTGTTTAAAAAACTATTTATGAAGATTATGAAACAATATGAATGACTTGTTGGGGTATAAGGAGTAATTTCTTTTAAAAACTATCTTATGAATGCACACAAAATATTAGATGATACTATGCGGATATAAAATGTTCTTAACAATATAAATAATGTTATGATCCAAGTGTAAGATGTTTACTTCTATATAAAGTGAATTTAACCATATTAGAACTCTATTAGATATATATTTCTATATGTATATCACCATATATTTATTACTACACATAGTGCATCGTTCAAAAATTACATGATGCATATCACCATATATAGATCACAACAAATAATTTTATTAGATAATGAAGTTTATACTGGGGATGAAGAAGTAATTTGAACGTATGTAGTAATGTTCAATGTGAATTATTGCATGGAATGATAATTATTTAATCAAACAGTGGTTTAATAAAAGTGATCCATTAGTTTTTTGATAATAGAACCAAAATGTGAAATATTTAAAGGAATGAATAATTTTATGTTTCTAACGAAAAATTTAATTGAACTATGTATTCGTATTATTTATAATTTTTAAAGGTAACTAATATATTGTGGTTGACGAAAATGGATAAAGATATGAAAAATAATATTTTTTTTAATGGAAAATTTTATATGGGAATAATATTTTTCTATTTTTTACAAACTTATGAAATGTATAAGAGTGCAAATGAATAAGTAGTACTGATCCATAAGAATACGAATGGTCGAGAGATGGTAAAAAATTAATTCCAAAATAAAAAACAAAGCATTGATGATGTAAAAATTTTGGGGATGTATTTTTTGAAAGAACACTTATATTGTTTCGAGAATGTTAATGAAAAAAATATCTTTATATCAATGGATAGAAAAAATTGATGTTTCAGATCATATAGTTTTTGTTTTAGGTCGAGTGGAATAATTTCTATTATATTTTTTATATAGTTCTATTTCATGGTCCCTTAGTAATAAAAGAAATTATTGGAGTAAATTTGATGGTGTACCATTGGTTGAAGAATTGTTGAATATATTTAGTGTAGTAAAATAGATAAATAATGATCTATTAGATAGATAAAAATTGGATGAACATTATCAATATCATTGGATAAATGATTCAGATAATTTTTCTAGAATATGACTCACAACTCAATAAAACATATAATGATTGAGGTTTAAATGGATAAATGGACATTGTTATCCCGACAAATAAATGTGGACATTTAGTGACTTTTCAATATAATGGGGAGTTTCTAAAGTTGAAAAACAGACAATATTTTTACCAGACTATGTTTTATAGAAGAATTACATGAATTTGTAAATCCCATTGCATTGAGGTTTATAAAATGATAAATAATATTTTTATCTAGATTATATAATTTATATAGTATATGTTCATTAACAATGAGTTTTTGGAAGTAATTTTGTCAGAGTCACAAGATTGTTTATACAGATTCTAAAGACTCTAGATTTCATGAGAATCATTCATTAAATATAATTAAAATGTAATGTGAAATTGGATTCCATCCTTTTCTATTTAGATATAAACTAAAAATATGATTCAAACAGATTATGAAAATGTGATATTTTCATTAATGACCAAGTGAAAATTTGATTTGGAAAAGGTATCAGAAATAAATACATAAAGAAGTGAAAAATTCTAATTTTTTTAAAAGGGATACTTTCTAATAAAACATTTTAATGATGATAATATGAAAAATAGAATTCATAAAAAACTTCATAACTGATTTTTGTGATTTAATATCATATCAATATTCTCAGAAATGTACTTACTCTGATGTTTCATCAAATAGATCATCATACAGGGTAATTGGGGAGTGATCTCAAAGAAATTAGTGGAAGAGATGTCTTTTCATCCGATAGAGCATATATCACATGAATGGTTTTTTTAATTACATAACCTAAATAATAATCTATGGTGGAATAATGGAAAATATTTTGAGATATCATATGGACTATCATATAGAGAAATTATGGATGAACAATTAGGTGTGGAGTTAAATATTTTATAATGTATTGTGGATCAAGTTTCACAGGAATAATATTGTATGTAATTCATGTTAGAATTAATATACCTATCATAAGAGTGGATTGTAATGATAGTTTGATTATTAAACTTACATTCCAATAATAATGAGTATCCATATCTCAAATATAGAATCTATTTTATGGATATATTCACCCATACTGGGGAAAAACCTATTAAATCTTATGTTACATTCATTATATTATTATTATTATTATCATATGAGTTTCTTATATAATTTTGATAAGGATAATTCATTTAACTTTTTATATGCATAAATTTGATGTAAAATTATGTTTTTAAAATTATCACTACTGATTAAACCCACCCAATGGTACACATGATACTAAAGATCATCAATTACTATTATAGCCATGGTTCCCTTATATGACCCTAATCATGTAAAATTTGCACTCAGTTAACTATAGAGGTATTCAAACTTTTTATGGAATAAATTACCATGTATGAAAATACATTTGGATACCGAATCTTTTATCTCAATGATGAGAGGTAATTTATGGAGCTATTAATATGTTACCACTAATGACCAAAATTTTATGATGACATGATCTGAAAAAATTTAATATTATAGTTAATTGGAAATCAAAAAATGTTATTCAAATGTTTTTTGTTAAAAAATACCGTCGTGAAATTTATGTGTCTCAAAATTTCCAACGAAACATTGGAAAATTTAAAAACTATCATTATAGGAAATATAAAATTGGAGTGAGAAATGATACAAAATCATGGGTTGGAAGTTTTAATATCTCATAATTTATGATGAAAAACTAGTTAATAAATACTTCAGTAAAGTTAATGAAATTAATTTCAACATCATAAGATTTAGATATTTCTTTATTTATTATACCATTATATATAAAATCATGATAAACAATCAATAATTTTTAGATTTAACAATTTATCCATAAAATATTCAATATTTAAATCACATGATGAATTACATAACTTTAATATTTCTTATGGGGTGAAAACTTAATGGTGATTCAAGAGAATAATTATAATGAAATATATTTTAAACTTTAGATAAATCTATAAATATATGATTAATATCATAATATTGTTTAATATATTGATTTGAAAGATTAATAAGATGATAAAATGACTAAAAAGTCCATGTCACTTTTCTGAACAATTGCCTATGAGGAAAATGGAAATGTTGAGTCAAAGTCCATCATATATTTATTGAGTATATTGGAATTGGATAATTTTAAATTAATTGTCCTCTATATATATTTAAAGAATAAGAAAATCAATTCTATGAAAAACCTCAGTTGAATATTTAGATACAAACACATAAAAAATATAATTAATAAAGTGGCTCTAAGAAAAACTTTGTTTGAAATAGATGAAAGATGTTGAGTATAAATTTTGAATCTCACTCCACTTATAAATAATTAACAAAATTTGAAATAATAGATAATTTTATAACCTTTTTATAAATGTTTATATAAATAAATAAGATTCATACAATCAAATCTCAGAATAATGCAGTGAAGAAAAATTCATAAAATATCAACTAATATCAGAACATATGCCTGCAATCCATTTTTTTCATTTTCTAAAAAGCAAGTTTATGGGTTACTGGTAACCATATAGACAATAACCCAACATCATAAATGGAGTTCAAGGAACCCGCATACCAGATTACAAATCACAACATTAGCTGGATTCAAAACTGAAAATATCAAAACCCCATCAACACACCAGCATAATGTGTCTCATCCAGGCATAATATGCAGATTCACCCAACACCGGCAACATGTTCATCCAACAGATCACGAACAACACGAAATAGAAAACTTGGAACCTAATTCACGACCAAACCAATCAATATCAAAATCCAATAGCTCTATTCCTCATCCAAACTGGAGAGGAGAGGAAGAAACCACCACAAAACCAAGAAAACTGCAAGAAGATCTATGAAAAGAATAAGACAGTCAGAAGGCATCGCAAGAAATCCCAATACCTAGATCTCATCATTTCCATCCTTCTCAAGATTCAAAACCAATGAAAAACACCATCCAAACTCACCATAAGTAAGGAGGAGACCTAAAGTGGTTGGATTTGGAACATCGGTCACCGAACGGACCATGCCGCAATGAGGCATGCACGGTGAACCACCAATTCTGCGAAGCCACCCGAGCTAAGAAAGCCTCTAGACGTCGAAAAATATAGGGGTGGTTGCCGTAGTTACCTTAGCGGAAGGAGGCGGCGACGAGGGAAGCTCCCGAGCACATTGTTCCCCCTATGGTCCCATTACCACCAGAACATATGGAATTCATTAGAAAAATCACAACAATCAAGAAAAAATTCAAGATTGTTTAGGAATTTATTTGAAAATAAAAATACAGTAATATAAGATTTTATTATGGAAAAATATGTGTACATTATTTAAAATAAGTATCATCAAATAAATGTTTGAAAACATGGAATGATGGTGCAATATATTTGTATTCATTATTATTAATAATGGTGATGAAATGTGTGACAATAAATATGGATTTTATATGGTTGAAATTTACATAATGAATATGAAAGAGTACTTCAACATTTATTCTGATCTAATACAAGATACATCTCGAGTTTTTGAGTAACCTCTTTCCAGGAATTAAGAGATATATTTTCTAATTAAACCAAAAAATTCACATCATATTTCTAACAGTGTATTTGTGATAAACAACAATTTAAAATATTTTTTTTTTAGAAATGATGTGAGAAATCCATCACATCGATAATATTTTAAAATAAAAACCTTAGCGAAGTTGCTTCACACTACAGAAAAACTAATATGAAATGATCTTAAAAAGATCATAAAACATTGAAAAAAGATAGATTTTTTTCTACATATGTTTAATATTTTTAATTTATTTGTAGTGTTGTATAATTTGAGGTATAAAATATTTTAGTTATTTCATCAACATGTCAGTCCATAGAAACATACCTAAACATAGTGGGGGTAATAGATGATGAAAATGGAGAACCATTTCCACGTATTATTAATAAATGAGTGTTAAATCATAAAGTGTTTGAATGATTTCATTTAATAACCAATTATTTTGTGTAGAGGAATCCTATGTAATATTACACCAACGTGGTCACATTAATAAATAATATATGAGAACTCTTCCCAGAAAATTTTATTTGTATTGAAATGAATAGGATTCCAGAAATGAGACTATTGAGGAATGCTATTTTGATATTATGACAACTATAAATGCAATAAAAATAAACAAAACATCAATTGAAAATAGCAGTTTCAACACACACATGATACATGATATAAAAATAATGAAAAAAAATTTACGAATATAAAGGTGGAGTACCTAAATATTCAAATGACAGTTCCATAAAAATTTGAGTAAATGCAACAACTGAGATTGAATCTCATAGAATAAAGTCAAAGGATGTCATGTATCTTGATGGGAACAGACAAAAAATAAATACTATTATCTAACTGATGGAAATATTCTTACTAAGTGAGAAATAAATTCGTGAAAACATTTATAGAATGAAGATATTTGTAACTGATGTAACATATATACAGAGGATGAATATGAATTTTTGAATTGAAGACATGAGAATCTTTTTCGGATTTATTTGATCAAACTTTTTAATGAAGTTGTTTATTAAACATACATCAACTAAAGATGAATACTGATTATATAAGTAAAAAATGTTAGAAATGGAAATTTTTTATAAAAGAAATAAGAGATTCTTAATACAATCCAGTAGACCACCTTAGATGATCCTGTTTGATCTTTGTTTACCAATGAGATATTAATCATCTATAGTTTATTTTAAATTTTTTACATTTATAGTGCATTTCACTAATATGAAAAAAACAATTAACTAAAACAAAAATAAAAGGCATATCAAATGTTTAGGTATTTCATAAGGGATGTATAATGATTGATGAGTGTTTATATCGTGAACTGCATAGTTAATAATGGAAATGACTAAAAATAAAATAAATCAAATCAATATGGGAAGAATAAATTAATCAAAAATAAATCATGTGATCCACACACACCCCATAAAATGGATTGATTGTCTGAAAAAAATTGGTCGAATTTGGATTGTACATGATGGCTGAATAGAAACATAATATTTTTGCCTGGAGAGAAGGTTTTGACACTGTTTTTCTTGTAGAGAACATAATTTTTTTACACCCAGAATCTATGATGATCCCAAATAATATTTTCTATAAGAAAAAACCTTCTTCTAAAGAGTTCTATATTTTTGGGATACCATTCATTCATAAGATAAATAACCATATCATGGAGTGTTCAATGAAAAATATATTGGATAAAAAGACATGGGATAATCGGATAATTAAAGAAGTTAAAAGTCTTTGAATATATGTTAAACAAATATTTTTGATTCATATTATGCGAAAATTTATTAAAATAAAACTTCATTAAGAAATGTCTTTGAAGATTTTATGGAAGATAGAAGGAAAAATTCAAAGAGTATAATGAAAAGTGATGAAAAAGGACATCTAAAATATTTAGAAAGTTTGTTAATAGAATTGTGTGATGAAAAAATTGAGATTGTGGTTGCGCCCAAATTTACCATACTAGTAAAATCGGTCAATATAGTATATGTAGGGGTCGAATCCACAGGGACGAGAGAAGTAACATTGCTACACTATGATTTGTTGGAGGATGAGCTATTATGTAGCCAACTTGGGTTTGAATTGATTGGATAAATAATTATTTAATTTAAAGAAAAATATAAAAAACAAATTTACTTGATCTAGAACAATTAATTAATATGGGTTGATCCTAGGTTGTTTCTTTTGGTGGGTTGGATGCATTTCTTTTTTTAGAAAATTTCATGTCATTAATTCAACAAATATCCAAACAATGACATAACTCTCTAAAATCATTCAACAATTTTATCCCTACACAATTCCAAGGCAATCACTTATTCACTTTGAGGATCACTTTAATGATCACTCAAAGGAAACAGATCGTACTAGCACTCAAAATGTGTCATCGTCAATGTTGGAAAATATGAGAAATAATGCAACTCATAAAATGAAAATCCTAAAATAACGAGTAGATTTAAATGTTAAGTACATGAAATAACATTCAATCCCCGACCTTGATACTACCTTGAATCAAACTTTAAGAGGTTAGCCCTCCATTGATGTTATTCTATCAATGGAAGTGAGATTTCGACTTAGAGAAGGGGGATTGAAGAAGAAAAACATTAATAAAAATGAACACTCCACCGTTGTGTGAGAAATTCACAAGTTTTGGTGTGAATAAATTCACACCTTGATTAAATGGTAACAACGTGTTAAGAAAAGGAAAATAAAAATTGAAGAATAAGAACAACTTTTATTAAGGTATTTAACACGAAAGAAAAACTTACATTGACAATGTGATTACAAAACAAAAGTAGGAAATTGCAATTGAAAGAAAATAAAAGCGTTCATTCCAAACAAAAATATTACCCCTATTCCCTTCAGAATAATCTCCTTATATTGGCATCTTTGTAGAATTAGATATACCCCCCAAAAATAAATTACTTCTCCATTAATTGGGAGAGTTAAAAAGAGAGTGAGAAAATCAAGGGAATTTGGCGTTTCGAAGTTGACCCGGAGATTCATGCAGATTCGTCCACAATTTTGATGTGTGAATACATAATTGATGGTGGCTAAATCTGGAGGGGTTGTAGAATAGAAATATTATTTTCCATCAGTCCTCTATGAGTTGTAAACAATTCCGGAAATTCGGTGTAGCCATTTGGATGTTATTGTCGAAATGGTGGGACGAATTTATGTGCATTTATGTCGGGGACACTATTTAAATCCCAACTTCTAATCCCTTTATCATCATGATAACATCAGAATTAGCTCTGGCCACAGTTCAATAAAATATCCATCATATTTTTATCTTTCTACTGTAAAAATTTGAGCTCCATTGGGCTTTGTTTGTGGGCCCTACATTTGTTTGAAGGGCCTTAGGCCCGTTATGCTTTTTCCAGGAAAGTTCTGTATTCATCACCAATAATATTCATCTTCCATTGGGATTAATCCATCAATCCTAAAAGAAAAAATGTTCCAGAATAAGTGATCAATCATATCCCAAAATATCAAATTTATAAAATGAATATAATGTTGCCACAAACAGATGAATGATTGGTCCCAAATTTCTATTTTAAACATTAATTGCATTTAAGATGTGAAATGAAGTTCAATTTATGTAATGCACTAAAAACATAGGTTTATTCACAGTGAAAAACATTAGAATTAAAATGTAATCAGTGAATATTATCCTCTTTTAGTGTCTAATCACACCAACCAACTTAGGTTTTGCTCGTCCCGAGAAAAATATATTACAAATATGAAATTCAAATCCCCTTTTCAAAAAACATTTTAATACACATTTCATGCCCAACGACCTCATACCAAAAATATTTATGAACCCCATCAAAATCTTTTAAAACAATATTGGTATAGAAGCATATTCCAAGCCCAAGCCCATTCCATTGTTCAAATTCATCACCACATTTCATCCAATTTCAATTAAACATGATAAAGTGTTGTGCATAACAAAAGATATGGGGCCCATTTTATTGTTAAATGGGAAAAAATGGAAGAGCTAGGTGGGAATCACATTAAACCATAAAATGAGTATCTAAATTTTGGTTTTTTTATTTTTTGTTTTTATTTTTTATTTTATTGAACATAATAGATATGAAAAGACTAACGCTGGGAAAGACAACTATGGAGTCATGATCCCCAAGTGCCAGACACCACACATATTGTCAGTTCCATGCTCTATAATAGATATATAAAGCCTAACTCTAGGCCAGACAACTATGGAGTCACGATCCCCAAGTGTCACACACCACACATTTGGACAAAACATTGCTCTATGTGGTCATTATTTTTTTCAATTTATTTTTTTATTGTTCTTTTTTGTTTTTTTATACTCAAACTAAACTAAAAGTGACCCAAGAACCCTATTCTATAATGAAAGGGACCCAAGAACTCAAATTTACACCCAAGATCCAGTAGACATGCATTGTATAATTTTTATTAAGAGGATGAAAATGTAAACTTTGGAAAACCACATCGGAAAACTTCACATTCCAAAAACTAGGCTCAGGAACTTAAACATGCATTAAAATTTGAATCAAGACATGGAAAATTATTTGATATCCAATTTCAGAGTTTGCAATGTGTGTTATCATGTTCAAGGGTAACAGAATTTTTTTTCATGAATGTTCTTTTTAAAAAATCATTTTTTATTTCATCTCCCCCCAAACATAGAATAACACTTTCCCCAGTGTTTAAGGAAAAGAAATGTAATAAGGGGGGTAGAAGAAGAGTTCAATGAAGAAATTGATAATGATAAACATGGAACAAATTCACCTTGTTTTTGAAGTTGATGTTCATGATGCTCCAGATTACTCCTTTGATCTCTTGGGGTATGTAGTCACCTCCTTGATCGAATATGTATCACCCAAAATAGTCCTTGAACCAAAAAAGAAAGAACAAACCAGACAAAAAAACAACACAACAATTTATTTAAAACCATGTATCAACATATTTAGGGGTTTCCCTATTTTTTTTTAATTTTAAAAATCAAACTAATGATACATTATCTTGTTTATATTTTCTGGGGAAGGTAATACATAGAGATCACACCACGTGACACAGATTAATATAGTGCTCCCCTTTCATACTCATCCTTACTCATAAAAGAAGAACATGTCAACAATATATTTTTTAAATACCTACAAAAAAATAAACTGATGATACATTGTCTTTATTATATTTTCTGGGTAATTTATAACTTAGGGATCACACCGCGTGACACGAATGAATACGGTGCTCCCCTTTCATAACCATCCATACTCATAAAATAAGAACAATTCAACAATATATTTGTTTAAATGAAAATTGAAAAATAAATAAATAACGATTCACTTTATTGGAAACATGAAAAACCGTGGGTTTCCACCCATGCAGCGCTTAATTTAAAGTCATTAGCTTGACATAGATCCCCCAACTTATCCAATTCCAAAATAAAAAATTTATATGACCCCATTAATCTCCACATTAAAAGGATTGAGATTAATTGTTTTTTTTTTTGATTTTTTGTCATTTAAAAACCCATGTTCAATAAGGAGTGTGAAAATCCATTGAATTTTAGTAATGGTTGATCCAGTTTCTTCTACAGGCTTTCCTAAGATTTCAAGGGTTAACCCCCCTTTGTGGGTTTCATGAGATGAATGAATGACTAATGCAAGGTCATGGTTATCACCTATGTTGGGATACATGAGTGTGGATGTAAGGACATTGATTTCGAGTTCAGGTTGGATAGGACATTCAAATACAGAAAAGAATTTGAATCAAAATCAACATCTTTTTCAAAATTTCCAAACACAATTACTTCCCTTTGAATTGATGATTCAACCCCAACATTTTCTAGTCGAGTTTCATGAATGGGTATGGATTTGATGTTTGTGATTTTTCCAAAGGGTTTAGTGATTGGTGTTTCTAAAAATTCATCATTGTAGAGATATTTTAGACATTCAATCCATGAAGAAACATTTCACTCTTGTGAATTCATTAAATACATTTCATCCTAATTTAAACACCCATTAACAATTCCCTCATGTTCTTTAGGCTATATTTCATCATTACCTAACAAATTTTCTTCATTATCCTCCTCTTTTTTCCAGGATTTTAATGTGGGTTCGTTACTAAATTCAAATGAGTTATGTAGGTAACAATATTCTTTTATAAGTGATGTGGAAAGCACATCCTAAGTGGGAATGGGCTCTTCATAAGTATCAATGCATTGTATTTATAATCTCAGTGATGAATCTTTTGAATTCATTTTAACCATTTTTTCACACAAATGATCAATACTTTTTTCAGAATTATGATTGGTAAATGGTTGGACATCACGAACATCATTAATTTTGATCTCTTCAATCATCCTCGAGAGGTATGGAAATTGATCCTTTAAACAATCAGAATCCCATTGATTGCACATCTAATTTGGTGTGGTGTAGTCAATAAAGGTTGGGTCAATGATATTCCCTATGTGAGGTGTTTCCCAATATTGATTTCCGACTTGATTATAGAATTTTTTTATGAATGGGTATTTTGGAGGATAATCAATTAAAGTTGATTGAAAATTGGATTTGGGATTTTTTTGATACATTGAAATAGAAAGGGGAAAAGAGAAGAGAAATTAAGGTGAGAATAGAGTATTTGGGGTGTGAAATGAAGACGTGGGTCTAAGGAACTTACATGGGTCCCCGAAAATGGTGCCAAAATTTGGTTGCACCCAAATTTACACTACTGGTAAAATCGGTCAATGTAGTATATGTAGGGGTCGAATCCACAGGGTCTGGAGAAGTAACCTTGAGACACTATAATTTTCTAGAGGATGGGTTGTGATTTAGCGAACTTCGGTTTGAATTTATTGGATAACTAATTATTTAATTTAAAGAACAATTAAAAAATAAATTTACTGGATCTAAAAAATTAATTAATATGGGTTAATCCTAGGTTGTTTCATTTGGTGCATTGGATGCATTTCTTTTTTTGGAATATTTCATGTCATTAATTCAAGACATATCCAAAAAATGAGATAATTATCCCAAATAATTCACCAATTTAATCCCTAAAAAATTCCATTGCCAATAACCAATTCATTTTGAGGATCACATTAATGAGAACTCAAAGGAAATAGATCATACTAGTACTCAAAATGTGTCATCGTTAAAGTTGGCAAAGATGAGAAATAATGCAACTCATCAAATGGAAATCCTAAAATAATGAATATATTTAAAAGTTAAGTATATGAAATAACATTCAATCACGGACCATTCTACTCCCTTGGATAAATAATTTATAGGTTAGCCCTACATCATTTCTATTCTATGAATGGAAGTGAGAAGTCGACTTAAAGAAGTGGGATTGAAGAAGAAAATCATTAATAAAAATGAATACTCCACCGTTGTGTGTCAAATTGATAATTGATGGTGTGAATAAATTCACACCATGATTCAATGGTATCAACGTGTTAAGAAAAGGAAAATAAAAATTGAAGAATAAGAACAACTTTTATTAGGGTATTTAATGTGAAATAAAAACATACATTGACGATGCGATTACAAAACGAAAGTAAGAAATTACAATTGAATGAAAATAAAAGCATCCATTCCAAACAAAAATATTCTCCCCTATTCCCTTCAACATAAGATCCTTATATAGGAATATTTTGGAGACTTAGATACACCCCCCAAAAATAAATTACATCTCCATTAATTGGGAGAGTTAAAAGGAGAGTGAGAAAATCAATTGAATTTGACGTTTCGAAGTTGACCCAGAGATTCATCCAGATTCATCCACAGTTTAGACCTTTGAATACATAATAGATGGATACTGAATCCTGAGGGGTCGTAGAAGTGAAATATTCTGGTCCATCTGTCCTCTATGAGCTGTATACATTTCAAGAAATTTGGTGCATCCATTTGGATGTTGTGGTTGAAATTATGGTACGACTTTATGTGCATTTATTTCGGGCCCACTGTTTAAATATCAAATTTGAATCCCTTTATCATCATGATAAATTCAGAATTCACTCCAGCCACAGTTGAATAAAATAATCCTAATATTATTATCTTTCTATTGTAAAACTTTTAGCTTCATTAGGCTTGGTTTGTGGGCCCCACACTTTTTTGATGGGCCTTAGGCCCATTATGCTTTTTCCATGATATTTCTGCATTCATCCAAAAAATTCTCTATCTTCCATTGGGATTCATCCATCGATCCTAAAAGAAACAATGATCCAAAAAAAGTGATCAATCATATACCAAAATATCAAATTTATAAAAGGAATATAATGTCGTCCAAAAATAGATTAATCATTGGTCCCAAATTCCCATTTTAAACATTAATTGCATTTAAGATGTGAAATGAAGTTCTATTTATGTAATGCACTAAGAACTGATGTTTATACACTTTGAAACACATTATAATTATGATGTAATAAATGAATATTATCCCCTTTTAGTGGCTAATAAGATTGGATGAAAATATATAAAATTTCATAAACTATGGAAACATGATGCATCTATCTACATCATTAGAAATATGAAAAACCTTATTTAAAAAATACGAAAAAAACATTGTTACAGAATTTAGCCTCATATATTTAACAGGTGGAAATATAGTACGTTTTAGAAGTAGTACAAAAAAAAAGAGCTATCAGAATCTATTAATGAAGTGTTAGATCAAATTGAAAATAATGATAGATGATATAATATTACATGAATAGTTGGAAACTTTTATATGGAAAATGTGGGTGTTAATAATTAATATCATTGAACATGGATAAATTTTTAGAATAAAATATCACCTTGTATGAAAAGATTAATCATTGGTGGAATGAGATGATATCGATGGGAATTTTACCAATATTTTTTGACATGATACTCTAAGAATATTAATTTTTGTTTATTTATATCATCATTACAATGTTAATAAAATTTATTTTATCTCATAATTCATTATTGGAGATACAGAGTGAATAATATTACATTGAATAAATTATCATGTGATTACATGATGATTATGGAGTCATGGTGTGTAATTTGAAGAAAGAAGTCTATATGTTCAAATAGACCCCTCGATCAGTTTCTTCAAAACCTGAAAGTTTCCTAAAACCATTGAGAATTTAAAAAGAATGAGTTGATAACAACTCATATTTAAATTAAGTTTCTTTAGGTACCATTAATATCACTTTGAAATTGATGATATATTCATTTCTAGATAAAATGAAAATTATTTTCATTAAATTTCTGAATAACTGAATATTAATTATGACATTCCAATGCTCTAATTTTTAATTTTCCATCTGTGATTACAAATTAAAAAATGGAAAGCTTTGTCTTTATACCATAACAAATGTATACAATGGAGTTTATATATACATAAGAAATTTTTTATTTCAAATAAATGTATACTCCCATATTTTTGGCATGAATATCAGTAAAGATAAATCTTTTAAAAGTGTAAGTATGATTTATTTATAAATGTTGATAGGAATATTTATCATTATTTTAGCTTAAATGACCAACATTTTTTATTTTTTTATATTGTTTGAATGATATGAATTTGATAAAAAAGAATATCATATATTAGTAGTAGATGTAATTATTAGGTTTATTAAATGAACATAATATTATCTCATATAGTATAAGGGATGTTATGATATAAATTTTATTTAATACACTGATATTTATTAGGATCAAGATTATAATGATTGATTGTATAATTTTGGTGGTTCATTTTTCTATAGTGGTATTTCTTGTGATGGTGAAATATAATAAATAGAGTTATGATTCAATCAAAAGATATAATGTATAACTTTTTTCCTCCCATTCTTGTAATCAAATCATATGGATTAATGACTGGCGAGAATATTTGTGAATGAATGTTAAAATAAAATAAATTTTTTTAACAATAATAAAAGTGTCATTAGTCATTCCAAAATCATATATAACATTCTATATTTAATGAAATTTATATTAATATTAATTTCCTAAAATGAATGTTTTATTGTGGACATGTTATAGTTGTGTGAATTTCAATGAATTATGACATTGATGATGTTTTAAAAAAAGATATACCAATGAAAATATTTTACTATTTAAGGCTAAAATAAATGATCCTAATTCAATAACGAATTAATAATTTTGTTAGGTATTTTTCCCCACTCTGGTTTGGATTATGTTGTCAGAGGTGAATAGTATGTACAACATCTTATGAAACATTACGAATCTTTTTGTTATGAATATGAAGATGATGTTATCATAAAATGAAGGAGAGGGTAAACATTATGGGGATTTTATCATAAAAGGATGAAAATTTCTTATTCATAAGGGGTGAAATTTTTCCAAAAACAATATATTATTCATAAGTGTGGTTTCAAGAAATTCTATTTCAGGAAGGTTGTTGTTTGATATAATATTGATAAATTTGATGATGAAGTCCTTTTAAAAAAACAAACGAGAAGATGATATGAGTGTACCAAATAACTCAATGGGCTATATTTAATTTCTTATGAAACAATTTGTAAAAAT
This sequence comes from Viscum album, assembly GCA_963277665.1. Lineage (NCBI taxonomy): Eukaryota > Viridiplantae > Streptophyta > Magnoliopsida > Santalales > Viscaceae > Viscum > Viscum album. The sequence continues at coordinate 368,413,044 of OY728153.1, read as the reverse complement.
TTTATTATTATTTTTAAAAAATTATTGTGACTGTTTTTGTAAAAAAAGAGGGAAAGAGTTTCTATAGTTTTTCAGAATTATTTTCTTATATAGAATAGAAATCATTCTTAATGGGTTTATATAGGTGGTTAATGTGATTTATCCTTCTATGTTTTAGTACAAAAGACAAAAATTATAATACACTGATATAGACTTCAATGTTTTTAACATCATGAATATGTCATGATCAAATATATAGAAGTTTAATTACATATAAAGGAAATTAATCCTATACTAAATACCATCAGACTGAAATTACTAGACATGAACCCCTGGATTCATCTTAAAAAATGAAAACCAATATATATAGATCTCTTGATATAGAACACTATAAATGGGTCACTAGATGAAATGTATAGGGATGAATAAGTTTTAAATTATTGAGAATTAAAAACACTATAAAATGTAGAATGTGGGAGGTAGAGTAAAATACTAACCAATCATTATTTTATCCGATATAGATATATAATGGTCAACCATTAGTTTCTTTAGGGAAAACCATAATTTATGAACATATATAAAGGTATCATTTATTTCTCATTGCCTATGAAAACGTATATATTTAGATACCCCTGGTTAGTATGACCAATGTGTAATGGTAAATGAATTGTAATGGATGATGAAAATTCTTGAAGATTCCATACAGATCATAGCTTATGTTATGAAATGATTTTTTAGAAGTAGATATTTATATGATTTTAGAAACATATTTAAACTGTATGAAGTCCAAGGGGGTAATTAACATGAAACCCAAAAGAATATAGATATTCTAGTAGTGGTAAAAACATAAAACCACAATAACAAATTGAGAAGTGATGTTATAACAAGAAAGAGACTATCTTCCTAAAATTAGGCCTTTATAAGTTGCAATAATGTTATATCATGTACTTTGATTGATTTCAATGAAAAGAGATAACAAAACATATTAGACATAGAGAGGGAGAGAGTATGTGTGTGTTTGTGTGTGTTTATTCATGTTGAAATATTTTTCATGGAGGTTGTATAAAAATAGTATCCATGAATGATAAGTTATTAAGGAAATGATTTGAGTCCATCAGAAACTGAACCATAGGAATATGAACCATCAAATGTAAAATTTATGAATATATGAAAGGAGGTATAATATATATAGAATGCTCTATAAGATTAACTTTCATAATAAGAAAATTGTCTATGTAATCAGACATACAATTCAGATATGTTATATCAGATTAATTTTTTAAAATTGAAGAATTTTGTTAATTTTGAGACGAGGTAGAAAGGCTTTGAAAAGACATTATGTTGATGAAAATTATAGAAGTAATGTTCTTTCATCTGATGGAGGAGTTTCTATAGAAGAAACAAGACATACATTCCATAATATAGAGTTTTTATAAGATTTAATAACATTTTAAATAATAATACATTGATAATGATTTTTTGATCTATATAATTTTCATATCAACATGGGATTAAGAATCATTTAGAATTTATATAAACCTATTGTAATGAATTCATGAAAAGGTTGGAGTTGTTTTAGTCTCCATGAATAATCAATAATACACTAGAACACTTGAGAATCTTCTAGGAAATTTAGTTTAGAGGGAAAATAAAACAATTTCAGTAACTTTTCTCATTATATTGTACCTACAAATTGGGTGAAATTAAATTATTAATTTTTTTATTATATCATACAAATGGATTAAAATAAAAAAATTATGATTAATAGCCAATATGATAAGAAACAATGAACATAATAAAATCATTAAATAGTTTTAGTTAAATAAGAAGATTAAAATCAAGACATTGACTTATTGGGTATAATTATGCATAAAAACATAAATAAATATCTATAAAGAACCTACTAAATATAAATTTACTAATTAACTATCTGTGAATATGAATTCAAATTTTAGTAGTCATATTTATCTATAATATATGTTTTTAGAAAAAAACTAGTTTTTTTGTGGGAAAATTTATATTTAATTTTTACACTTTTATAAAAAATTATGATAAAATTAACATCTTTTATGTAATATTCTAATTAAAAACAAATTATTGTTAATTTTGTTTTTAAAAAAATGTTTTCCTTTTAATAATATTGAAAATATATATTTTTCAAATAATACAATTTTCTTCCATTAATAAAGTAATTTAGAATTGAAATTATATTTTATATTTTAAAAAAATGGTTAATAATATTTCTTTTTCTAAGAAAATAATTTTTATCAATATGTATTTTTTCATATATGTTAATTTCTATGTTAAATGGAATTTTTTTTTAAAAAAAGTTTGGTTGCATTATACAAATATATATTAATATTCATTTCCAAAAATTATAGAGATTGAATATTATAAAAGGAGTACCATATTAAGAATCAATAGTTTCACATTTTTTTAATACGTCCTATTTATTCTTGATGGTTGTAAATAGTGAAAAGGATAAATAGTTATGACCACTCTATTGAGAAAATAGGAAATAGATGAATGAAACTATGGGAAAAATATTTAAAATATCTCTCAAACATTCTTTTAACATATTTTATGAGAGTATTTCATCCTTCGCCATCCAAAAATGGAATATAATGCCACATGGTGTACTGTTTCGAATTTTATGACATTTATATTAATTTTTCAAAAGAATAAATATATAATGACACTATTGATATTAATATATAATATTTTGATTCATAAGGATAACATAAGAGTTTCTATATTTCATATTTTTTGTTTTTACATTTAGAATAACTGTTTTTTATTAATAATATTTATTTAAAATTTTGGGTGAATAAAAAATTGTTGTATATTTTTATGCAATAAAAACACAGTGCTTATGCAAACAGAATAGAAATCATGTAAATATTATAGAATCTCTGGAATTAAAATGTTTTGGGTCAGTTATAGTGTCACATGAATTATATAGATAATTATAACATATTATATGTGGTCTTATTATTAATAGTCTAATTCTCTTATTGTAATGTTGTTTTCAACATCAAAATAAATCAGTTGTGTACAAAATTAACCAAATTATATTTTTTGTTTGATAACATTTTATGAAATTATTTAAAATTCATAAATATATTTCAAGAAGATAATTATTATATCATATTATCTAAATGTTCATATATTTGTCTATTTATAATCCAATTGTTAGGATATTCTTAGAAATAAAAACTATTTTATTTTGTAAAAGTAATTACCACATTGAATGTCAAAAATCATTTACCAAGGGGTTAAACTAAATGATATGGTATAAAATGACATTTAAACTTTTCTAAATCTTATTTAATGAATTTACTAATATTTTATACTCTTTATATTCAAATCAATTTTATCTTGGATCCAATTTAGAATATTTAGACACTTATTATTTTATAATATTTCATTTATTTCTAAAAAGGAATTAATGATATTTTATAATAAATAATATTATTTATGTGATTTAAAATTTTGAAGAATCAAATTTTCATCCATGTGAATTTTATATGGAAAATAAATATCACCCGTGGTCTATTTAATGTTTATTTTTACATTAAAATTAAATTTCTCTGACCCTAAATATAAAAAAACACTATGTTAATGCAATAACTAATAAAAGGGATAACAATGTTAAAAACAGAAGGGTAAAGTTGAAAACATCATATAAACATCTATGAATTTTATTATATTCGAGTATTCCAAATCATAATCGTTTTTTCTACAAATTATATTGATTTTTATCCATTTTAAAAAGAAAAATATTTTACATTGATTTAATAAAGTTTGAAATAATATGAGTTCCCTTCCCTCACATATCAAAGGACACCCTCTCTCCTCTTCTATCCACACATCATGATCAATTTGGTGTGGCAAATAGAAACCATAATATCTTCATAATAGCCTTATACAAATATTTCATATTCTATTTTTTTCAAATATACTACCCCTTCACATATTAATGTGTAATGTAAAAGAGGTTTCTCAATAAAGGTAATCTTAAAGCACTCTTGATGTTTGTTGTACATATGATAAGGGTTTTATATTACAGTAACATTCTTACTAGGTTTAATTAAGCTTATGGTTCTGATAAAAAACGTTCATGATATGAAACTCAACAATATTATGGATTTTATTTCCCTTTAGTAATTGTTAATTAACACATGTTCTCATTTAATTTTTTGTTCTTTTCCAATTTAAGTTACCAAAAGTACTTTTTTTATTAATTTCTAAATATTTTTTTCTATTAATTGAAGAATATTTTATTTATCTGACCTTTTTATCCTTTCATTAATTAGGGATTTTAATATTATAAAATAATTTTTTTATATCATTTTTACCATTGATTTACTTTTTAATTTTTTTAAACAAATTTTCATGTCATTTTGTAATGACGTAATATAAAATTTTCACTAAAAATATTAAATGAATATTTATATTAACATACATGAAAGGAATGAAATTTACTTCTATAATTATCATTAAATGATTAGAAGTAGGCTTTAAAAATTTCCTTAGTTATTTTCAAAACAAAATCCCCATAATATTTAAGAAATTGTTTATATTTTAATAATTTTATTGAAAAATAAAAGAAGTATTCTCCCAAGAAATATTCCAAGTTTTATTAAACATGATGTTTCTTACATGATTACATAAATTTTATTTAGTTAATATTTAATTTCTTCATAATATAATAATTACTTTCACATTCATTTTTTGAATGGATTGGGACAGTTGTTTAAGGATGATTATATGACACATATTTCTTTCCCATGGGTTTATTAAGTTATGGTCATACATTTATGAAACCAATTTTTTCACATGAGTAAAACTATTATACTATGATTAATTTTTTACCAAACACAATTAATTTTAATTGTTTTTCTGAAAATGAATGTATAATGATCGTATGGCACATAAATGCATGATTCTAATTTTTGTGCCATATGGTCCCAGAAGTATATATGTCTCTATATAATGGGGTAACGTTGAATGTATCATAATATAATAAGGACTAGAATATGTAGTGAAGTGGGAGCCTTAATGGATGTTTTCCACAATGAAAGTTGTAAAACCTATGGCATTTGTAGATTTGATTTAAATAATATTTTTTTTATATTCTTTGTTTCACGTAATGCTAATTTTATATTCTGTTATATGAATAAAATGAGTAAATCATTATTTGTACGCATTAATAATTTTTTTTATACATCACACAACACATAATGTATCTTATGGTACATGTTACACTATTATTCTATTGTTTTACACATAATACATAGTCCCTTTTAAATTTTTTGTTACACACAAGAATGAGTTTACTGATGTACAATATGCTATTATTAAAATATTATTATAATTATCCCCAAGACATTAGAGTGGAAGTTAAGAATGATATTTACTAAATAGTTAAACTATTATTACAAATTTTTTTTAAATTTAATCGTTTTGATATCAATCAATTAGAAATTTATGTAAGAAATATTTGTGAATGAATAAATTTTATTACCAAGAAAACTAGTTTTTCAATTTATATCGAATATTATTTTCTCAAAAAAATAAAAATAAACCAATGTAGGATCAAAATATGAATTTAGAAGCTCAATATTTAAGAGGGGGGTGGATTGTATCCATTATAAATTTTTTTGGAACCGTTAATGTTGATATAAAACATTATATGTTTAACAATGTTAAACAAGGTAAATTCACAGGACCTCTTAGTTCTACAGACATTCTAGGTTCCAGAAATATGGTTCGGGAAATGAATCTTAAGAAATGATTACAATGAAAAATATTCTACCTGAAATCATTCAGAATCGTACTAATTATAGTACAAGTACAATAAAGTATAAGATAATTAAACTTTCTTATTAAAAAAAATTTTGTAGAAAATAAACATGAAACAATACAAGTAATAAGTATGAAATATTTTAACCCAAAGAGTATTGTATCCAAAAATCATGGATAAAGGTCCCTTGATTTGTACTTTCAAGAAAGTCTGTGTTACCCACACCTGGGTAAGACCTCAATAAAAATATCAGAGTCTATCTTTCTATCCCCGTAAGCCCTCAATCTTCAACGTATTCGGAACCTCTGTCTTCCTTATCAATGTTGTCCACGAACTTTAAGGAAGTCGAAACCTCTATCTTCCTATCTTGGAAGCCCTCGATTGTACACAACAATAATCATAGTCACATGAGCCAAGATGATGAATATTTTCTGTATGGACAAAGCATGAGAGTCTTTCTCTATAGAAATGACTTCCACAGTATATCATCTCTGGAGTAATCGAGTCAGTTACGAGCTCATTCAAATGAGCTCTTATTTATAGGAATTTTCCCAACGGTCGTCTCTCTCCTAAAACGGTCAAATTTTTTCTTTGAATCTCAAAGGGACATATAGACATGTCACTCAAATAATGGTTAATTAGAAACATAATATATGACATCATTTCACAACTAAAACAACGGTTAGCCAAATATGGTTTCTTAACCAAATCAGTTTTTCAAAGTCTATGAAAATAATGTTCAGAGTCTAAGAAAATACACTTTCAGATTCAATATTACAGGGATATACGGATTCTGTTTTTCTTGGAATTCGGAATCATATTTCTATAGACTTTGTAGTGTGAATTATAAGGATTTTTTATCTTGAATTCTAAGGAATTAAGGACCTGAATTATAAATAATTTTGAACATGAATTATAAGGAATTCAGAACCAAAATTCTATGTAATTCAATTTCTGAATTTTAGAGAATTTGGAATCTGAATATCAACGAATTTGGAATCTGAATTTCATATAATTTGGAATCTGAATTTTGGAAAAATTGGAATCTGAATTTCAAAGATTTTGGAATCTGAATTTTTTTGATAATTTTGATTCCAAATTATAGTGAATTCGGAATCTGAATTTCAGAGAATTTAGAATATGAATTTCATAGAATATGGAATCTGAATTTTAGAGAACATGGAATCTGAATTTTAGAGATTTCAGAAATTGAATTTCAATGAATTCAAAATATGATTTTCTGAGAATTGAGAATCGGAATTTTAGAGAATTTGGAATATGAATTCTGAACCAGAAAATTGATTACTATATCTCGATGTATTTATTGGATTATAAGGTTTTCGATATGAAAATTATTTTTACAGTTTATAAATAAAATGAGTTAGAATAAGAGAAAAAAATAAAGAACCATGAAAACAAGGATAAAGTGAAAAAAATTTGGAGGAAAATATCATCATAAAGATAAATCATCGGGGAAATATAATTTTCCATAAGGTAAAGAGTTTGTGATTTTAAAAACATAAAGAAAATGAAAATTCATAAGGAAACCTTATTGTCTCAACAATTTCCACCTTTTTGGATTTCACAAACATCCTTATGAAAAAGAATCTCAAGAAATAGAAATTTTATGGACATGGAAATAAAACCTTATCTCTCGTTAATAATGGATCACAGTGAATACATCTTACTCCCTCGTGGGCTTTTGAAACACTAAGGACCATCTTATTTATTTCTTTAGTGATATTTTACATTATCATGCATATGAAAAATTTCATTGATAAGAACATTCCTCTCGATAAACTCCCCCTTACGTAGATAAAATATCTTCTTTACTTTTTATTTTTGTATAATTCTTTTCTCCGAAATTGTGATTTTCAAAAAGGAATAATGAGTATGAAATGACAATTGGTACCAGAAAATGTTTTACTAAACAACCAAAAACAACATATATAAAGGCCAAACAAAATTTCATTATTCATGAAAGAATTTGTACAATGAAAATGTACAAAAAAAAAATCATAATGGAATGAAATTATCCTTCTTTCTCCATCTGTGTCAGCTTCATAACAATGGTTTTTAGCTTGTTGATCTCCTTGTGATCCTCTAATTCATGTTTAAGCAACTTATCGGGTTCTTCACTTTTCTTTTCTATGACTATAATTTTTTCTTCCTGAGCCTTAAGAAATTCTTATTGAGCGTTCCACACTTCTTCTTATTAAAAATTTTGTCTTCTATCTCAATTCTGAGGTGCCTTTCCCTCTTCAAATTCAGGGCCATAGTATTAATATTGATATTATGATCCTTATCATTCTACTTCCAAGTATTTTTTTAGAAATAAGATTTCTTTAAAAGTAATTGAAAGATCCTTGATTTTTCAATTTTAGTATCAAAAGCATCCTTAACATTATCATGAAATACATAGATGACTATCATTTAATCAATTGTCTTATTTGACCACCTTATAATCATTATTAAATATTTTTTATGATCCTCATAACCAATGAGAAAGGTTTTGAAATATAGCTCTTGTCCAACACATTTTTCCATCGTGATTGAAATTGGATCTGATTTCCAATATATCGTATACTGAAGCATCTGGTGTCTTGAGTCTATGAATAGGAATAATGGAATAGTACCACCATGATTTTTCAATGACTGAATAGAAAAATAATTTCCAATAGAAGATGATTCAAAATCCGATTGTTAGTATGGTGAGGATTATTTTTCTAAGTCCTTAGTTTTCCTTTTTGATAAAGCAGTGACATCTTTCTTCTTCACCACAGATATACTGGGTATATCTACTACCACCTTCTTTACATTATCAGCTCTTAGAATGATGTATTGTGCTTTGGGAGATTCGTGTTCACTCTCTGGTAGCTGAAAAATAATATCTTCCACTACTTTATCTTTCTCGACATCGAAAACATGATCTTTTGGATGAATGAATACACGATTACTGCTTTTATCTTCAGAAGTTTTTTTCACTTCTTCTGGATCCCTATCTCTAATTCCTGTTGTAGCATTTTTTGAGGATTCTGCTTGGGTGGTCTGAATATACAACTTAAAAGATGGAATTTCCTTCTAATGGTAATATTAAACCTCATTTATTATGTATTCTGTATCACCACGTCTTTCTTCTTCTTCTTCATCCACTTGTTCTTCATAAAAAAACATATTCTTCATGATTTGATTCTGAAATCACAAACTTCTTTCCATAAGTCTCTGGAAATTTTTATAATAAAAATGATTCTACTACCGGAATTTGATCGGATGATTTTCATCATCCTTGAGAAGTGATTGCACTATATCATCCTTATACATCTTCTTATTTTGATTCTTCTCTTTATATTGCATTTCAATCTCTTCCATAGCCTTAATTCCTAATGATTTTTCTTCAGTAGGGTCCAACAAAATCATAGGATCCCCTTCCATTCTGTTTATCTTATCCTCTCTCCACATGGCCAATACATCGTCACGATAGGATATTTGCTTCTTTGGTTTCGGTGGTGCTAACTGAAATTCCTTGGCCACAGGCATTTTTAATTTCTCTTCTAGTTTCTTATCCTTTCACATACTTCCGTCATTCTTAGAGGTTTTACCCACTTTTGGCTTCTTTGAAAATTCTTATACCTGTTCTTCATATAGATCATAAAATTATACAAACACTCTAGAGATGCTAGCCTTCATCCTCCTCAGGGTATCATCACTCAACAACATTACCTTTTAATATCTTGTCTTAGAACCATAAAGAATTATGAAAGATTCTAAACAAAGAACTATAATCTTTGAGAGAATATTCAGATATATAATGATTTGAGAATTCATACTTCCATTCTTGATATTCTCAGTCGTCACTAAGATATACAAATCCTTGTTAATATTCTTGAGATTCGCCATGAAATCCAATAAGTAGATATAACTACTCTATAGAGTATCCTTATTGTCTTTCCTTGTAATTATAAATCTTTGAAACTATAATTCAAGAATCCTTATGATTGTAGACAGATGAAAAATCCTCAGAGTCTTCACTCCATTCAATCCAAGACACTCAATGGCCTTTTCCTTATCAAAGGATACTGATGCATCAGGTAATTTGTGTGTAATGAATTATGCTTCTCCTACATAAGGAATTCTAATCAAACATGCTTCCTTATAGTATGAAAGAGATTAGGTCTTCCCATAACACATAAAAGAGAACATTTCTCTATATTCTTCCATGAATAAACATGTTGTCTCATAGAACTCAATCTACAAGCCCAGATAGAATAGATCCTATACCTTCTGTTTTGAAATACAATGACACTCCAAACCATTCAACATAACATTTTTTGAAATAAAAGAATCATACATGATGAGGAATTTATAATCCACTAACATTTCTCTATAAATATTACATTCCATGATTTCTTTAATAGTGGACATATCATTCTGAGGAGAAGCTTCAACAAACATTCAGAACTAAAGAAGATTTTGAGATCTAGAATGGACATAAATATAGGGGCATAGATTTATCACGTGAAGGTTTCAAAATACAATGTGGGATGACCATCGGTGAGGATTTATATAGGCAATTGAGGTGACTATTCAACTTTCATGGTTGATCTAACGATTTAAACAAATTATGATCAAATATTCTGCTCGACATGAAAACAAAATAAGGTTTTTGATAGGTTCCAATATTTGGAGGTTTTTAAGATGAACTTTTAGATTCAAGAAAAAGTGAATCTGAATAATTCTCATAAACAAGATAAAAAACAAGTAAAAACATGATTATGAAATCTTAGTAAAGAGAACATAACTTCTGGATTTCTAATAATATTATTCATAAAAAGGAAAATTCTTCTTGATGATCTTTTGATGCCAAAAAATTTTTAAAATTTATTTCCAAAACATTGAGTATGAAAATTTTGACAACGAAACATTTTGATTAAGAAAACTTCTTTGATTACAAATTAAAATTTGATTACAAAAAAATTAACAAAGGACAAAATGTAATCCCCCTATGGAAAAGATTTTTTTACTGTAAGAATATAGGTTTTAACAAGAAGTTAATATAGATGATTAACATAGATTTATCATTCTGAACATCTGTTTAATATATTTAAATCTATTCGAGGGTAATATTTTTGGGAAAATATCAGCAAGTAGATCTTGCATTCTGATAAATTGAAGAATGATATCTCTTTTTTTTGTGATCCCTAAGAAAGTGATTCCTAATTTCTATGTGTTTTTCATGAGAGTGATGTGCATAGTTTTTACATAAGGAAATGGCACTAGTATTATCACACATTATTTGTGTTTTGGTAAAACCCATAGGATAGTTTGTGAGTGTGTGTTTCATCCGCAAAACATGAGCACAAAAAAAACCAACTTCAACAAATTCAGCTTCTGTAGTGGAAAGTGATACTGACTGTTTCTTTTTTCATGACCATGAAACTAATGAATCTCCTAAGAAATGAAAAGTTTCATATGTACTTTTCAAATCCATTATATATCCACCATTGTCACCATCTGAAAATCATTTTAAAACAATATCATTTCTATAAGTATAAAAGAGTCTTAAATCTATAGTTCCCTTTCGGAAGCAAAAATTCCTTTTCACTTCCTTTAAATGAGATTTCATAGGTTCGAATTGATTTCTTACACATAAGAATACTAAAAACATTATGTTAGGATAACTAGCTATCAAGTATAGTATACTTCATATCATACCTCAAAAAGATGTTTGATCTAATCGTTTTCCAACTTCATCAAGATCATGTGAATTTGAGGTACCAATGGGAGTGCTTATACTCTTAGTGTTTTCATATCAATAATTTTTAAGTATATCATTATTAGAAATATTTTGGGATATATAAATTTAATCTGATTTTTGAGAAATTTGAAAACCATGGAAAATCATAACTCACCAATCATATGCCTTTCAATTTCAGATTTCATTATATTTGAAAAGTAATTAGTTAACAATTTTTGAGATGATCTAAAAATAAGGTCATCAATATAAACTTGAACAATCATAACATTTTTCTCATCTTTATTTATATTAATGTTTGGATCCGCATTACCCTTAACATAATTGTATTGTAAGAAAAATACTTTAATTCTATCATACCAAAACATGGGGGATAGTTTAAGTCCATATAAAGTAGTGTTATGTTTGAAAAAATGTTCTGGATGCTTTGTATCTTCAAAACATGGAGGTTTTTAAAAAAAAACATCCTCTTGAACAAATCCTTTATGTAAAGAACATTTAATATCCATTTGAAAATGTGTGATGATAAATAATTCTACAAATGCATTTAAAATATGAATAGATTCATGTCTAGATACTTGAGCATTGGTTTCTTCATTGTTTATTCCTTCTTGTTGATAATAGACTTCAGCAACCAATCTAGATTTATTTCTTATTATGATTCAATTTTCATCACACTTATTTCTAAAGAACCATTTTACTCCAATAACAGAATGTTCCTTAGGTCTTTCAACCAACGTCATGACTTTATTCCTTTCAAATTTATTTAGCTCAATTATCATGGCTTTTATCCAATAATCGTCACCTAATGCTTCATCAGTGATTTTTAGTTCTTATTGGGAATGTAATTGTAGATGTTTTACTTCATTTATTAATTATCTCTTGGTCTTTATAGGTTCATTTATAGCAGAAATGACAATATCATTGGGATTATTCTTAAGAAACAACTTATTTGGGTTTTGTAAAACCAGTTTGTCAACATATGGTATGAAATTGTTGGGGGTAAATGCTTAAGTAATATTTTCTTGGACATTTTCCTTGTCAAAAGGATCTTCTATTAAGGATTGATAATCAGTTTTTGAAAACACGTCTGAAGGTATAGGTTGAGGGTGTTTAAAAACTAAGGGATTGGTATCATCTAATTTAACATGTACCATTTCTTCAACAGTACACGTATTTTTATTAAAAAATCTATAAGCCTTAAAGTTGTGGAGTAGACATAGAAAATTCCTTCATCAGATTAGGGTGTCAATTTCTGTAAATTTTAATGTTTATTTAGAATGAATACTTTGAATCCAACAACCTTAAAGTAGGAAAGTCTATGTATTCTACCATTCCATAACTCAAAAAGGATTTTTTAATAAAAGGTCTAATAAAAACATGTTATATATTATAACATGAAATAATTCTAGCTTCATCCCAATAATGTTTGGATATCGAATAATCACTCAAAATGGTTCTAATTATCTCTTGAAGAATTCAGTTTCTTCTATCAAAAACACCATTTTGTTGAGGAGTTCATGGTGCTGAGATGCTACGCGTAATGCCTCTTCTACTACAAAAAGATTCAAAATTATATTTCTTAAATAATGCTCTATGATTAACATGAATAGATATTAATAGAAGGGTTTTCTCATTCTTAACTTGGGCAATAAAAAAATTTAAATAAGAAATAGCTTCATATTTCGTTTCAAGGAAATAGACTCATGTAAATCTAGTGTAATCATCAACTAAGACCAATAAATAATGTTTGCTTACAATGCTCCTAGTTTGTGTTGGAACAAAAAGATCCATATGTGCCAACTATAGTGCATCAGTAGTTGATACTTCACTGACTGATTGTAAACCTTATTTATGTTTCTTTCCATATTGATAAGGATTACAATATTTTAAAGAATCAAATATATGCTCAGGTATATCCTTAAATAGTCCTTTCATAGATATTTTTCATAGGTTACTATGGATACAATGTCCTAACCTTCTTTTCCATAACCAAGAATTATCTTCCATTGAACTAAGAGAAGGTATGTATTTGTTCTTAAGGTCTTCTATGTTTAGTGTGTATATATTCTTTTAGCTATGGGAAAAAAGAATAAACTCTTCCTTAGAATTGTGTACTAAACATTTATCATTCCTAAAATTCACAAGGTAGCATTCATCACAAAAATTGGCTTATGCTAATAAGTTTGTGCTTAAGACCCTTAGCAAATAAAACATTTGAAATAAAACTCTTTATAAGAAGAATAGTGATACTTATACCAATAATTTCCCTCTGAGCATTATCTCCAAAAGTTACATTTTCTCCTTTCACCTTGATAATCATTCCAAAGAATTTTATGTTACCAGTAATATGCTGGGAACATCAACTATCCATGTACCGTGTATTTTTGTTGGAACATTCAAAATTATCCAAAAAATAGAAGTGCTAGACTTTCAGAACGCAAACATTCTTGAATCCTGAATCTTCAGAAAGAAAAATTTTAGGATTCCACATTTTCTTAGAAAATTAAGAATTATGAAAACCTAAAGGCAGTGTTTTGTTTATGGACGAATTTTTTTCCCAATTCCCACCACACTGGCACTTAGTGCAGGATGAATCACTTTGAAGAAAAAAATAATTATTACTAAAAACTGGTTTTGAATGAATATAATCAAATCCAGATTTATTCCTTAGAGGTCGAATTTGAGAATACATCTTATCAATTTTTTCATTACCTAAGGTAAATTTTGACAAAAACGTCCTCATTGAAAATATTTGTCACCTCAGACTAATAACTATATTTTTATCCAAAAAACAACGGTTTCATCACAATAGTTAGTCTCTAAAATATTTTTCTTTGAAATTAATATTTATAGGTCCTTAAAAATTTCATTCTTCTCACAATTACCTTCCTCAAGGCTTTTAGAATTACATTTAAAATCATTAATTTTCTTATCAAGATCATTAGAATGATCTTATACTTTTTTAGTAAGAATAAAAATTCTTGAATTGTCTTTATCATGCTTTTTCATGACTATATAATTTTTATTATCAAGAATCATAGTAAGCCTAAAAGCATATTCATATGTATTTAATGTATTATCTTCATAAAAAGAAGATTCTTCATCTAATGATTCATAATATTTTTTTGAATATAATTAGCATACAAGGATACATTGATTATTGATTAGTTATTGTGCACCCCAACTATTAGAAAATAAAATTCAATGGATAACATGGAAATTAAACCTAGATTCTTCTGACAGGAAGGTTTATATTTTGTGGATTTGTAAAAAGAGTCTCCACCTATGGCACTATAGGTTTAATTAGCTTTTCGAACAATATTACCTTTATCTTTTTAGTACATCTTTCTATTCATCTCAAAATGACTTTCCATTCAATCATTTTTCATAATCATAAATAAATCTGGCCTTATATTCCCTACGCTTTTGCATTGATAACAAGTGACTTCAGAGTCTTTCTTGTAATTTCATTATTTATTCGTAAATCATTACTGAAAGTCTTTATTCCAAACTATCTAGTTCATCCTTCGAGCGAGATTAGCTACTTTATTCTCAAAATGTTCACATTCACTTGATTTAGATAAAATGGTGTCTTTCTATGACTTGTATCTTGTATCCCTTTCATGAGTATTTTCTTTAGTAGTAGTAATGGATACACTTTCATTTCCATTCTTCTTTTTGTTCAGATCAACATCCCTTTTCATTTTTTTCTCATATTGAAGAAGAGTTCCAAAAAGCTCATCAAAAGTAATGTGAGATACTTTCCTATTCTCATCAATATTTTTTTCTTATATTCCCAATCATTAGGTATGATATCTATAATCATGTCGACAAGTTCCTCATAATCTAAACGTTTTTCACCCATGGATTGTAAACTGTTATCAATAGTCATAAACCGTTGTTGTACCATTGACACTGGTTCTCCATAAAGAAATATAAAACCATGATATTCTTCTCTAAGCATGGATCTTCTAGTTTATATTACTTTGGAGGTACCAAAATGAGTAACCTTCAATTTCATTCAAATACAATTTTCTGCTTCAGAAAAAGAAATCTGGCTATATATATTTTTGGTCAGGGAACACAACAATGTATTGTGTACCTTGTATTTTAGTTGATATTCTGACTTTTCACGATTAGTAAAATTTATAACTTCCTTATTTGTAATCTTGTAATATCTAGAGAGAATAAATATGTATTCTACTCCAGTATTGATAAAAAAAGTCAACAATTATATCCTTAATATTCAAAATAATTCCCATCAAATATAGGTAGTCTAGTGGGATTATGATTTTCAATCGAACCAACATTCACTCCTACAATCTAAATGAAAATGTCATTCCATTGAATCTTGTTAATAATAAAAGTTTGTAAACAAGGATAAAAATACCAAGCACAAAAATATAGAACAATGATAACAAGAGCAAGAAAACATAAATGTGAATATAATTATTTCAAATACCTTCCCTGATAACAATTGTTGGATCAAAATATAAATATAGATGCTCAATATATAAGAGGGGGGTGAATTGAATCGTTTAAAATTCTTTTGTAACATTTAAAGTTGATATAAAACTTTTGGTGTTTATCAAAGTTAAACATGGGAAATTCACAAGAACTTTTAGTTCTACTAACATGCTAGGTTCTGGAAATATCATTCTAGAAATGGAACATAGGAAAAGATTATAAGGAAAAATATTCTACCATATAGCGTATATAATCTTACTAATTGGATTATAAGTATAAGAAAGTATAAGATAGTTATACTTTCTTTATTATTCATAATGAAGAGAAATAAAAACATGGAAAAATACAAGTAATAAGAATGAAATCTTTTAACCCAACGAGTAGGGTATCCAACAACCTTGGATAAAGGTTCATTGATTCAAACATTCAAGAAAGTCTATCTTACCCACACCAGGGTAAGCCCTTGATAAAAATATTCATGTATGTCTTGATATCCCCACTATCCCTCAAACTTTAAGGTTTTCAGCACCTCTATATTTTTTATCAAGGAAGTCTATGAACATTAAGGTAGCTAACACTGCAGTCTTCCTATCCCCATATTCCCTCAATTGTACACAACAACAATTAGAGTCACACGAGGCAATATAAACAAAATTCTTAGTAAGCACAAAGCATGACAATCTATCTCTCTAGAAATATCTTCAGAAAAATGTAATCTCTAGAGTAATCGAGCCATTTATGAGCTCATTCTACTGAGATCATATTTATAGGCATTTTACCAATGGTTGGCTCCCTCCTCCAGTGGTTATATTTTTCCTTCAATCTCGGAGGGAGATGTACCTGTGTCACTCAAACAGTGGTAATTATAAATAGAATGTATGACATCGTTTCATGACTAAAACAAGGGTAAGAAAAATATGGTTTCTTAAAAAAATCCATTTTTTAGTGTTTAGGAAAATAAATATCAGATTTTAAGAAAATAAACATGTAGAGTCTATATTACATGGATATATGGATTCTATTTTTTATGTAATTCTGAATCATAAATCTATAGACTATGGAGTCTGAATTTTAAGGAATATGGAACCTAAATTCTAAGGAATTCAAAACCGAGATTCTATAGAATTTGGATCCGTAATTATAATGAATTTAGAACCTGAATTCAATGGTATTCGAACATGAATTCAATGGAATTCAGAGATTGAATTTCAGATAATCCAAAAACGGAATTTTAGAGAATATGGATTCCAATGATCAGATTATTCGGAATCTGAATTTCAATGAATTCTGAATCTGAATTTCAAAGAATTCGAAATCTGAATTTCAAGGAATTTAGAATCTCAATTTCAGAGAATTCAGAATACCAATTTTAGATAATTTGAATCTAAATTTCATGTAATTTTTAATCTAAAAGCAAGAGAATTCAGAATCTGAATTTTAGAGAATTTGGAACATGAATTCAGAACATGAAAACAGAATACTCTATATATAAGTATTTATTGGATTCCGAGGTTTTATATATGAAACTGATTTTTACACTATAGTAAAAATTGAGATAGAATAAGAGAAAATAAATCATGAACAATGAATAAAATGATACGAAGACAATTTACATGGGTAGGAAAATCTATTTATTAAGATAAATCTGCAGGGAAATAAAATTTTCATTTAATTGAGAGTTTGTGATTTTCAAAATATATTGGATTGTAAAAGTTATAAGGAAACCTTATTGACCCAACAAGTTATTGATTAAATTTTTTTATAATATTTATATATTATATATTCAATAAATAATTTCTCACCCATCCAACTGGTTTATAAGAATATGATAAAAATAATAATTTTTTTTAAACAAGATTTTCTTTTCTAAAATGTAATTTTATTGATTTTTAATGTTAATTTTTATTTTAAAAAAGCTACAAATAAATAAATTTTATTTGAGAAAAATAATTCATTTTTTAATATGAGATATAAAAAAATTGCGCGGTTTTTTTCTTTTTTTGGGAAGTGTCATATTTTGATGAATAATGAAAAATAGTTATTTTTAAATCAAAACAACTTTTTCATATAATCTATTTATATATTTAAATTTTATATTATTATTCATATAAAGATAAATTTCATATATATTAGGTAAATTAATTCTATTAATTCCATTGGAAGAAAATTCAAATTGAAATTGGATATAAAATCCCTTCCATTATTTAAACATTTTCTCTTAAAAAACATGGTGCCACAAGATTTATGCAGGATTATTTTTAAGTAAATTTCATCTAATTATGGGTTTAAAATTTATAAAAATGGATTCCAGATTTGGAATCATAATAATATATAATATCTAAATATATCAACTTAATTTTGACCAAAAATATTAGGGAAAGTAATTATAATTATTTATAATGATAAATGTTAAAAAAATAGTTGACATAATGGTTAATAATTAATCTTAAGGTTCCAAATGAGCATGAAAAATGTATAAAATAATATTTATGGACAATTTATTCCATTTTACCTCTTCTATAATTTTTAAAATTATTGGATTCCCTTGATGTGTCGGAGACATCAAGAGAGTGTATACCTTTTTTATTTGCAATAATTCCACTCTTCCTCTTCTATTAAAGGTGTACTCATCACACACATATTCACACCTTGTTCAGAAAACATTTTTTGGGGTTCACATACGTCATTCGAGGACTCGCAATTATTTCCCATCCTTCCCACTTTCCAAAAATGGGCCACAATTGTCGCTTTTTTGGGGATGTTTACTACTTGATCAAAACCGGATGATGAGATGTTGGTCTATCCTTCCATGGATTACTCCTCATAATTCATCATCAAGTCTAGTTACCCCTATTAGAATTAATACATTGTTCGTGAAACTCCTCTTGGTGCCATATATTATTGGACATTATTTAATTACACTGCACCTATCAGGACATTCCATGGGGTTTTGTCAGGGAAGCGACCATCCATCAGGAAAGTTGCCATGTTGGGAATTGCTGGAATCTCAGGGCATTCGAGCACTAGTATATCTGGATTTTATCCCCTTATGAGAGGACTTCTTGAGGGAAGATAATCCTTAGTCATTCCACATTGAGTGTGGGATACTATATGAGATATGCATGTCCCAGAGATTTTTTTCATCTTCACACTATTAACATAGGGTATGTCATATGTTTAATGTCTAGTGGAGATGGAATGTATGGATCAAAACCCCGATGTGAGTGGATAATATGGCCACATACCTAGGAGGGATCACTATGATTTATTACCAAATGTGTGGATCAGAATACTCAATAAGGATGATTCCAATGTGGTGTGTCCTATAATGGGATGATGACACACTGTGAAGGATGATCGAGACACAACTAAGTGTAGATAAGTGAATGTGAACCCTAGAAAGGTGGACACCAAGGATTACCATTATATGGGATTGAATGTCTGGGAGGTTTCCTTTATACCATGTCTTGGACCCGAGGATCAATACCCCCATAGTTTGAGGGGAGAGACATTGAATAAGGGTGTGCACAAAGGACAACGACCCAAAAACTTCATGGGGCTTACACATGAATAGTAGACCTTCGAAAGAGGAAAACTATTGGTTGGATGAGTATGGATTATGTGGGGATTATGTGGGGAATATGTGGGGATTATTCATGGTTATCATCCCAAGTGCTGCAAAGAGCGGTAATTGGATGGATGTCATGATCTTACTGGGATGTTATGGCCTCAGTATGAATTAGGATAAATAATGGAGGGTTGAATAAAATTGTTGGTTAATGAGATAAAGATAATGTATAAATGATGGTATTTGTTGGTCTTGAACCACAAGTAGGATTCTAATGTATCCCTGTGAATGGTTATCAAATTCCACATAGTTTGGTGGGGCGATGGGACCCATGAGGAGGTTTCCCATGAAAAGAGATCATATGGATTGGGACCCTTAGGGAATGGAACTATGGGTTGTGGAATGATCTTCCAGAAACATAATAGATCAAGGGTGGGGCCAGGATAAGACATGAGTTATGGACTTCAAACATATGGAGGCTTCCTACATATCAACATGGTAGGGAATAATAGCCAGCATAGTTATAAATTGCGTTATGGAATCAGGGCATACACAAAGGACAACGACTTGAAAGCATTCTAGGGATTATGCCTGGTTAGCAGCCCAGGTGGTGGTCTGATGTCACTATGGGATAGACATGGTATATGGGTCCCTAGAAAGGGGATAGTAAATTTTAGAGTTATTTGGGGTGGAACATGGGGAAGGCTTCTTATATACCATGTCTAGGACACAAGTATCAAAACCCACGTAGTTTTAATATTTGTCGTTGAATCTCAGGGAGGCTTCTAACGTACCCTTGTCTAGAAGTCAGGGGTAAAAATCCATGTAACTCCAATATTTGTGGTTGAATCTCAGGGAGGCTTCTTATATACCTTTTCTTGGAGATGAGGATCAAAACCCACATAGATTAAATATTTTTTGTTGAACCTCAAGGAGGATTCCTACATATCATGTCAATGAGGAAAGGATAAAGTCCCATGTAATTCAAATATTTGTGGTTGATCTTTAGGTTGGGAATCCTATGTACCATGTCTAAGAGAAAAGGATCAAAATCCACATTGTTCGAATAGGTGCAGTTTAGCATCATCTTAGATGACGGGGGTGGTGTACAGTTTAACGGCATGTGGGATGAGGGTGAACCGATGTGAAGTGGTCGATCCCGATGGTTAATGGGATTCAACCTTAGAGAGGCTTCATATATACCTCACATGGAGAGGACAAGGATCAATGTCTATGTGGTTCAAGAATTAGGAATGTGGGTTACCACTACAGAGGCCCTAAAAACCATGACATGGTCAATGCTTACGTTATGCTTCCATGAGTCATTCTCAATGTGAGAAACAAGATCCATCAAATACTTTTTGATTGTATCATGAAAGGTGATTCGGTGAGGAATAGAGCGGGGATTTTGCATGGTTAGCATCCCAATGAGATGAATATTGGCACTTACTACATGATGGTGGTCTGATGGTGATAAATACCCAAGGGAGATGGGTGGGGTATCAAGAGTCCCCTATGCCCATCTCTCCTTGGGTCCTTGCACACAGAATATGAGGGGGAGAATGGGTGTTGCATCCTACAAGACAAGATAGGGGAAAACACTTGAATGGTTTGACTCCCCTACAGACCTATGTCGTTTCATGCAAGTAGGATCTTATTTCATGTGTGGAAGATCTCACTCATGTGGAGATGATTGGGCATGGAAAATGTGTGGGGATGAGCACCCCTGGTATATTTCATGGGTTGATGGTATATTTTAACTTCATGTGCTTAGGAAAATGATGCTTGGTAGTTTAACTTCCTACATCTCAGATGTTGAGGAATAGCTCCCCACCTTAAGACTAATATAATATGCGCTCTTTTACCCTTAGTGAAGGGATGGGACTGGAAATAACATGTGGAGACAAGGTCATGGTTTGATATATTGGGGGATCACATTAGTGTGACTATGTGAAGAAGAAATATCTGTTATCATGCCTATGTAGAGAAGCATGAAGATAAGTTACACAATATGAGTCATTTACCTTGAGGCCTTGAAATCACTTTGCATGAGCCTGGAGGGTCATGCAGAAGCGATATCATTTTTGAAGAAAAGGTGTACAAAAGAAGTTACCAAGTGAATCTCTAGTGATCGAGAAAGTAGAAAGACTCTATTAATGGGAATTCATCATGATTTGGAGTAGTCTATCTCCGGTTTGGAGTATACATGTGGTGGAGTATGCATCACGATGTGCAATGGATCTCACAATGTCTATATTTTTGGATCAAGGGTTCCATGAAATGTGTGGCATTGCGAAGTGATGTACTTCACGAAGCACAATGATCTTGCCTTTTCATTGGGTTCACATGTGCATGAAAGGTACTTCATGATGAAAGAGTGATTGGTGAGTACCTGAGTTCCCATTTGGATATCCGTCATTTGTGGTGGCCCAAGGGCTTCATGAAGTGAATCCCTGCATGAAGAGGGTCATAATATGATCAGAAGGAGAGGTATTTTCTAGTTCTCAAATCCCATGATGAGTCCATTTTATCAAGGTTTCATAGAGTCGATGGAACTTCACGATTTGACAGTTGATAAGAAAAATGGTCAGCGTATCGGTCCATTGGTTTTTAGGGAAGCTTCTTAATTATAGGCCATAGGTGGCGTGAAGCTCTTATAGCACACTGTGAAGCCAGTTGCGCTCCGCCATCAGAGGCAGATTCATCCATGTTTATCATAACCGTGAACTCGACTATCATTCCCTCTTTGGAACAAAAGGATTACTTTATTCCCTTCGTAGCATTCAAAGAGGCATCTGTCAATTTCATAATAATCATAGAGGTGACAATATTCCCTCCTTAGTTCAATTAATTGTGTCAATTTCTTCATAACTACAGATTCCTCCATCTCTTTACTCTACGGCGATCGTAGAGGGGGCCTCAACGTTTATTCTTCCATGATGCTAATGGACTTCGTGAAGGGGCTTCCCAAAGTATCCCCTTTTGTAAATGTTATGATCTTTTCCTGTATTTCCCATGCACACATTTGGGACCTAACAAATCCCCCCCCCCCCCTGAATTGAATTTGAGTTGAAAATGAGGGTAAAATTCTGTAGGTAAATCACAAAATTTTTAGAAATATCGCAAAACGAGATTGCGAAATAGGGTCATAATGTTGATATATGATGTGCGGTTTGAAAATGATGTGAAGCTCGACAAAGCCAGGTGCACCATAATTCTTGGAGGATTTCACCTATAAATAGGTGATTGTGACCCCTCTTTTGTCCTTACCTATCTTAATATCATTTCTCTAGAGCTCCTGGCTTGCAAAGCACCGTGCATTATGGAACCGCTATTTTTGAATCATGCTCTCTTTTTCTATGTGGAACAGGGTGAGTATTCAGACTCTGTGATTGTACACTCCTTGAATTGTTTCTACATGGTCTGTGGAAGATCTATGCGATTTTTATTTGCGACCAAGATCTCTGATTGAGCTTGGAGAACCAGGAAAAAAATTTCTCATGTTTTGGGATCGAATGGATCTCTATGATGCTTCTTGGGGTGTCCATGTGGATGGTTCCCATGGGGGAGAGATTGAAGATAACCATGGAATTGGGAAATGTTTTCAGTGCCATTCAAACCATGGATCCCAAGTGGAACTATTGTCAGAATACTATAACAATTACCCTTCATGAAAAATAAAACTTCTATATGGATTTGTTCTACGGGATGATGTTTTTTCATTCCTGAAGAAAGAATGGATGAACCAAACTATTGGTTCATGAGTATGTCGTACCTGCTCCAGTGGTTTAAGGATGTCGAAGGTCATTCATAGTAGTATCACACTTTTTTCAATGATTTCTTCTTCTGTATTCATGTTTTCAATGTTGATGGGAAGTCATTCCTGTCATAGGTATCTCCCCCAGAGTACCACACCATATTCAAGGTGGCTTTATGGAACCTAGAGAAGGGGTTGACTGATTTTTAGGACTTTGGATACTACTTCAATTTTACCACTGATTGAGCAAGTTATTATTGGGTATATTCTGCCTATGAGGAGTTTGGTGTGAAGCTATGGCATGTGGGCCCATATGAGTTTGAATGGACATCCTAATTCCATATTTACAAGCTAAATCACCTGATGTCAGAGTTGTTGAGCATGTGGTGTTCGAGGACCAACACTACTCATCGTCACCTTGGGGAGGTCGGTATTAGCCTCTAGTACCTTCACAAGATCTCGATGATTCACATATTGGGGGAGATGTATGAAGGGTTCCTCGATGTCGAGAATACATGGGAGGACATGGAGCAGATTCCATGACTGGAAAAGGCATTGATGGTTCTAGTGCCGGGTGAGGATAAAATAACACTTAAAGGGATCTTTATTTCTAGTTGTGGTTCAGGCTAATTATGAATTTACATTTTGATATGATATTTCCTATGAGGCATCCCACATGCCCAAAGGGGGTCCACTGAAGCAAAGAGCACACATAATAGAGACTGATGGAGGATAAATAGTGGAAGACATGGGGGTTCCATGATAGCACTGATTATCAACCAATGGATAGGTTGGATAGGTTAATATTGACATTAATTTATGGATGGATGCTACTAGAGAGAGAAACTAACAAGGTTGTGTGGATGAGTACATTTATCATTGCATCCATGTTGGCGATGGGGGAATATTTCAATCTGGTGATCTCAGTTTTGGTAAATATGTATAAGGTATTGTGGAATATCAGTGAGGGGAAGAATCTATATAAGATTTCGGCTGATATATCTTCTGTACGGGTGGACAACGGTGTATACGAGAACTTACGAATACACAAACCCCATTTACACTCTAGGGTTAGACATCTGACCAGCAATTCTGAATGTGTCGGGGAGTTTCTAGGCCAAGATGACCCCACCGCTAGTGCTGAACCTAATCTGAAAGGTGGATAAAATAATGTTCTATCAATTTCATTTTCCAATTATTTTATTCACCAAGGATAGCCATGGAATTGAGGAGAATCGGTCTAATCTCATGGCCTTTTGAGATGGGATTCTAGTGGAGTGAGTTTACCACCAGCCCATCTACGAGCTGTAACCCCCACATTGATTCCTAAGGCAATTCTATTGTATGTATAGGTTTACCCCATGCATACACATGGAAGTATTCCCTGAAGACCATCCATGTGTAAGGATGGAGATATGTATCATGTTCATAGGGAGATATCATAATATGAAGAATGTGATGCATCCTCCCATTTCTATCAATGGGCTAGTAAATGAGTATGCCAAGAGTTGGGGGGTAGCCTACCTAGAGGATATATTGATGTGGCAGACCGTCCATTATAGTGATGGTGATCCTCATCAAACATGAGATTGGGATTGAAAGTAAGCTAAAATAGGACACGGTGGATGGACTATAGTAGCTATGAGACCAAAACTGATTGATAGGTAGGCGATAGTGGTGGACCCAGTGGTCAGAAAGGAGAATAATTATCAAGAAAGGATTCTACCCAAGGGGTTCTGTTAGATACCCACTAATGCTTTAGGTAAGTGGCTACGCCATATAGTTATTCCTAAGTATTCTGTTCTCCTAGAGGCATAGGACAGCAGGTATGTTAACAAAAAATTCCTCAATCTATTCTAATTGTCGCACTATTTGAACGATCTTGGGTTGGATCTATTGGATACCTGTCATGCTCGGGCCAAAATTTCATTACCTCAATAGAAATGGGAGTAGTAAATCAATAAGAAGGAAGAACTCATGAACTCTAGAGGTAATCCATATCTAATGAATGATCAGGAGAAATTTATTCTTAATCAAATAGTCCCTCCGTCGTTGTTTTCCACTGAATTGAGGTTGTGCTTCCCCATACCATAAGTATGAAAAGATTCCCCATGGGGGGAAGAGGCAGGTAGAGGGATCTTTTAGAAGTTAGGTGAGGTAGGGAACTCATATATAGAATAGTTTTTTGATTCTCAAGATGTAAAACCTAATCCATTTTCCTATGATCCTCATTTAGGTAACTTATGCCATATCTACTAACATTTTCATGTCGAGAAGTGCCTCATATGCAGAACCCACTCTTGAAAAATAATAGATGAAACTACATGGTCTGAATCTATGAAAATGTAGATCACCCCATATATTATGGATGTGGAACCCATGGTGGTTCTCCCAGAGTCTTCATATATTCAAACATTATACGAGGGGCCAGAGCTTGGGATTTTGGTTGCAGCAACATATGGTGGAGACTTCCTATTTGATATCTCTATGTACTCTTCATCAAATTTGTAACCAGTTTCCATTGCACTAGGTCAAATAAAATATGTTTATTTTTTGACTAACATTTCCTTAAATTGTCTGGGTTGAATTTGAGAGGGTGGCTGGGGACCCTTGAGCTGCCTTTCCTAGGGGAATACTGATGGTTATTGAAGCATATGCACATACTGACCAAACCACAATGCTCTTAATTACAAGTGGGATGATCAGCTGGATAAAACCCAATTTCATATAGGTGTAAGCTGACGACAAAGTTCAATTTTATGACATGAGACATAACCAAACCAACCAAACACCATTGGAATTTCATGCTGATGAAATCCTCGAGGCGTTCCCCACATATGAACATGGTGACCATGAGGACCATGATGGGGAATATTCTGATAAAGATGATATCAAGATCATCCATTTCCAGTCAAGGAATATGATAATGTACTTCATTGGTGAGACCCCACAAGAATTATCTATAATCCAAATGGGGAGTCTTTGTTTCCGGCTGTGTGAACTATGCAATTGAGGAGTTGATGACCAACACCCTCATATACTTATCAGAGACTATATCCCATTGAATGTATGAGAACATGAGAGAAGCCTCAATGTTAGATAAATGTGGATGAAGTAAGTCAGCATCCAAAGACTTCAGTAATTTGACCATGATATCCAATACTTGACAAATCAGGCGAACGATAAATCAACTTTCCTCGATACACAATTAGAGCTCATATCGCCACTGATGTCCCAGTTAGTAGAGGCTGATGATCAGATGAGGTGAACTTCACAATAGATGGTTATTATTATAGATAAAGAGGATCATCACCAAATCACAACTTCTGAAATACACCCCACTACCATATAGCTGGTTTGGTAGCTTAACATGTGACATCGGATCCTAGACACTACAAACAAGAGAGTGGTGTAGCTTGGATGCTCCCAAGAATAGGTAACCCATTCTATGGGAGGGGGAATCCCGGAGAGTTGTAATTTATGTGAACTGATAGACATACATTAATTCTTTTATTGTTTTTGTTGGTTGTGTGCATGAGTTATATTATCTATTTGTTTTTTTCTTTATTTTCATCACATCATAGAAATTTCCATTGACCAATACCTAAGCTTACATGGGTCATGCCCGATGTGAGAAACAAGGGATGAAAGCATCATTATATCATTTTAATATGAGAGTGAAAACCCTTATCCAGTCATCTAAGGAATGAACAACCATTTTGTGTTTTTGGGAAGAATATAGGAGGCCTGAGTATAAGAAGAATTTTTTTAAGCAATTAAATTTCTTCTTTCCCATCATGCCCTAGTGCACAAGTGTAGTAACTACACATGAGTTGTAATTAATCCTAACAGTGGGGAGTAGAATCTGTTCATAATGATACCAAAAATTCGGAACAATATAGGGATTGAATGATAACAAAGGACAACTTTTTACCATGTTTGAAACCTAGTATGCCTATGACGTTAACCTTAACTAGGGACAAAAAATGTTGGTCAACCACTGGACATGTTGAGAACATGAAAAAGGAATCAAAATGTCATCCATAGTCATCTGGAGCATTGGCCTTGCACAATAAGAGATCCATAAGATGTGAATTAATACTTCTAGGGGGTTCTATTAGACAAAAAATCATATGATTATCTAAATAATGTGCATGAAAAGTGTGGAGGGTGGAGTCCTGGGTTGTTTGAATGGAGACCAGCACTCATGAAAATACACTAATGTGATGAACACACATTAGTTGAGTGCATCAGTCTGATCAGGTATCATACAAAATTATCAAATGAATCATTCTTGTGAGAACTTTATGTGGTTTTTGGTTTTACATCATGACAATGAGGATGATGGGAACGTATTTTAACACCATATGGTAAGGAAGAGGTTACCCAGAAAAGAAATGTGTGGTGTGGTATATATCTTAATGTGAATAAGGACCAAAGGAGTCCATACCACACCATGTAATCCCCAAAGAAATCATAGGTCAATTACAGAATAAGGAGATGTTAGGGATGGGACTGAGATAATGTTTTAAGAAAATCCTTCATTCCCATTTAGGAAGGGAATCAAGACACACATTCTTCTCACTAGAATATATTAGTTTATTTTCATTTAACTCAGACCTGAATGATAGGATAAAAGGGAGACACATGGTGTGTTTGTTGAAAAACCAACACGAATGAGTACAAAAAAGGATTCCATTATACCATTTTCTTCCAGTATAAACCATAGATCGGGGTACCAATGGTTGAATTCACATTGGGCCCATGATGAATTGTATGGGTGTTCTTATGTATCTAATGAGGATAAGAATAAATCCATAGGTTTTCCACAAATATTTTGTGTAGTTTAATGTTATGAAATAAATACATGATAGAATAGAAGAATGATCCCCAAAGAAAAATACATGGAATTTCCATCATAAACCTAACATGAATGAGGACCCAAGTGGTCCTCAAAAAACCACATGTTTTAGAAAAAGTTTTGGACACTGGGGGAGAGTGAAGGATTTGAGATAACTGGAGATGGTCCCAAGGATAAAATGTATTGGAATTCCTACATATCCAATGAGGATGGTAATCAAGAGACACATATTTATGAAAGATGGAACAATAGTGTACCAATTCCAGGAGAAATATTATTGTGCAGGTCTGGACCATGCACCAATAGAATCAACATTTGGTGGATCGTTTTATTCATTAGGGTGGGTGTGTTTTTTTAAAAGCAATAACACTATGATGGTAATCATGGAATCATGGAAGGAATAAATCCATATTTAAGCCATGAAAAATGACATAGTAGATAAATTATTACAAACATGATATCCCCTAGAGTGGGGACACCACAATGTTGTGCCATTTTTCATCATGCGACCAGGAGGATAGTGTCATAGTTTAGGGTCATATGATAGGACCATCCCATGCATTTTAGCGTCGTGAGAAAAAAAAAGCAATATTTTAAATTCATGTGGGGCCATGAAGTAGAGTTTAACATCATATTTCATGGATGGAAACAATATAGAGATGTTCTAAAAGGAATTATCATGGAATGATAAAGCATACTCAATGTGAATGAGGATAAGGTGCACACTACACTACACACAATGTTAGATGAGAAACCTCAAAGAAAGGGGCTTGAAAATGCCAATGAACCTAGTGCTGGACCCATAAATTATATTTATGGTCATTCATATGTATCCCATAAGGATGGGAATCAATACTCACATATTTCTCATGATTCGTGCAGTTTAATTTCATTCTATAACAATGGATGGGGTCTTATTTTATTGAAGTAGAGCTCAGACCGAAAGAAGTGGTATTCTTATAAATGGGTAGAACCCGTGATCAAGTCTATATTCCCATGTGATATATCATTGATAAGAAAAAAACTGGAATTGAATTTCTACACAACACATGGAATATATATAAAAGAGATATGGTGTGGAGGCTCAAATGACCCGACGTCATGCATTCGTCCTCTTAATGAGCAATTACACACTAAGGGGTATCACCAAGAGTGTTAAAATTCTTCATGTTCATGATACATTGGAAATATATATATATCATGAAACCAAAATTCATGGAATAATGGGGTTGTCATAACGATGGATGATAGCCATTGACTATATTCGAAACACAACATCCGTATTGTGTGACCAGAAATAGGAACAAACAAATGAGGTTCCACCACTGACCATATTCGTAGAATAGGGAATATTTCAAATTGTCATTTGAGCTCCTCTGGGACATTATACTAAGATAGTGTGAGGGAACTAAGGCCTATAATACAAGTCATTCTAGGGTCCTTTATAATTTCAAACATTCATAAATCCCAAAATGAAGGGGAATGTGAAGCATGGAAATCGATTAAAATTTATCCATGTAGAACCCAACACTCAAGGCCCATAATAACAATTCACCTATGAAAACTGGTGAAATGAAAAAGTGAGTCAATGGGGAAAATATAATAGATGGATATTCAAGAATATACATGGAATAAATGGGTATGAGGATCTCTCAAGAGAGAGAATCGTAGTGTGGCTGTTGCAAACCTGACATGAATGAGGACATAATCCCACACTGCACTACATACCCCCCTCAGAGTACTTAGGTGAAGTATCTGAAAGGAAGAGAATGTTTCTATGAAATAGGCCTGGGTCCAATGAAAAAATGTCTGGGCAGTCCAACATATTCCATTATGATTGTAATCAAGCAACATGTAGTTGTTGAGGTTCCTTTCAGTTTAACATCATGTGACAAAGTTGAGGGTAAGGAGAATCTTGAAGTGGAATGTGTATGCAATGGCTAATAACTTGATGTGAATGAGGATATAAGTCTACATACGCCATTCTATTCATATTTCTAGGAGAGTAGTGGTCGGGAGAAATAATAAATGAACCTAGTCTAGGCTAAAAAAACAAAATGTTCATGTGTCCCTACATATCCCAATAGGTTGGCAGTCAAGCTATATGCAGTTATTGAGATTCCATGAATATTAACATCTAGCGATAATGACATGGTAGATATTAGTTTATGTCCATAGCTATCAGACCATAAATGACAAATTTAATGTCATGTGGATGGGATCGAAAATATGTTGAATCACCATGCCTATAATTTGGGAGACCATGGGGTGGATATAACGATTCTAGAAAATGATAACCATGTTCTCAATGCAGAATCCATCTCAGGTGACCATGAATTGGAATAAACAATTTATAATTGAAATCTGACCATATCAAAAACAATGATTTGTGTCAAATTTTCTATCGAGATCTGATGTGAAGTTGTGCTACAAAGGTTGGTGAGCCAAGGTTGTGTGTTACCAAGATCCTATGGGGTCCTTTCAGACATTTATGATGGAGACCCTTATGGTGGGAAACAAGAAATTCTGAGGTACCCAAGAAGCTTAACGCTATGCAGTATGTATGTTGGATGAAATAGGGGGTCTCAGTGGGATGTGTGTGTCATAGAATGAAATATCCCAATGTGACTGATGATGTAGGGTCCATATCGCACTGCATAATCCTAAGGGAGGACTTGGGCCATGTGGACGGAATGGTCGGGGACCTGATGCTAGGAAAAATATAAAAAGGCCTATCCATTTGTAATTTATAATCATTTGGAATGAGTTATGATAAGTTTTACATCTCTATGACTGAATGGATAGCACAGTTTAACATCGCGCGGTGAATATAAAACCTTTTAATGTCATCTGGTACTGTTATGAAAAATAATTCTTGAGGAATTTAACATTGGTTGGAGAAGTAATAAGCTCACAATCCATGGTGACTAGGGAGATTGAACCATTTAGGTAATCCATGTGAATGATATAAGGTCCCTCTTATTTGGGCTCCAAATTTGGTATCATACTACCATATATAATTGCAATTTTCTGGGACAACACCATGTCACCATGAAATAAACTGTAGTGGAGAACCATCTTATTGAAAGTATTAGATATCTTGTTGTGATGCCTCTCCAAATTGTGTAGGGCACGAAGCTATTTCTCGTCATGTGATTCCAGTTCAGAATGATGAATTTCAGCTACTTTTTCAGGTGTCTAATAATCGTTAATATCTGTGCACAATAAAAAAAACTAAATATCGATGGGAAGTACTAACTCTGTTTTGTACACTACGTAATATGGTGTCACCAGATTAGAATTATGAGTCGTCGTATAATAACCAGAGAGAGAGTGGGAGTGTTTTTTCTCAACTCCTATTGTTCTGACCAACCAAATTATTCATAATGTTAGTGTTGGTTTTTTTCCATGCCTTTGTTTGCCAATTTTATTGCACATGATAGTGAGAGGTATGAATATAATGTATGTTGTACATGGCATGCAATTTCTTCAGATCAGATGCTTGAATGATGTTGTTATTATTATTGAGGACAGTGCATGGGACTTCAAATTAGTAGATGATGTTAATGATCACAAATTCAGCTATAGAACGATCCATTACCTCCTTTAATAGAACTTCCTCTTCTTACATGGACAATAAATCTATAGAGGTCAGGATGAACCTTCATTGTCGAGTCATTGCTGGTGGATATAGTCCCATGGCACTGAGTCCCTTGGCCAATAAAGGTAAAAATGACATCATGGTGAGGGGAGGATCTGGTAAATGATTTAATAAATTATCACAGACTTTTAATGCATGGCACCTCCTTAATAAAATGATCGATTCACATATCATGGGGGGTAAATAATACCATAATCTTCGTATATTATGAGAGAGATTCAGCCCTGTCTGATAAGACCTTATAGAACCAACGTGTATTCATTAATGACCTAATTAATATCACCTCTTAAATTCAACAGTTGATAATTCCATCAACCCCACATCTATAGAGGACCTGCTCGAGACTCTGAAATCCATGGAAGGTGAACTGCACTGCATTCTATCAGACTCAGTCATGGTCAGGTCGATCTACTATGACATTACTATGTTATAGGTACTCTATAAAGGGTTGTTCCAATCACATGTCCCATCCAATACAATGGAAAGGGGTCCTTGAGGTCTATATGTCGATGCATGTACCGTAAGATGGATTTCATGTCGGCTATCATCACTTTTATTGGTAACAAGAGTGATTAATCGTCGACGCACCACATGGATAATCAAACCATGATGATCAGGCTCTACAACAGATGCGACGAGGCATGACATGGTGCCACACTGTCCATTCATTGAAGAAGGAATGTATGTAACTTGTGGCCAAGAAGTGGACTCCGCCATTAGGTTCCAGGTACACTGAAACAGTGTTGTGAACTTCGGCTTCCAAATAACATAGTCACTGTTGATCATCTTGATGACTAGTTTAGAGTCCAACTTCAAATTTTGGTGTGGAACGTCTACCTGGAGGGCCACCTCAAGACTATTAATGTGAGCTATGTACTCTTCTTCATATTTGGTATTTCCTTCTGACAATAGGAATGAATATGGTAGAACATCATTCACCTGCATGATGAATATGATATACATGCCAAGTCTGCTGGGTCTGGGATAATTGTGCATTATGCCCGTAGGGCATCAGTAAGCTCCATCAAAATGAATTTTCTAACATATAATGTCTTGATTCACTGATAGGGATACCTCTTTAAGAGAATCAAGATATAGAGACTTGTACACTAGAGTTGTATGGGTGGAAAAAGTATGCAAATGCATGTCCCATGAAGCCCTCTGTGGGACAATCATGATATCTAAATATTGGTGGATCACTACCCACCGAGCTCGGTAGCCTGTCAACATTGGATGGTTCAGAATGTACATCAACAGATCCACTTAGGAAACTAGATATTTCCCATGGTGCCGCAAGTAATACTTCTATTTCTGCATTAAAAATAACATCACAAGGCATATCTTCTTGATTGAGGAATATCAAGTCTCTATATCGAGGTGCATGCGTATGAGATAGTATAATCTTCTCCATGTTCCCTCATTGTCCTTCTGGGTGATAAATATGATGAGATATTATTATAGAGCGGTCAAATAAAGCACTAGATGGTTTTTAGAAACATGTGGCATATGAACCAGAGGTCGTAGCAGGTACACCTTTATTTTCTCAAATGTTGTCTGATAGTCATCATCCCACTGATAATCAGAACCCGTCTTGATGAGCCAGGAAAAGGGCGTACACTTTTGAACCAATTTTTTGAATCATCGTATATATGCTAAGTGATGTTGGAATCCTTGGTTCTCCCAAATGATTCTCATAGGAGACATCTGACTAATATCCTTTATATTTTTGGAATCGATCTCAATGCCTCTCTATTTGAAAACAATGATGAGAAAATTTTCAGAGGTGACCATGAAATAACATTTAAAGTGTTTCATCTTCATATGGTGGGAAAGAAGGAATCCAAATTGTTTCTCATGATCTATGAGATGGTCATGGTTCCTGTGAAATTAGACCAATAAATAGTTTACGCAACATTCCACCAATGATTTGAGGATTGTCATGAATATGAGGTGAATGGAATGCTGATAGTTGGCATCTATATTGTTTAGACCATAGGGAATTACCTGGTTGCAGAAAGTACCTTATCGTTCCTTGAAGGCATTATATTCTTCAACCTTAGGTTCCATTCATATTTTATTATACCTGGAATAACCATCCATGTAAGAGAGATCTTAGAACTCAATGGTAATGTCAACAACTGTTATTTTGAAAGAAGGGGAAAATCATCCATCAGACAGTTATAGTTGGGATCCCAAAAATTGATGAATAATCACATTTTTATATTCTTCTTCTTGATTGGAAAAATTATAGCTAATAATATAGAGAAATAGACCTCCTTGAAAAAAATTTCTTCGATAACCTTATCAATCTCGGTCTCGACCATGACATAGTGAGAGGGGTGCATCATTTTTGTTGGTTGTTTTAACCCGCAATGATTTTATAGATAACTAAGGTGGTGGAAGATGACCATAGGATATATACATAGCATTTTATCAAAATTCCTAGTGAATAAATCATGATGCTACTTTTTGAAATCCACATATCATTTCAACTATTCGACATGCATAGTGAAACTGATCAATGTTGGTTTTCGATCTGACTCGTTAGCGAGGTTCACCTTTACCAATACTTATAATGTGGTAGTGACACCCTCTATGAAAGTGGGATGACCATCCACCAAATCTTATTATTCATCCACAAAGGAGGGATCATTGTTAGAGGTGGTTCTTCCAAATTGAGAGATCATGAAGGGACACTAGTGCTATCCTGAGAGGCAGTTGTAACCTCACTATAGAGATCCTTGGCTATCGAAACCTTGGTGAAAAATTATTTTTGACCCAATCCCACCATGACTATGACCTAGCGGTGCACATTTGATGGTATCAAAACAATATTTATGTGTCGAGTTGAGTTAGTTTATCCTAGAAAAATGAAACAATCATGTATGATGTACTATCATTGCCAAGGGGCATACATCTCGATACCTTATGGGAGTAGGGGGATCTGGGATCACCCGAGATTAATTTTATAAGAATATGATGTGGACTTATATAATTACATAAAATTGGGAATGTTCTTCCCGGTTGTTCATAAGACAAAAAAACTTTTCCCTAAAACTTAAGTATTGGCCTCCAATCGGATAATCCAGAATATGTAGGCATCGCCCAAGTCTATTTGTGGGTCGGTCGTAGCAGTAGCTTGTTCAACTTTTATAGTCTAAATCTGCATGTCCATTCTCTTATAATAGTCATTATCCTGTTTAAGGGCTGCAAAAGAGTTAAAGGGAGACACATCTCATTATAGTATGCCTACTCAACCTTTATGGGAGTACATAAGGAATTCGTGATATAATGAAGTGACCACTACATATAGGTGGATCCATGGCCTACCCATCAACGTGTTGTATGTGGTGTCATTTGAGGGAACCAAGAACTCGGTACTGGAAACTATGTGACTGGATTAGGTCTTGAGGAGGATCTTTACAACTGGGGTTTGTTTCATCTTTTCATAACCATGACTTTTTAGATAATAGGGACTTACATCGGCCTCAAACTAGCCTATCATTTGGAGT
This sequence comes from Viscum album, assembly GCA_963277665.1. Lineage (NCBI taxonomy): Eukaryota > Viridiplantae > Streptophyta > Magnoliopsida > Santalales > Viscaceae > Viscum > Viscum album. Next base: position 368,377,678 of record OY728153.1, on the reverse strand, counting down.
GTCTGAGACAAGAAAAGGTTTATTCTAAAGCCTGTGTTAACCAGACAATGTAGAACATACATGTAGTTGAAATGGCATGTGATGTACAAAGGGAGGATTTTCCCCTATATAAGGGAGTGTTCATATTCTCCAGTGAATGATATAATGTCCTGACATTCTGCATGCTCGACTGCCTCAGCATGGAAGGCGTATACAGATGCTACATGTGTCTCAAACTGGAGCATTTTCATAATGCCTCTGCATGGACTTCACAAATATTTAATGATAGACGATGATACTCAAGTATATATATATTCATTGAAATTATGTAAATATTCCTGATAATATGGTACTTCTGTGATAGGCATAAACTTTAACTCACATGATGTTGCTCTATGAAATGAGGTATGGTTGGATATTCCCATTGAACCGGTGAGAAGATGGTGTCGGGAATTTACCACAACTCACTTATTAATATGTGTGGAGTGACTTCATGATGGGAGATGGATGACTGATCCTGGTCTAAAATAAAACATAACTGATCGGTACACTAACATGGTTGCTCTACCTGATCATTATGTACAAAAAACAGTGATGGTATATCCAATAAAACAATGGGATAAGGATATGTGTGATGGGATCAGTGTTGGGCCTGCCGTCTGGTGTCGGTGTAATGTATAGCTTGGATATAAGCACAGACTAATTCATTCCAATGACCCACATAACCATGAATCTGTTGACACTGGCATTGGCTGGGGACATTGGAATGATCCATCCTATGATCCTCGTCATTGGGAATCATGTAAGGGATTACCAACTCTACAGTGTTAACCAAAGCATACAATATATTATATTTTAAACAATACTCCATCATGGGATGGATTCTGGATGTAATTTCCATCTCTAGATAAATTAAATCGCAGATAGTATGGGATGACGACGACACCATTGGGGGAATTTTCTATCCCTTTTGTCACTGATGATTTCTTTTCATGGAAGAGAAAGACAAGGTTGTTGACTCAAAAGCAGTGGATATAGATAATGACGTAAAATCATAAGCCTTTTGATGGATCAAACGTTCACAGATTATACCATGGGCATGAGACATATCCTTACGAGATATCAAAACATTCTACATATCAGACCCATGGTTAGTTACCTACTGCCATTCACCTTTGTTGTCACAGTCGCTGTTAGAATTTATGAACACACAATAAACCTTTGTTGGGGCTAGACATAACCTGATTATGTTGTTATCAACTAGGTCTTTTATCCATTCAGTACAGAGATATTAATACCTGAGGGTTTTCACCATGATCCGGTGATATGGGTAGTAATTGGGGAGATCAGTAAGATCCAAATCATTGGGCCTCCTGTATTCCAGAAACTATAAGATTCCCTGGTCCAAGGTACATAGTAAATAATCATTGACTCCATCCTCAGTAAATTAGTTAGTCTTACACCTTCTGTATAGGAAGGTAGCTCTAGGGCTTTTCTTTTACAAGGGGTCATAGGGGCCAGTCGAAGAGTTGTAACCTAATTATCATTCCTAGGATGAGGCAGCGCGTTACATAGGTGGACTTTCTAATTCTATGGTTGGTGCTTCTGGGACGGAGGATTTTCCAGATTTGGTTGTCCTTGGTAAGGTTGTGGATGTCCTTCCACTATTAATAAATCCAACTGCCAGGGCCCCTATTTATTTTACCATAGTTGGCTTGGCCTTAACAGTGCGTCATTTGGGGACTACAGGGGCTGGTTTAGAGTGATTAGAAATGTGAATGGTTCGGTCTTGAAATTCCCCACATAGATTTTCAACATATGTCCTTGACTCAACGACATATCCAGGGAATAGGTAAGGCCTTTTTACATGGTTGAAATGCTTGAGACAAGTTCTTTAGGCCGTATATTTCACTTGAATAGGTCGGAAATAAACTTCTGGTTGGTGTTGAAATTGCACAGGTAAAGAAACTGCCAATGAAGATCCTCCAAAATTTCTACTAACTAAATTGGTAGATGGATCTACAAAACAATTGTGGGACCTCCAATGTTTTTATAAAACACTAATGCATCGCAGCCTCCTACTAATATGGAGTTCCCATCATGGTTCCACACCTTGAAATAAATTGGGCCAGATGGTGCAGCGGATCACCTATCACATTAAAGTGGGGGAAGGTAGTATTTCTATATCTTGGGGAATCTGGAATATTATCCAACCATGTTCTATATAGAATTCCATTAGGATGGATCTCCACATATGAAGTTTCTATGGCCTCAAGGTTGGCAATGAGAACTTCCATTGGATCAACTGGATGATGATTCCCTTATTGATTGGGATATCTGACCACCAATGATTTGGTAGGTTCTTCAACATTATAATAAGGGCCAACGACTCATGGAGTAGCTGGTGGGATGAAATGAGGAGTAGCTAGGTGCTACGGGGGGAACCTTGGCAGTGTCCTGAAGAGGGTTGTCATGTAACTCAGGTGGATTTGGTGATGCATATAGCATGCTACTTCCATTAACTCATGACTCTATGTTGTCTATATGGGCATGATGAACATGGTCACCTAGGGGAAAATCATTTGGGTAAGGTATAATTTCTCCTACTACCCCATTCTAGGGTTTCTATATTCTGTTCACAACTTCATAGAACATTCGGTGAAAAGTTCATCAACCATATTTTTATGTTCCGCATGCTTCTGAGGTAACAGATCCTGTTTGGGTTCATCATACTTTTTTTTCATTAATCCATAGGGGCCATATGGTTTGCCAACCCCATCACGCTCTTTACACTTATTGGGGTTTCGACAGAGGGATATTAACTCATATGGAATTCAATACCCAATATATTTTGTTATAGTAGAGTAACCCTACCCATAGGATCCAATCAGTATGGCACCCCCATGGGGTAAGTTCTCTAGAAGGAGCATTATCTTGATCTCCACTTCTGAAAGGTCTTCCATGTTATCTATTCCTATAACTGAAGGTGTATCATCAATATAAAAAAAAGATGGAAATGCAATAGATGGAACTGAAATGAAGGGCAAAATACTTCTCCCATCCCAGGATATGAACCCTAGTGAAAGCCTCTTTGATAATCCTGGGGATCACTGTGAAGCTATGGATGCATCATTTTTGGATGGTTTGATGGTGAATGGGTGACTTAGAGCACTAATCCATAAGGAGCACAACCAGGTTAACCAATGCATCATTGTTGTCCAATGTATTCAATGTGTTTCTAGCTATTGGGGTATGACACCCATCGATGATAGAGAAGAATTCTTTTTAACATTGAGTTTGGTTGAAGCACCTGACCTCCTAGGAAATTGATTTCGGAGTTCTGAAGCCTACTACTGTAATGTTACCAAACAACTCTATGGATTGATCCATTATATGGTTCTTCCATAAGCTCCTCAGATCAGACTCGGGATGTCGCCCTTGGTGCCCCATTCATTGAATGGGGTGACTGAGGGACTAGAAATGGAATTGAAGCAGACCATAGCGACAATAGAGTGGTCGGTGAAGAGTATGGTGAAAAAGATGACAAGCCGCCACATCTTGTGTTATATTCATATGAATGATTTAATTGCACCAACACATCCCTATAATATGGAATAACGAACAAAGACTCGTGTGTAAAGGCTGAGTAAAAAATGGTGGATTATCTCCCTCTATTGGTCCCCAGAACAATTCCCGATGATATTTGGTTGAGGTATAGAACGATCATGTTGAAAATAGACATGATTACATGGCCAAACCATAGAAAGGGGACAAATCCTCTTCCTCTTGGAAGTATCTTTGGACAGATGTGGGAATTTAGTGGGCATCACTTTCTAGATGGATGAGGCTTATATGCCATGTTCCATCCATAACCCCCAACAAACTAGATCATGGTGAGGGTTCCATCACCGAATTACACTCAGCCTTAGAATTTGAAAAGCATGTGGGTTTAATCATGGTTGGAATCATCTCAGTATTCGATATATGGTGGTGACGTCCTTCCCTCCTAACCTAGTATGGTTATTCAGGATAGGTTTGGTTTTCAACATGAGAATGGACTTCTACAAAACTGATAGTGGGGTAGAGATAAATTCTTCCTGGGTGAGTCGGAGTGTGATAAGAACCCGGAAAAATGTCAAAATAAACACAAGGAGGACCTCAGTGGGAAATTTTTGAGCAGGTAGAACCTCATCTGGTGATATTGGGAGAATGCTAAGTAATTCCATAGTTGATTCCTATAACGGTGATGGTATGATGGGGCTTTCGTACCCGTAAATCTAATCATCGGGATGACCTCATCGTTGGAAGCCCAAGATGCGAGGAAGACCTTCACTTCTCAGATTGAAGGGAAAGGGAGGAACTTTTTGGATATTGTAAGAACATGGGAAAAAATACATACTGATGGTTGAACGGTAGAGGAGTATCTTTGCATGGGTGACCTGTGATAGTAGGAATGTCTCCATACCATTTCTCATGGGTGAGAATGAAGCCTTCATGATAGATTTTATTGTGGCCTAGAGGGCGATCACCCGGATTGATAGTGGCATGGAGAAGGGAATTGTGCCTCACTTGGGAGCGGGGATGGCCTTGTATCTCATTTGAAGTGGCATTGGAGTAACTCCATGTTGGATGTCATCACAACTGGTTTTCCCAAGACAGGTACTGCCTTTACTGGAAACCAAGAGATTCATCCCATCATGGTCATGGGGATGTTGGGTCCTCAATTTGGCCGAGACTATATGTTCCCCTATTCAAAATAAATTGGGCATTGATGGTATGTGTCAGTGGTGGCACAATCCGCTGTATCTGTCGATCATGACTCACCCTAGTTGGTGTCCTTCTCAGAATGCACTCGAAATTGGCATCAGGTTAACCGGACTGGGGTCAGTGGTTAGGTGTGTAAATTGCCTTCTCCTTAGCCCGTGGGACAAGATTATGGTGCTAACCCAGATTGGTGGGATCCCTCCTTGCAGTGCCCCATGATAGAATAATAGTCAGACTAGACCGAACATCCCTCACCCCTGTGACATAGGGGAGCGAGTTATCAAATCGTTCTGGAGAGAGACTCTTGAAAATGTTATAGGTTTGAGTGGGGATCAGTGGCTACCTATGTGTCCATTAGTGGGGTATGATGATGTTCCTAGGCATCCATGTTCTAATGGGCCATATCCTGAGTTTGGATAATCACTTATTCCACATACTGCGAGTTGAGGTCATTGATCACCCTCCTCTAAACGAGATTAGATGATGAGATAGGGAGTGAGTGACCAACAACCACGGATATAGAGGCTTTTGTAGAGCATAAAGAGCAATGTGGGATTTCCATATTGGTGGGACACATACCCTGCATTGGTGGGTGGGTGATTATAAATTTCTTAGGGATTGATCTTGGGTCATGCAAAGAAGGAAGACTCACTCATTAGTTCAGATAATAGGAAAGTGATGCATAGTCCCTTAGTTTCGTTATGTATTCTATATGAGGATAGAATAATAGGTGCTGACAATTTTGCAGACTAGAATTCCCAAAGATCAACTACCCCATCTCTGTTGAGTGTCACTCTAGGCCCGCTATTTTAATGGAGGGACCTAACACCAAATAAATGGATATGGTGAAATGCTTTTCTACTAATGCCCCGAACACTAATAATCTCTATATTGATGAGAAGAGATTCACATCTGGGGTACAATTTCTCTTTCTAACGCTTTTGGCAGGGTGCACATCTATATATCGATGTCAGACAACTATTTCCCTGTATTTTTCTTTCCAAAGGTGGAAAACATATATTTATTATTCAGGTCTGTTTTCTCCTTGATCAAAATTGAATGATGGGATTTCGGTCTCCCCTTCTGTGGATTCCACCTCGGAATTCATCACATAGTTCAGGTCAACCTCATTTATTTAAGACGATGATCATGAAACTATTCCTAGTGTTATATCTTTATTAATGTTGGATAATTACATTTATCATTTTAGTCCATTCCATTAGGTCAAGTCAGGGAACCAAACATCCGTCAGGAGAGTAGTTATATTGGGAATTTGTTGCTTTTCTGGGTATTGGATCCCTAGTACATTTGGATTTATTCCCATTGTGACAGGGCTTCACAATGGTCTCGAATCTCGAGGCCTCCCACATCAAGTTTGGGGAACTAGATTCTATAGGGACATCCCAGATGTTTTCATCAGCTTCCCATTTTTAACATGTGGTATGTTGTGATTTTGAAATCTAGTAGAGATGGATGAAACTAATCCGAACAGTGATTGGAGTGGATCAGATGGGTACATCCGTAGAAGGAATAACCTGTAAGTCTTATCTGATGGGTGGACCAGAACTCCCTAGGAGGAAGAATACGAGGTGGTGTGTCACATAAATGGAAGATGTATCACCATGAAAGCTGATCTATTACACCACTAAGGATATATCCGGGAAAGTGAACCCCATAGTAGGGGACATCAAGAATCACCATTGGCAGGGATTGAACCTCGTGATGTTTTCCTATGTACCATGTATAGGTGTCAATGATCAAAGGTTGCATAGTTCAACGGGTGGTACATGGCATTGGGGAGTACAAAAAGGACCTAAACCCAAAGACATATTGGGGATAACACATGCATTATAGAACATCACAATGAGGAACACTATTGGTTGAATGAGTAAGGATTATGTAGGTCTTATGTGTGGTTAGTTTCCATGGTCCCACAAAGAGCGGCGATGGTATGGATGTGATGATCTACTGGGGATGTGGAAACCCAGGTAAGAATCTGGATGACTGATGTAGGGTTAAATGAAATGTATGGTTAATGAGATTGAACTAATGTGAAGATGATAGTAATGTTTGTCTTGAACCAAAGGTGGATTTCTAGGCATCCCCATGAAGGGTATTCGAAGTCCACGTAGTTTGATGGGGCAATGGGACACCTAAGGAGGCGGTCCATGAGAATGGAGCCCGTGGGTGGGGACTTTAAGGGAATAGAACCTTTGGTTGAGGCAAGATCTTTTCAAAACTAAATGTCTCATGGGAGATACCAGTATGGGGCATGAGTAATGAGATTGTACATCAGGGAGGCTTCCTACATATCCTCGTGGTATGAAATCGATGTCTATGTAATTCAATAATGCGGCATGGAATCAGGGTGTACACAAAGGATAACGACCTGATGAAATTCTAGGGATTACACATGGATAGTAGTCCAGGTGCGGGTCGGATACCCCTATGTGATGGACGATGGATGTGGATCCCTAAAAGGGGGACACCGAAGTTATCTAGTTTTTCGGGCATAAACTCAAATAGGATTCCCATGTACCCTATCTAGGAAACAAGGAACAAAACTCAATTAGTTTAATGATTTGGGGTTGATCCTCCGGGAGGATACCAATGTACCCTATCTAGGGGACAAGGATTAAAACCCACATAGTTTGAATTTTTGGGTTGAACCTCAGGGAGGATTCCTCTGTACCATGCCTATGAGATAATGATTAGAACCCATATAGTTGGAATATTTAGGGTTGAACCTTAGGGTGGATTATTATATACCCTATCTAAGAGATGTGGATCAAAACCCACAAATTATGAATCTTTGGTGTTTAACCTCTGAGAGGATTCTTATTCCCCCTATATATTGTTAAAGGATCAAAACCCACATTGTTTTAATATGCCTAGTTTAGAGTCATGCGGGACAAAAATGGTGGGTACAGTTTAATGTCTAGAAGGATAAGGGTGAATATACATTAAGAGGTGTAGACAAATGGAATGTGGTATTGAACATCAGGGAGTTGTTCTTCATGCCTCACCTAGAGAGGGAAGGGATCAATGTCCATATAGTTCTAGAATCTGTAACGAGTCTCACACACTAAGGCGGCCCAATATGGGTGTTATTGTCGATTCTTACTCTATGCTCACATGTTTCATGATTGTTTTGAGAAATAACATGCAACAAATACCTGACGATCGGGTTGTGAAATGTTCATCATCAATTTAACACCCTAACCCATGTTACAGAGAGTCGGTGCATTATTACATAACATTGGAATGATCACAAGGGATCAAATCATGAAATTATGATCAGTTTAGTAGCCATGGATGTGTTGGATACATTAATATGTTTTAAATTACATTATAAAATGAAAAACAAAAACAAAATTGTCCCCATTGACCACATTCATATCCCTTAGACTATCCTTTAGTCTATCCCTAGAGGTCAGTCATAATAATCTTCTCCGCATCCTAGGAAAAATAAAACATAGAATGTGATGAGCTCAGATGCTCAGTAAGGATAACAATATAGTGGAAACACTTATATATAAGCATAAAAATTTAAGGAAATGTATTTGACTAAATCATATTCCTTTTAAAGATAAATTTCTTCATAATATGGTCAATATAAATAAAATAATTCCATTTAATTATTCACATGTATATTTTACTAGTCGAATAATCACATGAAATATCAATAGCCAATTTCATGATGATGTAGTGCATAATTACATATTTCATAACCACATAGTCTAGGCCTTATGGAAAGAATACAAATAAAAAAAATTCATGGCCTTGTGCTAAGATACTACTTTATCTCATGAGACATACTAATGAATCGAGGAGTGATGGTGGGCTCCACCTGTCAGTTACGAATTCCAATGCATTCCTCATATGAAAAGTTTTAAACATTACTTAAACATTTGTATTAAAAATCGCATACGAAATGTCAATAAATTATCTACAAATGATGAATGTTGTAAAAATCAGACATCCACAGTCAAACATATCACAAAATCTTCAATACAATATTGAAGTTATGTATCCTAATAAATCAACTTCACAAAATCTTAAAATCCATCAAAGGATATTGAGATATATGAAATCAAAACTTTTTTAGAGAAATATCTCATTCTATTTTGAAATCATTTAAAATTCATATAATTATAAAAAAATTATTTATTTTAAAAATATTCTTATAAGCTTGTATGGGAAGCTTCAATGATGTGAAAAAGGCATAAAATAGCCCCACACACCGTATATTTTAAAAAAGACATTCTTACCTTAATTTTGTCGAAAAGGTCACAATGTACTTTGTTTGGAAAATGGAAGAAAGATTCCTTTGAAAAAATATGGTAAAATATGGGTATAAATCACTTTAACCCATATTTTGGTAAATAGTTAAAATATCTCAATATACAAATTAAGAAAACATGGATGCGGATGATAAAGAGGTCCTATTAGATACTTACATATTAACAACCTCAGATAAGTAATGAGATTGTAGAATTAACCCTTAACTTGTAAATTTCCTTAGTAGATGGTATGTTAACCTACTATATAATAGATGAAAATTTTATTAAATTATATAACAACTATATACTTAAATATTATATCATATATGATCCTATAATATATCATTGTTAATAATATTTCATTAGTATCATTGTTTCTGGTATTAACTGATTCATTTTTGTTTATTTTTTAGTTCTATAAGCCATGTTTGTTAGGAATAGGATGAATTTGATTTATATAAAGAATGAAATTATGTTCATAAAAATTATTTCTAATCATTAAATGAATAGTATTCTTGAATGATTATGATGGGGAATGAATCTCATCACGTTCGTCGATACGGTAATCTGTACGTACACACGGGTGAGAATATCATTATAATGACAGTGAAATCGAATGCAATTGGATGGTATATCATATATATATAATAATTAACATGTTATATTTATTATTTAACTCAGTTATTCTTATTATTATACACATAAAAAATAATGATGTTTTTGAATAACAAACTCCACCATGGCGTGGAGACAGTAAGCCGTACATATGCATGTATGGTGACTTTGCCATTTATAGGATGGTTAGAATAAAAATTATGGTTCTAACATATTTATAATAACATCACAGTATTTATAAGGTACATGAGTTATTATTTTGATATGGAATCAAGGAAAGAGGATGTGGAAGAAGAAAACAACTTAAAAGAGGGTAGTGAAATTATTTCCTCTTCTTCAGGTGTTTTCTTTTGTGATGATCTAAAGGTCTCCATAGGATGGCTTTCTGATACATGAATGGAATCTAGATTTATGTGAGGGATATTTGGAGGATATTTGGGCAGGATTTTGGTGATCCAAATGGCTTTGGAGGTGTGCAATTAAAATAAGGGAAAGTGCCTTTTACATGAGAGGTGATGGTCACTTTAGGAAAAGCTTGAAAGATTATTTTACAATAAAATCATTTTCACTTTTTAATGCCACCAAAAATAATTTATTTCAATGAAAAGGTGAGGATTGGTCCAAATATTCTCGACCAATAGGTTTTAGATAGGTTTAGGTTACCATATATACCTAATCATTTAGGTTTAACTCTTAGTTAACTAGTTTGACATTTACTATTTCTCGTTGTATTTTTTATATTATATGATTAAAAAACATACAATAAACTGCCATGAGAAACCCAAGTGTATGATTATTAATATATATATATCCTTATCTATGTCCTTTTCCTATGCCATAGTTCTTTAGGAAAATTATATCAATTAATAATATAGTATTTTTTTTAAAAACAATTCTGTCAATTTTGACACTATTTAGTATTTGATTTTTTGACAGCCATAATAAAATTTATTTAATAAATAATAAACATTCATATTCACCTAAAAAATTAGTGGAATTTATCCTATGTCTTCATTTAAATTTATTTGGAAATTTATAATTTCAATTATTTTAATATTTCATTAATAATTTAATTACTGCATCATAATTGTGTAATAAATAAATTAAATTTATCAATGTCTAGAATTATAAATAAAATATGATTATTTAGTAATTATATTTATCATTTAAATTCATATTTATAGTCAAATTTATTTTATGTATATCCTTATATTAAAAATGGTTTAGTTATTAATTATTGAATTTGATACTTTTAACTCTTTAAATAAAATAATAATAAATGACCTAATCTAATCCAAGTGAAAAAAGGATCATATTTTATTAATAAGGTTTTCTTTGGTCGAATTACACTTATCCAATAGAATTAGGACATGTTTTAGGTAAATTATAATATCATTTTTACCCTTAATTTCCCTTTTTAATTTTAACATTGGTAAATAAATGTCAAAAGTTACTTTTCACCAAAAAATCTTTTCATCTTATTTAAGCAAATTTTACTGAATAATTCCATCCATTTATCTCTGTATTTGAAATTGAACTCATATAATTGGTAAAATTATGTTTTACACAAATTTGTAAATGCTCATAGAAGATGTGTAAAAGACTGTAAAAAGTTCAATAAAATTTTATATATCTAAACTTATTATAAAATGAATCTAATTATTTACAATGAACATATATAGGTATTATGTATATATTTTTACCTAAAATAAATTAAAATAGAATAAATATTTATTTAAATAAAAAGTTAGTTTTAAATAATAACGTAGTGTTTTTCTCTACTTATAAAAAATTGAACCTTTTTAGAAAAATAGCAAAAATTCACCCTAAGCTAATTTTGATATTCCGAATCCAAAATGATGTTAACTTTGAAAAATATAATTTATAAAATTTTAAAAATAGGGTATTACTATTCATAACGGCTAGTTTAATTGATCGTGGTTTGTTAACACTGAAAGTTGCATACATCGCAAGATACTACATTAATCAATGGGAAAGGTACTGTGGAAGCTTGGGTTATTACATTCTCCCCTCCATAAAATAATTTCATCATAAAAAATTCTAATATATTACTACATTAAATGATTTGGGTGGTTCTTCATCATATGTTCCTCGGTTTTCCATGTGACCTCTTCCATCTTACAGTCTCTACATAGGAATTTTACCAGATGAGTCGCCTGGTTTTTCAACACTTGTTATCTTGTACTATGAATTTTGACAGGCTCTTCATAATAAGACAGATAATGTTGCAGTATAATTTCATCATAGGTGAGTACATGCATTGGGTTAGGCATGTATTTTCTCAACAGTGATACGTAGAACACATCATGAACTTTGATGGCACTTGGATGCCTTGTCAATCGATAATCTACAACTCTAATTCATTCTAGAATTTCTAAATAGCCGATGTACATGGGGCTTAATTTACCCTTCTTACCGAAATATATAACACCCTTACATGGAGACACCTTCAAGAAAACATGGTATCCTACATGAAATTAAAAATCCTTCCTTCGATTATCGACATATATCTTTTTCCTACATTTGGCTGCTTTAATGTGGGTTTAAATAAAAAATTCATTTTCCATTGATTCATCAACATGTCTGGGACTACGAGATATCTTTCACCAACATCATCCCAACATGTTGTTGTGCGACATGTTTTTCGGTATAACTCTTCATATGGTGCCTTCAAAATAATTTAATAGAAGATATTATTATTTTAAAATTATACTGGTGGTAAATTTTGATCCCACATGCCCCGAAAGTCACGTGAGAAAGATCTAATCATGTCTTCGAAGGATTGAATAGTCCATTCTGATTGTCCATCAGTTTGAGGGTGGTAGGCAGTGCTCAAATAGAGTTCAGTACCTCGGGCCTTCTAAAGACTTTTCTAGAATATTGATGTAAAATAGGGATCACGACCAGAAAATATCGATAAGGGTACTCCATGAAGTTGTAAAACTTCATTAATATAGAGTCCTGTCATATGTTGAAGTGGTAAATCATCTCTTATAGCATGAAAATTTGCTGACATGGTAAGATGATCAACAGTGACCTATACACCATCATTATTTCTAAGAGTCTATGGTAGCCCCATGACAATTTCTATCATATTATTATCTCATTTCCACATAGGTACGTGAAGAGGTTTCATGACTATTCCAGGTTGTTGCCTTCTAGCATTCACTTGTTGACAAACCATAAATCTGGACACAAAATCAGCAACCTCCCTCTTCTTGTTGTCCCACCAAAAATTTTCCATCAAATATCTATACATCTTGGTGGTCCTAGAATGTATAGGGAAATTGAAGCTTATTCGAATCATCCAGCAATTACCTTTTTTGATCAGGTATGTTAGGAACACAATGTCTATTCCCTAATTTTTAAATTCTATCTTCATATATGAATTCATTCAATCTCCCATCATTCAAATCATTAATCATCTTTTAAAACTCCTCATCACTAGTCTTAGAACTCTTTAACCTTTTTAGTGAAGCCAATTTGGAAACCGTTTGAAAAAGTATGAATGTTTCAACTTCCATTGTTATTCCCATATCTATCTTTTCTAGATCCATGAAAATATGCTCCCATTCAACTCAGATTTTTTTCAAAACATTATGATCATTTCTACTCAAAGCATCTGCCACCTTATTTACCATCCTCGAGTGGTAATGTATAGTGTAATCATAATCCTTGAGTAGTTCAAGCCATCATATTGGCCTCATGTTGAGTTCATTCTGAGATAAAATATACTTCAATCTCTTGGGAGCAGTATAATCCTCACATTTCTTACAACAGACATAGTTTCTCAATATTTTTAGAGCAATGATTACAACTAATAACTCAAGATCATTATTAGGGTGTATTATTCATGAAATCTTAGCTATTGTGATGTATATTCAATAACTCTATCATTCCGCATAAGAACACAATCAAGTCCTTTCATTGAAGCATCACTATAAATAACAAATCCATCATTCCCCGATGGTAGAGTCAAAATAGGAGCATTGACTAATCTTCTCTTCAGTTCTTCAAAACATTCTTCACACTATTTTTTCTAAACATTTTTAACCCCTTTACATGTGAGCTTGGTTAATGGGTTATCCAACTGGACAAAATTCAGGACGAAACGTCAATAATAACCTGCTAAACCAATAAAACAGCGAACCATAGTTATACTCATCGGTGCTGGTAATTCTTGGATTTCTTTTTTCTTTGATCAACATAGTTTCTGTCCTCAGAGACAATATGGCCAAGAAAGTAAATCTCTTGAATCCATTATTCACCCTTTCTAAACATCCCATATAATTCATTTCTTCAGAGTGTTTTCAGAATAGTACACAAGTGGTTTTCATGATCTTCATTGTTTTTTGATTATACCAAGATATCATCAGTAAATACCACTAAAAATAAATCAAGATATTCCTTGAAAAATCTATTCATTAGACCCATAAAGATAGAGGTTTCATTAGTCATTCAAAAAGTCATTGTTGTAAACGTGTCAAAATCGTAGCTAGTTTGAAATGTTTTTTTCTCAAAATGTCATTCTTCTTCACACACAACTAATGATATCTAGATCGAAGGTCAATATTTTAAAAATATTGAGCTCCATGACGTTGGTCGAATAAATGATTAATGCGAGGTAGGGGACACTTGTTCTTTATTATTATAGCATTGATCTCCCAGTATTTAATATAAAACCTCATAGATATGTCTTTCTTCGTAACAAAATGGACTGAGACACCCCCACGGGGAAACAATTGGGTGAATAAATCCATTTCTAATCAATTCCTCTAGTTGTTTCTTTAGTTCCACTACTTCCACAGAGTCCATTCTATAAGGGTTCTTCGATATAGGCCTTGTACCAAGAATTTAATCAATGAAAAACTCTATTTCTCGTTCTAGAGGATGTCCAAGTAAATCTTCTGGAAACTCATCAACATATTCTTACACAATAGGTGCATCCTTTATTAGAAAATTATTTTCCTCACCAATAAATATTTCATTCCATTGTTCCCATATAATAGAATATTCTAGAACTACTGGGGGTGGTTCTAGGTAAGAATTAGGGGGTGATGTTTCTATTGTAAATATAAGGTACTCCTTATCATCATAAAAAATTATAACATCTTTCTTCATAAAATAAATTTTTGCATCATGGCATGAAAGCCAATCCATTATAAGGATTATATCAAATTCAATCATGGGTATAACGATTAGATCAACTGATAAAGTACATTTATATGCACTAATGGGAACTGATACACAAAACATTATTGTGGTGATACTTCCATTGGGTGTTTTGACTGAAAACTCCCTTGTTAATTCACATTTAAAATATCTAATTTTCATAGAAAACTGGGATGATATGAAACAATGCGATGATCCAGAATCAAAAAATGTGTTGGCTAAAATTGAAGTAACAGTTAGATTACCTGCCACCACATATTTTTGTGCTACAACCTCAGCAGTAGTGATCGCATAAGATTTTCCTTTATCACTTCGACTTTTTTGAGGAATTTTCCCTTGGCACATAGTAAATTCCTTTTCATAATTCCCATTTCCCCTACAATTGTATCATTCAACATTGGCAGTCACTTTATTCCCCTTGCAATAACGAGCTTGGAGGCCTTTTTCACCACACTTGTAACAAACTCCCATCCCCTTTAGGCAAATACCAGGGTGTTTCATCCCACATTCACTGAAGGATAAAAAATGAAATTTTTTCCTTCTTCCCCTTATTTCTATTTACAGAGTGTTCAATAGATCTCTTTTTCTCTTTCATTTCATTAATGTTCTATGACTTAGATAATTCTTTTTCTGACTTGATAGTGCATGAGACAATTTCTTTGTATGATGAGAAGGATTGTGAGAATAATGTTCAACAGATAAATGGTTTTAACCCTCAAATGAATACAAAAATATTACTACTTGGGTTATGTATATAATATGATGCATGAAGTGCTAACCCTGTAATGTTAGCCTCATACGTTGCGATATTCTCATCATTATTTTGCCTCAGACTCAGAAATTGTCTTTCAATATAGGCTCGATGGTCCCAAGGAAAGTATTTTTCTAAGGAAATATATTCAAGATAACTCCATTCTATGTTTGATAATTCGTAAAATTCATTTGTGTTTTGGATTAATGATGACCATTTATCATCATCTCCCATGAGGCAATAAACTTCCATGACAACCATTTCCATTTCATGACTCCCAAAGCATGAAATATTTTCTCTAAGAAATTTATCCATTTCTCAGCTACTAATGTATTTGTACTCCCATTGAATGTTGGTGGTTTTTTCCTGATGAACCGGTTTAACATTGATCCTTCGCATTGTGGATCAATGTGCTCTATACAGGTAAGGTTATTATTCATAACCTAAGTGAGTTATCCCAGTATGTTGAAAAGATGATGAGAACTAATTGCGTCACCAGCTCCACTATAATTATTTTGAGTAGGAGGGAAATACATAGATGGATTACGTGTGTTGATATAGTTTACATTCCTTCTACTAGGCTTCATTTCAATACAATGGAATACAATAAATTAGTTTATAAATCACAATATAAAATTCTAAACTTGTAAAACACTTAACATAAACTGAATAGTTTATGGATTTAATATATAATCATAATAATGTTTTCTTTGAGAAGGTATATACTCATAAAATATTCATAATGATTTTTAAACAAAATATGAATTATCCTTAGCATATCCCCTAGTAGTGTTGTAACCAAGAGTACAACAAGGCCCGTTGTCGTGCACCAGTTCTCGTTTGAGTCTAGATCAAAGTAGTATTTTTGGGTTTACCCCTAGTTACATCGCTGCCAGATCCTCCTCTACCTACTCCTATAAGGAATGAGATGTATTGCTTGGAAAATTCACAAAACCCCTTCATTACCAAAATTCTATGAAGTTATTCGATACTAATCCTCAAAGTCTATTTTAGGGTAATGTTCTCTAATAAGAGTTTTTCTAAATTTATATTCCCAGGATTGAACTAAAATTCATCTAATACCAACTGTAATGCCCTGACACTAGTTACCAAGAATTAGTGAATTATTACATAACATTGGAATGAACACAAGTGATCAAATCCTGAAAGACCAATCAGTTTAGTAGCCTTTGAAGTATAAGATACATTAAAATGTTTTACATTACATTATAAACTAAAAAAACAACATCATTGTCTACATTGGCCAGATTCATATACCATAGGCTATCCCTTAGACTATCCCTTCTGGTATGTCATAATATACTTCTTCGCATCCTGGGAAAAATAAAAAATAGTTATGGGTGACAATAGATGCCCAGTAAGTATAACAATATAGAGGAAACATTCATAAAGATGAATAACAATTTAAAGAAATGTATAAGAATAAATCAGAAGGATTTAAAACATAAAATTCAGAATAATATGGCAAATATAAATAAAATAATTCCATTTACGTATTCAAATGGATATTTTATTAGTCTAATAATCATATGCAATATCAATATCCAATTTCATAATGATGGATTGCATAATGACTGACATCATAACCAAATAGTCATGGACTTGTGTAAAGACTACAAATAAGATTTGGTTATGACCTTGTTCCAAGATACTAGTTTGTCTCATGAGACCTACTGATGCATCGAGGAGCAATATCGGTCTCCATCCATCAGTTACTATGTCCAATGCATTCCTTTTATGAAACAGTTCAAACATAAAAAAAACATTAGTATTATAAATAGCATATGAAATGTCAATAATTTATCCTTAAACTATGAATGGTGTAATATTAAGACATCGATATTCAAATATATCATCAAACATGCAACAAAATATGGGTGTTTTTTATCATAACAAATAAACTTCAAACAAGTTTAAAATACATCAAAGGATGTTGAAAGAGATGAAATCAAAACCTTTTTTGATAAATATCTCATTCTACTTTGAAATCATATAAGGGTCATATAATTAAAAAAGAAAAAATTTATTTTGAAAATATTCTTATAAGAATGTATGTGAAGCTTCGAAGATATTATAACTGTGTAAAATTGCAGCCGATGTATAAGTTAAAAAACATTCTTACCTTAATTTTGACCAAAAGGTCATAATGTACCTCGATTGTAAAATGATAGAGTGATTCCCTTCAAAACATATATGGTAAAATATTTGTACAAAAAACATTAACCCATAGTCTAGTAAATAGTAAATATGTTTCTAATTACATTTTTATGAATACACTGATGTGGATGATGAAGAGGTCCCAGTAGATACATACATATTAACAACCTTAGATAAGTAATGTTGTTGTAGATTTAACCATAAACATCTAATTTTACTCAATCGATGGCATATTAAACTCCTTTATAATAGTGAATTTTTTTTTACTAAATTATAAAATAACTACATAAATAAATATGATATTATATATGACCCTCAAATATTCCGTTGTTAATAATCTTTCAGAAGTATCATCGTTTGGGGTGTTAACTGATTGGTTTTCTTTTATATGCTTAGATACGTAAGCCAAGTCTATTATGGATAGGATTTATTTGATTAATATACATAATGATATTATTTTCATAAACATTATTTTTAATCATAGAAATAAAATTATTCTTGAATTATTACGCTGGGGAATGTGTCACGACCCATCCTCGAGGCCCATGTCGTGACTACCCCAAGCCCGCCTTCCATAGACCATGGGATTGCGACTAGCACCAAGGCGTAAGTCCCAGAAAAATGGAAGGCATTGCCTTTGTAAAGTAAAGAAGCACCTCAGAGTAAGAAAGAGGAAAAAGTAAACACTAAGTAAAAACAGAGTACAATTGTAAGTGTGGAAAAGTAAGTGGGCCAGTATACAAACCCAAGATGAAAGTAATGTACAACTCGAAAGGAAAAAAAACAACTGAAAAGTAAAGGCCGCTACACCGAGCTATCCACTGGAAATCCCACCTGAAGAGTGGGTACAGATAGCTCCACTGCTCCTCGGGTCCCGCCATCCGCTCCGAGTACGTCCCCCCAGTGGTCCACCTCCAAGTACCGTCCTGCTCTGAAAGCCTCAACCATGATCAACGCTGTCTGTCGTCTGCAACCAACACAACGTAGTGCGGGCATAGCCCATGCAGGGGTGAGTATAAGCTACTCCGTAGGGACCCCGAGACCCCCGAAGGTCTCCCAAAATCCACAAAGGATAAACCAAAAAGGAATGATAAAATCATGATGTAACAACCGACACTTCTTAGGTATATGCCCATACATATACCTAAGTCATCAATTCCAATACGCTCCAACCTCCGAGCCCAAGTACAACCCAGTCCACACAGGAAAGTATAAGTATTCCACACATGAAAGAAAAATGTAATCCACACAGGATAGCACAACACAGTCCACACAGGAAAGAAAACAGGATTCAGCTCATACAGGCATACTTCTTCGAAGACGATAGAGATGATCACTGATCCATCTAAGTCGTCGGACCCACAAAGGATTGATAGGTACTAACCCCCGCAATGAACCACACTCGATCGGTAGGAAACTGACCCCCACAAAGACCCACACAAGATCGGACCCACACAGGATCTGTAGGCGCGGGGTCACACAGAACCGCTGAGCGCTGACGCACATAAGATCAGACCCACACAGAATCGGTAGGACTGATCCACATAGGATCGCTGAGTGCTATAGTCGTCATCGTCGAATCCACTGAGGATCTCTGCACAGTCGTCGTTGCAGTCACAGTAGCAGTCGCAGCCAGTTCTAGGGTTCCCGCACACAACAAGCTCATTCGGGAGGGTCCGCTCCACGAGCCGAGAGGCTGATACATCAACTGACACATAGTCCATAGTTTATGTATCCAAAAGTTCTGTATCATCAACAGGAACTCAACGTCGCAGACGACGCATCAATCGGACGCCTGGTCTGAGAGTTATTGGCTTTTTCGTTCTAGGGGCCCGGTTGGTTTTTAAGGCAAAACCAACCCGACCGTACTCCACCTGTGTCCAAACCTTGGGCGGAGTATGCCAAGAGATCCGTCTCACTAAGAGGGACTCAACAAAGCTGACGACACGTCAATCGGACGTCCGTAGCTCAAGATATGAGCGTTTTCGCTCCGAGGGCCCGGTTGGTTTCGTGTACGAACCAACCCGGCCGAACTCAAAGTATTCTGAAACCTTGAGTGCGATATGTCGAAACAACAGTATCGTTCTAAGGATCGTGTCTCCACTGACGGCGCATCGATCGGAGGTCCGTAACCCGAGTTATGGGCAATTGAACCCAAACGATCCGGAAACGGGGGTTTCGGGCCCGTCCCAAGACCCCCCCGGTCGGCCTGAACCGGGTCGACCCACCCCGGTCCTGGTCGGCCCGGCTCGGCGTGGCCCGACCAGGCATGGCCCGGCCCGGCGCGGCCCGGCCCAGCACGGCCCGGCCCGCGCGGCCCGGCCTGGCAGACCGGCCAGGCGCCGGTCCGGCTGGGCACAGCGCGCCCAGCGCGCTGCCAGCTCGGCCATCGGCCGAGCTATTGGAAAAAGGGGGGGGGGGGGCTGCCCCCCTTGAGTAACCGTGCCCCCCCCCCCTCATTTATGGGGGCTGTTTGAAGCCAGCCGGAGGAATTTAATTCCCCCAGCTCCTCCCCTTTCCGGCCGGCTCCTTCTCAACGAGACTGGCGGTGGCCGGTCCCCTTCCAGTTCCGACACCGGCGGCCCGGTTTGGCCGCCGGTCACCTTGCTCCGCCGTGGCCCGGAACCGGCCGCAGCCCTTGTCATCTAGCACGGTGCGACGACACCGTGCCCCTCCACCACGGCCCTGCTCCGGCCGCGGCGTCTTTGGTTTTCTTTGATGCGGCACGATGGCGTCTTGCCCTTGAACTTCTTTCCACGGCGCGGCGTGACGGCGCCGCACATTTCCTTCCGCTTGAATCCGCGTGGTGCGACGGCACCACGCTCTCCCGTACCATTCACAAAATAACCAACACGAAAATTACGGAGGAGGGTCGGCCGTGTTTTTGCGGTCCGAACCCCTTGCGTTAAACGATAACAAATGGTTTAAACCCACGAAGATCGTCAAGTTGGTATTCACAAACGAATAAATAAATAACACCCCTACCTCGGTTCAGGAACGGTGCATGTCAATCGAACCGCGGAAGAAGAGCGTCGCAGTGGTCGGGCGACGCAGAAAACGAATGTTGATTCCGTTGTCATCGAGGTGTGTATGAAGAGGAAACATCGTTGGAAGAAGATGTCGTGTTCTTCGGCGGAGGTGTAATTCGCGTTCTTCATCGAGGTTGAAGAAGAAGAAGACTCCACGCTTCCCAATCCTATCATGGTTGCAAAATTCTAACAATAATAAAATAATACAAAGTCTTATTTTATTAACACAACCTAACCATTTGAATTTCAAGAGTTTGAAATTAAGTAACTCACTTAATTAATTATAACAAGTTGTCAAAAATCAATGAAGTGAGTTAATGGGGAGTTAGGTAGGTGAGGGGTTAAGAGGCGTTAGGGAATTTGAAAAGATGGGGGGTTCGTGTGGGCCCCACCCCTTTCAAATTATCCACACATGGGAAGATGGGTGGATGTGGGCCCCACCACCAACTTTCCATGGGAGAAATAAACCACCTTTAAAAGAAATAAAATTGATTCAACAATTTTATTTACTTTTTTAATTAAATCCCATTAATTAACTTCTTCACCCGCACAAAAGCAACTACGGTAAAGGTTCCCTTAAGCGATTACCGGCATTCCGAGTTCATTGGTGCCCTCAGAATTCGATTCCGAGCACCGGTTCAAAAGTTAGAAATTCCCGCTCTTTCGTTCACTGAACGAACCTGAGCCAATCTTCAGAAATTGATTCTGGGCACACCGGTTCTCGGAATCAGGTGCCGTCAGAAACCGTGTTCTTGTAAAATTCCAATGAAAATTAAAAAAAAATTCCCTTGAATTTTACGGGTCTTTACATTACTCTCACCTCAGGGCTTTACGTCCCTGTAAAGATACATCATAACCAGGGAAACAAAAGTGGGTACTGAGCACGCATCTGAGCCTCCCGCTCCCAAGTTCTCTCCTGGAGGTTCCTGTGCTGCCATATGATGCGCACCAGAGGAATCGACTGTCCACGTAGGACCCTCTCCTGTCAATCCTCAATCTCCACTGGGACTTTTGCAAAAGTTTCCCCATCGTCAACGTCAAGCTCCCCATGGTCAATGATATGCATCGGGTCATGCACGTATCTCCTCAGCTGAGACACGTGGAAGATGTCATGCACCCGGTGTAACTGAGGTGGTAGAGCCAGGCAATAAGCCACCTCTCCAATTTTGCTGAGGAACTGGAAGGGTCCGATGAAGTGTAGAGATAACATGCTGCCTCGGCCAAATCTCTATAAACCACGTAGAGGTGAGACACGCAAGAAGACGTTGTCGCCATCCTCGAACTCTAGTGGCCTCCGCCTCCTGTCAGCGTATGACTTCTGCCGTCACTGAGCTGTCCTCATCCGCTCCTAGATGACCAAGACCTTCTCTGTCGTGACATGGACCATCTCCAGTCCCACAAGTGCTGACTCCCCAGGGTCTGTCCAGCACAAAGGAGATCTGCAAGGTCGGTCGTACAACGCCTCGTACGGTGCCATCTTGATGGTGGAGTGGTAGCTGTTGTTGTACGCAAACTCCACCAAGGGTAAGTGGTCCTCCCAGCTATGACCAAAGTCGAGGACACATGCGAGGAGCATGTCCTCGAGTGTCTGAATGGTCCTCTCCGTCTGACCATCCGTCTGAGGGTGAAAGGCTATGCTCAGACGTAGTTGCATCCCGAACGCCTCCTGCAACCCCTTCCAAAGCTGGGAAGTAAAGCGAGCAACTTGATCAGTGACGATAGATGATGGCACACCGTGAAGATGAACAATCTCTTGAACGTAAAATCGTCCAAAGCTCTCCACTGAGCCCTGCTCTCTGATGGGTAAAAAGTAATCCGACTTGAGGAGTCGGTCGACAATCACCCAAATGGAGTCGTGACCTCTGGAAGTACTTGGAAGTCCAGTCACGAAGTCCATAGATATGTCGTCCCACTTCCACTCTAGAACCTCCAAGTGATGTACTATGCCTGCTGGTACCTAGTGCTAATCCTTCATCTGCTGCCAGGTGAGGCATCGAGAAACGAACTCTTCCACAGCCTTCTTAATGCCCGGCCACCAGTGCTATCGTCTGAGATCCTGGTACATCTTCGCCACTCCAGGATGTACCACCAAAGGAGAAGTGTAAAGCTCTATCAGCGCCTCCTCCATTAAAGCAACTGGTACCATGGTACGTCCTCTTAAAAGGATGTCGTGCTCTGCTCCAAAAGAGAAACCATCAGGTGCCTGTCCTGAGGATATCTG
Organism: Viscum album; assembly: GCA_963277665.1. Taxonomy (NCBI): domain Eukaryota; kingdom Viridiplantae; phylum Streptophyta; class Magnoliopsida; order Santalales; family Viscaceae; genus Viscum; species Viscum album. Next base: position 368,354,665 of record OY728153.1, on the reverse strand, counting down.
TGCACGCCGTGTCTCACAGTCGGTGTCCCCATGTTGTGCCTCTCTGAACCGCTGCAGTGGTGGAGAAGTGACTGTGAGAGACTGAAGGAAGGCTGCTCCATCTCTATCCACGAAGGATATCTACAAAGTGGCTAGCTGCTCTGTCGCCTCCTCATGTTGCTGAATGCCCGTCCTCCTCCTGAGGGCATTGGCTACCACGTTCCCCTTCCTAGGAGTATAGACTATCTCAAAGTCATAGTCCTGGAGGAACTCAAGCCATCGCCGCTGTCTTAGGTTCAGGTCCTTCTGCAAGAAGATGTACCTGAGACTCTGATGGTCAGAATAGACTGTAAAACGCTCTCCCATCAGATAGTGTCGCCATGTCTTCAGATCGAAGACCACTGCTGCTAACTCCAGGTCATGGGTAGTGTATTTCTTCTCATGCAGCCTCAACTGACGTGATCAATAGGCAATCACTACCCTCTCCTGCATCAAGACACATCCGAGTCTAGTCCCTAATGCATTGTAGTAGACTACGTACCCTACTCCCTCCTCAGGAAACCTCAAGATAGGTGCGCTGGTCAATCTCTGTCTTAGCTCCTGGAAGCTCTGCTGACATCTGTCTGACCACACGAAGGGTTTAACCTTCTTTGTCAAAGCTGAGAGTGGTGCAAAACTCTGGAAAAGTCTGGCACAAATCTCTGGTAGTATCCATCTAGTCACAAGAAACTCCGCACCTTCGTCATGCTCTTGGGTGGCTCCCAAGCTAACACTTCCTCGATCTTCGCAGGATCCACTGCAACTCCCGCCTCAGAGATGACGTGTCCCAAGAACTGGACCTCACGTATCCAGAACTGACACTTCGAGATCTTTCCATTAAGCTAGTGCTCTCGGAGTGTGTCTAGTACAACCCGTAATTGGTAGGCATGCTCCTCCTAAGTCGTCGAGTAAATCAAAATTTCGTCGATGAAGACCATGACAAATCGATCAAGGTATGGGTAAAAGATCATGTTCATGAGAGCCATGAACACTGCTGAAGCATTGGTTACGCCGAATGGCATAACCATGAACTCATAGTGGCCATACCGACATCTGAAGGTCATTTTCTGCACGTCCTCGTCTCGAACTCTGAGCTGATGATAGCCTGACCTGAGGTCTATCTTCGATAACCATCATGATCCCTTGAGCTGATCAAAGAGGTCATCAATCCTCGGTAGTGGATACTTGTTCCTCACTGTCACCTGGTTCAGGCGATGATAGTCGACACAAAGTCGCATGCTCCCGTCCGCCTTCTTGGCGAACAATATCGGGGAAGCCCAGTGTGAAACACTGGGTCCGATGAACCCCATGCCCTGCAAGTCCTCCAACTGTACCCGTAGCTCTCGAAGCTCAGCGGGGGCCATCCGATACGCTGGAGTCGATATCAGGGTTGTCCCGGGGTACAGGTCAATATAAAAGTCTACCTCTCTGAGAGGAGGTAGTCTTGGAACGTCGTCGGGAAAAACGTCTGCAAACTGATCCACCACTGCAGGAAAACCAGGACTCCTCACGTCAACTGCTCCTAGGATGTGGCTAGCCAACTGATGGGTGATGGGCTGTCCTCTCCTCAGTGAGAGTCTATCATGTGCTGAAAAGGCTCCCTTCTCGCCGGTGAAGGTGAACCGGCTCCCGTCGGTGCGTACACATCGCACCTTGCGCCTAAAATAGTCAATCTGTGCATGGACCATAGATAACCAATCCATACCCATGATGACGTCGTAAGGCCTCGACGCCACTACAAGAAGATCCCAGCCGAAGTTCTCGCCTCCTAGAGTAAGCTCACACTGCCGGCACCAGTGCGTAATCGTCGAGTCTTCTCCCATAGGAGTCTCTAGCCGTAAAGACCGAGCCAACGACTCTGTCAGAATCTACGAGCTCCGAACAAGGGCAGCGGATATGAAAGAGTGACTCACTCCTATGTCTATAAGTACTGCAGCAAGGGTGGAATAGACACAGATTGTACCTCGAATCATCTCGAGTGCGCCGTGGTCATAGGCCTCTGCTGCTTGGAGCTGTGCCTATCTCTGCTCGCCAGCTCCCTGTGGTCGGGGTGGACCTCCTGGTGGTGGTGGTGGTAAAGCCTCTAAGTGTCGCCCACCACCTGCTGCTTGGCCAGCTCCCCTGCCTCGTCTGCCTCCTCCCTGCAGACCGCCACGGTCGACCCTCTGCCTCTACCTCAGTGGTCCCTCAACCGTCTTTTGCTCCTCAGCACAGCGGGTCGGACAGTCACGAGCCATGTGGCCCTGCCCGCCGCACGAGTAGCACTGTCTGCCTCTCAAAAGACTGAATCCACGCTGTGTTCCCCGCACTGCTGAGCCAGTGTCCTGAGGTCATTTGCCTGAGGGTATGGTCTGCCTGGACCCAAGAGTCATCCGTCGACTTCCTGCTACAGAAGACTCTGCTATGTGCCACCCTGCGGTGGGTCTCGGCACTGGTGTAGACTCAGCAAGAAAGCTCTCGATCAAAAGGGCCTGCTCCAGTACTCCTGTCTGAGTCGGAATTCTGAGGGAGATCAGTGATGCCCTAATCTCGTGTCTCAAACCCTGCTCAATGGTTCGGGCCCGGAACAATGGGTCACATACCATGTCGGTCGAGTAGCGCGAGAGATCAGTAAATCTCACCGAGTACTGAGCGACCGTCATGCTGCCCTACTGCACCTGAAGAAGCTCCTGAATGCGCACTGCACGGAGGGTGGCTGGGACGAACTCCGAGCGGAAGAAGCTCTCAATGTACATCCAAAGTAGAGATGCCTCATCGTGCACCTGGAGCATCAAGCTCCACCACCGGCCCGCAGCTGCGTGCAGTAGGCTCGCAGCGAGGATCACCATGAGGTCTGCTGGTGTCCTCACTAGCCTGAAAACTCGTACGAATGCCTCCAGCCAGTCCTCAGCTGCCTGGGGGTCCGTCTCCGCACGGAACCTGGGCAGTCGCTAGCACTGGAACTCATGAAGTGCACTAAGGTGACGTGCATCATCAGTGGTTGGTGCTGGAAGCATCGGTGTCTCAACGGGTAGAGCTATCGTCGGTGCCACTGCTGACAAAGGGCCATGCACTGAGGCTTCGTCGCTCGGTGGGCTGTCGTCACAATCGACTCTCAGAACCCTAGCTGGCTGCCGTCATGGGGCCATCCTGAAAAAGAAACATGTGCACCACGGTCAAAACAGTATACCTGGTGAGCTGATACAAATTAATCACAAAGAAAACTTGAAACACACAGGCAATCAATGTTTTAATGCATTAAGTCGGAAATCAGAAGTCAGTGTCCTAGTGTATGGATACGTCGGCCGCCGCACCAACACTAGACTCCCTGGACTGATAACCACACTCAATACGCTAAACACTATTGCTTCACATAGAAATGATCAGAGTTCATGGTAGAACCGAACTCCTTTGATACAAATTTGTCACGACCCGTCCTCAGGGCCCAGGCCGTGACTACCCCAAGCCCACCTTCCATAGGCCAGGGGCTGGAGACTAGAAACAAGGCGTAAATCCCAGAAAAAGGGAAGGCATTGACTTTGTAAAGTAAACAAGCACCTCAGAGTAAGAAAGCGGAAAAAGTAAACACTAAGTAAAAACAGAGTACAACTGTAAGTGCGGAAAAGTAAGTGGGCCAGTATACAAACCCAAACTGAATGTAAAGTACAACTCGAAAGGGAAAACAACAACTGAAAAGTTAAGGCCGCTACGCCGAGCTGTCCACTGGAAATCCCTCCTGAAGGGTGGGTACAGATAGCTCCACTACTCCTCGGGTCCCGTCGTCCGCTCCGAGTACGTCGGCCCAGTGGTCCACCTCCAGGTATCGTCCTGCTCTGCAAGCCTCAACCACGATCAACGCTGTCCGTCGTCTGCAACCAACACAACGTAGTGCGGGCATAGCCCGTGCAGGGGTGAGTATAAGCTACTCAGTAGGGACCCCGAGACACCCAAAGGTATCCCAAAATCCACAAAGGATAAACCAAAAAGGAATTATACAATCACAAAGTAACAACCGATAATACTTAGGTATATGCCCATACATATACCTAAGTCATCAATTCCAATACGCTCCATCCTCCGAGCCCAAGTACAACCCAGACCACACAGGAAAGTATACGTATTCCACACAGGAAAGAAAAACGTAATCCACATAGGATAGCACAACACAGTCCACACAGGAAAGCAAACAGGATTCAGCTCACATAGGTATACTTCATTGAAGACGATAGAGATGATCATTGATCCATCTAAGTAGTCGGACCCATAAAGGATCGATAGGTACTAACCCCCGCAAAGACCCACACATGATCGGTAGGAAACTAACCCCCGCAAAGACCCACATAGGATCGGACCCACACAGGATCTGTAGGCGCTGGCTCACACAGAACCGCTGAGCGCTGACCCACACAGGATCAGACCCACACATGATCGGTAGAACTGATCCACATAGGATCGCTGAGTGTTGTAATCATCGTCGTCGAATCCACTGAGGATCTCTGCACAGTCGTCGTCGCAGTCACAGTAGTAGTCGCAACCAGCTCTAGGGTCCCCGCACACAGCAAGCTCGTTCGGGAGGGTCCGCTCCACGAGCCGAGAGGCTGATACATCAACTGACACATAGTCCAGAGTTGATGTATCCAAAAGTTCTATATCATCAACAGGAACTCAACGTCGCAGACGACGCGTCGATCGGATACCCGGTCTGAGAGTTATTGGCCTTTTCGTCCCAGGGGCCCGGTTGGTTTTTAAGGCAAAACCAACCCAATCGTACTCCACCTGTGTCCAAACCTCAGGCGGAGTATTCCAAAAGATCCATCTCACTAAGAGGGACTCAACAATGTCGACGGCACGTCAATCGGACGTCTGTAGCTAAAGATATGAGTGTTTCCGCTCCGAGGCCCCGGTTGGTTTCGTGTACGAACCAACCCAGCGGAACTCAAAGTATTCCGAAACCTTGATTTAGATATGTCAAAACGACTGCCTCGTTCTAAGGATCGTGTCGCCGCTGACGGCGCGTCGATCGGAGGTCCGTAACCCGAGTTATGGGCAATTGAACCCAAACGACATGAAAATGGGGGTTTCGGGCCCTGACCGACCCGGCCCGAGACCCCCCCGGTCGGCCCGAACCGGGTCGACCCGGCCTGGTCTGGGTCGGCCCGGCCCGACGCGACCTGGCCCGTTGTGGCCCTGCCTGGAAGACCAGCCAGGCGCCGGTCCGGCTGGGCACAGCGCGCTGCCCTCTCGGCCTTCGGCCGAGCTGTTGGAAAAGGGGGGGGGGGGGCTTCCCACCTTCAGTAACCGCGGACCCCCTCATTTATGGGGGGCCGTTTGAAGCTGGTTGGGGGAATTTAATTTCCTCGGATCCTCCCCTTTCTGGTCGGCCCGACCTGGCTGGCCGACTCCTTCTCAACAGGACCGACAGTGGTCGGTCCCCTTCCAGTTCCGACACCGGCGGCCCGGTTCGGCCGCCGGTCACCTTGCTCCGCCGCGGCCCGGAACCGGCCGTGGCCCTTTTCGTCTGGCACAGTGTGACGGCACCGCGCCCCTCCTCCGCGGCCCTGCTCCAGCCGCGGCGTCTTTGGTTTTCTTCGACGCGGCGCGACGGCGTCGCGTCCTTGAACTTCCTTCCACGGCGCGGCGCGACGGCACCGCGCATTTCCTTCCGCTTGAATCCACGTGGTGCAATGGCACCACGCTCTCCCATACCATTCACAAAGGAACCAACGTGAAAATTATAGAGGAGGTTCAACCGTGTTTGTGCGGTCCGAACCCCTCGCGTTAAACCATAACAAGTGGTTTAAACCCACGAAGATCGTCAAGTTGGTAATCACGAACGAATAAATAAATAAAACCCCTACCTCAGTTCAGGAACGGTGCTCTCCAATCGAACCGCGGAAGACGAGCGTCACGGAGGTCGGGCGTCACGGAAAACAAACGTTGATTCCGTTGTCGTCAAGGTGCGTACGAAGTGTAAACGTCGTTGGAAGAAGACGTCACATTCTTCGGCGGAGGTTTTCTTCGCATTCTTCGTCGAGGTTGAAGAAGAAGAAGACTCCACGCTTCCCAATCCTCTCATGGTTGCAAAATTCTAACAATAATAAAATAAGACCAAGTCTTATTTTATTAACACAACCTAACCATTTTAATTTCAATAGTTTGAAATTAAGTAACACACTTAATTAATTATAACAAGTTGTCAAAAATAAATGAAGTGAGTTAATGGGGAGTTAGGTAGGTGAGGGGTTAAGAGGGGTTAGGGAATTTGAAAAGGTGGGGGGTTGTGTGGGCCCCACCCCTTTCAAATTATCCACACATGGGAAGTTGGGTGGATGTGGCCCCCACCACCAACTTCCCATTGGAGAAATAAACCACCTTGGAAAGAAATAAAACTCATTCAACAATTTTATTGACTTTTTTAATTAAACCCCATTAATTAACTTCTTCACCCGCACAAACACAACTACGGTAAAGGTTCCCTTAAGCGATTACTGGCGTTGCGAGTTCATCGGTGCCCTCGGAATTCGATTCTGAGCAACGGTTCAACAGTTAGAAATTCCCGCTCGTTCGTTCACTGAAAGTACCCGAGCCAAACTTCGGAAATTGATTCCGAGCACACCGGGCCTCGGAATCTGGTGCCGTTAGAAACTGTGTTCTTGTAAAATTCCAAAGAAAATTAAGAAAAAATTTCCCTTGAATTTTACGGGTCTTTACATAATGAATATCACAGAGTTCATGGATACGGTAATCCGTATGTACATATGAGTGAAAATATCATTATACTGATGGTTAAATCGTATGTAATTGGATTGTATATTATATATAAAAAATCATTCACATGTTTTTTTATTCATTTACATCTGTTATACACATTATTATACCCATTCAAAATAATTAAGTGTTAGAATAACAAACTACAGCATGGTGTGGTGACGGTAATCCATACAAACACACGTATGGTGACTTTGTCATTTATAGGATGGATATAATAATGAATATGGCTATAAAATCTTTATAATAACATAAAGATATTTAGGAGGTAATGGAGTTATTATTTTGGTATGGAATCAAATAAAGTGGAAGTGGAATAAGAAACGAACTAGAATAAGGGTGGTGAAATTATTACCTCTTCTTCGGGTGTATCTTTTGAGTTGATCAAAAGGGCTCCATATGATGGATTTAGGATCCATGTAAGGACTATAGGTTTATTTGAGGGATGTTGGGAGGATATTTGGGTATGGTTTGGTCACAAAAAATGGATTTGGTGGTGTGAGAGTAGGGGAAGTACCCTTTTCTAAGAGAGGCCAGGGTCACTTTAGGAAAAATGGGAATTATTATTTTATAATAAAATAATTTTCAGTTTTTAATGGATCCAAAATGATTTATTTCAAGGATTTGGTGGGTATGAGTCTAAAACTTCTAAAAATAGGATTTATAAAGGATTACGTAATCATATTAACCTTGTCATTTAGATTTAACCCTCAGTTAAGTAGTTTGATATTTACCGTGTCTTTTTGTATTTTTATATTATATGGTTTAAAAACATACGATAAAATTACATGAGAACACCAAGTAGTTAATTATTAATATATATAACCTTATAAATGTTTTTGGCTGAAACATAGATTTTTAGTAATATTATATTAATTAATAATATAGTATTTTTTTAAACAATTCAATTATTTCAATTTTGACACTATTTAGTATTTGATATTTTAAAAACCCTAAAAAATACAGCACTTAGAGTAAAATTTATTTAATAAATACTAAAATTTCATATTCAGCTATAAAATTATATTAAATCATCATAAGTCACAATTTACATTTATTTGTATACTTATAATATCAATTATTTTAATATTTCATTAATAAGGAAATTAGAGCATTATCATTGTGTCATAATTAAATTAAATTACATAATTTTTAAAAATTACAAATAATATACCATTATATAGTAAATAATTTTATATTTATAATTAATAGTTATAGTCAAATTTATCTTGTGTATAAATCTATATTAAAAAAGGTTTAGTTATTAAATATTTAATTTAACACTTTTAACTCTTCTTTAAATAAATTAATAATAAATGTCCTAATCTAATCGAAATGGACCAAAAGGATCATATTTTATTCATAAGGTTGTTTTTGGTAAAATTACACTTTTCCAATAGAATTATTTCATGTGTTAGGGTAATTATAATATCACTTTTACCCTTAATAACCCTATTTACTTTTAACCATTGTAAATAAAAGTTAAAAGTTACTATTAGAAAAATTATTTTCATCTTATTGAACAACATTTTACATACATATGTCAATTGGGTCTCTTGGATTATTGAAATTCAACTGACAGAAGTTGTAAAATTATGTTTTATGAAAATTTTTAAATGCTCATAGAAGATGGGTAAAAACGGTAAAAAGTTCTATAAAATTTTATATATCTAAACTTATTATATAATAAATATAATGAAATAAATTGAACAACTATAGGTATTATGTATCTATTTTTACCAAAAATAATTTAAAATAAAATAACTAATTATTTAAATAAAAAGCTGGTTTTTAATAATAATACAATGTTTTTAACTACACATAAAAAATGGAATGTTTTCAGAAAAAATAAAAAAAATTAATCCTAAGCTAATTTCGATATTCCAAATCCAAAAATGATGTCCATTTTGAAAAATAAAATTAAAAAAAGTTTAAAAAGTGGGTATTACTATTTATAACAGCTTGTTTGATTGGTCGTGGTGTGTTAAAACTCCATGTTGCGTACAACACAAGCTACAATATTTTTCGATGAAAAAACTACCGTAGAAGTTTAGGGTGCTACAATCAAGGAATGGAGTGGAGATTAAATGTGCTTAGCAACCCATGTAGATGATATTAGGATATACTCCATGATGGAGGCCTAATGGTGACAAAGACCAAACAAAGAGGAGTGGGGTATCAAGAGTCCCTTATTCCATCTCTCAAATGGTCCTTGCGTATGAAAGGAATGAAGATAAAGGGAACTACCTCCAGAATGAAATGGCAGGGGATTACACCAGGATGGTTTCTATCGACCCCATATAGATTTCGTTCAATATAAGTAGGATCCCATTCCATGTGAAGAATATCCCACTCATGTCGATACGTGTGGGTGAGGAAAATATCTGAGGTGTGTCACCCATTTGTATTGCACAGGGAGAGGCTATTGTTTAATGTCATGTGATGAGGATGATGATGGTTGGCAGTTTAATGTCATTTGGATCAGATGATGTGGATTCTCTCCCCACCCACAGGACTTACATAACCAATGGGCTTTAACCCTTGGTGAAGGGAAGGTGTCAGCATCCCCTTTTGGAGACGGGGTCATGGAATGATATATTGAGGGACTCATGTTAGCATGGATATGCAAATAAGAAATATCCATTATTTTTACTATGATTTGAATATTGAGGTTAAGTAATTAAATATTAATCATGACCCTAGGGACCATGAAATCACCTTGCACGATCCTTGAGGGTCGTGCGAAAGAGGTAGGTATTATGAAGTGAATAGTTACCCAGGAAGGGACCTCGTGAAGCAGTAGTTCTCTAAAATGTGGAGAGACTTTGAGAAGGGGTATTCTTCATGACGTGGTTTTTCTAACCCAGGAATGTAGTATACATGCGTATGGAGAGTGGTTCACAAAGTGTAAGGGCTATCGAGAATCGGGAAATCATGGAGTAAGGGTGCCTTGAAAATTGTGGAATTGCAATGCTATGTACTTCGAGAAGAACATTGATCCTGCAATAGCATTGGGTGTTATGTGAAAGGAATGTACTTTAGAATGCATGAGTACATGGGGACCACCAGAGCTCCCATAGGTATCTCCTTCCTTTACGTTGGCTAGTGTTATCTGTAAAGGTAATCCCTTCTTGAGTATGTGTTTAATATAATAAATGAAAGGTATTTCACAGTGCTCAAATACCTAGATGATTTCATTTTCTCAATGTATCGTAGAGCATAATGTGCTCACAGTTTGTGAGCTAGGAAGGTGAAAATTCCAGGTATCAATGATTTGGGATTTTAGAAATCTTGGTATTTATAGGGTAGAGGTGGCGCAAATCTCTGATATCATGTTGTAAAGATGCTTGAACTCCACCATCAGAGGTATATTTATTCAGGTTCATCGTAACCAAGAAGTATACTACTATTCTATATATGGCATATAGGCTTCCATCATTTCCTCTATGGAACTCTTAGAGGCTTCCGTCAATTTCCCAAGAATCACATAGGTGATCGTCTTCCCTCTACAACACAAAGCATTCCGTAAATTTCATTTTAACTGTAGATTCTTTCATATCATTTTTATGTAGAGATTGAAGAATTGGAATCAGCTTTCCGCCTACTATGATGATGAAGGGCATCACAAAGGGTCTTCATAATGTAGCCCATTCTGGAATTGGTGTAATCTTTAAATGTTTTCCCATAAACCCATTTTGGTGATAACACACCTCTTAAGACCATTTTCTCATAAAAAACTAACAAAATTTCCCTAACAATTCAAGAAAAATATTTCTAGATGCCTCCCTTTTTTTGGAAGCCATACAAGGGATCCATTTGTTAAAAACCATGATTATTGACTATTTCTTCTAGAATTGGGGATGACCTCGTTGATTGAAGGTTCAAACATTCCAATCGGTTTATAATGGGTTTGTTCATAGAACCAGAAAAATCCAATGATTCCATATCCATTTGGACCTACTTTCCAAAGGTAGGTGCTCATTAGTTGTGGAATGATGAGGCTTAGGAATTTTCATTAGTCTATAAGATGTGAGGTCGGACTCATAACACCTTTTTAGGGGAATTATTGTCTACTCCGAGACTCTATTTATATATTTAAGATATGTTTGTGAATCCTTATTACATTACCAGGTATAAAATTTGATTTCCTTTAAATCTAACAATCATGGTTTTATATGAAGAAAATTTAGAGAATATTTTATATGTATTAGAGGTTCTTCATCGATATAGAATCATCTGTATTTGTTAGAGATTATTAGTTGATGGTTTCCTTAAATACATAAAAGTCTATTGGAAATTATGATGACCATACTGGTATTAAAGCCACTCAGTGGGGCACTTGAAGTTTATTGTCATTCAAGAGGACATTGATTATTTCAGAGATGGGATCATACTCGCTGATGGGCTACCTACATATCCTTTGTTTTGGAAAAGGAATCAGAACCCACGTAGTTCAAGTAAGGGGGTATGAAGTTTATGCATGATTGATGGATCAAATAATGATGTCATGATTACTTTTACACTATAAGCTCGTGTGAGTCATGATCGGTGTGAGAAACAAGAGGTATTAGTGAAACCAGACAATTGTTCCATGCAATGATTTGGGTCTTATGTATGTATGAATTCCCAAATAGATGAGGATTAATATTTACTTCAGGGAAGAAATCCATGAACATGGTCCATAAAGGTATATGTGCTTCATGGGGATTTGGATAATCTAATATTGGTGCATACTCCTAAGGAAGATTCCCAAGTTAGGAGGGGACTTATGATTGGGTTTTACTCCTGATAAGGAAGCCCAAATCAAAAGGAATTATGACTGGTTAAGAGAAAATAAGACTGGGGCTTATTCCTAAGGAGGAGGTCCAGGTTAAAGAGATTTGAAAATTAAGGGACTTGGGGATTACTCTTAATGAGGATGCCCATATTTGAGACTGGGTATTATTCCTGAAAAGGAAACCAAGGTTATATTAATTAAGGTTTGGGGATTACTCCTAAGGAGGATGCCCATATTTGGGGAATTATTACTGGGGCTTATTCCTGAAAAGGAGGCCCATGTTAGAGGGCTTGGGGCTTACTCCTAAGGAGGATTCCCAAATTAATGAGTACTTGGGGCATACTACTAAGGAGGATTCCCAAATTAATAAGGATTTGGACTGGGGCTTACTCATGAAAAAGAGGCCCATGTTAAGAATTCTCTCATCTTAATGGATGAGATTGAATGAATGAACTTTCTAACTTTAGTGACATAAAGATGTGAAAATAAATATGTTTTGAGAGATGTTCCACGGAGCTCATTTCAGATAAGGAGGTCAATCATGAAAACATTCCATAAATGGATTTGAAGAGTGTCTTGAAGACTGAATCTTGAATAGGAGATGAGGAATGGAATAAGAGAGGTGAAATGGGCAGGAAGGGCACCCAAAAGTAGAAGGGCGCACTAGTCCTAGTAGGCATGCAGGTACTACATGGGCACGCAAGTATTGGTCGCGCAGGTATACTTGCGCGGCTCATGGGTACATGCGCTATCCTTTCCCAGTAGAGTAATACTTGGATAATACTTGACCAAAGCCTTTAGAATCATCCTGAGGTACTTCTAGAAGAGTGGCGCGCAAGTTTCAATAAATTGGTAAGGAGGAGCGCAAGTGTGTCCATTTCCATTAAGGGTAAAAACACTTAGGCGTGCACGTGATAGTGAATTTTAACACTTATAACTTATTCCTCTTGTTTAGACCTTCCATTCTATGTAATGAATTACCTTAGAAGTGTTCAGAAGACTTGAGGAAGAGACTTGGGCATTCAGAGCTCCCTATCTGAATTTTGGAAAAAAATCCCTCCCAAATGTGGGGCCCATTGGGTGTATTTATAGGCTGGAGAAGACCCTGAGCGGTTCTCAAAGAGGGTGTGCAAGTGACTTGTGCGACCAACTGTGACGCGCAAGTGGACTTGCGTGACCATGGTAGAACTTGCACGACCCTTGAGCAATGTTCTTCTTATTCCTTCCTTTGTTAATTTTTTATATTTTTCCAAAGGTTGAATCACTTTGAGCTAAGATATTCCCTTGTTCCAATATTTATACTCTATGACGAAAGGATCATAAAAAAATTCCCCCCTTAGATTTGGATCCCAAAGAAATGATGATTTGACTCTGAGGAAATCGAGAATCAAAAGGAAATTGGGATGCACAGGGTCTGGCACGCCAATGAGCTTCGGGCGCGCAGGGTCTGGCGCACAGGAGTACGAGCTTGTCTATAAATAGAGGGCCTCACATTGCGCAATGTACCCGGCTCTTGCTTGTTTTTTTTCTCTCAGAGCGCAAGTTTACTCTCGGCTCTTGCTTGTCTGCACATCATGATTCTTGTGTCGCGCTGTTGTTTCTTGTGTCGCACTATTTTTATGGTATATAGACTTGGGAGGTGAAACCTGCGTGCCCAATACTTGTGCGACCGATTGATACTTGTGTGCCAACTATGGGACTTACACGCCTTAATGACTTATCCAATTTCATCAAATCATTCACAAATTTTATGAAAAATTAACATACATTAAGAGTTATTTATTCAACTTTTGTGCAGATCAAATGCCTCCAAAGGGAATCGAAACGGCTAATAGACTAGCGAGAAAAAGAATTGATGAGATGATGGACATCATTGGCCATGATTATTATTCCCCCAGGGATTGTAATCTTTCATAATTAGCAAATTTCTTGAATAAGCATCATATTAACTTCCCGCACATCATCTATCTGCCTCTGTATGGCCATGGTCACTTGTAAAATGTCAATATTCCAGAAGCAAATAATTATCTGCCGCATTCCTGGTTTCAGTCATATACCAACTTTTCTTCATCAAATTTCTCAATTGAATGAACATTTTCTATTACTGGAACAGTAAAGAAAGATTATATAATGCATCATAGATTGTGTGCACCAGATCTGAAACCACACAAGCCTTAGCTGCAACCACATTGTTATCCTTCAAGCTTTCGAAACTCTCAGATGGATCAATCCAAAGGATGGAAGGAGAAGTGGGAATTCCGTTATGGAGGAGGGTTGAATCCAACATGGATGTGGGCTTATTGGGTGCAACAAACTTGTGATGAGATTATCAAGGGTCTGAAGGGAGCTGCAATTTATGAAGTCGTCAAGGATGGGCAGACGTATGTTTGTAGGAATGATAATTTTTCACCAGAATTGCTTAGTCGCTGGAGACCGAAAACTAATTCTTTCCATCTGACCCCTAGAGAAGAAGGAATTAGTTTGTTGGATGTCTACAAGATCTTAGGGGTTCCAATCCTGGTTGATTTGTCTGAAGAATTCAACCCTCAAAAGGAAACCATGAATGATCCAGAGAAGACTCTAGATTTGATTCAAGAGTTATTGAAGATTTATCAAAAGCTCAAAATATCAAAGACTTCAAAGACTCATTCTAGAAGGGATATTCATCCGGAGGAGTGGATGAATATAATTCTTACTGAGAAGAAAGAGAAGGAGCCAAAGGAGAAGAAATCCATGAATGAGAAATCCAAGGATAAGAGGCCCACCCGTCCTATCACCTGCACCAAAATAGAGAAGAGGGGTGCTCCTGGAACATTTTGGCCAACATTAGAATAATGAGAGTTTGAGAAATGGGGGTATGAAGTGAATCATAAAATCCCGGAGAAGACTCGTCTGGCATGATTTTTATCCTTATGGATCAGTGTCTATGTTTTACCAGTCAGAGAATCAAAGGGAGGCGTCATGCAAGGGACCTTTGTTATTGCAGCCAAGTCGGTTGAAAGGAAGATGGTGGGGTTGGATACCCTAGTTTTGGAAAATAATCACAGGGGAATACTCAATGTCTATCTGGTTGAGTCTGCTTTGAGATTAGTGGGACCATTCCAAGTTTTATGGGGATGGATCACAACTCACTTCCGAACATATGCTGTTCAAAAAAGAATATGGATTCCTGGAAGTTCCTTTAGGTCGTCTATTCAGGACATCTCTGGAGTTTGTCCTTTTGCCATAATGCCTATGATATTATGCCATGGCTAGGTATTCATAAGGAATTACACTTCTTTCCCTATGGAAATCCACCGACATGGCGATTATTTGATGATGGTACAGCTATCTTGGAACAAAGGTCTTACATGCTAGCCTGCAGAGATGGTGTGCTGGACACCAGAATTGATGGGGAAATTATATGTGAGTCTTATGCTCCATATTGATTTTCACGCCAATTAAAGTGTCTACAGATGACTGTCGTATCTCCTCTACTGCACGTCAGATCAGAGGATCATCCAATGGTTTCTCGGCAACTATGGTTTCTAATGGCTATGGAAAGGATTGGGGATGTCTTTGACTTACCAGATACTGAAGCAGTAAGCAATTTGACCATATGGTATGCTGAAAAATGGATAGCATCATATCCTAAGGCCATATTGAATAAACATGTTTATCGAGTTGGGAAGAAGAATAGAACCATTGAGAGAGAAAACAATTCAGGTGGGAGGTGATTCTTCTACTCCTGGAGTTGGTTCACCGAGTTATTCAACCGATGCTGATTCATCAGATTCTCAGGAGATACAACATGTGTCAAAGAGGCCACGTTCCATATATAATCCTCATGTCAGAATCAATAGAGCCACTCCATCAACTTTTGGTGAGTTACATTATTTAGGCAATGTTAATTCAAAGTAAATTTATAGAGTAACATGTTTTCATTCTCTTTTTATAGTTGCAATAGCTAGAAAGAAATTAAAATCCATGGTCGTAGGACCCTCTTCACAGTCTTTCAGTACACCTGCATATCTAAGACCAGAGGCCATCGAGGCATGGAAGGATGTATACTGCGATACTGAAACTATCTGGATGGAGCTATGTGAAGGGTTACGTCTTCCTAGAATAGGGACTCTTCAGGCTCCTGGAAATATTCATTTCATGGATAACCCTAATGAAGTAAGAGCCTATGTTAAAGAGTTGAAGGCCTACATATATGCCACCAAAGATTTAATCCCTATCACCAAGAGGGTGAAGGAAATGATGAATCACGACACCACTGATGAGGAGTGGCATGATTATGTGGATCATAAAGATGTATGTTTTCTTTCCTTATTATCATTGAAACTTGATTTCAGTCGATGCTTTGTTATTCAAGGAAATTGTTTTCTTAATCCTGCAGCTTGCCAAAACTACTGAGGTTTCTTCGCATCCGTACATCCCTGGTGCTACTACCATCGGGGATACTGCTGAATCTCCTCATTAATTGGGCGAGATATCTCCAGGCCAGTAGGCCATGAATGAGGAGTTTGAAATAGCCTTCCATTCGCCAATTCTGGAGCCTATAAGGGAGACTGTGGATACTCCTAAAAAGCCAAAATGGAAAAGGCAACAAAGGAGGAAGTCCACCGCTAAAGGCATTATCAGTAGTGGTAAGTCCTTTGGATAATCATGAATCTATACCCATGAAAAGTTTTCTCATATTTCTGGGGATTGTAGGGGCTTCTTCAATTTCCCCTCTAAGGGAAAAGACTGATCCTCATTTGAGGACCACATAGGGTGATGTGGAACTAACGCAAATTCAGGCTGACTTTGTTGCTTCTGATAAAGAGACAACATCAATTCCCAGTACTGCTCCTATTGCTGCTATAAGTAGAGAAGAACCTGCACCATAATCATCGGCGGCCACAGAAACTGAATATGCCATCCTTCCTAATGAAGCTGTCCAGGGTCAGGGGCCGCAGAATGAGGGTCGCCAGAGGACACATCAAATTCTCCCACTGGTGAGATTAACCAGGATTCTAAAATATCATTGGATGAAATGATAAATTGTGGCGTGTCTTTCAAATAATTTTATGAAAATTCTATTTTATCATGTGATTTAGAAGACCATGGGCGTGAGTGTTATCCTTCTTCGAATAAATTTTCTTATAATTTACACTTCTAGTCATGACTGAAAATAATATACAGTTCCATCCATAGAAGCTACTGAACTGCTAATGCCTGAAGAGTGTGTGGACATTGATGTCAAACCTACCATTGCAGAAACATTAGCTCAAGTGGAGCTAATCCCAGTAAACCCTCCTGATACCCATCTAGAAGATCTTGTTGAAACTGGGAAATATGTGGAGGAGCCTTCTCAAGCTGCTAATCTACTGTTAGGTAATCATTGTACTGCGTATTCAAGATAGACAACCAACTTTCATTATTCTATGAAACTAACCATACTTTTAATTGATAAAACAAGGCTATCAACTTCAATGGCTATAACTAGAGGTGAAGTCTCAACTCCCAACCAAATAGTAGTAGAAGGCGAAGAAACCAAGGTCAAGGGGGAAGGAGCAGAATAGGTCACTTACTTAGGTGCATTAATTCCACATTACATGCCCCCCTGTGATGATTATGTCGAATTAGACCCAGAGGTGCTTAAGGCACTCATCTTTTCACGATGCATGGCATGGAACAACATATGGAAAATCATATCTGTAGTGCCTCTTGAAGAGTTGTCTTCAATGATTTCCCGGTTATCATCCCAGTTCATCATGATAGGACTTAGCGGTTTTGGATACCAAGAGATCCATACCGCGGTGAAAACAAGTAATCTTAAGAATGGAGGAGGATCAAAAGTGCTGTGAAGATCTGACCAGGGTGAATCTGTCAGTCAATATCATCGAATTTGAGGATCCAATTTACCGAGCTAATGCTGATTATGCTGCCAAGATGAAGGAGCTGAATCATAAGATCAAAGAAAAAGTCGTCAAGCAGGTGCATCTCCAACAACATTTAGAATTTGTTACTGGGGAACATGACCAGCACAATAATTCATTGGAGGGAGCTCAAACAAATGGTATGAAAGCCATTGCAGATGCCAAGAAGGCACTCCATCAAGCTGAGAAGAGTGAAGCTGGTCTAGTGCACGAGCTTCAAGTAGCTGCTGATGAAGCTCAGGATGTTGTACATCAAGTGAAGACTTATGTTGACAGTCATTTGTAATTTCCTAGAAAAGAGAAGAGGCTCAATTCTTTGGATGTCCCTCTAATTCTTGTTCATCAATAGAGATTACTTTTATCTTCAATCATCTATTCTTTTATTCTTTCGCTACATACTTTATATTTTACCTAATCCAATGGTCCTAGTAAGAATTGTTTGATTTTTACTAGGATTAATGTAAATAACCCTACAATCTTTGAATCTTTTAATTGTTCAATATTACCTAAATCATAAATAATGTTTGTTTAGTGAGCTGGAAATTGACATTTCTTCAGAGTTCCATTGTCTTTTGTTGGATGTTTAAAGTCATGAACATCGGACATAAAGAGGATAATGTTTAATGTAAAATATCTTTGACCGAAATGGATTAAAATTGACTCAATTCCTGGACAATTTATCTGAAAACGCATTACCATACTCAAGTATGAGGGAAAATATGTAAACTATGACTTAAGAATATTTTAATCTGAGGAATGATATGAAAAAGAGCTAAAAGGCATTAGAAGAAGTAGTTTCCAAGAATGAAGGTACCATTATTTAACAAACCCGTTATGGGGTTGAATTCTGCAGGGCCACCTAAGGGCATTGGCTGCATAGACAAATAGATAGAAATTTTTGGCTGAAAGGTCTGTTATGTAGACTACGTATGCAAGGCCGCCTAAGGGGATGTGCTGCATATTTAGGAAAAAGAACTCTCAGAAATTTAATTTCCTAGTGCTAAAAATCCAGTGAAACTTCATAAAGATTCAGATTTTACAAAGTCTAGAGTTTGCTGTATGGAAAGAGGTACTTGAATATGGAGAAGATATTTCCAAACAATATTATCAAAAAACTGGGTGAATATCACTCCTATGAAGTTCTAACCCAAACACAGGGAAGGAGAATATAAACCAGAGAATTGAATACTTTTAGATCATGAGAAAGGATGTGGGACAAGTATGTTAAGGATGGCTATTTTTGGGATCCCTACATATTTTCATTTAGAAAAATAAGGAAAAAAGAGGATTTCTTCCAAAGAATGAAGTTACCGGTATTTAACAAACCCGTTTGGGGGTTGAATTATATAGGTCCACCTAAGGGCATTGACTGCAAAGTCAAATAATAGCATCTTTTGGCTGACAGGTCCGTTATGTAGAATATTTATGCAAGGTCGCCTAAGGGCACATGCTGCATGGTCAGGCAAAATAATTCTCAGAATTCCAGGCCTTTTGTGATTAGAATTTAAGAAAAGAGTTATGAAGATCTGAAAATATTTAAGGTTAGGATTATAACACATAATGATGGGTATTGACCAATGTATGCAGAGATACACATATCAATGCCAACCATAATCATGTTGTGGTTGTGTCATGAATTGAAATGTTGGACTTCACTACGTATCTCATAATGATGGGAATCAATCTATACATAGTTATTAAACTACAATTTAACATCGTACGAGACAAAATGATTGGTGATCTTAGTTTAGAGTCATAGATCTCGGACCATTATAATAAATACATAGTGTGTGTTTTCATGGGTACTTTTCAGCCAAGGGACTGAAAGTGGAATTTTGTGGTTAAGCCCAAATGACTTGGGGATGGATTCTAGGAAAACTTGAATGTTCCTACGGATCCCATAAGGATGGGAACCAAGCTCACATAGTTCTAGAACTACCCTCTGTACAAATTTGGTTTTTTCATGTAATGGGTGAAAGGGGACTTTAGGGCAATAATGACTTAACCCAAGATAAAAGGTTCTGGCATTTCCATGTCTGCACGTAGTCTTTGGAATGAAACATGATTGAAAAATCAATGTAAATAATGATTCACTCTCTGGTGAGGGTATCAAAGAATATTGTATTTTATTGTCGTACATGACAAAAAATGTTGTATAGTTTAACGTCATATCGCAAGGTCAAATGTGAACCAATGTAAAGATATTGATTCTGGGGACAGTTTCACGTATCAACATCATATGAGATGGAGGTGAACCGATGTGAAGAGATTGGTTTTGGGCATGAACCTTGGGAAGTTGCCTACGTACCCATCCTGGAAGGCAAGGATCAATGTCTGTGTAGATCAATTAAAGAATGAATTAATTATCAAGTTGTTCTTGGGGACAACGACCTAAAAAATCATGTTGGGAATTACGCCTAGTTAGCGGCCCAGATAGGGTGTTATGGTTTAAATTTTATCTAAGCTCACGTGATTCATACTCGGTGTGAGAAACAAGAGGTAACAAAAACCTTAATGATGCACAGTTTAATGTCATGTAGGACATATAAAGGGACTATGCAGTTAAAAGTCTTGCGGTTAGGACTATTGGTGCTGCACGGTTTAGTGTCATGTAGTTAGGATGATAAGGACAACACAGTTTAATGTCATGTTGGAAAAAAAGAGGATTGTGCAGTTTAATGTCATGCAGTAAGGACAAAAGAGAACACATTTTAACGTCATGTTGGACGTATTAAGGACATTTTCATATTTTAATGTCATGTTGGACAAAAGTGTAAATAGTATTAGGTCATATGTATGGACCATTTCTGTGTAGTTTAACATCGTATAGCAAAGACGATGAAGGGGACATAGTTTAACGTCATGTTGGAAGAATTAGGGAAATTTTTCACAGTTTAACGTCGTGTGAGGCGAATGAAATGCAAATAGTTTAGAGGCATATGCATGGACTGTGGATGATGTAGTTTAATGTCGTGCTGGACGTAAGGGACTTTTATATAGTTTAGCATAATGTATTTGGGATGTCACAGTTTAACGTCATGTGGGAAGAAAGTAATACAAGTAGTTTAAGGTCATATGTATGGACTGTGGATGATGTATTTTGTGTTTATACAAAATGATTCTTCAGAAATTTGGCATTTGTTGGAGTAGGGATGAGTTATCCATCCATTGAGATTAAAGAACAAGCTCCATTAAAATAGACCTTAGGTATTGAATAAGTTCCTTCCCATTTTAGATCATGCTTGGAAGGTTTGTTTCCTGGTATCATTGGAGTTCTGAGAACTAATACCAATTCTCCCTGAACTAATGAACGAAGACAAACTTTTTTGTTGAAAGCTCATGGTATTCGTTTCTGATAGACTTATAAGTGGTGCAGAGTGAAAAATCATTTCTCATCTAACCGTTCCAATTCATCCAATCACTTTTGAGATTGTTCATCTGTAGATGATTGATCACAAATGGATACTCTAAGAGGAGTTAATTCAACATCAATTGGAAAGACTGCTTCTGTTCCATATACCATTGAATATGGAGTTGACTGCGTTGTTGTGTGGGTGGTGGTCCGATAAGCCCATAAAGCCTGAAAGTGTTTATCAGGAAATGAAGTCTTATCTTTATCCACCATCTGTTGAAATATATTTGACAGAGTCTTGTTGAAAGCTTCTATCTGGACATTTTCTACTGCATGATACCGAGATGAATGATTGGATTTGATGTTGTATTCTTGATACAACTTCTTCGCCTCAGATGAATAGAAGGTTGTGCCATTGTCCGTCAATATGTTATGAGGGACACCAAATCTGGTAATGATGCTTGACTTGATGAATCTAATCGTGCTTTTAGAACTGTCTTCCTTGAGAGGTACTGCCCCTTCCCATTTGGAAAATAAATCTGTAGTAGTAAGAATATACTGAAACTGCTTGGTCGTAGCTGAAGGGTAAGGTCCCACCACATCCATTCCCCATATGGAAAATGGCCACGAGTAATTAGCTATATGAAGAAACTCTGGAGGATGATGAATGAAGTTGGCATGTACATGGCATGAATGACACTACTTTCTGAAATCAACACAATCTTGTATTATTGAAGGAAAAACATATCCACACCTTTGAATATGATCAGACAGTCTATGTCCAGACTGGTGGGCACCACAGACTCCTGGATGCACTTCTTTCATGACAGCCATTGTCTCTTCACCATCAATGCATATGAAGAGAACACCATCAAAACCATGATTTTAGAGAATTTTCTCTAGTTGATCTGGGCTATCATAATGAGTAAAATTGACCACACATCGCCGGATTTGTTCTTTCCTAGCTCTATTAGGTGTAAGTGTTCCATTTTGATGGTATTCTCGAATAGGTGTCATCCATCCTATATTATGACATTACAGTTCAGAAATGGGACTAATTTCATTAATCTCTTCTGTTCTGGTTCAAACATAAGGTGAAATCACACGACGGTGGGAAATACTGATGGTTGTCTCATCCCGATTTGGATCTTCTAGAGCTGTGGCTATATTAGCCAGTGCATCAGCTTGAGCATTTTGTGATCTTGGGACATAAGAAAATGTCTATTCCGAAGGAAACTCTGCCATTAACTCTCTGACGTAATCATACAAAGGGATTAATTCTTCTTCTCTAATTACATAATCTCCATTGACTTGTTTGATTACCAGGTCTAAATCACCTTTCACCTTTATGTGATTCACTTGTGCTTGAAGCGCCAACTCCAATCCTACAATGAGAGCTTGGTATTCTGATTCATTATTTGTACCACCTTCCCGCAATAAAATGGAATAAGGTAACACTGCCTTTTGTAGGGAAATGAGTACAATCCTTAAGCCAACTTTGTTGAATTTAGTATTTTCTATTTTCCTCCCTGTTGGACTTATGGAAGAACCATCAAAGTACATTTCCCATGTCTGAGGACTATCCTGAAAAGAGAAGACTTCCTCATCAGGAAGTTCAATATCTGAATACGTGTCTTCCACTGAAGGGTGTTCATCCAGGAAATCAGCCAGAGCTTGGTCCTTTATTTCCTTTTGAGACACATATTGAATATCAAATAGTTTCAAGATAACAGCCCACCTTACCAAACGTCCTGTAAGCATCAGAAGACTATGGATGAATTTGAGTGTGTTATTGCGATATACCAATTGGAACTCATGATGTTGCAGATAGTGTCTTAACTTCTGAACTGCAATGATTAATGTCAGGAATCACTTCTCAATACCTGAATATCGGGTTTCTGTTCATGCATAGTCAGACTGAGATAGTAGAGGCTGTTTTCATTTCCAGCATCATTCTTATGAGCAAGAAAGGCACCCAATGATCGCTCTAGAGCTGTCACATGGAGGATAAGTGGTATTCCTTCAATAGGTGGCATTAACACCATTGGAATCAAGAGATACTTCTTGAGAATATCGAATGCTTATTGACATTCTTTAGTCCACTGGTATGTGACTCCCTTCTTCATCAATTTGGTGAAGGGTAAGCTTTTGCCTGCCAAATTGGCACTGAAACTCCGAATATAGGCTAAGTGTCCTTGAAGTCCTCTAAATTATCTTAAATTTCTAGGAGGTGACATACCAATGATTGACTTTGACTTCTCAGGATCAACCTCGATACCACGATGGCGTACAACAAAGCTGAGAAATTTCCCAGAGGTTACCCCAAAAGCACATTTTAAGGGGTTCATCTTGAAATTATGTTGTCGAAGGTTGAGGAATATGACTTCTAAATCAGGAATGTGATTAGAATGTTGATTGGATTTGACCACCACATCATCCAAATAACATTAAACAATCATTCCCAGAATGGGTATAAAGATACGATGAATGGAACGCTGATATGTTACGCCTACATTATTTATACTGAGGGGACTTGCCAGATAGAAAAACACAACTTGAGGGGATCTGAAGGCTGTAGATTCTTCATCTTTTGGAGACATCTGGATTTGATTATATTCGGAATATACATCCATGAAGGAAAGAGCTTCATAGCCATCTGTCGCATCAATCAAGAGTTCTGTAATTGGAACTGGAAATCACCCTTAGGACAATGCCGATTAAGATCTCTGAAATCAATGCAAACTCTAATTTTCCCATTCTTCCTTTTCACTAGGACAATATTAGCCAACCACTTGGGTTATTGAACTTTTCTAATGATTTTAGCTTTGAGATCTTATCCACATCAGCCTCAATTTTTGAATCATAGGTTGGGTGTGTTCATATAGCATCTTGTTTGATTCCTTGATGTTCTTCTGGAAAACCCAAATGATGACTGGCAACATCAGGATCAAGGCCTGGCATCTCTGTATAATTCCAAGAAAATATATCTCTATTTTTCTTGAAAAAAGGAAATAAACAAATCTTTCTCTTCAAGAGTCATGACCACACTGATTAAAGTGGGGTGTGGATCTTCTTTTGTACCCAGATTGATTTATCTGAGTTTATCCATAGTGGTAGAGATACCCTCTAGAAATGGTGGAGGAGCATCCCTAAGATTTTCCTCTTCTTCTTCAACATGATTTATTTCCTATGTTTCCCCTTTCATAGTAGATGATGAAGATGAATTTTCATGATTAGAAGAAATGTCAAAATTTGCACATCTTGAAGAAGAAGATTTCATTTTCGACCTGATTGATGATGAAGGGTCTTCTTTGGGTAATAAAGAGGAGATGATGGATTGATAATCGACATCATCGTTTACCTATGACATTGCTATAACTTGACCTGGCATGATTGGCTATGTATAGACTTTCTGGATTTCAGCAGATGAAATGAAGTCATCTCTATTTGAGCTTTCATCATTGCTTGGCGGATCACCAATTACTCCCATGTTTTCTGGCTCGATTTCCGTAATTGACATTATGGATCCTTCCATACGGGTATATTGATTTGGGTCTATCCTGTCAATTTGACTGATAGGCAACACATAATTTGTACTCACATGTGCAAATGGGTTTACTCGAATCTTTTTCAAACCATATGGACTATTATCTTTGGTAATCTCTTTTGTTGTGGATTCCTCCTTTCCCTTCATGTGGTAGAATTTTTCCTCAATGTATTGAGATTCAAATGTCTTGAATAGGTCCTTATCACCATATAATGTCCCAAATTGACCATCGAAACATGTCACGACCCGTCCTCGGGGCCCGTGCCGTGACTACCCCAAGCCCGCCTTCCATAGGCTAGGGGCTGGCGACTAGCACCAAAGGCGTAAATCTCGATAACCGGGAAGGCATTGCATTAAAAAAAGTAAACAAAACATCACAGAGTACAAGTGGAAGCAATACACTAGGTACAAGAGAAGTGTTGAAAGGTAAATGGGCCAGAATACAAACCCAAAGTAAATGTACAACTACAACTGAACAAAGTACAACAGCAAAAAAGAAAACTGCTGGAAGAACGGAAGCAGCTCCTGGGTCGTCCTCCTCGGATCCTACCTATAGGGTAGGTACATATGGCGATGCTCCTGGAACGTCCACCACGGATCCTACCTGAAGGGTAGGTACAAATAGCCTCCACAAGGCTCTCACCCATCAACCTCCTCCTAGTGTCGTCTTGCCGTGAAGTCAACCTCCAGATACTGACTCTTCGTGTAGTCCACCTCCGGGTACACTCCTCGAACACTCGGCCTCCGTCAGCACTGTCTGTCATCTTCAACCAAGACAATGAGGAACGGGCATATCCCGTGCAGGGGTGAGTATAACGATACTCAGAAGGGACCCCGAGACCCTCAAGGTCTCACTAAAACCAACAAGGATAACCACAAAGAAGATCTCAACATATAACTCTACTTAGGTATATGCCCATACATATACCTTAGTTATCAAGTAACCCATCTCAATCATGAGGAAACACAAGGATCATGAAACCAATGGATAACCACTACCCAGGTATATGCCCATACATATACATAAGTTATGAAGTGACCCATCTCAATCATGAGGTAAACACAAAGGTCAAAGACTCATCTCAAACCAGGATATTCATTATCTAAACCATACCTGCTGATGAGCCCGTCTCTGGAGTGTACAGTGATCCTGTCACAACTCTGAGGTACTTCTCATTAACCTAAGACTGCTGAAATACTCCTCTTGTTGAGTACCGCAGGTCTGCCACCTCACACAGTAGTGCTCCTCCGCCATGGGTCTTCCACCTCACAGCGTAGTGCTCCCCCTCATTGCCTACAGAGGTACTCCTCCTTTCGAGTACCGCGGGTCTTCCACCTCACATAGTAGTGCTCCTCCTCCAGGGGTCTTCCACCTCACAAAGTAGTTCTCCCCACTGGGCTATGCTAGTCACTCCAACTTGAATCGGACAAGCAGTCATCGGTCACAGCCAGTTACACGGTCCTCGTACTTTGTATGCTCGCCTCTGGGAGGGTCCGCTCCATGAGCTACATGTTTATACTCCATGTATCATAAGTCCCATGAAGAAGTATCTCAAAGGACTGCCTCATCAGAGGGGTCTCAACGCAACAGACGGCGCGTCAATCGGACACACGGTCTGTGAGTTATTAGCCTTTTCGTCCCAATGGACCGATTGGTTTTGTGTGTGAACCAAACCGACCATATCTCAATTATACCCCGAAATCTCATAGGGTACTCATAGGGACCATTTCTCAACGTGTTCACCAACGCCGCTGACGGTTCGTCAAACGGACGTCCGGTCTGAAAAATATCAGCTTTTTCGTTCTAGGGGCCCGGTTGGATTTCGAGTACAATCCAACCTGACTATACACCAACTGCATCCAAAACTCAGGCGAAGTACACCAAAAGTTCTGTCTCATCATGATGAATTCAACGAGACAGACGACGCGTCAATCGGACCCCCGGTCTATCAGTTATTGACTTTTTCGTTCTAGGGACCCGGTTGGTTTCGTGAGTGAACCAACCCGACCGCAATCTGAAGGCGTCCAAACCTCGAGCGTAGTAAGCCAAAAGTTCCGTCTCATCAAGAGGAATCCAACAAGTTGACGACACGTCAATCAGACGTCCGGAGTTCAAGATATAAGCATTTCCGCTCCGAGGTCCCGATTTGTTTCGTATTCGAACCAACCCGGACGAACCCAAAGTTCTTCGAAACCTTTAGTGTAATAAACCGATATGACCGTCTCGATCCAAGGATCGCATCGCAACTGACGGTGCGTCGATCGGAGGCACGTAGCTCATGTTTTGGGCAATAGACCGAAAAAGGTTCGGTAATAGGGGGTTCGGGCCCGGTCCGACTCGGCCCGATAACCCCAGGGTCAGCCCGAACTGGGTCGAACCGAACTGGGTCCGGGTCCGGACTGATTTGGCGCGGCCCGGCCCGGTCGGCGTGGCCCGACCCAGCCTGGGTCTGGCCCGGCCCGGACTGGGCACGACCCGGCCTGGCCTGGGCAGCTCAGCCCGGCGCGCTGGCGCTGGCCGGGTGACTAGGCAAACGGCTCGGCCGTTATGGCTGAGCACTGCTGGCGGGCGGCGCGCTGCCCCCGCGTGAGGAAACCACGACCCCTTAATGGGGCCACTCACGTCCGGCCAGCCGGGGGTCTCGGACCCCCGGTTCTTCCACGGTCCGGTCGGCCTGCTCTGGTCGGCCGGCTTCTGCTGCCACGGGACTGGCAAGGCCGGTCCCCTTGCTCTGATGCTGGCGACCCGGTACCGGCCGCCGGTTCCCCTGTATCGCCGCATCCCAGAACCGGTCGCGGCCTTGGTTCGTCCGGCGCAGCGCGACGTCGCCGTGCCCTTCCGTCGCGGCCCCGCTCTGGTCGTGATGCTTCTGAGGTCCTCTGACGCGGCGCAACGGCTCCGCGTCCTTTGTTCATCTTCTATGGTGCGGCGTGACGGCTCCGCGGATTTATTGCTTCCAACAGCGCAGTGCGACGGCGCCGCGCTTCTCCGATCTCCTTGTTTTTTACAATGTCTGCGCGGTGCTTTGGCGCCGCGTTGCCTTGCTCTCCGCATCAAAAAATCAACAACCAAAAATGGGAGGAGTGTCGGCCGTGTTCGTGCGGTCCTACCTTCTCCCGTTATCATGATAACAGGCGGTTCATGGAAGGGAAGATAATGACGGAAGAAAACACAAAAGAGAAACGCATAAAACCCCTACCTCAACGTTGTCGTCGAACGAGCGTTCGTCGCGGAATTAACCGTCGCGGAAGAAGAGGATCGTCGCGGAAGGAACATCGTTGGCGTTAGGTGATCTCCAAGGAAGGCGTCTCTCGCCGATGGAGGTTGGCGTTCTTCATTGGCGGTAGAGCGTTCTTCACGTTCTTCGTCGAAGAACGAAGAATCCTCTATTTTTTTCTCCCAAAGCTTTAACACAACACAACCCAACCAAAGAAATAAAATAAGTTCAACACTTATTTTATTATCGACCTAAGCTTTTTAAATTCAAAAGATATGAAACGAACAATTAATTCAAAGAATTAATTATAACGCTTTAACTGCTCAATTTAATGAGGTGTTTCTTAACCAGAAAAACATAAGGATTGACTTAATTAAAAAGGGGGTGTGGGTGCGTTACATAGAGGGAAAGAAACGGTCGGGATCTTGTGGGCCCCACCTCACAAATATCCTACTAAGTGGGTAGGATAGTGTGGGTCCCATATTATCCTCTTAAATTAGGTTAACCCGCTTTAAGTAAAATAAAATAAATTGTCGCACCACTTTTATTTTATTCCTTTACTTAAGCCAAAAAATTAAAAAATACAACCGAGAAAATGCATCACCAAAAAAGTTTTTTTAAGTAATTACTGGCACTGCGATTCCATCGGTTCCCTCAGAATTCGATTCCGAGCACCGGTTCAAAAGTTAGAAAAACTCGCTCGTTCGTTCACTGAACGTACCCGAGCTAAAATTCGAAAATTGATTCTGGGCACACCGGGCCTCGGAATGAGGTGCCGTCAGAAACTGCGTTTTTTTAAAATCCCAAAGAAAATTATGAAAAAATATTCCTTGAAATTTCAGGGTCTTTACCTTACTCCCACCTCTAGGATTTATGTCCTCGTAAATCTTTAACACAAACTAGGGTTACAAAAGCGGTACTGAGCATGCATCTGAGCCTTCCGCTCCCATGTGCTCACCTAGAGGTTCTTGTGTTGCCAAAGAAAGTGCACAAGAGGAATCAACTGTCCTCATAGGACCACCCCTGTCGATCCCCGATCCCCACTGGATTCTCAACGTAAGTCACCCTGTCATCGACGTCCAACCCCCTGAGTTCGATGATGTGTGAAGGATCATGTATGTATCTCCTCAATTGAGATACGTGGAAGTATCCGTGCACCTAGTGCAACTGAGGTGGATGGGTCAAGCGGTAAACCACCTTGCCTACCCTGCTGGGGACCTAGAAGGGTCCATTGAACCTCAGAGATATCTCGCCGCCACGACTACATCTCCGTAAACCTCGTCGAGGTGAGACCCGTATAAGGATGTGATCGTCATTCTCGAACAGAGAGGTTTCCAACTCCTATTTAGAATAGAAAATTAAAATGACTACTTCCACGAGGGTAAGGTTGATCGACTCAAGAGTGATCAGTCGCATCCTCCTGTGCATGATTTTATCCTGTGCTGCCTGGGGTTTCCTTTTCGCCGACCAAGGAAAACCCATCCCAACATCGTAGTTAAACCACGACCTTTTTGCCTAATACCATCAATTTGTGTATGAACTGTGATTTCCCAGTCTATACTCAAACCAACGTCATAAGGCCCCGATGCTGCCACCAAGAGATTCCAACCGAAACTATCGCTTCGAGGGTCTGACCACACTATCGGCGTAAGTGTGATTATCAAGTCTCCTCCCAAGGTATCTCCAGGCGTGAGGGTCAAGTCTACAGCTTACTGGAAACTCTAGGTCTAGGACAAGATTCGTGGAAGCAAGGAATGATTCGTAACGACATCTGTTACTACAAAATCTAGTAGTGGACACAGACTGTCCATTGAATCATTTTTTTAGAGCCATTGGGTCACTCTCCCTGACCGCATGCAGCCGCACTCTCCCTCCGCCCTCTAGCTCCCTGAGCCTGGCGGGGATAACTAAGGCGGGTCGTTGTAGAATGTTAAGATATACACCACCTCATGCTGCTCTCCTAGCTCTGCCTCCACGTCTGCCACTTCACAAGCTCGTCTCTCTTTAAAGCTTCCTCTTCTTGAAACATTTAACACGCCCGAGTCTCTAAGACTGACATCGGTTTACTGTTTCTTACTGCACTGTGCAGTCTTCATCCACTCCTAGATGATCTGCACCTTCTTTGCCTACGATCTGGAAGAGCTGCTAAATTTTCTCCTTTGCCGAAAAGAGAAACCCGGTCTCATCCCCCTGGATGAACCACGCCCATTGCCAAATACAGTCAATCCTGACATGAAGGGTGCATTCATGCCATGGATGACGTCATAAGGCCTCGACGTAACTACTAAGAGATCCAACTTTCACTCTCGCCTCCAAGGGTCGAGTCACACTGTCGGCATTAGTGTGAGGTCCCTGGGTCTCCTCCAGTAGGAATCTCTAAAGTGAGGGTCAAGTCAACAGTCTTAACTAGGACCACTCAGTATCAACCAAACAAAAAGGACAGGAAAGAAAACATCACAAAGGTAAGTGTCTTTTCATTATTGAAGCTCATAGTACAAAGACACGAATACAACAGAAAAATGGAACTAGAAGTACAAGGGACGTATCCACTAGTTCTGATCCTGTCCACCTGCTCACAGAGCTCTACTGCCTTGTCCACTGCTCGGCTGTTGCTCAAGCACCCGTCACTGCTTCTGCCTCAGTGGCTCCTCCAAAGCCTAAGGATCAACTGTACGAGGAGTTAGACAGTCACATGCCAGATGACCCTTTCCGCCGCATTCATAACACTTCTTTCTCTTTGTACGGCTGGCTCTGGCCCTCTTGGACCACTGCATCATCTGTCTACTACCCACAGATGACTCAGCTACTGATTGAAAAACACGCTGCAATGGCAGCAGCTCATGAACACGCTCGGGGTGTAGAGCTACTGGCACATACTCCACCTTGAAGAAGGTCTCTAAGTCTTCCCATGTGAAGGCCATCCCATCGAAAAGTTGGAACAAGTGGCTCCACCACCTGCCTGCTGATGCCTGAAGAAGGCTGGCAGCAAAGATCCCCAAGAAGTCTTCTGGAGTCCCCACTAGCCTGAAGACTCTCACCACAACCTCCAGCCAATCCTCAGCCGCGTGCGGGTCCGTCTCTCCCCAGAACTTGGGTGGCCTCTGGCACTGGAACTCGTTCAGCGCGCTCAAGTGGCGTGCATCGCCTACTGCTGGGACTGGTGGCATCGGTGTCCCAACGTATGGTAGTATAGCTGGTGCCTCTGCTGGTGCCTCGATTGCAAGAGGGCCCTGTACGGAAGCCTCGTCGCTCGGCAGGCTGTTAGTACGCACAGCCCTCGCGCTCTAGCTGGTCGTCCGAGAAAAGGCATCCTGAAAGAAACAACGTGACACGGTCAAACGATTATACCTGGTGAGCTGACCTGGTTTGAGATGACATGTTAAAACTTCTGGAAACACACACACAATCATTGTTTTCGTGCACAAAGTCGGAAATCAGTTTTCAGGGTCCTGGTGTATGGATACGTGAGCCACCTGTACCAACACTGGACTCCCTGAACTGAAAACCACACTCAGTACTCTTAACACTATTGCATCACATAGAAAAAAGATCAGAGTCCTAAGTTCTGCGGTAGAACCGAACTCCTCTGATACCAATCTGTCATGACCCATCCTCGGGGCTCGTTCTGTGACTACCCCAAGCCCGCCTTCCATAGGCTAGGGGCTGGCGACTAGCACCAAAGGTGTAAATCTCGATAACCGGGAAGGAATTGCTTTAAAAAATAAGTAAACAAAACACCACATAGTACAAGAGGAATCCAAACACTAGGTACAAGAGAAGTTCTGAAAGGTAAATGGGCCAGAATACAAACCCAAAGTAAAAGTACAACTACAACTGAACCAATTACAATAGCAAAAAGACAACAGCTGGAAGAACTGAAGCATCTCCTGGGTCGTTCTCCTCGGATCCTACCTGAAGGGTAGGTACAGATGGCGCAGCTCCGGGATCGTCCACCACGGATCCTACATGAAGTGTAGGTACAGATAGCCTCCACAACGCTCTCACCCATCAACCTCCTCCGAGTGTCGTCTCTCCGTGAAGTCCACCTCCAGATACTGACTCGTCGTGTAGTCCACCTCTGGGTATAGTCCTCGAACACTCGGCCTCCGTCAGCACTTTCCGTAATCTCCAACCAACACAATGAGGTGCGGGCATAGCCCGTGCAGGGGTGAGTATAACGATACTCAGTAGGGACCCCGAGACCCTCAAGGAATCACTAAAACCAACAAGGATAACCACAAATAATATCTCAACAGATAACCTCTACTTAGGTATATGCCCATACATATACCTAAGTTATCAAGTAACCCATATCAATCATGAGGAAACACAACGATCATGAAACCAACGGATAACCACTACCCAGGTATATGACCATACATATACCTAAGTTATCAAGTGACCCATCTCAATCATGAGGTAAACACAATGGTCAAAGACTCAGCTCAAACCAGGATTTTCATTATCGAAACAGTAACTGTTGATGAGATCGTCTCTGGAGTGTACAGTGATCGTGTCACAACTCTGAGGTACTTCTCATTAACCTAAGACTACTGAGGTACTCCTCCTGTCGAGTACCGCGGGTCTGCCACCTCACACAGCAGTGCTCCTCCGCCATGGGTCTGCCACCTCACAGAGTAGTGCTCCCTCTCATAGCCTACAGAGGTACTCCTCCTATCGAGTATCGCGGGTCTTCCACCTCACATAGTAGTGCTCCTCCGCCATGGGTCTGCCACCTCACAAAGTAGTTCTCCCCACTGGGCTATGCTAGTCACTCCGACTCGAATCGGACATGAAGCCATCGGTCACAGCCAGTTACACAGTCCCCGTACTTTGTATGCTCGTCTCTGTGAGGGTCCGATCCACGAGCTTCCCGTTGATACTCCAAGTATCATAAGTCCCACGAAGAAGTATCTCAAAGTACCGCCTTATCATAGGGGTCTCAACGCAATAGATGGCGCGTTAATCGGACGCCCGGTCTATGAGTTATTAGCCTTTTCGTCCCAGGTGTTCGGTTGGTTTCGTGTGTGAACCAACCCGGCCGTATCTCAACTATACCCCAAAATCTCATAGGATACTCATAGGGTCCATTTCTCAACGTGATCACCAACGCCGCTGATGGTTCGTCAAACACACGTCTGGTCTGAAAGATATTAGCGTTTTTGTTCCAGGGGCCCGGTTGTATTTCGGGTACAATCCAACCCAACCATATTCCAAATGCATCCAAAACTCAGGCGAAGTACGCCAAAAGTTCCGTCCTATCATGAAGAATTTAACGATAAAGACGGCGCGTCAATCGGATGCCCGGTCTGTCAGTTATTGACTTTTTCGTTCCAGGGGCCTGGTTGGATTCCTGAGCGAACCAACCCGACCGCACTCCGAAGGAATCCAAACCTCGAGCGTAGTAAGCCAAAAGTTCCGTCTCATCAAGAGGAATCCAACAAGTCGACGACACATCAATCGGACATCCGGAGTTCTTGATATAAGCGTTTCCGCTCTGATGACCCGGTTGGTTTCGTATCCGAACCAACCCGGCCAAACCCAATGTTTTCCGAAACCTTGAATGTAATAAACCGAAACGACCGTCTTGATCCAAGGATCACATCGCAACTGACGGTGTGTCGATCGGATGCCCGTAGATCATGTTTTGGGCAACAGACCGAAAAAGGTTCGGTAATAGGGGGTTCGGGCCCGGTCCGACCCGACCCGATACCCCCAGGGTCGGCCCGAACTAGGTCGACCCAAACTGGGTCCAGGTTCGGCCCGCTTGGGCGCGGCCCGACCCGGTCGGTGCGGCCCGACCCGGCCTGGGTGCAGCCCGACCCGGCCTGGGCGCGGCCCGGCCCGGCCTGGGCGGCTCGGCCCAGTGCGCTGGGCGCGCTGGCGCTGGCCGGGTGACCAGGCGACTGGCTCAGCCGTTATGGCTGAGTGCTGCTGGCGGGGGGGGGGGGGTGCTGCCCCCGCGTGAGGAAACCGCAGCCCCTTAATGGGGCCGCTCACGTCCGACCAGGTAGGGGTCTCAGACCCTCGATTCTTCCACGGTCCGGCCGGCCGGCTTCTGCCGCCACGGGACCGGCAAGGCCGGTCCCCTTGCTCTGACGCCGGCGACCCGGTACCGGCCACTGGTTCCCCTGCAGTGGCCGCGGCCCGGAACTGGTCATATCCTTGGTTCGTCCGGCACGGCGCGACATCGCCACACCCTTCCACCGCGGCCCCGCTTCGGCCGCGGTGCTTCTGAGATCCTCCGGCGCGGCGCGACAGCACCGTGTCCTTTGTTCATCTTCTACGGTGCGGCGCGACGGCACCACAGATTTATCGCTTCCAACGACACAGTGCGACGGCGCCGCGCTTTTCTGCTCTCCTTTTTTTTACAATGTCTGCGCGGTGCTTCGGCACCGCGTTGCCTTACTCGCCGCATCAGAAAATCAACAACCAAAAAGGGGAGGAGTGTCGGCCATGTTCGTGCGGTCCGACCTCCTCCCGTTATCATGATAACAAGTGGTGCAAGGAAGGGTAGATAACGACGGAAGAAAACACAAAAGTGAAACGCATAAAACCCCTACCTCAACGTAGTCATCGAACGAGCGTTCGTCACGGAATTAACCGTCATGGAAGAAGATGATCATCGTGGAAGGAACATTGTTGGCGTTAGGTGATCTCCGAGGAAGGCGTCTCTCGCCGAAAGAGGTTGGCGTTCTTCGTTGGCGGTAGAGAATTCTTCGCGTTCTTTATCGAAGAACGAAGAATCCTCTCTTTTTTTCTCCCAAAGCTTTAACACAACACAACCCACCCAACAAAATAAAATAAGTTTAACACTTATTTTATTATCGACCTATGCTTTTGAAATTCAAAAGATAAGAAACGAACAATTAATTCAAAGAATTTATTGTAACGATTTAACCGCTCAATTTAATGAGGCGTTTCTTAACCAGAAAAACGTAAGGATTGACTTAATTAAAAAGGGGGTGTGGGTGCGTTACTTAGAGGGAAAGAAATAATGGGGCTCGTGAGGGACCCACCTCACAAATATCCTACCAAGTGGGTAGGATATTGTGGGTCCCATCTTATCCTCTTAACTTAGGTTAAGCTGTTTTAAGTAAAATAATATAAATTGTCACACCACTTTTATTTTATTCCTTAACTTAACCCCAAAAATTAAAAACTACACCCGAGAAAACGCATCTCCTGAAAAGGTGTTTTTAAGTAATTACCAGCACTGTGATTCCATCGGTTCCCTCATAATTCGATTCCGAGCACCGGTTCAAAAGTTAGAAAAACTCGCTCGTTCGTTCACTGAACGTACCCGAGCTAATCTTCGAAAATTGATTCCGGGCACACCGGCCCTCGGAATCAGGTGCCGTCAGAAACTGCATTCTTGTAAAATCCCAATGAAAATTATGAAAAAAAATTCCTTGAAATTTCCTGGTCTTTAAAAAACAAAACATGAGACATTGATGGTATGAAAAATGGATTCCTTCATGTCGATGTACCCAGGGTCTTCCATGAAAGATGATGAAGGCTGAGTCTTGATCCACAACCACGAAATCTAAATTGGACATAAGATCTCCAAACTGGGTTCTGAGTGTAATCTCACCTAGTCGATCTTGTTTATTTTTATCATATCCTTGTAACATCAAAGTAGAAGGTGATAAATTAGATTCCGTGAGGCCCAATTGACGAAGTGTACGAATGGGCATGAGGTTGACTCTTGAACCATTATCAATTAAAACTCTTCGGATTTCTATGCCACTGACCTTGCCAGATAAGTACAAAGGCCTAATATGTCAATGCATGACATCATCTTCATCTTCATCAGTAAAAGATATTACTGCATGGCATTCTGTAGGATTATTCTCTACATTTTAGACTTCAGCTGCAACCATTTCAGTTTCAAACTCTTGAGGACTTGACAAAGCCTCAATGAGTGCCTCCCCAAGATCTTTTGATAAATTCAAGGAATCCAGAATTGATAACTTGTTTGGAACTTGGGCCAGGTGTTTCAATATATCATACTTTTGATCCAAAGGTATGCATTTCCCAACATGAACATGTGGTTTAGCAGGTGCCTTGGAAGTTGATGCCTTGGAATTTGAGGCATCTTGTACCGGGATCGGAGTTGGTAATACTCCTGGATTTGGAATATTAGACTGATAAGGTATATTTACTTGCTGAGAGGAAGAAGATGGAACCTTAAACCGATCTTCCAGAATAATTGTGCAAGGTAAAAGTCTACCATGTTTGGAAGAACATGCTTGTTCATGTTGAGCTCGTTGAAGAGATCTACCACGAGTTTCTATAGGATACACGGTTCTAGAAGGTGTAGAATTGGAATAATGGCATCTGAAAGATCTATGTCTTCCCATGTATCCTGAGCTTCTAGAATTTACTATGATTCCTCTATTTGATATAGGGGATTCGGGCTCATCAAAATCAAAACTGCGACTGGAATGTGCATCTGTTAATTGAATCATATTAATAGAACCGAAAATCAACTCTTCATCTGATGAAGACTCTAACTGATTAGCCTATTTAGGCTATGCCATTGGGTGGGGCGGTACACATGAATTTGATGTATATGGCATGAAGTCTTCCAGAGTCAAAGACAACTTAGGCTTTGAGACATACTCATCTTCTTCTGATTCTTTTTCATTCATTGAATCATGCCGTTTTGTTGAGGATTTTCCCTCTGATGAAGAGGGTTTTGTTGCGGCATTCATGGCAGAAGGCTTAATTTGTTTCTTCAATATCATTCACAAAATAGAATGTGTTTGGTTCATTATCTTTATAACCTTCCAATCATCATATTTTTGTGCATTTTTGTTTTTAACTTCTTTCCACTCGCCTTCCTCCTCTAGAACTATAGCAGTAACACATGCTACCTGAGCTGAAGAACCTTTTAATTTGACTTGTCCCTAGACGACCATCATTTGTATGAGGACTTTGAAGAAAAAAACTCCTGGATGGGATGCCCCAACATTTGATTAAAGGGGCAATAATTGGGACGATCTTCATATCCTTCCTTGTTTGGCCTTTTGGGCCATCGAAACTGAACCAAATTATTTTCCAGAGCTGAAATGAAGTAACCAGGAACTTGTTCATTTTGGAAAGAGTATGTTTTTCTCTTTATATCCTAAAATTGTTTTTTTTCTTTGATATCTTTGATCGTCTTGATGAAAAAGCCTTTGTTGTTGGTTCTTAGGAGGTGGAGCCCTTCGAGAAGATGAAGGTTTTGAAGTAGAAGTAGGTACATGTGGTTGTTTAGGCATAATTATATCAGTCATTGCTTTACCCATTCTCCTTCATGGAGCTGATGGAATTATAGAAGCCTTATCCCTATTCTTTATAATATAATCTTCAATCTGTTGAGTGATTGAAGTAAGGTCTCGAAACCCTCCTGTATATTTCACAGGGATCAACGGAGTGCATAGTTCATCACGCAGATTTTCTACACATATTGGAAATAGTTCTTCCTGAGGGAGTGATAAGCTTTGTGAATATGTTAATCCCTTACAGTGAGCAATGAAATCTGAGACACTTTCATTCTCCCTTTTCTTACAGTTTGTAAGATCAAAAACTGTTGTCTCTGGCAATGTTGAGTTGAACTGAAGAAGGAATTTTTAGCGAAGATCTTCCCACCCGGTAATTGACCGAGATTGCAAGCTTGTGTACCAATAAAAAGCTGGTCCTTGAAAGGTTCGCACGACGCATATGAGTTTCACTGTTTATTTCTGTTCCAGATTTCCCATCATAGGATCACAACAAGACACGTAATGCATAAAATGATGATTAGGATCTCCTGATCCATTGAAAATAGGGAATACAGGGTTACCAAAATGTGATGGGGGAAGGATTGAATCTACCCATTCAGGGTAAGCTCTCTTTTCTATTTGAATCTGCGCACTCTTCCCTTCCATAGTCTCTAACTGGGAAGTTAATGACTCAATGGTAGTTATTAACAGTTGAGAAACATCAGGTTGAACTTGTACTTGGGCAGGGGCAACAATTGGAGCTGGTACAGATGTGGTGGCTGGTACTGCAACAAATGGGAGCACCACCAATTGTTTTTGCACTTTATCCATAGGATTAGACCTGCAAGGGTGTACTGATAAAGGAGGATATTACTGATCCATCTCAGTAACTGCAACAAATTCCTTTGAATGACTAACTCCAGCACACTTAGGAAGAAGACTACCCTGAAGTAGTTCTGCACTCATCCTCCTCAATTCCTTCATTTCTTATTCCTATTGTGAAAATCATTGCTCTAATAGGAATGATTGGCCTTCTTCAGAGGAAGGTTATGTAACCTGATTCTTTACTTTCCCCTCGTTAGCTTCCTTTCGGAGAGGGGGAAGTGGGTTACTTGAATAATTACCTAGATTTTGGGTAATCCTTTGATTTTGTGTACGCACAACTTCTTTATTTGTGTCTATGCGTACAACTTCAGGAGCATGAAACTCTTTATCTGAGTCCCATGAGTGAGCCACATGTTCTATAGGATTAGAAACAATGGCATTAGTGACATTAATTGATGCATAACGCATCATATCCATTCTATCAGCATTTTTTCATATTGTTTTCTACCATGCCCCTGATGAGACATTACATTTTGTTGATTTGATCCCTTAGGAACTTCTTGGTGAAACGTAATTTGTAGAGAATCTCCTGATAATTTGTCTCTTCATTCCTCGTGTGGCTTCTTCCCCAATCGATAGAATACCAAATTTCACTGAAGACGAGATTGATGATTTGAAAAAGTCCCCAGTCCTGTGGACTAGGGCTATTCCTGCTACCTTTTCTCAACTCCTCGAATCTTATTTGTTGATTCCGAGGGTTGGGTTAAAAGAGTCCCCAGTCTGGTAAGCTGGGGTGGCTCTTGACAGGCTATGTATGAGACATTCCTAAAAGCTCTCCTGATCTTGCGGTCCTTAGTCCGAAAATTAGCTGGATGCATCAATCGATATCCACTTTTATCACCCGGTTCAAAAGACCATTGGATGATTTCTGAAACTTCTGTCACGTGATTATGTTATTTCTCCATAAGAGAGTCATGTTCAATATTCTCGTTTTCTTGATAAAAGAGTAATTCAATAACTTGTTCTCTGTATTCTTGAGTTTGAGAGGAACTAGTTGAAGCCTGTTCTTGAGAAATCTTTTGATTACAAACAAAACCCATTGACTGTGGCCGACCATGGGCAATAACATTGCATGAGACCATTTTCGATGAGCTTTGCTGACTAGAGAGTACAATTAAATTTAATACTCCATGAACACCCCATCCCTTAACATGAATACCAGATGGGGCATTGGAAATTAACTGGTGCAATCTTCTTAGTGCCCCAAGGCATGAACGTTGAAGGGCTCTCTACTGCGTTTCATCCTTCGGATATCGAGAGAATAATAGAGATTCCAAATCAATCTGACTTTGTTACCCTTCTATTATGTTAAGATTATTTTTATATTCACCATAAGATAATACTTTCTTTTTCAACTAAAAATGAGTTTTCCATTTGTTAAGATGAATATCATGAATTCCATCTTCCATCAACATCTCTGGAATTTCATACTGAGAGTTAGCCAGAGGCCCAAACATGACTGGCACTTCACCCTTTTCCCGTTGTTTTCTCATGTTCATAATTTCCTCTTTATCATTCAATGAAGATTCTTCTACCTGATTTGAACAGAGGTGGTGTTTCCTTGTTGCTTCGTCGGATTCAATAATATTGGTAGAGAAATCACTGATCAAACTAGAAGATGCATGACTTAGGGGTGGTTTGGAGAACGACCTACACCCTGGGCTATGTTATTGTTGAGGAAGTATTTCACCTGCTAGTGATGAAGCATCATACATGACTGGTTTCGCATTTGCAAGTGCCTCAAGATAAGAGGGAATTCTTGGCACTACATTGTCCACTGGATCATTTTCCCGGCAATGTGCATCACTACTGTGGAGAGAAATTTCATAGAGAAATTCATCATCATGGGGAGGACCACCATGGTGGGTTATAACAAAAGATGAGATCTCTTGCTCCTTGGTCTTCTGGCCACACAGAGGGTTATTGTAGCTCTCATCTGAAGATGAAACTTCAAGATCGACCGAAATGTCCCTAAGCAAGCCTTGATGATGAAGTGTCTATTGAGGACCATCTGAATTAATGTTCCCACTATTGGTTAACGAGGGAGTAGAATCGTGGATTACAAAAGATAATTGTCTGGGGGCTTCAAGAACTCCATCATCGAGCAAGATCTTATAGAGGTGTATGTTCCTACCTATAGTACTCCACCAGAATTACCTGGTGGGATTGGCGTGATACTGCAAGATGAGTCTGCTGGATAGCGGAATTAAAATAGACAGGTGTATGTTACCACTCATTATTTTCCACCAAGTTAGGTTGGTGGACTTGTCCGAAGGTAGAAGAGATGAGAACCTGCTCACTATTGATCGGATTTCTCCTCTGGCGATTCGTCTATCCTGCATGGGTTCGAGGAACCTGAGCCGAACGCCTGAAGTCATTACCCTCATCATGTTGAGGGTGCACTGCCTCCCAAGTCAGGTGGCGATTGTTGATGGGAGCCCTCGGGACAGGCTCATTCTTCCTTCAATTAATTCCCTGAGGGACCTTCTCATTCACCTCCCCAGAATATGGGAGTGAATGGTGATTACATTCCGGGGATAACGACCCGAAGTAGATGGAGACGGCAGTTAGCACCGCATGCTTCTTGATTACTGGTCGTCGCTGTCTAGACGACCAGGGTGAATTGTTCACTTAGAGGGCTTGTTGAGCAGCCTCTAGAGTTGGAATGGTATCGTGTTGATGGTACTCCTTAACCAGAGCATTTGATACCCAGCATTGAAGACGCTGAGTAGGTGATGTGTTCCTCAGAGAGGATGATGATCCAGCAGGAGTAGCAATAGTGGCATTTGCAGTAGTGGTTTTCACAGCAGAGGTATTCATAGATGTGGACTTAAGAAAATACATTCTCGTAATGCTGGAGATCTTGAAAAAGAGTTCTTGTTTGATATAACAAACATAATCAATATAAGTTCGTCTGCTACATCTTTTTGATGAGCACATATGTTATTGATTGTCTTGTTGGACCACTCATTGAGTTTAATTAGGGGCCTAACAAATAGGTAAAACATCATTTTAACTTGGTTAAGGATTCACGATGGGTTCACAATTTTTTTCCCTCTGGAATTGGGGATAACCTCATTGATTGAAGGTTCAAACATTCCAATCGGTTTCTAATGGGTTTGTTCGTAGAATCGAAAACATCCAATGATTCCATATCCATTTGGACCTACTTTCCAAAGGTAGGTTCTCATTAGTTTTGGACTGATGAGGATTAGGAATTTGCATTGGTCGAGAGGATGGGAGGTCAGACTCATCAAACCTTTTTGAGGGGAATTATTGTCTACTATGGGAATCTCTTTATAGATTTAAGTTATGTTCGTGAATCCTTATTACATTACCTGGTATAGAATGTACTTTCCTTTAAATCTGACAATCAATGATTGATATGAAGAAAATTTAGAGAATATTTTATATGTATTCGAGGTTCTTCATTGATATAGAATCATTTGTATTTGTTAGAGATTCTTAGTTGATGGTATCCTTAAATGCATAAAATTCTCTTGATCATTATGATGACCATACTGGTTTTAAAGCCAGTCAATAGGGAACTTGAAGTTTATTTTCATTCATGATGACATGGATTATTTCAATGTTGGGATCGTACCCGCTGATGGGCTACCTACATATCCTTTGTTTTGGAAAAGGATTCAGAACCCATGTAGTTCGAGTAAGGGAGTATGATGTTTATGCATGATTGATGGCTCAAAGAAAGATTTCATGATTACTTTTACACTCTAAGCCCATGCGAGTCATACTCGGTGTGAGAAACAAGAGGTATTGGTTAAACAAGAAAATTGTTCCATGTAATGATATGGGGCTTATGTATGTATGATTTCCCAAATAGATGAGGATTAAGATTTACTTTGGGGACGAAATCCATGAACAGGGTCCATAAAGGTATATGTGCTTCATGGAGATTTGGATACTCTAATTTTGGGGCTTACTGTTAAGGAATATTCCAATGTTAGGAGGGGACTTATGATTGGGTTTTACTCCTGATAAATAAGCCCAGATCAAAAGGAATTACGACTGGTTAAGAGAAAATCAGACTGGGGATTATTCCTAAGGAGGAGGCCTAGGTTAAAGGGATTTGAAAATTATGGGACTTGGGGCTTACTCCTAAAGAGGATGCCCATATTTGAAATTGGGGCTTATTTCTGAAAAGGAATCCCAGGTTAAAGGAATTAAGGTTGGGGGCTTACTCCTGAGGTAGATGCCCATATTTGGGGAATTATGACTGGGGCTTATTCCTGAAAAGGAGGCCCAGGTTAGAGGACTTGGGGCTTACCCCTAATGAGGATGCCCAAATTAAGGAGGACTTGGGGCTTACTCCTAAGGAGGATGCCCAAATTAATGAGGATTTGGACTGGGTCTTACTCCGGAAAAGAAGGCCTAGTTTAAGGATTCTCTCTTCTTAAAGGATGAGATTGAATGAATGAACTCTCTAACTCTAGTGACATAATGATGTGAAAATCAATATGTTTTGAGAGATGTTCCACAGACCTCCATTCAAATAAGGAAGTCAATCAAGAAAACATTCCATAAATGGCTTTGAAGAGTGTCTGGAAGACTGAATCTTGAATAGGAGAGGTGGAATGGCATAAGAGAGGTGAAATTGGTAGGAAGGGAACCAAAAAGTAGAAGGGAATGCAAGTCCTCATAGGCGCGTAGGTACTGCGTGGGCGCACAAGTATTGGACACGCAGGTATACCTGCGCGGCTCATGGGTACTTGCGTGATCCTTTCCCAATAGAGTAATACTTGGGCGATTCATGACCAAAGCCTTTAGAATCATCCAGAGGTACATCCAGAAGAGGGGGACACAAGATTCAATGAATAGGTAAGGAGGTGCGCAAGTGTGTCAATTTCCCATAAGGTTAAAAACACTTAGGCACACAAGTTTTAGTGAATTTTAACACTTAGACCTTATTCCTCTTGTTTAGACCTTCCATTCTAGGTAAAGAATTACCTTAGAAGTGTTCAAAAGACTTAAAGAAGAGACATGGGCATTCAGAGCTCTCTTTTTGAATTCTGGAAAAATAATTCCTCCCAAATGTGGGGCCCACTGGGGGTATTTATAGGCTGGAGAAGACCCTGAGCGGTTTTCAAAGAGGGCACGCAAGTGGCTTGCGCGACCAACTACGGTGCGCAAGTGTACTTGCGCGACCATGGTAGAACTTATGTGACCCTTGCACAATGTTCTTCTTATTTCTTCCCTTTCCAATATTTGATATTTGTACAAAGGTTGAATCACTTTCTGCTAAGATATTCCCCTTTTCCAATATTTAGACTCTGTGATGAAAGGAGCGTCAACATTGACCAAAAGATAAGGTAGCATCCATCCACATGATCGTTTTTGTTATCATCATTCTCTATCCTATCAGCACTTATTATTCCATTCTTATATAATACCTTAATTATCCAAAATATAATTTTATTTTTTTATTTTAAGGGTTTTACTTATAACTAAACAAACATTCATCAAATGGGTAATGAACTTATCATTATTGTTTACGGTGAACTATCAGCAGATCAAATAAAATTGTTCATTTTTTTTCCACATCTCATAGTTGATTATTATGATGTAAAATAAGCTAATATATGATATTTATGATATATTTATGATTATGAAATTATTATATAATACATATCTTCATGGGATCAGGTTTTTTAAAATATTATAACATCAATTGTGGATGTTTGGATACAGCCTCCTCAAAGCGATGAGATGCATTCACACTCTACATCGAATTTATTAAATATGTATTTAATAAAATTTGATGATATATTTATAACAAAAATTCTATAATATTTAATATAAATT
The DNA here is from genome assembly GCA_963277665.1 of Viscum album. Lineage (NCBI taxonomy): Eukaryota > Viridiplantae > Streptophyta > Magnoliopsida > Santalales > Viscaceae > Viscum > Viscum album. The sequence goes on along the minus strand of OY728153.1, from coordinate 368,311,144 downwards.
TATATATAATTTATTCACTATATTTCTTTAAATATGAAAAAATGGAAACTAAGTTCATGCAGACGTATGACCTACCATCTCTATTAACTGTGTATTCAATTTCATATTACCATACTTTATGGATTATTATAAATATTTATATAATGAAAATATATATCAGTTTTTATATTAATTATATAATTAAATCATGATTAATTTATGAGGATCAATAGTAACAAGTCAAAAAATATACAAAAAACAAAGCATATATTACCAAAAACATATCATTAACAATAACTTTTTATTAAACAGGTAATATAAATTCATAATCAACTCATATATGTTATAATATATACGAATATTATTCAATGGAATATTTATAGTAAGCATATAATAATTATATAGGTGTTTTGTATGTGTAAAATGAATGTCGGTACAAAACTTCGTAGTTTTGTCATCTCAATTTTTATATCTGTCAGATACATGCCATGTGCACAACTCGTATCTTTTGTGTGCTGTATATACTGACCAAGAATGTATTAGATGATACATATAGAAAAATATATGGGTATATACGTCTCTATTTTATGATATCTATTTCATGGGTTTTATTTTTTAGATGTTACCAATTCTGCAATGTAATTTTGTCTCAATTTACCTTTTTTGAGACACATTCCATGTTATGCACCAATATTTTTCTTTGAGGTAGATATATTGACTTATGAATTTTTATATAAGGAAACTAATTATTTTTATTATATTATACACATCATGTAATGTTATTCATTCCCTATCATTATGATTCTATGTTATAAAAATGGTAACAATTTATTGCTAAAATATCATTATTTGTCATGATTTTTAATGATTATATTTAGTTTGATAAAATATTAGGGTTTATTGTCCAAGAAAACTCTTGAATTATTTTAATCCTATGGTTATCCAATATATTTCTATGCATTTTATCAATTTTACCACTCTTTGGTAATTATGATAATTAAGAACGTATTTTTATAAAAATCATAATTTCATATAACTTTCATTCGGAAATAAATGTTCATTCAAAACTATATTTTCTATAAAATATTTAAAAATAATTTAATTATATCATATAGTCAAAAAATTATATTTTTATCCCATTTAACATTTTTATAAAATAGTAATAAATGTAATATTCTTGTTATTTTTGTATCATGGAACATTTCAAAACTGTTTATGGTGAAGAAATAATTTTTATTATATATGCTACCTATAATCATAACATTCATTTCCATTAATATACCTTTGTATGTATATTATATTATTTTTAAGGAAATAATTCTATAATATTCTTGAAATTTTTGGGTTATAATGAAAATGTTCTACAAAAATGTATTATGTTTAAAACTAGTTTTAAATGATTATCAATGATTCCATTATATGTTTCAAAATAAATTTAAAATATCAAGGCTTTCAAAAATGTTTAACTATTAAAATGTTTTTTAAATTACTGTCATGATTCTATTGTATGTTTTAATGATTTTAAAAATAAATTCAAGCTTACTTTAGTGGTCTTCAAGGAAGTTGGGTTTCGAATTTTTTTCGAGCTTATTTCCAAAGAAAAATGTAATTAAATGTTTTTATGACCCACCATGATTTTTTTCAGATAAGAACAAATATCATCTTCAAGAAATTTTTTATGTGGTTTTAATGAGTTTATTTTAGTAAAAGTATTTTTATTAGGTTATATGTTTTAAAAATAAAATTTCAAATAATGGTTTATTTATGTTATAAAATACTCCATGTGATATTTATTAATCCTTCTCCATAAAAAATGGTATAATTTGATAATGTATATGATTTATTGGGGTCATGATCGAATAATTTCTTTCATATTGTTTTATTATTAGTTTCTGTTTTGATGGAATGATGTTTGTGACATGTGTTTCACTTCCACACAATATATTCTTAAGAAACATGTTTCTTCTCATGAGTTATACTTTGATGAAGTAGTTATGAAACATATCTGTTTTCTATAGGATATGACATAATTTCATAATTTTGATAGCCATATCCTTTCATGGGTTATGATATGATATTTATAAAAACCAAGTATTTTTATGGGTCATGTTATGATTAATGTTTTGTTTTTTATAGAATATGTATGTATTATTTTCTTATCTAAAACATGAGACCTATATATCTATCCAATGTATTGGGTAATGATTTTTATCTAATTATATAATAATTGGAATGAAGTTGAAGAACATGATCCACAATGTGAAATAGGTGTATTGAAATAGTTAATGAGAAGTATGAGCATCCTGATCAACTATTTGATGATGGGGATTCCTGATCCACATTGGGAATATAGGAAGGTTGATCAACTATGGGAAGATGGGTAAAACCAATCCACTATGGGAGGGTAGAGAAACCAAATACTTTATATGGAAAGGACTATATCTAGGAATGGTGGTGTGTCCCACCCAGTAGGTGTAGCTTTATACAGTACTCTAATAGGTTTTGGAAATTATCCTTGACTTATAGGGGATGATATTTCATGTTTATGTGTATGACAAAAATACAATGTCTTATTCCTATGTTTTGATTTCATGAGTTATCCTATTGATTCCATAGTGATTCTTGTATTATGAAATACTACTCTTTATTTAATGATTGAGGTTTATGATATTTGATTTGTAGAATATGATCTTCTAAAGATATTCTAATGTTCTTATACATTTTTGTTTATGATTATTCTTATGTATCTACAATGTCTGACCATACTGAGAATCTATGCTCACCCTTTTCTTATATTTTCTTTTTTGTATAAATATATGTCATTGGTATTATTAATGAAGTAGAAGATATTGTTTGGAATCATAGAAGATATTTCATTAGAGTAGAAGTTGGGGTTCCATGTTTCCAATGATACTAAACGATGACGGTCATTGGGTGTGTCATTGAATATTATAAAAAATGATTAAATGTATATGTCCATTAATCATGGTTCATTATATTTTTTATTAGAGAGAAGGATTTGTAAAACGTTGGAAACAAATATGAGAACACATAAGTTATATCCATTGGAATATTTAGAAGGATATGTCTTGGAATGTCTCTAAGGATAAGTCTAAGGATGAGTTAATGTATAAGAAGATTTCGTGGAATTTTTTAATTTATTGGGGGAGCGGTTTCCCAGAATTTATATGCATTCATTGATATTACAAGTGTATGTGATTTAGGCATAGATGTCCATAGGTGTATAATACAATAAAACACTATATTTAGATAGATATGATCTCAAATAGGTGGAAGATAATGGGCCTTGCTACGAAACTGGTTTGACACCCCCGTGAGATATTTTATAATGATTCAATAACATATTATGAACGATCATAGAGTTTGTAAATAAAATACATCTATGAATAACCTCAGATAAACCTATGGTGTCATTAATTAATAATTGTTTCATGATTTATACATCCTATAATTATTCTTAATGATTATGTGGGATTTCACCATGATAAGCATTTCTCAAACTAAGCTTTCTAGTTTTAGTCAATGGAAGGGACAAGAATGAGTTTGGTTAACATTGAATATTTCAACTACCTAATGTATTAGCGCTATGGATAATGACATCCTAAGTGGAAATATAATGAATATAATTCGGATGATGGTATGAGTGTTAGTTATAATATTGAAGATAAAGAGAATGACAATGGGATGTGAAAGGTAAGATATTTTCTTCTAGTACATGTTACATTTAATATAATAATTATGATAGGATTTAGGATTCCAAAAAATAATATAGGATTCATATTTTTTATTCTTTGAAATAGGTATTCCAGAATATGTTCACAAATCTATATCAATGTTTTCAGAATAAATATGAATGACTGAAATGTATATGTTTTGGAATTAAATGATTGTGTTTTATGAATCATGATATATGTTAGGTTTCTTTGTATATGTTTTTCAATAATTGTATTCCAAAAATGAGTAACATGATAATGATGAACTAGAAATAAATTTAATGGTAATTTATCATTGAGGGAAGGAAACCCTTAATAATTTCTTCATGATATGAAAATGATATATTATATGGATAAAGATAATATGATATGATTAATGTAAATTATATTGTATTTATTACATCAAAATTGATAAAGGATTTTTTGGAAATGACGTCTATGTAATCATGGGTGATTATTGAAACCTCTTAGATTCAAGGAATATATCCCCTACACTATGGAATAAGGATGAGTTCATGTTTTCCAAAACGAATTAATTAAATTCTTGTTATTAACATCATTCCAGAGAATATATGATGAGGGTATTCGCATGTTTGGATCATAAAGAGAAATTGTAGCTTTTTCATATACGGGGGATCAATGATATGTTGATTTAGTGAAAATCATTATAATGTTTTGGATTTTCATATCAATGGATGATTTCATGGTTAACAATTTATAGAATGGTTTATGCTAAATATTGGATGAGATTAAAGATATTAAATTTTTGTCTCACAAATTGAGGATTTATGCATATTGAATAACATTTTCTAACCCTTTTTTGTGATGTTAACTAAATAAATATATAACGGCTTATCATTAAATTTATGGATCTCATGATCTTATTGTTATTTAGTAATTATTAATTGTACTACATTCCCCGGTAAAAGAGATGAAGTAGGAATTCATCAAGTCACAACTAAATGATGAGATTATTCACAAGGAATAAAACTAAAATAATGTTACTATGTCTTCCATAGGGAATGGGAATTGAAACGAATTTTTTCCCTATTATCATCACTTTTTATGATATCATTTACATATTTCAAATATATTCAGTAGATGGTGTTGTGATTTTTAATACTCTATGGACCACCAAAATTCAGGTGAATATTGATATTTATCAATCTATATAATTATTTACACTTATAATCCGTGTCCATGTTTTCACTTTTCACCTATATTCTCCTACATTTGAATTACAATGGGTAACCATCATGGTTCCATCATTCCCTTTTTAAAGGTACCTTTAGTATACATATTTATGATGTAGGTTTGTATTATAAGAAATTTTATATAATAAAAAAATCATAAAAAAGATAAATTTTGAATGATAATACCATTTTAAGGGTGGTTGAATTTAAAACTCTAAGATTTTGTGTTTTTTGAATTAATTAATTATTATTTTGATATTTTCATTTCATTTAATGATGAATTTATCTTTTGTTATTTTAATTCAACATGTTATTTTTTCTTTGTACTCAAACCCATGTTTGGATTACACTACACACAACCTATATAGTCTATCTTTGAAGAGTAAATAATATAATTATCTTGTGATATACACATCACCAAGCCCCTTTATTAACATTTGTAACATAAAAAAAGATTTTTACAGAACTAAAATAAACTACTATTGAAATATAATTAAAATTATCACATTTCCATTAGATTAAAAATATATGGAGGATATTGAATACAATATAAATATTTCATTAAAAATTTTATATAAATTATTCTTTTTGTAATAAAATTCTAATAAATAAATCTTATAACTATTTGAGATAAAGAAATTCCTTTTATAAGAAATTTTTTTCTCCTTGTACCAACATAAACATATCTAAATATATTAAATATACAAGTATTGATTAATACATTCAAAAATAATATATTATATTCTCAATCAAAATATTAACACACATTCAATAGGTTTAATAAGAATAAAATTATAATAAATCATATTTTATGAACCAAAAGGTATAATTTTATAAAAGTTAATTTTACCATCCTTCATTAGCCAATGCTTCTTAAATATTTTTTTTTGAAACTGTTATTTTCTTAGAAAAAAATAATCATAAATTTATAATGTTAATATTAAAATTTCTTTTGTGTTATTTTTATTGGATTTTTTTCGAGAAAATCGATATTGTGATGAATAGTGAAAAATAATAAATTTTATTTCAAACCCTCTATTTCATATTATATATATATATATAATTGAATAATATTTTTATTTTATTATAATGATTTATTAGATAAATTTAATATCATTTTGTCATATTTTGGGATATTAGAACCAATTTAAAATTGTAATTGGATATAAAATCATTTCAAACATTAAAATATTTCCTCTCAAAACCATATTTTCATGACACTTTTGCGGGATTAATTTTAAATTATTTTCTGCCATTATATTTTTAGATTTCAAAAAAAATAATTACATATAATTAATAATCATAATTTATATTGTAGAATTTGATCAACTTATTGTTTTACCAAAATAATTTGTGGAGTCAATTAGGATTAATTATAACGATAAATGTAAATATTAATTTACTTAATGGATTAACTATAATACCAAGGGGCCAAATGAAATATACACATGTCCAAAATCCATTTTATGGAAATATAAAGACAAAGTACAATATTTTATCAAATTTTTAGTGTAATTAGATTCCCATTATGTCATTAAGTCCTCTTAATAGTGTTTAACATTCTATATATACAAGAATTCTAATCCACCTCCAATCTAAAAGTGGCAGTCAACCCCCCTCTCATATTCACAAAAATCATGCCATATATCTCAAAAAATACCGTCCCAAATCAACTCCCAACTTCACTAAATTAATAATATAATACTTACTTATGAAATAAATTCTTCAATGTAATACATTTGGGGAAATGAAAAACGATTTACCCAAAAATGGGGTATTATCATCCTTAAAGCAATATGGTTTTATTTTCACTATCAACCCCATAAACAATTATTATTAAAGGATTATATAGTAACATAATTATAATAAATATACTAATATTTATTATAATGGTCCATCCTATTACTACCCACACTTATATTAAATTATTAAATTACATATCATTCTTCTATATGGTGAACTACATCTACACAAAACAATTTTTTTCATTTTTCAATTTACACCACTCGTAGTTGGAAATTATTATAGATACTCTATTTTTATATGATATTTATTATATTGCTTTTTTATATTTTACGTGTTAATTAATATATTATAAATACTTTCATTTATTCTATTTTTTGTAAATACAATAACATCATTTGTGGGCATGTGGACTACAACCACATCAAAGCGATGAGATTTCATCACTATCTACATAGAATGTATTAAAAATCAGTTAAATAAAAGTACAATATTTATATTAAAGAATAATTTTATAGGAATTATAATATAAATATTTCATATACATTATCGCTTTCAGTATAAGAATAAAATGGATACAATGTTCATGCATATGTACGGCCTACCGTCTTAATGAATGGTGAATCAAATTTCATATTTTAATAATATATGGATTATTATAAGAATATAAGTATTTAAAATATATGATATTTACATCATGATTTACATTATGTATATATGTTAATCCTTATCTATGTAAAAGGATCTAAAACAACATGTCAAAAGATGTACATAAAACAAAGTGGATATTACCAGAAAATGAAACATTAACATGAAATTTTTATAGAATGGGTAATATAAAGTCATAATAAAACAACATATGGTCTGATATATAAAATTAAGTTTCTTTTTTATATGTATAATAATATTATATTTATTATTTAGTATGTTTTAGCTTGTGTTAAAAAAGTTAAGACATATGGTATGGTTTCTTTCATCTCACATATTTTATTTAACAGATAAAGAAATGTTCAATACAAATATCTAATGTCTGGTGTATAAAAATACCATGAATGTATTCTTTGATAAATATAAATAATGTTATCAGAATGTAATAATTTCTTATATGAAGATTCTAATTTTGGGATTATGTTTCCTATGTTACAAAATTTTTAATGTAATTTTGTCTGAATTTAAAATCCTTGATACAAATTCCATTTTATGCAACTATATTTTTTTATGAGGTGTCTATAATTCCCAATGAAATTATATATCATGAATCTCATTATTAAAAATATATTTTAATCTTCATGTAATTTTATTATTCACATAGTTTATGATTAAAATTTACAATTTCGTAAAGGTATATTTCCAACATCACTCTTTTATAATGATTTCTTATGACTATGCGTCAATTGACGACATATTAAAAATCATATCTAATGAACCAACATGAATATATTTATTATATGTTTATCCATGAAATCACTATTCGTTGGTACCGTTTTGAACTCTTTTTAACTTATGATAATTAATGACATTATTTAATAAAAATCGAAGTTTATTTATCATTTTGGTCGGAAATATTTCTTATTTAAAAACTATGCTTTCAGAAAATGTTTTTTAAAAATGGATTAATATTATCCTAGTATGTTTAAATTAAATTTTTACTCATTTTTCAAAATGTTTATAAATTTAATTTCAATTTATTTTTGAGATCGAGGATCTTTTATAAACTGGTTAAGGTGAAAAATGAATGTGTCGAATGTATGAACATACCCTCCATCATGACATTCATTTCATTGAATCTTCATTTTTATGTTTAGAATATTATTTATAATTAATTTATTTTCAAATTATTATGTAATTTTTTTTATTTAAATTTTTTTATGGAAAAATGTTTTCAAAAATATTTCATGTTTAAAAAGTTATTTAATGCATTTTCAAAGAATTATTTATATGTGTAGTAAGTTACTTCAAAAGAATAATTTATAACAATTGTTTGATGTTTATAAATATTTTTAAATGTATTTTAAAGGATCATTTTTATATTATCATGGAAATTTGTTGTCAATATTATGTTATACGTCTTCATTGAAAAGTGTTTTCAAAATAGCTTCACATTTAATTTAAAATATAATGGCTATGAAATGGTTTTATGTGTCAGAAAAAAAAATTCAATGAAGATATGATATTTTTCTAAAAATAATTTTTAAATTATTTTAATTTTATTCTTATGTGAAAATGATTTTTAGTATTTTCATTTTATAAGTGAATTTAAAATAATGTTTATTTCCCCATAAGAAATGCTCCAAGTGATCTCTCCAAATCCTTCTCCATATAACATTTAATCATTTATTATAGTTTAAGAATTATTGGGTACATGATACTAGAATGCCATTCATATTATATAGTTTATGGTTTATGTTTTTGTAGTATGATTTTTATGATACAATTTTCTCTTCTATAGGCTTGGTTCTTATAAAACCCGCTTATTTTGATGGTTTATTATTTGATGATATGATTGTGAAATTTTTTCCCTTACACAATATATAATATTAAGACATGTTTATTATTTCCATTTCACTTCATGGGTTATTATATAAGGAATATAAAAGCTATCTGTTTTGATGGGTCATGATACAATGAATGATTTATTATCATGTGGCAAATGAATGTATAATTTTGTTATGTGACAACCGTGACCTATATATCTATCTAACTAATTAGGTAAATATTTTTATCTCATGAGGTATTAATGGGATTCTTTTCTATGGTCATGATCCAAAATTGGAAGCAGGTGCATCCAGGTCCCCAATTGGAAATAGTTGCACCCTAATGTATAATAGGAAGATGGGGAAACCCAATCCACTTTGGGAAGAAAAGGAATCCAGTTCAACTATAGGAAGTTGTGGAATCCCAATCCACTATATGATTATGGGGAAACTCAATACTTATTATGTAAATGAATATGGATGGGGTTTATGGTGTGTCCCGTCCAGTAAGTGTAGTTTATATGAAGTGAACTAATATGTTTTTCAACTAGCCTTGACTTATAGGGACTGATATTACATGTTATTTTTTATTTCCCAAATATCTAGTGTTATTCCTATTTTATAATTTCATATATTGTTATCTTTATTCTTTTATGATTAATTTCTTATGAGCTACCAATATTTATTCCAGGATTCTTGTTTAAGGACTTTTTTATGGAAGGGATTATTTTTCAATGCACTTATATGTTCTCACACCCTTATATTAATGATTATTCTTACAGAACCCCTTTATTTACCCTTAATGTACATCTGATCTCAAACATTTATTCTGTTTACTTTTCCATGCTAAAAAAATGGTTTTGTGTAGGTGTATTTAGGGGGAATATATTAGTAAGAAAATATTAGAGATATTTCATCAGTATAAAACATTGTGTAAAATGTTTTCAAAGTCACTAAACGGGTATGGTATTTTGGGAATGTGATTGTATATACTGTAAAATTTATTTAATTAACATGTAGGTTAAACATGAGGTTATATATTAGTCTGGTTAGTGAACCTTGAATAAGGATATGATGTAATAGTTATTAAATCCAATCTAGTCTTCTGGCCATGGTTATGATCCATGAAAAAGAAAATTATTTTCAATGCCTTTTTTCATGAAAGAAACATATGTATTGTGAAAATGTAATTCCTACCTAGATCATGGTAATTTTTTACATTATGATTAATAAAATATGAACTAATTTTTTTTCATGATTAATTTTTATCATCTATGAAATACATGGTATTAGTTGGAAATGATAAAATATTATTAATATACAATTATGATTATGTAATTTTTATTTTATCATTGATATATGAACTGTTTACCCATACTATGAATAGCAAGTGAAACTTTTTTATTTTTACTTTCTTCACTATATAAAGGCTTTTTTTATTTTTTACGTCTAATATGGGAATTAATTTTGAATAACTAAGTAGGATTTCATATTGATATTTTATGAACAAATTATTTATGTATCCATGGGTCCAAATACACTAAAACATTATAGATCAGATGTGGATAATCATGTTATGTAGTAAATATTCCTCTAATAAGATGTACTATATATGTATGAAATGTATGGGTCACTATAGTTTGAATCAGACCTAGTATTACTTTCCTTTAGAAATAGGAATGAAAAAACATTAATGACGACCCTTATGATAATCCAATATTTTAAATAAGTTCATAAGTTATGAAATGAAATGAGAATAATTTTCATAGAAAATTAAACATATCCAGAAACTACAAGTTGGAATGGTTTTGAGACAGATAAATCATGGGGTCATTACCCCTAAAAAAGTGTTTTTGATTATACCATTCCCATTATTCATAGGCACAATGAGTGTTCCCTTATAGTTCACATTCATTGGCATTAAAGGGCCTGATATTTTCAAACATTAATATCATATATATTTAAATGAATATTAAATATATTTATTAAACACATTGACATGGAATTTTGTAATTAAATATCATTTGAGCATATAAACACAATATTCTTATTTTATGAAAAGTCTTAAATATATCTCAAAAATATCTTATTGAATAATTCTCCAATTAGGGATACCCTAACTAATTATTATTAATATCCTAGTGATGGAATCAAATGAAAGGGTGGGATTAGATTATTATAAATGGTAAAAATATGAGATATCAATATTTGATCATGTAATATTATAATATAACTATAAGGGAATGTGAACAAGAATATAAAATATAAATTTTCTACTAAAAAAACATAGATAAAATTATTATTCATACAATTAAAGATTAGAATTTCATAAAACATGTGATATAATGAATTAAACAATTCCTTGGATGGAGATATAAGTCCAACATATATAATAGTTAAAACAATATTTTTGTATGGAACAATACAATAAAACATTCATCATATCATTAAATCATTACCCATGTAATGAAAATGTGTCCCATAAATATTTCATAAATTCAATAATTCATAGAGAATGAAAAATAATTGGGTATCATTAACATTTTATTCGCATTTACATTCACCATATTGATAAATAATAAGGACGACTTCATTCAACATTATCCCAATTAATGAATAAATAAAATCGAAGTATGTAATCATTGATGGATAATAATTTTTAAATATATCTTAGAAGACCTCTTGAGGAAATAACCTATTCACTTTGTAAAATAATTTTTAAAACACCAAATATTTACAAAATACTATTCATTGTAAATACAATTAGAATCACATAAAGGAATCATTGATAATAAATTGAAATTTTCATAACGAAAATATCCCTTTCACATTAAAAATAATGTAAAATTGATAAAATATAATGGAAATACTATTAATTGAAAAAAATATTTTTAAATAATAATGAAATCATTAAAACATTGAGTGGTCTAGGTGGAAGAAAAATATGTTCTAGTTGTTGATGTTAAAACATTGATTCCTTAAAATTCTATGTAAAACCTAAATAAGATCAATCATTTAAATGGCATGAATATAAATTTTAAATCTATAGGTATAAATTAAAACATGGGAAATAATTTTAATAATATTTAATTTTGATAATGGTAAAACTTTTTTATAAACTTTAAATGATACATTTATGGGAAAGAAAAAAAGGATTTGGACCAAAAAGAAAAATATAAAATATTTTTTCTAAAAAAATCCATTGATCTCTTGAGTGCATAAAAAAGGGAAATAATGTTAAGAAAACTTATTCTACAAAAATAAATGGAAAATAATAAAATTAATTTTTTTCTTGAGATATGGATAATAATATTTGATCACCGAAAGCATAAACATTAACAATCCCAATAAACGATGAGATTGTATCATAAAACCCTTCCAATTATTGTCATACTGAACCATACACCCAATAAATGAATAAAATAAAACTAAACATATAATAAAAATAAAATAAATAATATCATGATATTAAATATCTATGTTTATCTATATACACATTAAAAAATATGATAGGTTAATAACATGACCTATCTCTCTAAGAAGGATAATTGAGACAAAAGTGTGTTAACCTGAGTTCCTCTTGTATTAAATTTTTATAGCCTATATTATATTAAATATAAATTGATAAGAAATATTTTAAATGGTTATAATAATATATATCATATCATATATGATATACCTATACATTTTTATTACCCCTTTATTAAAAATTCTTTATTTAAATTATGTTTCGAGTAATAAATGCTTCCTTTTTTAATGTATGTTTAGGAATAAAATTTTAATTCCCTATATATTAATCATTATTCTATATTTTAATTAATATAAAACCTTATATATATGTCAATTATAATAATTTCATAACTATTTATATTAATTTTTTAATTATTACATATAAAAAATGAATTCCACTATTCTGGGAGATTGTAAGTCATACCCATGAACGAGATTGTCAATTTTCATGATGTATGGAATGAAAGGGATTTCTGTAATAATTATTTATTCATAATCATTATTATTTCTTATATATCATATATAATCATTAAATTTATCCTTTATTTACTTCCATGTAAAATTTATGTGAAAACCCACATCACATCGCTTCACGAGGTAGTGGTATGAGGAATACATGATCAATGCTATTTTATCCTACCTATAATTGAATATAAAAATTTATTCAAGATAAAATATTTTCATAATTATTGGTATGATACAAATATAATATATATTTATACACATTATATCCATCATCATACCAAACAGTGAGAGGTGTTGATGGGAAACCTGTCGCATCGGTTCGTGAGGCGGTAGTCCTCCGTACAAATGAGGGATGTTATCATTTACCATTTAAAGTAATAGGAGATGTATGTAGGTTATTCCCATAAAATAATTAAATATAAATATATGTGAGACAAATAGGTTATTATGAATTTGTTTTAAAAATATATTAATGAGGAGGAAAAAAATAATATAAAAACACATGTTAAAAAATGTGACATCATCTTCAAGTAACCTCCATTGGATTCCACCAAAAATCATTACTATGATTTATTTATGATAAAAATATGTTTTAATGGATTATAGGAAATAAATAATATAGTTTTTTAGTATTTATTGAACAAATGTGTTTGGTTGTTCTAATATAAGAGGATATGGGTATCTTAATATAAGTGTCATAGAGGACATAGTTCGAATTTGGGAAAAGAAAAGGTGTAACCTTGTTTTTATCAAAGAAAATGGATCAATAATAGACAATTAAATCTAATATTATATATATAGTATAATTATTTAAAGAAAATTTATTATTTAAATGATTATATGTTATTTTACTACATCTCATTATATTTTAGATCCTCAATAAACAAATTTTCACCTTATTTTCGATAATTATTCATTACTACTTTTTCTATGAATAATAGTTAAATTATATATTAATAATTAATTAAAACATGATTTATTTTATTTAATAATGTTGGTGTAATGTCATAGTTATGGGAGCCGCCCAGAGGTGCCCCGTGCCCAGTTCGTCGCATGGACTTAGGCTCATTTCCCTAAATGCTAGAGGTAGCCGACTAGTAGCGAGGTACATGGGTGTGATAATAGGGAAACTATTCCCTCATTGGCAGAGTAATGCAGCAGAAATAAACAGATAACAATAGAGGAAGCAGTAATAACATGCATTAAGTAAAAATCAGAAGACTGAAAGTAATAAAAATCTATAGCACATACATATATAAATGTTAAATGCTACATATGTATAGGAAAATAAAAAAACAAATCACAATGATAGAATAGTGTACTAAAACAGAGAAAAAAAGAAAAAAATAAACTCCAGTAGCATATCAAGCCTTATCTTGGTCTCATAATCTCCTCCTCCACAACAATCAAGTACATAAGGTAGAAGGGTGCTTAACCTTATGTATACCTACAGCAATATAATTTGTTTGGGCCCAAAAGCATGACCCGAATAGGGTGTGAGACGACCCCATTAGGAAAACACCCAATGATCATTGACTAATAGTCAGTGAATATATATGGTATTCAATAAGCTAGATGAAGCAGTAAACCTGGAAGTACTCAAAAGTATACAATCATACAGTTCAATTTCATTCATTTTCAAATATCAAGAAAGAAGATAATTAAATAAAAGTAACCTTATGGGAAGTACTCACAACTTATCCCATATGGTTCAACTTATCAAACAAAAGCAACCCTATATGATGTACTCACATTCTATACCCATTGGACCAGCTTTAAAAAAGATACTCTGGGGAAGGAATCCCCATTGATTTCCTAGTGGTCTTTTATCTATAAACTACAGACACTCTGGGGGAAGCACCCGACATCCAATACCACTTATGGCCTCCGAACGTTGAACTACTGAAACTCTAAGTGAGCACTCAAGTACACCCCCCTATGGTCTCGCAACATGAAAAGTAAATAGACACTCTGGATAATCCCTCAGCATGTATTCTCCCTATGGTCTACAAAACCATGTTTCCACAGACATGTGTAAGACAATTGTGCACAATGATGTTTAACAGCCAATGTAATCCTTAATCACTACTTGGATAAAAACAATCACGAACTGAAGGATAACATCCACAAGCATAAAACAGCATAATATAAGTCATTCCATCAAAACAACACTAGACATTGAATGAAATTAGCCTTACAGTCAAAGCTAGTCCCAATAACCAATATCAGTTCAAACATGGTCGAAACATCCATAGCATGGTAAATAATCCTATTCATAAATCATTATCCTTTACTCAGGCACACATGTCTTAGCAGGCAGTTACAGGGCTAAAAATCCCTAAACATGCAATACCTCATTCTATGGCATTGACACCTTTTGCACATAATATTCAATGACTAACTATGGAAAGTCACAAACCACCTACCTCGGTATTGTATGGTCGATATACACTAGATTTGGACCCTAAATTGCCTCGAACATGGTATATCTACAAAAAGTTCAAAAACTATCCACCAAGGATATCTTAAGAAAAGAGAAAATCAAAGAACAAAGATCTAGATGAATGAAGAACTGACTGTGGTGATTCCAATCCTATCGATATTGGTTGATTCTAAGAACGGATGATAGGTCAGGGGATCAGATAATATTCATAATCATTGGTCAGTCCTAGATGAGACATGTAGAGAGGAAGAGGTTTATGTCTATTAGATGTGAACACATTCCATTTAATCAATTAAAATAAAAGTACACTACAGGTTCTGTAAAAGTATATGGAATTTACATTCATTTACCGACCACTTATTTAGTAGGTCTTCTTTTCACACCACACGGCCATGTACTCGGCCGTTACATGTCTAGAAAACGGTCACCCATGGAAACAATGTATACAACGTGTACTCCAATCTTAACATGATGTATTCCTTAAATTTTTAGATTCTCCACTTTTTTCTCAAAAAAACATGAAAATAAAACTCATTCATTAAAAGAAGGTCTTGGTTATTTCCAAATTCCCCCATTAAACATAGTGTACTATTTAAATATTCAGATTCTTTCAGGCTACCATGGCACCCATACTAGAGGAACATACCTACCATAGAGAACCTTTGCGCTTCGATCAAAAATCTGGATTAGATTGTCCTCTAATGAGGCGTCCACTTATAACTCAATCATCTTTGGTTGAAAAAAATGGGACGGATCTAAGAAGTAATTCCATAGCTATGAAACTTGGAATACTTCATGCATAGCCCAATACCTCTAGGGTTATTGTAACTGATAGTTAACTGGCCTGACTCTCTCCAAAACCTCAAATAGAACAACATATCTCAGCAAAATCATTCCTTGGAACATAATCCTCTCGTGTCAGAACGTCGGTGTGACACTTATAAAAACCTAAACATAGGCCTCGAACTCTATAGGTCTTTTCTATTGTTCAACATAAGAATTTGATCGTGACTGTGGAATATCCAGCCTCTTCCCAATCAACTCAATCTGCTATGTGGTCTCCGGAACAGGACGAGGTCCCAACATAGCTGCCTCCCCTACTTCCTTCCAACATAAGAGTGATCGGCAAGGCCTACCATATAATGAAATATAAGGTTCCATATAAATAGTATCTGTAAAACAATTATTGTAGGATAACATTATAAGAGGTATCTGATTGTCCTAATAAACTCCAATATCTAGGACGCATGCTCGAAGCCTATCCTCTATCACCTGAATAATATTCTTAGACTAACCATCTGTCTTGGGATGATAATCTATACTCAAATGTACATGTGTACCAAAAGCCCTCTGTAATCCCTGCCAGACCCAAGGAGTAAAACATGCATCCTTGTCTAAAAAATATAGTGTGGAACCCCATGTGGATTTACAATATCTCAAATGTACAACCTTCCTAACTCATCAACACTGAAGTTCTCCTTGATCGGTAAGAAGTGTGCAACCTTTGTGAGTCTTTCAGTGACAACCCTAACTAAATCATTCACTTGAGGCAACCTCTATAAACCTATCATGAATTCCTTCACGAAATCAATACACTTCCACTAAAAAATAGGTAACTTCTTCAAAAGCCATACAGGTCGTTGATGCTCCTCCATTACCTACTGAAAGTGGAACACCTCATCACAAAACCTACTACATCCATCTTCAGCATGCCCACCAATACTGACGATGTGAATCTCAATAAAACATGGTGACGCCAGAATGAACATCCAACACTGAAAGTCCCACATCCTCTATTGTGTTTGTCTTCTGGCTCCCACACATTCCCATGAAAAAATAAGCTCTCATCCCGAGGAATGTTCTATCCAGGAATATGGTCCTCTCATAACACACCATCCCGTAGGAGTAGGCCTTCAAAATCTGATAACTGACTCATTCTTAATTGATCAAGAAGAGATGAGGTAACAGCTACTGAAAAAATAAATGTCTTCCCCTGTCAGTCGTGAACCCCTATATGCATCATAGAGAATAGAGCCATAATCTGCCACTCACTACTGGCCTCCTGAGCTGCTAGTTTTTGTGTCTTCTCGCTCAACGCATCAGCAAAACCATTGTCTTTTCTAGGTGTATAAGAAAGATGAAAGTCAAAAAACTAAAGGTACCCTACCCACCTTCGCTATCTCTAATTTAGATCTCGCAATGTAAAAATATACTTGATACTTTTTTGATCGATGAAAACCACAAAATGATCTCACATAAGATAATGTCTCCAACATCATAAATCATGAAAGACGGCAGTCTACTCAAGATCTATGGTGGGTAATTTCTCACATGTGCCCTCAACTGACGAGACTCGTCTGCAATGAAACCTTCTCCTTGTATACGAACTACTCCCATCCTAATACCTGACACATCACAGTTCATGGTATAACTCTTGTCCGACACTAGAAATACTAGTATGAGATATAATGACCCAAGAAGTGAATTTGGTCCATCCAAAAGTGTCTTTTTGAGAGCTTATCACATAACTAATGTTGTCTCACTGTACTCAATATGATATCAACGTACATGGAATGGTTGTATTGAGTATGAGAATACACCAAGATATCATACACAAAAACCACCACAAAGAAATCCATGTATGGATGGAACTCTTAGTTCATTAGTTCCATAAAAACTAAAGGCAATTTTATGAGACCGAACGACATAACCACATAATCTAATAGACCATACCTGTTCTGAAAATTTTTCAATGTTATATCAGATGGTATAATGTTCAATTGAAGATAATGGGATCTCCAGTCAATCTTCGAGAACAACCAGGCACCTTAAATATGATCAAAGATATAATCAATCCATGATAAGGAATATTAGTTCTTGATCATTAACTAGTTAAACATTCGATAATCCACACAATTTATGAGTGTACCATCTTCTTTCATCAAATAAAGGGCAGTTGAACCCCAATGATATGTATTGGGTCAGATTAAACCCTTAGCATCTAACTCCTCTAACAGCTTTTTGAGCTCTAGTAACTCTGGTGTAGCAATCCTATAAGGATGAATGGACACTGGTGCTGCTCCTATTACAGGTTCAATAGAAAATCATTCCTCTCACCCTGGAGGAAAATATGAAAATTCCTCTAGAAATTAATCCCTAAAATGATTGAACACTAGAATAAAGTACATCTTTGAAGTTCCCTGGTCATGTAACACCATATAAGCACGACATGTTCTCCCCAGAAATGGTGTGTACTTGAATCATTTTCCCCTGCCAATGTTCTTCTACATGACTTAACCAAAACGGTTCTCCTAGAGAATGAATACATAGTCTGTTTGTTCCAGACACAGTGTCTACTAGAAAGAACATAATTGATCCATGTTTTTAGTCACACGGCCGATTACACGACTAACTCTACATTGCATTTCTGTTCCAGACCTAGCATGAACTAACTACCCACAATCCACCCATGTCATTGGTCAAATGGATAGACACATGGTCTATACACATAGTGTGTATGTTTGGTACACAATGTGTTCCACCAAGAATATCCCAACTTCATGTCTCATCCCACGTAGCTAGTGACACAGTCAGAGACTATACAACATTTACATATAGTATAAGGCATGTACCTATGAAATACAATACCTTCCCGAAAATAAGGATATATGACATATACTAATCTTTAAATTCCGTGTATTCTGGGTTTTTTGGAACAATATTCTGCAGAAACTACTCCAGAACCTTGGAAAACACTGAAAAGAACATCAAAGTACCAAATTCTAATCTTTGGGAGCCCCTAATCCCTGAGAATTAATGTTTGGCATCTTATACATATGAAAAACAATAATAACAGTGCAATGACCAACAAAATTCGGATTAATGAGGGCCCATAACACCTCATGAACCAAATTTTGGAATTCATTAAGATGAAAGAATTCACAATCCAAGACACTATAATATAGAAGGTATTCTATCAAGTCATCAATCACAACAGCATGCATATATAGAACAACACCCATTACAACAACATACAATCTGTAATGCACCTTAAATAGAATGGAAATAATGCATGACATGTGGTTTCTAGCAAGTGCCAATATGATTCATGAGATGGCAGACCATTATATCATCGAGGTGCAATAGAAATATAACCTAAATAATATGAACAATAACCACACAAAACCTATGAATCACTCAATGGTGCGATCAAAACAACCGTAATAATTGAAAAACATGAAAAATCATAGTATACCTGATAAATTGGATTTTCCCTTTGCACATGTTAGCTACTCCTAGGAAGATCATATTACCAAGTAACTTTTCATTCATATCCCTAGCCATAGGCTCCAAATTTTATGTCGAGAATAAAATAATTCCTTAGATACAACATTATAATTTACCAGTTCTTGGAGTAGCCTAGAGGTGCCCCATACCCGGTTGGTCACATGGAATCAAGTACATTACCCTAAATTTCAGAGGATTCTGACTAGAAATGAAGGACTTGGGTGTTATAGTGGGGAAAATATGACCTCATTGACAGAGTAATGCAATAGAAATAAATATTCAACAATAGAAGAATCAATAATAATACGTAATAAGTAAACTGCAGAAGACTGGAAGTAATAAACAACTAGATCACACACATATATAAATGTTGCATGACATATATGTCTAGGAAAACTTCCAAACAAGTCACAATGATGGAATATAGTACTAACCCAATTTACAATGAAAAAATAAACTCTAATAGAATCGTATGACTCATCTTGGTCCCATGCTTTCAAGGTCCACAGAAAAGAAGTAACTAAAGAAGAAGGGTGTTTGACCTTATCTATACCTACAACAATATAATCTTTTTGGGCATATAAGAATGAACCAAACATTATGTGAGACTAATCCCAGTAGGCAACCACCCAAATATTTATTCATATCAGTCAGTAAAAATATATGTCATTCTATAAAAAAATGATGCAATAAACAAGGAAGTACTCAAAATAATCAATCATACAGTTCAATTTCATTCATTTTTAAATATCATGAAAGCAGCTAATCAAATACAAGTAACCCTCTACTAATTACTCATAGCATATCCCTTGTACTTCATCCTATAAAATACAAGCCACCCTCTCATAAGTACTAAAAGTAATACCCCTCCAGTTTAGATTTTTCAAAGACACTATGAGGATGCACTTACGTCAATTCCCCCTATAGGCTTTTATCGGTAAACTAATGAAACTATGGGGAAGCACTCAACATCCAATTCCCACTATTTTCTCACAATTTAGATCTTTAGAAACTCAGAGGGAGCACTCATATACACCCCCTATGGTCTTGAAATGTGAAAAGTAAACATACACTCTGGAGAATCCCTCAACATACATTCCCTCCATCGTCTACCACACTAGGTTCCCACAACCCTATGTAAGTCAATCATGCACAATTTTGTTTAAAAGAAAAATTAAACCTTAATAACTACATGGTTATTAGAATTCATGAACAAATTGGCTTACAAATAAAAGAATAAACCATCATCAGATAAATCGCTCCATCCTAACCACACTATGCATGGAAAACAAGCATCCTAACATGCAAATCAAGTCCCAACGTCCAATATTAGTCATTCATGAGAAAAAACATCCATTTAATTGTATATTAACCTATTGAAAAAATAGCCTTTACTATAGAATATAAGGCATAACTAGAATTAACAGTGCTAAAACTCCCTATACAGTAATACCACATTCATGTTTATTGGGAACTTTTTCACATAATTTTCAAAAACATACTATAGAAGGGTAGAAACCACCTACATCAGTGTTGTACGATCGATATACACCGGAGTTGGCCCTTGAACTTACCTATAAAACGGTAGTTCTATAAGAACATAAAAAATGCTAAACCAATGATATCTTAATAATGGTGTGAAATTGAATAATGAGGCTCTAGAAGAAGAAATCAATGATGGTTGATTCGGAGAACAAACGACAGGTCGATGGCTCGAAGAAGATTCGTCTTCATTGGTCACTCCAGGATGAGACAGGCTGAGAAGAAGAGTTTTTTGTGGATTAAGCATGGCCCTAGTCCATTTAATCAATTAAAAGAAAAGTACATGACATTTTTTTTAAAGTACACGACGTAAAATTTCCATAAATGGTCCCTGCAATAGGTAGTTTCCAGGTCACCCCAAACAGCCTTGTACTCAGCTGTTACACTGCCAGTAGATGACCACCGGTGACAACCAAGTACACAACGTGTACTCCAAAGTACAATGTGTGTACACATTAAATTTCTATATTCTACCCATTTTCTAAGAAAACTAGAAAAGAAAACATATACCTAAGATGAAATTATGAGGACTTATAATTGGTTCCATTTTCTAAAATTTATTCCACAAATATTTCAGAATTTAATTTAAAATTAAACCCCCTGATGCCATGATAATATTGTATTCCAAAGTGAAAATTCTCATAACGATAGAATGTTTTAATATTCAAATTAAATATGGAAGTATTTATAATATCCAAATTTGGATCAGTAAATATATAATTTCACATAATTTAATTATAAAACCATGTTAAATTTTTATGATTTTAAATACAATAAAATATATAATTCTTCATAAAAACAATTACTTTTCACTATTCACTAAGAATTGAAGAATTTTATAAAATTATAAAAAATTCACTCCAATATTAGCTTTAAATTTTGATTTCATAATTGAGGTATATTTTTTAAATAATATATTATAACATTCCTAAATATTAGATTAATTATTTTTTTTGAAAGTAAATTACATTTTTTAGAAAATAGTATTTTTAAATCATATAGACTTTTGTAAATATTATGTAAATTATATATTTGTAATTTTATTATATAAGACAATTAAAATTAATATTTAATTTCTTTTCTAGTAGTACTCTTATCGCAACATTTAATAGTTCAGTTGTAATAATCTTGTTTAAAAAATAATATTAACAATATATCACAGTTTTTTGAAACTAGATATCTCATGTAACACGACCTAAACTTGGTGTACTGTATAACTCATGATATTAATGGAATTTAATTTAGATGAAAATATATTTTATAAAAAATCAGGTTGTTATGTGGAAATACCTTAGGACATACTTGGGGTAATTCACATTATCATTATGAACCGTTGCGATGGATTTGAATAGATAATTACCATAGATATCCTATGTTAAACCAAAATTTTCATTGATTGAAAATGTGGTATCATTATTTAGACAATCTATAAATAAGTTTAATGACTATATTCCATCCTAATATGACTATTCATTCATAGACTATTCAAATCAGTTTTGTTCAACGGCTGTAATAGGATGAAATTTTCTTAATGCTGAATGTGATAGAAAATGAAAGTAATTTCCTAATGAAAACTATGTTAAAGGGGATTTAAAATGTGAATCCATGTGAAGGTATTATATCAAGTCATCAATCAAAATAGCATGCATATATAGAACAAAACCCATTACAACAACATGCAATCTGTAATGCACCTTAAATAGAATGGAAAGAATGCATGACATGTGGTTTCTAGAAAGTGCTAATACGATGCATGAGATGGAATACCATTATATCATCGAGGTGCAATAGAAATAGAACCTCAATAATATAAACAATAACCACACAAAACATGTGAATCACCCAATGTTGAGATCAAAACAACCATAATAATTGCAAAACATGAAAAATCATAGTATACCTGATAAATTGGATTTTCCCTTTACACAGGTTAGCTACTCCTAGGAATATCATATTACCAAGTAACTTTTCTTTCCTATCCCTGACCATAGGATCCAAATTTTATGTAAAGAATAAAAGAATTCCTTAGATACCACATTTTAATTTACCAGTTTTGGGAGTATCCTAGAGGTTCCCCATACCTAGTTGGTCACATGTAATCAAGTACATTACCCTATATTTCAGAGGCTTCTGACTATAAATGAGGGCCTTGGGTGTTATAGTGGGAAAAATATGCCCTCATTGACAGATTAATGCAACAGAAATAAATATTCAACAATAGCAGAATCAGTAATAATATGTAATAAGTAAACTGTAGAAGACTGGAAGTAATAAAAAACTGGATCACACACATATATAAATGTTGCATGACATATATGTCTAGGAAAACTGCCAAACAAGTCACAATGATAGAATATAGTACTAACCCAATGTACAATGAAAAAAAATAAACTCTAATAGAATCGTACGCCTCATCTTGGTCCCATGATTTCACGGTCCATAGAAATGAAGTAACTAAAGAAGAAGGGTGCTTGACCTTATCTATACCTACAACAATATAATCTTTTTGGGCATAAAAGAATGAACCTAACATTATGTGAGACTAATCCCAGTAGGCAACCGCCCAAATATTTATTCCTATCAGTCAGTAAAAATATATGTCATTCAATAAAAAATGGTGCAATAAACAAGGAAGTACTCAAAATAAACAATCATAAAGTTCAATTTCATTCATTTTGAAATATCATGAAAGGATCTAATCAAATACAAGTAACCCTCTACTAATTACTCATATCCTATCCCTTGTACTTCAACCTAAAAAATACAAGGCACCCTCTCATAAGTACTAAAAGTAAAACCCCTCTAGTTTAGATTTTTCAAAGACACTCTGAGGATGCACTTACATCAATTCCCCCTATAGTCTTTTATTAGAAAACTAATGAATCTATGGGGAAGCACTCAACATCCAATTCCCACTATTTTCTCACAATTTAGATCTTCAGAAACATAGAGGGAGCACTCATATACACCAACTATGGTCTAGAACGTGAAAAGTAAACAGACACTCTGGATAAGCCCTCAACATACATTCCCTCCATGGTCTACCACACCAGGATCTCACAACCCTGTGTAAGTCAATCATGCACAATTTTGATTAAAAGAAAAATTAAACCTTAATAACTACATGGTTAATAGTATTCATGAACAAATTTGCTTACAAATAAAAGAATAAAACATCATCAGATAAATCGCTCCATACTAACCACACTATGCACGGATAACAAGAATCCTAACATGAAAATCAAGGCCCAACATCCAATATCAGTCATTCATGAGAAAAAACATCCATTTAATTGTAAATTAACCTATTGAAAAAATAGCCTTTACTATAGAATATAAGGCATAACTGGAATTAATAGGGCTAAAACTCCCTATACAGTAATACCCCATTCATGGTTATTGGGAAATTTTTCACATAATTTTAAAAAAATTACTATAGAAGGGTAGAAACCACCTACATCAGTGTTGTAAGATCGATATACACCGGAAATGGCCCTTGAACTGACCTATAAAATGGTAGATCTATAAGATCATCAAAAACGCTCAACCAATGATATCTTTAGAATGGTGTGAAATTGAAGAATGATGCTCTAGAAGAAGAAATCAACGATGGTTGATTCGGAGAAGAAACGACCGGTCGATGGCTCAAAGAAGATTTGTCTTCATTGGTCACTCAAGGACGAGACAGGCCGAGAAGAAGAGTTTTTTTTTCGATTAAGCATGGCCCCAGTCCATTTAATAAATTAATAGAAAAGTACATGACATTTTTTTTAAAGTACACGACGTATAATTGCTATAACTAGTCCCTGCATTAGGTAGTCTCTAGGTCACCCCAAACAGCCTTGTACTCAGCTGTTACACTACCAGTACATGACCACCAGCAGCAACCAAGTACACGACGTGTACTCCAAAGTACAATGTGTGTACACATTAAATTTCTATATTCTCCCAATTTTCTCAAAACAAATACTAGAAAATAAAACATATACCTAAGATGAAATTCCAAGGAATTATAATTGGTTCTATTTTCTAAAATTTAATCAACAAATATTTCAGAATTTAATTTAAAATTAAACCCCCTAATGCCATGATAATTTTGTATTCCAATGTGAAAATTCTCATAATGATAGAATGTTTTAATATTCAAATTAAATATGGAAGTAATTAAAATATCCAAATTTTGATCAATAAATATATAATTTCACTTAATTTAATTATAAAACCATGTTAAATTTTTTATGTTTTCAAATACTATAAAAAAGATAAATCTTCATAAATAACATTATTTTTCACTATTCACTAAGAAATGAAGCTTTTCATAAAATTATAAAAAAGTCACTCCAATATTAGTTTTAAATTTTGATTTCATAATTGAGGTATATATTTTAAATAATATATTATAACATTCCTAAATATTAGATTAATTATTTTTTTATGAAAGTAAATTACATATTTTAGAAAATAGTATTACTAAATCATATAGACTTTTGTAAATATTATAAAAATTATATATATGTAATTTTATTATATAAAATAATTAAAATTAATATTTAATTTTTTATTTATTAGTACTCTTACCCCTACATTTAATAGTTCATTTGTAATAATCATGTTTAAAAAATAATATTAACAATATATCACAGTTTTTTAAAACTCAATATCTCATGTAACACGTCCTAAAATTGGTGTACTGTATAACTCATGATATTAATGAAATTTAATTCAGATGAAAATATATTTTATAAAAAATCAGGTTGTTATGTGGAAATACCTTATGACATACTTGTGGTAATTCACATTAACATTATGAACCATTGTGAAGGATTTGAATAGATTATTACCATAGATAACCTATGTTAAACCAAAATTTTCATTGATTGAAAATGTGGGATCATTATTTAGACAATCTATAAATAAGTTTAATGGTTATATTCCATCTTAATATGACTATTCATTCATAGACTATTCATTTCAGTTTTGTTCAATGGTTGTAATAAGCTGAAATTTTCTTAATGGTGAATGTGATAGATAATGAAAGTAATTTCCTAATTAAATCTACATTAAAGGGGATTTCAAATGTTAATACATGTGAATTTTCCTTATAAACTATGTTGTTATATTATCAAACACCTCATGTTATGTGAGTTTACTAATACGTATTATTAGTCAAATATGATGTTTCACGACGACCCTCAAGGGAAGAAGGTTCTTATTTCTACCTGATGAGAATATAATAATAAGCACATAATAGAATTTATAAAAGGTCCACAATGATTTTTTATATATACAAGTAAATGGAAAAAGTCATAAAATTGTTAGGAAAAATTAATAATTTAATATAGTTAAACCATGTTTATCATTTGTCATATTTATTGGTTAATGTCTAGAATTTGGGGGAAATTGGAATTATTCAATCCAATTCCCTAGTCCGAGGATAAAATACTAGACAACAGATAGAAATGTTTTATGTGAATAAATAAAGTAAATAATATTTATGTTGTTATGAACTGGCATTCATGAAATAGGTTTTCAAAGCGTTATATTACTGATATTTTGGATATTATTGTTATGTAATATCTACGCATTTTCCTACAGTAAATTATCATTAAGGATATGAAAAATTATAGATAAAGGTACTGATAACCATGAAAAGTTATTTAGTGATATAAAGATAATATTTAATTTGGATAAAGTGATGATTTAAATTTATGAAATAAAAAGTTATCATATTGGTGGCCATTATTTTTATTTTTGATTTGATGACAAAGTGTGTTATGTCTTCATTGTTGAATTTTATTTCATTTTTGAATTTATGTAATTATTATATGATTTTATTTTATGAATGAAGAGAATGATAATTTTATTTATGTAATATAAGTATCAATATGGGTTTAACTTGTGATTTTTTGAAACCATCATGGATTTATATGTTTGCATAAGATCAGAGGTTCAATGGAAACACCAACCCTTTTATTGTTTTTAGTGATTTATTCTTTAGTTGATTTGAATAATTTATTTATATTTAGTAAGAATACTACATTTAAGTTTAAATAGACATTTGTGTTAGTATATGATATCATGGTAAGTCAATTATGTACTATTGGATTGTGAAATATAAATAATATTAATGAAAAAAATATAATTTAATGAAAATGGAATATTTTTTATGATTGGTATGGTCAATCTAAGGATTATATTTCAAAAAATAAAATAAATTTGATTAACAGTAACTATTCGTGAATTTTAATATATTATATGACTCCAAAGTAAAAGTTTATGGAATTTAATTATATTCATGGTAGAATAATATGTATGCTTTCAGTTGAAAATATGATTTAAAAAGAAAGGCTATATGGGAAAACATTGTTTTTATGCATGATTAATGGTAATACATCACATTTTATATTGTATCATTAATTAATGATAATATTATTGAGGAAATTTTGGATTTTGGGTTACTTTTTAAAAACAATTATAAATGTTGAAATGTTTGTGGTAGTGTGAAATTTTGGAAGATAAATGTTTTATTTATACACATGATGGTTTATAGATTTTTTGAAACTCATTTCAGCTATAGGTGTACAGACATTGGTAATAAAGTTTCATTCATTTTTGGATTGTTACCACTATTAGAACATTACATTATTGGTTAAGGAATGATAAATTCAACTTGAATAATTTTCATTTTATGAAAAGATGCAATTGCAGTTTCAATTTATTAAAGGATGAAATTTAACTTTTCAAATATGTAGACTAATTTTTCTTTGAAGTCTAGATTTTAATGGAATTAAAAAAACAATAGGAAAAGGATATAAAATAAAATATATTGTTATGATCATTTTTGATCAATAGAAATCCTTTTTATACAACATCTATATATGGTTTTGTGGTCGTGAATATTTTCATGATTATACATGTTATTGTGATAATTTTCAATATCATTGTACATCATTATTTGGGCATTTGTATTTTCCTTTATGTCAATATATTCAATTCACAATAATTTTATCCTATTTAGAAACATAATTATGTGATACTCAAGTTGAGCTTAGGGTTCCCCTTTACCTATTCTCAATAGATGTTTTATTAAAAATCTTTTAGATAAGGGTTTTCCAAGTCTAAGTTTCCAAATATCAATCCCATGATTAATGAGAGTAATTTAAATTTTTGAGGATGAAACCTATTAAAGGGATAGAATGTGACACACAAATATCTTTAAAAAATAGCATTATATTTTTATCCAAATAATTTTTTAAATATTAAAAAATAAAATAAAATTAAGGATAGGTTATAAAAAATACATGCCACCTGATGAAATCAATAAGAGGACTTGACAAGGGACTAATAAAATGACAATATCCACATAAAACTGAAAATAGGGGCATACCCACCCAAAGGCAACAATCATAAACGTGCATCCTGGGACCCCTACCCAGGAACCACACACCAAAAAAGGTAAAACCATATCATGTCACCTTATACTACCTCGAGAAATCCATCATATCCAAACACCCGGGGAATGATCGACCTCATCCGCCCTACACATGCATGTACCACCCATACTATCGAAGATCCCATTTATTGTGCATGTCATCATCCATTATCGTCATTCAATTTGATCCACACACCAGATGTGATAGTGGTCACTAGATAATAGATGCATGTGAGGATCACACCCCACAATACCATCTAGAATAGACTAAACAAGGTCCATCTCTCAAAACCACCATGCTCATCCTCCACCATAGAAAAATCTAGGATGTCGGTACACTAAAAGAGCTTCCACAGACATAGAAGTGCAGAAGGAGACATTTTCATCACTGAGCCATCCAATGAATGCCGCCATGACCTCCTAATTACCAAGGAGAAGAAGAAGATCCTAAGAGACACAAATTTAAAGAAAAGGGGAAGTCATCTTTATATAAGTGGGAGAGGCCATCACTGGTGTAGGGGAAAATACATACAAAGTGGAATCGTTAGAGGATGATGAATGCCAATCTACATCAATAAATCTATAGAGGTCATTATGGACACAAAATCGAAGAGTGGTTGAAACCAAACCCATCCACACAGAACTCAATCCCCCACTGCAACAATGCCAAGGAAATTGAGAAAGAGAAGGGAGGGAGGGAGAGGAATGGAAGAGAAAACCCTAAGATACAAAAGTATATAAGACACATAACAATGAGCATAGTCATACAATAAAATATATTAAATTAAATATCACCATTATAACATATTCATTGAATAAGTATATATTATAAGAATAAAAAATTTAGGAATTTTAAATAAATATAAAGTCCATAAATTTATATATATTAATTTATATGAAATAATCCTTCTTTTTTATTAATCTCATATTGAGCATTAAGAAATATGTTTACTTGAAAAATGATTTTTATTTTCATTTGTAAGAAACTATTATTTAGAATTTTTTTTAGAATTTTTTAAAAAAATCATAAAATTAAAATTATTTTTTTAATCATCATATTAAAAAATATGTTGAAATTTAAGGTATTTTCTAAATTTACTGATTCTTTTTCGAATAATGAAAAACCTTTTTTTCCAATATTGTTATTTTTTATTATATAATGTATTTCAAAGGTATCATTATATTTTAGAACTCATTTTAAATTGATAAATGGTTCAATATATTTAAATTATTATTACCAATCCAAATGTAATCAATGATAGTTATTTCTTTTATATAAGTTAATCATCATGCTTACAAAATATTTTTTTATCAATAAAATAATTTTTTTTTGTATTATAAGAGTTTATATAAAAACTATCTACTTATAATTTTATACACTAAATCATAAAAAATGAACACCATATTTAGAATCATGAGGTTATTATTTTATAAATATTTACCTATTTCGATATATAAAATAAATGTGATATTATTTTATCAACTTTGTAAGGGTAATGTTTTTAAAACATAATTAAAATATCGGTATATGGTTTCTTAATTTCCCTAAAATGTAAATATATCCTATATTATGAAATTAGATCGTCCAATCCCATCCAATAATCATATATATTTTAATTTGGTTCCATTATTAGTTTTTTATGTCATTTATATTAATTTTGAAAATAAATAAATACAAAATGTCAATATATGGACTTTAATATCTATAATGTTTTTACATATAGACATAAAAAGATAAGTTATTTTCAATGTTTTTTATTTTAATTATATGATATTTAATAATTTTAATTTTTTTATATTTCTTGTGATTAAATAATTAAATTAGATTATTACACAATGCTAAAAAAATGCATGGTGAGAAGTAGAAAAATCGAGTATTTTTTTTAAAACAATAAAAGTAATCATTTTTGAGTGATGTAAAGTGTGACTTAAATTTTATAGATCCATTTAACATAGTGTATGTTTTTTTGATGTATTACAAAAAAATTACATATTTTCATATTGTCTTCAAACTAAAATTAATTGGATAGTGTAAAAATAACAGTAATGAAAATTTATAACAAATAATTTTTTAACAGTTCCCAATTCAAAAAAATACTAAATTCTTCCATCTGTTTGGGATATATTGGAGATATCATCCCTGTTAATTTTATCTATTAGTAATCATTGAACAACACATTTCATTACACTTAAAAAATTATCGATTTCATTATTAAAAGAGTTAACGATGGTTAAAATAAAATGACAACGATAAAAATATCCCCCAATCATGTACAGATTTTATTATATGACTTGATAAAGACTACTAATAATCTTCTATTTTAATATTATCAATTTTTTGTAAATTTTAACATGAATAATATTACATAATTATCTAATAATTTATGAAATTGAAACAACTCCCTTCCCTCATATATAAAAGGGAACCCTCTACTATTCCCTCCACACATGAAGATACATTTAGATTGGCCATGTCATACCATTATATAATCGTATCTTCCTTCAATAAATCTTATATCGAATATTCATTACAACATAATATCCATGTAGGGATTAATGTTTTAGTCATAACTGGATTACCAATGAAGAGAATGTGAAACTACCAGTGAAGAATTTCCAACTCGTGATTGGAGTTTTATGTTAAAATTTCATTATTTATCAATAATATTTATTAAAAGACACATACCACCTATAAATTAATATTAATTATTAATATAATAATATTCATTAAGTAAAATAATTATGCACACATGAATAATTAATGTCTAGTGCATTTGACAAAATTGAAAAATAAACTATTAGTCTATAAGTGAGCTATGTCATCTCCCAATATGTTATTAAAAAACTATCCCTATTATTATTAATATCATACATAATAACTTACATCACAACCTATCAAATAGAACCATAAAAAATCTTGAGATCGCATGCACTGTTAGGAAATGTAAGAGATATAATAGCACATACAGAGTACAAGTGTATGGCAACAATAAAATAATATTTTAAACCCTTACCATAAATATAATCTATCGTAAACTAAAGTAATGGAATTAATCAATGAAGTTCATAAAACATGAATCAATATTGAATTAAATAACTTGATCTTTGATAAAGTAACATTGGAATAAGTCATTGATTTGTGGAAAACACATAATAATATAATTTCATTTTCTTAATTGTTCATGGATCATTACCTAGACTACCACAGTGGAATGTGTTCACCATAAAATCCATCATCTCAGTAAATGTTAATATCCAAGACTATTATAATGGATAGATTCAATTATTTAACTGGGCTTATTACCCTTTCTATTCATATTGGTCTCTGGGGAAATTAATATTTCCCCAATCCATTTGAGAGAGATATATGTCCCACTAGTTAAATTATAAAAAATGTGCATACGTATTCCAAAATATCATAAGACATCAATTATATCAGTTACCTTGAAAAAAATGTATTTAATAGAAATGTAATAATAACACAACCTATATATAATAAAAAAGATTCATAATTTTCTCATTAGTTTATCAAATCATAAACTGAGGAAAAAAAGAATTTCTCACATGAATTTTATCATGGAAAAACTAGTGGAAGAGAAATGATTTTGATAAAAACATATCTATAATATATATAAACATTATAGTTAATGAATAATATATTTTTCATTTGATCATATCCATAGTAATCAATAATTAAATTAAAATAATGTCATCTTAGATGGAAAATGATTTTGGATGGTCACTTTGAACATTTCTTGGGGAAATTAACATTTCATGAATAATAAATATTTAAAAAAATCATAATATGTTTTTAAAATAAATCTCATTTAAAATAAATGTAAAAATAATTAATGGAATCATTAAATAAAATAATGTTCCTGATGGGGGGATTCGTTCATGTTGTACATGTTAAAAAATATTCCTTTCAATTTTTTTATAAATAAAAAACAAGACTTTTTTATAAAATATAATTAAAAATACTATTAAAAAACTTTTATAAATTAATTAAATTGTAAAAATTAATTTAACATGATATAGAGAAACATTACAAAATGTATGAGGTCATTTTTATGAATCATGCACATAGAATTGAAAGCATTTCTTATGAATAGATAAATAATTTCAATTTAATCATAAAACATTCTATTAAACATTTTTCATAAATTATTTGAGAAATTTGAAGGAAATACATATATTCTAATGATATAACTATATAAGAATAATATTGACATGTTTTTTATAGATTTATCACAACTTTTCATTATAGAAATAAAAAACATAGACAATCTTCGATAAACAATGAGATTGAATCATAATACCCATACCACTTTGGAAACATAGAATAATAATACCCGTGAAATAATAAAATAAAAATAAACATAAAATATATATATATTAAATAAATTCATTATATTACATTTCAAAAAGTTATTTTATACACATTATAAAAGATGATTGGTGTGTCAAATAATATATGTCACAATGACCAAAAATTGAGGAACGAATCCCACACCAGAAGCCTCATCTTCCTTTTTAAATCTTCAAAACAATATAAAAAACTATAATGTTATTAATAATATATTAAAAAACTATATATTCAAGTATCATAACATATATTCTCTATTCATGACCTTCTATCACTCTTTTGTGAACAATCCCACGTTAACGTAACTTTTTGATAAATAAAAGTTTTTTCCGTATATGTTTTGATCTATAATTTTTTGTACAGATACATTGATCATTATTATATTTCATCCAAAATGATAACATTGATATAAATATAATATATATTCTATATTTTTTTATTTAATATAATCCATTAGTTTTAGAGATAGAAAATGAAATAAACAATTCATGGAGATGGTATGACATACAAATGCTTGAATGTTGTTTCAATTTTCCCAACAGATTGAAATAAAGAAAAATATATAATATATTACCATTATGGATTAATTTTTATATCCTAAATATAAAATATTTTCATTTAAACTATCTTTAATACCATCCATGTAAATCATAATGACTGACATCACTTCACAATGCTGTAGTCCTTTGTACATATAATCAACATTATCTTATTCATGAAGAATAGAATATAAGAATTTATATGGTATATAACAATTATATAAAAATAAAAATATCATACAAATAATAGATAAACATTTAATCCATCATTATATTTTTTAATGTTTGGTTTTGATGGAAAATGAATAACATCAGTTCAAATGTTAGAAGGCAACCATAAACACGATCAACAGTCTAATTTCCCATTTGATAGAGGTTTGTATTGTAATAACTTGTTCAGTTAAAAAATTTTAATATATGTATAAGGGTGATAATAGTGATTTTAAATTATCATAATATATAAATATTTTTTTTTGTTTGATAAAAAAATTAAGAAAAAAATACATAGCTAAAAACATTACGTATTCTTGAGAAAATACCTTTAGGTTTAGCCTAAATCCTTCATATATTGGATTTATGGTATTAAAAAAGATGATATGATGTGGTGGGGGATTTTTGTAATATATTCGGGTATGTATTTTCTAATGGAATGGGTTTTTGTCTAGAAAGAGGATTAGGGAATGGGTTGCCTTTTATTAGAAAAGTGAGTGGAACACTTGTAATTTTTGAAATAAAAAATGTGTAACAAGATGTTTCACAATAAAATAAACTACAAAATATAATTTTATCAGGATTTAATCATTATAAGAATTAAATATGAGCATATAAAGTGGGTTGGAAAATATTTGGGTCATTTTAACGCAAATATTTTTAGTTTAACAACATATTAACCCTATTGTTACCATAACCCTAGTAAAAAATTATTATTTGTTTTTATTATTAATTATGTTAAAAAATTATGATAAAATAATTACATAAAATAAATTATATTGATTCCAAATATTTAAATTTTTTCCACATTGTGGTAATAGTATTGGACGAATTTAATTTAATGTTACCCCATATATGCAATGAGAGGAAATGTTTGGAAAGGGATTTATATTCTTATCTAGTGAATTTTATAATGTAAAAACAAATATAAAACTGATTCCATTTACTAATTTGTATTAATAAATATATAATCATACTTTTATATCACATTTAATAAAATTTTTGATTTTTCAATATTCCAAACGAAAGAAAATTCTTAAAGAACTACTATTTTCACTATTCACGTATAAATTTTTCTTTTCGGGAAATTATCAAAAAATCACCTGATTATAATTTTGATATGTAAATATTAAAATAATATTGTTTTTCCAAATTAATTTATGAAATTTTGTAAAACTTACTGTTAGTATATTTTATTAGAATGAAATATATTGTTTGTGAGAAAATATAATTATCTAAACATATATTAATTTTTTAAAAAATTAGGAACTTTTTCTCAGTCTTTTTTCATTATATAAACCATTATAATTAATATATAATTTTTTTAATTATTATATATATTTATAATTTTAATTTATATGTTATAATGATATCATTTAATTAATAATATATCATATTTTTTGGTAACATAGTGTTATCTGAAATGAATGTTACAAGAGAAATTAATTTCACTGTAAAATTATATTTCATAAAATCTCATAGTGTTTATATGATTATATTTCTTTCTATGTACATAAATTTTAATTTTTTTTTCAAAACTTATTATTTGTGTTTTCTTTCTTTTAAACCTAGTTTTTTGAGTCCAGGATCCAATTAGATTAAGTACTGTTGGGGTCTAATAGGATTATAATGTGAGCACTGGCAACAAAATAAATTAAGATAGTGAACCTAATTCATGAAGAGAATAGTTTTAGGAAGAACTGATGATTTTAATTCAAAGAATAAATTGAATCACACCATGTAAAAATTATTGTAATATTTTCACACCTTATAAACATTAAAAAACATTTAAACAAACATTTAAATTAAAACACTTTATAGATTTTTCAAACTATGTGAACATGTTATAAAAATTTACACACCCTATATATTATTGACATCCCATTAACAAGTCATTAAAATTTATAAACCTCATAAATTTGTCATGAAAATTAGATATTTCAGGAATAAACATCCCCGAATGTGTTCTATTAATTTTATGTTTATTTTAAATGCTGGAAAAAGAAATGTGGTATATAAAAGAAAAAAATTTATCAATAGTTACATAATGTAAAATCAATTCATACCATTTAAATTTAATTTGACCTATTTTTAAAAAGTCATGCAGCCCTGAGTTAACCTCCCTTATATTGTTTTATTGACATGGACCCAATCCTCTTACCCATAGACCCTCAATGCACCTTCTTCTTTAACATTGAAGCATCCATTCACCTCCATCTTCATTGAAAACCTTCTATTCATTATTTCATGAATCCGACTTCGTTTTATATGAGATCCTATTTCAGATCATGGATATCGAGACCTGGATTTTTATGGAACCATATCTTTTTCTTCATATGCTCCTCAATGCTTTAGTGAATGAATATATGGTTCCTAACAATAGGAAGTGATAATCAGATTGATAATAAAATTGTGATTATTTTTCATTTACTTATCCTCTTTGGAGATTGGTGGTCTAAATTGAATCCCTATTTTTATTATCTATATATCTTTAGTATTTGAAATAGGTGTGATCATGAAGGCACACCAAACACGTACAAAAATTAAATTGACCTGACCTATTAAATAGAAACCATTTTTTATATTGATATTAGATCATATTGGGTCCATAAGAATGTACACTGATATATGTCCACATGAAAGATTTTCTATATATTAAAAATTTTCAACTTGTCATTCTATACTTTACATACATGTGATAAAATATACAAATTGATTAATTGTTTTCATAGTCATATAAATTAGAATAAAACGTAAATTATTTGAATGTTTATAGTAGAATCACCTCAGCTAAACTAGGATAAATACTATGTTAATTAACCTTTGAAAAAATGATAAATAAAACAATTTTAGCATGATTATGATGTAAATTGGGTACCTAAATTAGTAAAATTTACATGGATGGATATATGATAATTTTACTTGTTAATTATTATATCTTATGATTATATATATGGAATGTGTGTTTTTAAGTAGAGATTTATTGTGTGGATTTTGTTTTTATGTTAGAATGATGTGATTGATGCTTGACAGAGTGATTCTAAAGTGATTGAGGGTGATATTTGTTTTATCCCTTTATAGCGTGAGATTTATGTTAACCATGAGGATGATATTTTGATATACATGAGGAATAGATTTAAAATATTCTTTGGGATTAGATTCTGATATGGATATTCTATGTCATAGGCAGATATTCTATTTTTCATAATGGAATAGTTTACATTTTATGACATTTTAGGATCAATTAATCCTCAGTTGTAGAATATTCCACCAACTTGAGTGATCCATCCTAATGAAAGATATTTTAACCATAGAAAAAGATACTCAATAGGGTGAAAAAATTAATTTTTATGGACTCTAGTGTAAACCCATATCATGAGGGTCCTCACGATTATAACATGGTTTATATTAATTTACCAAATTGATATCATGTTATTCACACTATTTTATACACTCTTTCTCTCAGACTAACAGAATGGTGTAATCCTATAGAGTTTTACTCCTTCCATATTCGGGCAGTCATTTGGTACCCATGATGAATACATGGATACATGTTTGGACAAAGTAAAATGGCATTGTAGTAGATTCTTTCTTTTTTGTTTGAGTTAAAGCTTGGAGAGAGGAATATAATTGGGGTTCGATACTAGGGACATTTGAGTCCTCATTTTAGTATTTTATTAATTTATTTTTACGAAATTCAACATGTAATTCAGTTTCATATTTATATAAATTAATTAATTGTTTAATTAATTGGATATATCTAGTTGGTTATTTTTCATAACTCATTAAATGATTATTTAACCATATTTTTTAAACTACATCAACTACTGTGATATTATTTTTTCTATAATATCAACTCTTCTAGAGTGGGTATATTATCCTCTTTTATTCATTAGAACCTAGATGCATGTTGTTTGACTATGAAATATGAGGATAATCACCTATGGTCATGTGGAATTCTAGTTTGGTACATGAGGGGCACTAGATTAGGGAAACTATGAAGTGGTTTAAAGGGATCAACTTTTCTTTTATATTGAATTTATAATTGGGAATGGTTAAGAAGGATACTAGGACATGTGGAGACTTGGTAATGAACTTGTTTAAGGGAGTATGTAACGCATGTGATGTGAAAGATTTGAGTTCCTAGATATGGGATTAAAGATCATGTTTTTTTCTTGATATGAAATGATGTTATTTCAGATACAATGGTTCACATTTTTTATGTTGTTATTATTTCATGAGATGTACAATCATATCTTGGTATAGAATGAGATGAGTGTGCATGTCTCCTGAAAGTCAAATATAGATATATATATATATATATTGATATGTATTGTTCAGGATAAGGAATTGTTTATTTCATGTGATATATTTGATTATAAGAATTTTGTAATTAGATACTTGTTATATGTGATTGATGAAAAGAAATAACTATTATGTTATACAAATTCAATTGAAAATCGGGTTTTTGAGAGACCATGAGAATGTTCTTCTCTATTTTTGTGACATATTGAGTTTGACCATGTCATTACCCTATTTTCTCAGGATAGTTTTTTTAGTAAAACTGCCTCATTGTCTTCTTCGAGTTGAGCATCCAGAGAGTGGAAATAAGTCTGATCCACACATAACAAAGATATATAATTCTATAGCTCCATATTTTCATGTGAATGTTCATCATTTTAAAGGAATCCTATTGTCCATTATGTCCATGGAATGGGATATTGTTCACATATTACAATTAATTTCTAAGCTAATTATAGTTTTTGAGTATCATCATCTGTATATGTTCACTTGGCACTAAGGAAACCTCAAAGAAGAGTTCATTACGATGTCTCTAATGATGTTCTTGTAGAACCTAAATAATCATACATATATGATGGTGAAACATACTATATACATGTGTTATGGAACTGAAAATATCTAGTGGGACATTCATGTGAAATATTTAGAGTAATTGGAGAAATCATTGAACAAATTTGAAGATTTTTAAAGTAATTATATCCTAATAATTTGAGGGTTGAATAGATTCTAGAGTTCATGCACATTAAATAATAGATCAGCTGAGAGATAGAAAACACACATCTCTTCACTAATATGTAGTTCCCTTTTCTATCCAGAGTAGTTTATGAGATCTCTATGAAGAACCATTTTTAGAATATTAATTATTTAAAGATTATGTCTCATGTGAATTTCATTCACGTAAGAATCCAAATAAATTTTATTAATCATGATATAATCCACGAATGTAATCTAAGGGAGTCCCGAGTAGTGGCCATTCTATTCTAGTGAGGTGAATTGGGAGCTGATTATTTAGTTTCGTAAATTTCCACTAAGATTTTTATCACCAAGGTAATAGTAGGAAGAGTAGAACAGGAAGTGGGAGTCCATCATAGGAATGTGTTCTATTGTAGTGATATTAGTGTGGCATCTTGGGATATAATCACCCATTGTGTCCTTACCCCACAAAAGTGTGTCATGTATGAACATGTTTGGGTCATATTAAAATGTTTTGTTGAAACATTCAATACTAGAGTCGATGAAGGGGATCCAGATAGATTCTTGAGTCTATATGGGTATAAAACACCATTAAATAAAAAACTAGTTGGATTATTGTTGGATTACAAGGCTTAGGCAATAGATGTGGTTCCCTAGTGGAACTAACACTCAGTTGGAAAATCATAGGGCAGTCAGATTCGAGCTTGTCAATAGATATGAGATATATATTCGTGAAATAAATTCATCTTTATATGGTATGGATAAAAGAACTTATACCATCATAGGTATTAATCTTGTGTCATCTTCATTGTAATTAATTTTCTTATACAAGGTCATACCATTCATTAATATATTCCATTTTTCTAATGGTTTTGGATTATCTTTGGAGATCATAGATGGAGTCCTTACGTTAACTTGAAATTATGATTGCAGTAAGAGGGTATTAAGTGCTTCATTTAGTGTTGTCCTAAAATTGGGGGCTATCATTTCTATCAGGTCCATTTTATTATTGGAAATGATGATATTAAAATTGAATATTGGTAAGGATATGTTAGTTCTATATTATACTTGTATCAATTTTTATAGGAGCATAGTTAACTATCTATATACATATACAACATGATATATACACCATGGTGTATGGTATCATTCATGTTGTGATGCAGGACTAATCCAGTGATTATTGGATTGTCTCCAGTTTTTGATGGAATTGTTGTTCTTGATAATTGAGTGATGTAGTAAGATAATATTCTTTTAGTTTTCGTGTGTTTTTAGGAATGATTTCTTTAAGTGTTCTATAGATTAAAACCCAATTTATAGATCAAGATGATGATCTAGTTTGTGAATGTATATAATAATATATACATCCCATGTTACAATATGTCCCATACAGATCATCATGGGTCGAAAGATCAGGTGGACGATCTAGAAGCAAGGGTTTTGTATTTCCAAGTACATCTATGTGGGATTATATAGTTTATTCCAAGACAAATGTAGATGGTACTCATTCCTTATTTTAGTATTATTAGAGACTAGAAAAGATGAAGGTCACAAACTAGCATCCCCTTCCACGTATTGATGATCTCTTTAATCACATTATTTATTCCCTGTTATTCTCTGAGATTGACATAATTTTAGTACACCACAAGTTATGTGTGAGACCAATGGACATTATCAAAACAGATTTTATATGACTATATGACTTATATGAGTACATGGTGATTCTATTTAATTTAAAAAATACACCAACAACATTCATGGACTTCGTAAATTGGACAATTCATCCATTGTTGGACAGGATTGTAGTATTTTTTTCTTCCCAACATCATTGTGTACACCCAGTGTATAGATGATCATGCCAAACATCAAAACATAATCATTGGTACATTGAGATATATTTGATATAATCCAATCTATCCAATGTTAGTTTCTTGGTTGTTAGTGTATTCTTCTATTCTTATGTTATCTTGGAGGATGGATTTTAAGTTGACTCTGAGAAGGTCGCAGCTGTGGTATCATTCGAGAAACCCAACTATGTTATTGTGATTAAGATTTTTCTAGGGAAATAAGGCTTTAATCAATGCTTCATAAAGTACATATTGAATTTGAATAATTTATTTATGAGTTGGTCAAGAATGGTTTTTAGTTTGTATAGTTAGATTATTGTGATATAGGTTTCCAATAATTGAAGAGAAGGGTATCCTCGTCACTAATACTCACATTTCAAGTGCAGGATATGGAATATATCATGCACTGTGTTGCATTAGATGTCAGTATCAAAGTATTATTGAGGTAGGAGGACTATATGTTGTCTTATGGATTTAGTTATTATAGTCTATATGATAGTTATTTTATTAGTCGTGATTTGGGGGAAGAAGATATAGTAGACATTATATGATTCTAGAGAAACTATATTTCAGAAAGACTTTTTAGGTGTACATTGACCCTAATATCCTCAAGTAGACCTTTTCAATGTGATACCAAATCATTCAGTGGAAGAGGTGGGTTGAATGTCTTCATTAACTGAACACTGAGCCAGATTACACACTAGGAAATATATATTTAATTACTAATTCCTTAACCTAGATGATGCAGTAAGGGATATTATGGGGGTCCGTCAAAGAGTGGTGGTTGATGTATCTCATTGAGGACTTGTATTATTATTTTCATATGTAATAGTTATTATCATCTCTAACCTTGAAAATAGTTATATTTGATCCACTTGAATGGATCAAAATTGATAGGTTATCTAATCTAGGGGGATTAGTTGTGATAGAAAACTGATTTGTTTGTGATTCTCCATAAGGATGGTCTCTTGGTTATGGAATTGTTTTATTTCCCTTGGTCGATAATGGGTTCCTATTAGTTTTCACGGAGAAATGATGAAAATGATTCTTTTTTATAGAGAGATGGTACCTCCAGGTTTGACAATTATATATTGTAATATCAATATACTGAACTGGTGGAAAAGAATGGTGAATGTGTTTTCAATCATTGTATCTATTTTTTTAAATATTCTGCAAGTGGAATATGATCATCAAAGGAATGTTGGTCTATTACATCCTCTTCCAATTCCGGAGTGGAAATGGGATTATGTCAGTAGGTATATTTTTGCTGGATCACCCAGGAAATCTTGTTAGAATGATGTTTATGAATAATTGTGGATTGATTGAAGAAGGCATTCCACTTATTGTCAAGAAGTGATACAATCACTGTTGATGTATTAGGTATTATATACATAAATGATATTGTACAACATCATGGTGTTTTAGGATAATTATATCTAGTAAAAACCATTCCTTCATGACTTGGTTTTTGAAGGGTATTTAGAAGGATATAGGATAGACGGTTCTTCTATGTATATATTTCCATCTATAAACTAACGGCCAATCTGAGAATACTATTCAGATTTTGGAGGATATCTTATGAGTCTATGTTTTGTATTACACTAGTTCTTGTAAGAAAAATATAGAACTCGTGGAAATTTTATGTATTATTTGATTCCAGTAATCCAAAAAAAATTAACATGTCGCAGACTTTTATGTAACACTTTCTTGTTACCCCCTTTTCTTGATATAAGTTAGTGAGGCAGTTCTTGTTTGTCGTAGTGTCATACTAGAAATGATTGAGTAGGTTTAGTTTATTATAAATTAAGGACCCCGGGACACCCTGAGAGGGGAGGGGTGAATCAGGGTGACCACTTTTTCTTTTAATGTGATGGATCTTGTTCCCATGTTGGTAGGAACTTGTTGAAACTGTATGATGATTATGTTCAGAATTAAAACATTCACATGCACAGAGAAGACACATCCCTTTTTACTTGGTTCACCACTAAGGGCTACGTCCAAGGAGCATACGCCGACAGGTTGTCGGTCATACCAAAATCCACTTTGCTTCACTAGCGGTAGATTACAAAAGTTCGGGTACAGTTACTCTGTACCAGGCTCACTGCCTTTACAAAGATTCAGGGGTAGCCCACTGCGTCCCTCGGGTCACTCCCGTTGACTCCCCCTAGCTCACTGTCGTTGGTGACGTCTCACTCAGTTTATAGATGTGATGGTCTCTTCATAATTTTCATAAGAATGCATCCTTTGTTGCATGTAGATGCTCTATTGAATTCCGATTCTCACCAGAAGCAGAATATCACTTTTCCTCGAATGTATCGGGTAGTCTCCTGGCTTTCGTGCAGCTCCAAACAGGTCGGCGGGCTTCAGCAAAAACTGGCGCGCTTCTCCAAGCCGGACGCGCAAGTCCCAATACAACGTGCAAGTCCAGACTGGCGCGCAAGTGTCACTAATGCACCTGCGCGACGCTTCCTTCCCAGACAACAAACTTGCGCGGTCCACAGCCTTTCTCTCCCAAATCGGCTTGGGCGCTAAGCAGACAACCGGCGCGCAAGCTCTACTTGAGCGACCAAACTACCACCTTCGCGACGAGAGCTCGAACAATCTCTCAGTTTTGAACTCCGTTCCAAATGAGGAGGGGTGGTCCAGTATTTATAGGCAAAATGGACCCCCTACGCAGAGGCGTGCAAGTCCCTCAGCAGCGCGCAAGTCTTGTCTCCTGTAACCTCTGTCACGCAACTCACTTGCAAGACCCAACCAACACATGCGCGGCCTTCTTTCCTTAGCCAAATTTTGAGGTTCTGAACCTCAAAAACATATGGCTCGCAAATCTTTTATCCTACAAGAGCTCAGCGCGCATGTACCTTTTCCAAAAACGCTTTACTTTATTGGCCGATTTTCAGGCCCAAAAAATTGGCAAACACTGGGAAACGGCGCCACATTCACTACTGTTTTCTGCTTGAACGGTATGATCTCTTTGTTGGTACACATCCTGAAATTCTGCTAAGGATTTACAACAAACACAACCCATACGCAAAAACATGCTTTGAAGACCCTGGTTCCAACAATCTCCCCCTTTGGGTTTGTTGGCAATCATAATAAATTCAATAGATCTCCAACCATGAGCAAACCCAAAACGCAAGAATCAACTCAGCCAACACTCTAAGTCTACGTGAGCAATGCTCGGTGTAGAAAACAAGAGAGGAAGCTTGAATTGGGTTCTGGTGTTTTGAAATTCTCCATGATGCCCGATGTTATCCTTCTTATACTTCTCATTGCAATCTTATACTTCTCATCACAGAAGAATTTCGTTCGGTGTTTTGAAATTCTCTATGACGCCTGATGTTATCCTTCTTATACTTCTCATCGCAATCTTATACTTATCATCACAGAAGAATTTCGTGCCTTGAATTTATTCCTTTCTCAATTTCGTGCATTGAATTTATTCCTATCTCCCCCATTGACAATAAAACCAAAGACCGATAAGTTGTTCAACGTTCAGCTGAATCCATACTCCCCCTGAATAGTATCTCCCCCATAATCCTGCATCATAGCCATAAGCAGATAAAAACAGTTAAAACAAATGGGGAGAGGGGATTTCCAGAGCCTCCTTATGCAGTAGGAGGTGGTTGAACACTGAGGTTCAACCGATGCTTCTCAAACACAGCCGCAGACAATGGCTTGGTCAGGATATCAGCCACTTGCTCATCAGTTCCAACATGATCCATTCTAATCACGCCTTTTTCAACCT
Source organism: Viscum album (assembly GCA_963277665.1). NCBI lineage: Eukaryota > Viridiplantae > Streptophyta > Magnoliopsida > Santalales > Viscaceae > Viscum > Viscum album. Next base: position 368,266,637 of record OY728153.1, on the reverse strand, counting down.
TTTCTTTGACAAAATGATATTGTATTTCAATATGTTTTGTATGAGAATGATGAACCGGATTCTTTGTAAGATCATTTGCACTTTTGTTATCACAATAAATCATCATTGGTTGCTGCACCTTATCACCAATATCTGTTAGCTGATGCTTCATCCAAAGAAGTTGAGTGCATGCTTTTGTGGCAGAGATATACTCAGCTTCAGCCGTACTAAGAGAAGTACTTTCTTGTTTATTGCTCAACCAGCCGACACATTTCATCCCAATATAGAAAGCTCCACCACTAGTGGACTTTCTGTCTACCACATCACCAGCCCAGTCAGCATCTGAAAATGCGGATAATTCACTGTCCCTGCCTGCAGCAAAAAATAACCCGAATTTATGTGTACCGTGAATGTATCTCATGATTCCTTTTACTACTGCCATATGTTCCCCTTTTGGATTACTCTGAAAGCGGGCTGCAAGGCATGTGGAAAAGACAATATCTGGCCTTGTCGCTGTCAGGTATAGTAGGCTTCCAATGATCCTCCTGTACATGGTGGGATCAACAGAGTCCCCATCCTCATGCTTTCCGAGTTTAGTTCCAACTACAACCGAAGTTGAAATTGATTTGGAGGCTTGCATATTGGACTTCTTTAGTAGCTCTCTTGCATATTTTTCCTGAGAAATGAAAGTGTATTCCTTCTTTTGATTCACCTACAACCCCATGAAATATGTGAGCTCCCCAATCATAGACATTTCAAATTCTGATTTCATGTGATTGGCAAATTCATCCACTGATTTCTGCCTACTGCCACCAAATATGATATCATCAACGTAGACAAGAACCATGAATTGATATTTTGGAGAATTCTTCACATAGAGATTGTGATCAACTCCTCCTCTTTTGAATTCCAACTTCTTGAGATATGCATACAGCCGTGATTACCATGCCCATGGTGCCTGCTTCAAACCATACAGAGGTTTCATCAGTTTACAGAACTTTGTTTCATCAGTACCCAAAACAAAGCCCACTGGTTGTTCAATGTAGACTTATTATTCGAGTACACCATTCAATAATGCTGTCTTTACATCCATTTGATATACTTTAAATCCTCTTTGGAGTGACATGCAAGGAAAATCCTGATTGACTCCAGTCTAGCCACTGGAGCAATGGTTTCTTCAACATCAATGCCTTCAATCTGAGAGTATCCCTTACATACCAGACGTTCCTTGTTTCTGATGACACTTCCATGTTCATCAAACTTATTTTTGAAGATCCATTTGGTACCAATCACATTTTGACCTTCGGGTCTCTAGACAAGATCCCATGTCTGATTCTTGTCAATCTGATCTAATTCATCATTCATGGCATTCACCCAAGATTCATCATTAGTAGCTTCTTCGAATGAGGATGGCTCTACAACTGATAGAAATACAGATTGCGTGTTATTCCTCATTCTCCTTGTTTGAGTGGGTGCACTCCTGTCCCCATTTATGTTGGATGGATCAATATCAGCTCTTCGATTTCTCCTATGAGGTTCAGTAGCATTTTCTTCAGCCATAGATTCTTCTTCAGATTCTTCTTCTGAGTCAATATCATGATGTGACTGCTGAGTGTTTTGAACAACTTCATCTATTTCTGCATTTGTATTTTCTTCACGTTCACATTCTTCCTGACATTCTATCACATCAGTATATGACGTCCTTAAAGCATTCGTGGTTTTCTCTTCAATTATCTTAACATCACTGCTTTCCACAATTCTTCCCAAATGCTTCTTGAAGCATTTTTAGGCTTTGCTGTTCATTGAGTAACCAAGGAAAATTCCTTCATCTGCATTGTCACCATATTTCCCTTGATTTCCTTCTTTGTTCCTGATGAAACATTTACTTCCAAAGACACGAAAGTATTTTAGAGAAGGCTTCCATCCATGGAACAATTAATATGGTGTCTTCGTTTCACCCATATAGAGTCCTGTTTGATTCTGAATGTACACTGCAGCTTGAACAGCCTCTTTCCAGTAATGTCGTGGAATACGACTCTCAATCAGCATTGTTCATGCCATGTTGTTCACCTGTCGATTCCTACGTTCAACAACTCAATTTTGTTGTGGAGTTCTCACAGTATCTACCTCATGCTGTATCCCATGATTCTCTAGATAATTCTCAAAATTAATGGACATGTATTCTCCTCTATTGTCAGATCGCAACACTTTGATTGTTCATCCAGTATCATTCTCGGCGATTCGCCGATATGTTTTCATGCAGTCAAGGACTTGTGGTTTCCTGTGAATGACTATCACACATGCCATTCTACTGTAATCATCTATGAAAAGGACAAAGTACCTTTCTCCATGTGTTCCGACAACATTTATTGGACCACAAACATCTGTATGAATCAGATCCAGAAGGTGAGATGCCTTTTTCTTCTTTGGCCGATATGAACTGCAGACCAGCTTCCCACGAATACAAGCATCACAAGATTTTTCACGCTCACGCTTCAGGTTGGGGATTTCCATGACAATTCACAATTTTGATATTTTCTCCATGTCTTGTTGATTGATGTGTCCCAATCTCCGATGCCACAAGTTGTTTTCTTCTTCAACAGTCATGTAACATACATTTTCTTCACTATAAAACTGATACAAGTTGCCTTCTGTTCAGCATCCTTTAATAAGTAAATTGCCAGTTTTTCCCTTGATAGTGCAGCCTTTCTGATTAAAAGTAACTATAAGTCCTGAGTCACAGAGTTGACTCACGCTGAGGAGATTATGACGTAGTCCATCTACATAAAGGACTTCAGTCTTCTTTAGTTGTCCATTAGCTAATTGGGTACTTCCACTCCCTTTGATTTTCAGAGCCCCATCATTACCAAATCTTACTGTACCATCAGCATTCTTTATGATTTTTATTAGTAGGCCGGCATTACCCGTCATATGAGATGAAAAACCGCTATCCAGAATCCAGGTACTGTTGTTCATTGTAGCTTTGAGGGCTACCTCTGCAAGGTTCGATTTCTCAATCTTCTTCCTTTCCTTCCATGAGACATTAGATTGAGTATATAGAACTAATGGCCTTTCAACTATCTCTTCTGTATACTGAGGTTCTTCATAGTCAAAGTCTTCTTTGAGAGGTGAGAACCTGTTTGAAAGAGCAACACTGTCTTGCTGACGAGACTTGACTTGTCTTGAAGTTCGGCATGAGGTGTCTATATCCCTTCTCTGCCTGCAATTAACGGCCTTAAGACCAAAGTTAGAACAACGAAAACAATATCCATAGAAATTATTTCATCTGTGAGAATTAGGATATGAGATTGTTCTCCTTTGTTGAGCATCTATATCTTCTCCATTCAGATAGATTCTTGCCTCTTCCCAATAAGACATGGTATGGCCCAGATAGCCACAGAACTGAGACATCATGAGAGGAAATATCTTCTCGCTTGAATTTCTCCTGATATATTCTTCCTTGGGAGAATAGTAAGACTCTCTGTCATTTTTGAAAGTTTGAGGATAATTTTTGGATCTCCTTTTAATTTGGATTGAGGGTTCCTTTTTCATCACTCTAGGTAACATTTTATCATGTTCAACTTTCAACTTATCTTTCTTTTGGATATTTTCACTTCCAGCAGTTGATGACTCAGCCTCACAGCCAATTCCACTCTTTCCCATGCAAGCAGGTCTTTGATCACTCAGGATTTTTCCAACCCCATCTGAACCACACATGGATCTTGCTAGTAATTCTACATATGAGAATCTTCCGAATTGTATTTTATTCCTCGATTCTTTTGGAATTGATTCAGTCTCCAGTTTACTCCTTAGAGTAACTACTTCCTCCTCAAGACCCTCAGCAGTCTTGGATTTTTCATCCAGTCTGGATGTGAGGTCATTGATGACCTTTTCCTGCTCTTCAATTCTCAGCTTCAGATAAACTACATCATCATTTCTTTCAATTATTTTAGACTGTACCTTCACAAATTCTTCCAGTCGTTCAATTTCATCTTCAAGTTGATCAACATATTCAGTTGATTCTTCTACAATTGATTTCCACTTATTGCAGCTCTTACATTTAATATTAAGCTTAATAACCACATCCTTAAGTTTCACCTCAGGATCTACACATGTTCTCAGTTGTTTTTCTCCATCAGTATCTTCTGACTTTTCAACAGTGGCCATCGTAGAAGCATGGTTCCCAGTTTTGAATTCTGGTTCTTCTTCACCACAGAATTCATTGTCATCTTCTTTCTCTTCACAGACAAAACTCTTCCTTTGAATTTTCATACCAGATTTGAAGTCTCCCTTTTTGAAGAACCTTATCTGAGGCTTTTTGAAGTTTTCATCTTCACTGTCATCATCATTGATATTCTTCAAGCACTGAGAGGCAATGTGCCCAACTTTTCCACAACAGAAACATGCGATAGGTAACTTCCCTTTGAATTTCCCTTTCCCCTTCTGGAACTTCTTTTCAATGAGAGAAAGAATTTCTTTCTCTTCTTCATAATCACCACTACAATCCTTTGATATTTTCAATTTATCCATGGCCTTGAATTCCATTTCCTTGCTCACCCGAGTCGTAGCATCTTCTGGTTTGACTCTCATTTCATATGCTACCAAGCTGCTCAGTAGATCATCTAGAGAAAGTTTGGAAAGATCTCTTTCCTCAAGGGCTAACACCTTCGCATTATACAGAGGTGGAAGTCTTCTTAATATTTTCTTTACAATATCAATGTCTTTGATTTCTTTTCCTAAGCCCCGAATTGCTCCAACCACTTCAGTAATTCGATTGAATAAAGAGTCTGCATTCTCATCTGGATGCATCTTCAGATCATCAAACCGATTGTGTAGCACTTGTAGTTTCGCCTCCTTCACTTTGCTATCTCCTTCATAAATATGCTCAAGTTTGTCCCACATGGATTTTTCTGAGGTGCAATTCATCACCTTCAAGTAGATCTGATCAGAAAGGGATGTAGTGAGAGCATTCTGTTCTTTAGCATCTGCATCAAGAAGTTTCCTGTCTGTTTCAGTCATAGCCAGACCTATTGGATCAGTGACATGTATTCCTAGAATAGTAGAAAAAAGAACTTCCATTCCAAGAGATCTTAGATTAGATCTCATTCTGTTCTTCCAGATCTGGAAATTGCTTCCATCGAAGTGAGGGACTCCCCTGACATTGACCGTGTTTTCCATGAAGAAGAAGGTCAGATTCAACACCAGCAACCTTTACGCCTCTGATACCACTTGAAGGACCCCGAGACACCCTGAGAGGGGAGGGGTGAATCAGGGTGACCACTTTCTCTTTTAATGTGATGGGTCTTGTTCCCACGTTGGTAGGAACATTTTGAACCTGTATGATGATTATGTTCAGAATGCAAACATTCACATGCACATAGAAGACACAGCCCTTTTTACTTGGTTCACTACTAAGGGCTACATCCAAGGAGTATACGCCGACAGGTTGTCGGTCGTACCAAAATCCACTATGCTTCACTAGAGGTAGATTACAAAAGATTGGGTACAGTTACTCTTTCACAGGATCACTACCTTTACAAAGATTCAGGGATAGCCCACTGTGTCCCTCGGGTCACTCCCATTGACTCCCCCTAGCTCACTGTCGTTGGTGACGTCTCACTCAGTTTATAGACGTGAAGGTCTCTTCATCATTTTCATAAGAATGAATCTTTTGTTGCATGTATATGCTCTATTGAATTCCGATTCTCACCAGAAGCAGAATATCACTTTTCCTCGAATGTATCAGGTAGTCTCCTGGCTTTCGTGCAGCTCCAAACAGGCCGGCGGGCTTTAGCAAAAACTGGCACACTTCTCCATGCTGGACACGCAAGTCCCAATACAGCGCGCAAGTCCAGACTGGCGCGCAAGTGTCACTAATGCACCTGCGCGATGCTTCCTTCCCCGACAACAAACTTGCGCGGTCCACTTCTTTTCTATCCCAAAGTGGCTTGGGCGCTCAGCAGACAACCGGCGCACAAGCTCTACTTGCGCGACCAAACTACCACCTGCGCGGCTCAACCACCTGCGCGACGAGAGCTCGAACAATATCTCAGTCTTGAACTCCGTTCCAAATGAGGAGGGGTGGTCCAGTATTTATAGGCAAACTAGACCCCCTGCGCGGAGGCGTGCAAGTCCCTCAGCAGCGCGCAAGTCTTGTCTCCAGTAACCTCTGTAGCGCAACTCACTTGCACGACCCAACCAACACATGCGCGACCTTCTTTCCTTAGCCAAATTTTGATGTTATGATCCTCAAAAACATATGGTGCGCAAGTATTTTATCCTCCAAGTGCTCAGCGCACAAGTACCTTTGCCAAAAACTCTTTACTTTATTGGCCGATTTTTAGGCCCAAAAAATTGGCAAACACTGGGAAACGACGCCACCTTCACTACTGTTTTCTGCTTGAACGGTATGATCTCTTTGTTGGTACACATCCTGAACTTCCATTGAGGATTGAAAACAAACACAAACCATACTCCAAAACATTCTTTGAAGACCCTGGTTCCAACAAACTCCCCCTTTGGGTTTGTTGGAAATCATAAAAAATTCAATAGATCTCTAACCATGAGGAAACCCAAAACGCAAGAATCAACTCAGCCAACACTCTAAGTCTACGTGAGCAATGCTCGGTGTAGAAAACAAGAGAGGAAGCTTGAATTGGGTTCCAGTGTTTTGAAATTCTCCATGATGCCCGATGTTATCCTTCTTATACTTCTCATCGCAATCTTATACTTCTCATCACAGAAGAATTTCGTGCCTTGAATTTATTCCTTTCTCAATTTCGTGCCTTGAATTTATTCCTTTCTCCCCCATTGACAATAAAACCAAAGACCGATAAGTTGTTCAACGTTCAGCACAATCCATACTCCCCCTGAATAGTATCTCCCCCATAATCCTGCATCACAGCCATAAGCAGATAAAAACAGTTAAAACAAATGGGGAGAGGGGATTTCTGGAGCCTCCTTATGCAGTAAGAGGTGGTTGAACACCGAGGTTCAACCGATGATTCTCAAACACAGCCGCGGACAATGGCTTGGTCAAGAAATCAGCCACTTGATCATGAGTTCCAACATGATCCATTCTAATCATGCCTTGTTCAACCTTTTCTTTGATAAAATGATACCGTATTTCAATATGTTTTGTACGAGAATGCTGAACCGGATTCTTTGTAAGATAAATTGCACTTTTGTTATCACAATAAATCACCATTGGTTGCTGCACCTTATCACCAATATCTTTTTGCTGCTGCTTCATCCATCGAAGTTGAGTGCATGCTTTTGTGGTAGAGATATACTCAGCTTCAGCCGTAATAAGAGAAGTACTTTCTTGTTTCTTGCTCAACCAGCCGACACATTTCTTCCCAATATAGAAAGTTCCACCACTAGTGGACTTTATGTCTACCACATCACCAGCCCAGTCAGCATCTGAACATGCGGATAATTCAATGTTTCTCCCTGCAGCAAAAAATAACCTGATGTTATGTGTACCGTGAATGTATCTCATGATTCTTTTTACTGCTGCCATATGTTCCCCTTTTGGATTACTCTAAAAGCGGGCTGCAAGTCATGTGGCAAAGACAATATCTGGCCTTGTCGCTGTTAGGTACAGTAGGCTTCCAATGATCCTCCTATACATGGTGGGATCAACAGAGTCCCCATCCTCATGATTTCCGAGTTTATTTCCAACTGCAACCGGAGTTGACATTAGTTTGGAGTCTTGCATATTGAACTTCTTCAGTAGCTCTCTTGCATATTTTTCCTAAGAAATGAAAGTGTATTCCTTCTTTTGTATCACCTGCAGCCCCAAGAAATATGTGAGCTCCCCAATCATAGACATTTCAAATTCTGATTTCATGTGGTTGGCAAATTCATCCACTGATTTCTGCCTACTACCACCAAATATGATATCATCAACATAGAAAAGAACCATGAATTGATCTTTTGGAGAATTCTTCACATAGATATAGTGATCAACTCCTCCTCTTTTGAATTACAACTTCTTGAGATATGCATCCATCCGTGAGTACCATGCCCGTGGTGCCTGCTTCAAACCATACAATGCTTTCTTCAGTTTACAGACCTTTGTTTCATCAGTACCCAAAACAAAGCCCACTGGTTGTTCAATTTAGTCTTCTTCTTCGAGTACACCATTCAAGAATGCTATCTTAACATCCATTTGATATATTTTATATCCCCTTTGGAGTGCCATGGCAAGGAAAAGCCTGATTGACTCTAGTCTAGCCACTGGAGCAAAGGTTTCTTCAACATCAATTCCTTCAATATGAGAGTATCAATTACATACCAGACGTGCCTTGTTTCTGATGACACTTCCAAGTTCATCAAACTTATTTCTGAAGATCCATTTGTTACCAATCACATTTTGACCTTCGGGTCTCTGGATAAGACCCCATGTCGGATTCTTGTCAATCTGATCTAATTCATCATTCATGGCTTTCACCCAAGATTAATCATTAGTAGCTTCTTCGAATGAGGATGGCTTTACAACTGATAGAAATGCAGATTGCGTGTTATTCCTCATTCTCCTTGTTTGAGTGGGTGCACTCTTGTCCCCAATTATGTTGGATAGATCAATCTTAGCTCTTCGATTTCTCCTGTGAGGTTCAGTAGCATTTTCTTCAGCCATAGATTCTTCTTCAGATTCTTCTTCTGATCAATATCATGAAGTGACTGCTGAGTGTTTTGAACAACTTCATCTGTTTCTGCATTTGTATTTTCTTCACGTTCACATTCTTCCGGAATTTCTATCACATCAGTATATGACATCCTTGAAGCATTCGTGGTTTTCTCTTCAATTATATTAACATCACTTCTTTCCACAATTCTTCCCAAACACTTGTTGAAGCATTTGTAGGCTTTGCTGTTCATTGAGTAACCAAGGAAAATTCCTTCATCTGCATTATCGCCATATTTCCCTTGATTTCCTTCTTTGTTCCTGATGAAGCATTTACTTCCAAGGACACAGAAGTATTTTAGAGAAGGATTCCGTCCATGCCACAATTCATATGGTTTCTTTGTCTCACCCATATAGAGTCCTGTTAAATTCTGAATGTACACTGCAGCTTGAACAGCCTCTTTCCAGTAATGTCGTGAAATACGACTCTCAATCAGCATTGTTCGCGCCATGTTGTTCACCTGTATATTCCTACGTTCAACAACTCCATTTTGTTGTGGAGTTCTCACAGAAGCTACCTCATGCTGTATCCCATGCTTCTCTAGATAATTCTCAAATTCAATGGACGTGTATTCTCCTCCATTGTCAGATCGCAACACTTTGATTATTCATCCAGTATCATTCTCAGCGATTCGCTGATATGTTTTCATGCAGTCAAGGACATGTCGTTTTCCCATGAATGACCATCACACATTCCATTCTATTGTAATCATCTATGAAAAGGCAAAGTACCTTTCTCCATGTGTTCTGACAACATTTATTGGACCACAAACATATGTATGAATCAGATCAAGAAGGTGAGATGCCTTTTTCTTCTTTGGCCAATATGAACTGCAGACCAGCTTCCCACGAATACAAGCATCACAAGATTTTTCACGCTCACGCTTCAGGTTGGGGATGTCCATGACAATTCTCAATTTTCATATTTTCTCCATGGCTTGTTGATTGATGTGTCCCAATCTCCGATGCCACAAATTGTTTTCTTCTTCAACAGTCATGTAACATACATTTTCTTCACTATCAACCTGATACAAGTTGCCTTCTGTTCTACATCCTTTCATAAGTGAATTGCTGGTATTTCCCTTGATAGTGCGGCCTTTCTGATTAAAAGTAACTATAAGTCCTGAGTCACAGAGTTGACTCACGCTGAGGAGATTATGACGTAGGCCATCTACATAAAGGACTTCAGTCTTCTTTAGTTCTCCATTAGCTAATTGGGTACTTCCGCTCCCTTTGATTTTCAGAGCCCCATCATTACCAAATCGTACTGTACCATCAACATTCTTTATGATATTCGTTAGTAGGCCGGCATTACCCGTTATATGAGATGAACAACCACTATCCATAATCCAGGTACTGTTGTTCTTTGTAGCTTTGAGGGTTACCTTTCCAAGGTTCAATTTCTCAATCTTCTTCCTTTCCTTCCATGAGACATTAGATTGAGTATATAGAACTGATGGACTTTCAACTATCTCTTCCACATAACCAGGTTCTTCATAGTCAAAGTCTTATTTGAGAGGTGAGAACCTGTTTGAAAGAGCAGCACTGTCTTGCTGACGAGACTTGACTTGTCTTGAACTTCGCTATGAGGTGTCTATGTCCCTTCTCTGCCTGCAATTAACGACCATATGACCAAAGTTAGAACAAAGAAAACAATATCCAAAGAAATTATTTCTTCTATGAGAATTAGGATATGAGATTGTTCTCCTTTGTTGAGAATCTATATCTTCTCCATTCATATAGCTTCTTGCCTCTTCACAATAAGACATGGTATGGCCCAGATAGCCACAAAACTGACACTTCGTGAGAGGAAATGTCTTGTCACTTGAATTTCTCCTGATATATTCTTCCTTGGGAGAATAGTAAGATTGTCTGTCATTTTTGAATGTATGAGGATAATTTTCGGATCTCCTTTTAATTTGAATTGAGGGTTCCTTTTTCAGAACTCTAGGTAACATTTTATCATGTTCAACTTTCATCTTATCTTTCATTTGGATATTTTCACTTCCAGCAGTTGATGACTCAACCTCACAGCCAATTCCACTCTTTCCCATGCAAGCGGGTCTTTGATCACTCAAGATTTTTCCAACCCCATATGAACCACACTTGGCTCTTGCTAGTAATTCTGCATCTGAGAATCTTCCGAACTATATTTTCTTCCTCGATTCTTTTGGAATTGATTCAGTCTTCAGTTTACACCATAGAGTAACTAATTCCTCCTCAAGACCCTCATCATTCTTGGATTTTTCATCCAGTCTGGATGTGAGGTCATTGATGACCTTTGCCTGCTCTTCAATTCTCAGCTTCAGATCAACTACATCATCATTGCTTTCAATTATTTTAGATTGTACCTTCAAAAATTCTTCCATTCATTCAATTTCAGCTTCACGTTGATCGACATATTCAGTTGATTCTTCTACAATTGATTTCCACTTATTGAAGCTCTTACATTTAATCTTAAGCTTACTAACCGCATCCTTAAGTTGCACCTCAGGATCTACACAAGTTCTCAGTTGTTTTTCTCCATCAGTATCTTCTGACTTTTCAACAGTGGCCATCATAGAAGCATGGTTCCCAGTTTTGATTTCTGGTTCTTCTTCATCACAGAATTCATTGTCATATTCTTCCTCTTCACAGACAAAACTCTTCCTTTGAATTTTCTTACCAGATTTGAAGTCTCCCTTTTTGAATAACCTTCTGTGAGGCTTTTTAAAGTTTTCATCTTCACTGTCATCATCATTGATATTCTTCAAGCACTGAGAGGCAATGTGCCCAACTTTTCCATAACGGAAACAAGCGAGTGGTAACGTCCCTTTGAATTTCCATTTCCCCTTCTTGAACATCTTTGCAATGAGAGAAAGAAATTCTTTCTCTTTATCATCATCACCGCTACTATCCTTTGAGATTTTCAATTTATCCATGGCCTTGAATGCCATTTCCTTGCTCACCCGAGTCGTAGCATCTTCTAGTTTGACTCTCATTTCATATGCTACCAAGTTGCTCAGTAGATCATCTAGAGAAAGTATGGAAATATCTATTTCCTAAAGGGATGACACCTTCACATTATACAGATGTGGAAGTCTTCTTAATATTTTCTTTACAATATCAATGTCTTCGATTTCTTCGCCTAAACCCCGAATTTATCCAACCACTTCAGTAATTCGATTGAAGAAAGAGTCTGCATTCTCGTCTGGATGCATCTTTAGATCATCAAACCGATTGTGTAGCACTTGTAGTTTCGCCTCCTTCACTTTGCTATCTCCTTCATAAATATTCTCATGTTTTTCCCACATGGATTTTGCTGAGGTGCAATTCATCACCTTCAGGTAGATCTAATCAGAAAGGGCTGTAGTGAGAGAATTTTGTGCTTTAGCATCTGCATCAAGAAGTTTCCTGTCTGTTTCAGTCATAACCAGACCTGTTGGATCAGTGACATGTATTTCTTTGTACAGTAGAAAAAAGAACTTCTATTCCAAGAGATCTTAGATGAGATATCTTTCTGTTCTTCCAGATCTGGAAATTGATTCCATCTAAGTGAGGGACTCCCCTGACATTGACCGCGTTTTCCATGATGAAGAAGGTCAGATTCAACACCAGCAACCTTTACGCCTCTGATACCACTTGAAGGACCCCGGGACACCCTGAGAGGGGAGGGGTGAATCTGGGTGACCAATTTTTCTTTTAATGTGATGGATCTTGTTCCCACGTTGGTAGGAACTTGTTGAACCTGTATGATGATTATGTTCAGAATGCAAACATTCACATGCATAGAGAAGACACATCCATTTTTACTTGGTTCACCACTAAGGGCTACGTCCAAGGAGCATACGCCGATAGGTTATCGGTCGTACCAAAATCCACTATGCTTCACTAGCGGTAGATTACAAATGTTAGGGTACAGATAATCTGTCCCAAGCTCACTACCTTTACAAAGATTCAGGGATAGCCCACTGCATCCCTCGGGTCACTCCCGTTGACCCCCCCTACCTCACTGCAGTTGGTGACGTCTCACTCAGTTTATAGACGTGAAGGTCTCTTCATCATTTGCATAAGAATGAATCCTTTGTTGCATGTATAAGCTCTATTGAATTCCGATTCTCACCAGAAGAAGAATATAACTTTTCCTCGAATGTATCGGGTAGTCTCCTGGCTTTCGTGCATCTCTAAACAGGCCGGCGGGCTTCAGCAAAAACTGGCGCGCTTCTCCAAGCCGGACACGCAAGTCCCAATACAGCGCGCAAGTCCAGACTGGCGTGCAAGTGTCACTAACACACATGCGCGACGCTTCCTTCCCCGACAACAAACTTGCGCGGTCCACTTCCTTTCTCTCCCAAAGCGGCTTGGGCGCTCAGCAGACAACCGGCGCGCAAGCTCTACTTGCGCGACCAAACTACCACCTGCGCGGCTCAACCACCTGCGTGACGAGAGCTCGAACAATCTCTCAGTCATGAACTCCGTTCCAAATGAGGAGGGGTGGTCCAGTATTTATAGGCAAACTGGACCCCCTGCGTGGAGGCATGCAAGTCCCTCAGCGGCGCACAAGTCTTTTCTCCAGTAACCTCTGTCGCGCAACTCACTTGCACGACCCAACCAACACATGCGCAACCATATTTCCTTAGCCAAATTTTGATGTTCTGATACTCAAAAACATATGGCGCGCATGTCTTTTATCCTCCAAGATCTCGGTGCGCAAGTACCTTTTGCAAAAACACTTTACTTTATTGGCCGATTTTCAGGCCCAAAAAATTGGCAAACACTGGGAAACAGCGCCACCTTCACTACAGTTTTCTGCTTGAACGGTATGATCTCTTTTTTGGTACACATCCTGAACTTCCACTGAGGATTGACAAAAAACACAAACCATACGCCAAAACATGCTTTGAATACCCTGCTTCCATCAATAAAGTGGTTGGTGTTCACATAAAGCAAATAATAGTCATACACTAACCATCATCTAAATATTATTGAGATTAATTTGTGTCTATTGAGTCGTTCTTTGAGTGTCACCTAGACTAGGGAAATTTTGTATCATAAAGCAAGTGAAGCTTGTGCCAAGATTTTTAGTCCATTGATGATAATGGAAAGGGTCATTCCATTTTAGAAAGGTTTAACCATTCTACTAGGCTACAATGTCATGTATGATGTATTCGATTTGTCACAATAACGAATTTATCATTCTAACCCTTCTCACCTGATATATATAATTGTGTTTGAGTTGGATTTTTATGATTCCCTTAAGGAGAATATGATTAGTAATGTTCAATACAGTGAAAAGAATCTATGGGGGAAGATTGTGCCATTAATACAAGTTAATTGGAACCATGATAATGATCAATGGGTCACCTGTTATAGTGAGCTTGATGTGTGATAACATGGAGTTGACCTATTTGCTGATACCCCACAATGATGCATGAATAAGATTAGGGGTGAGCTATAGTATAGTGGCAAGATTATAAAATCATATACTCTTTTAGCAATGCAACTCTTATTTTTTATCTTATCTATATTGTTTTGGGTTATAATTCATTTAATATTGGGTTATTGACCCGATATTTGGGGCGAGTTAACTGTTCACGGGGTGTAGTATAAAAAAGAGTTGAGATATGGCTACAGAATAAATTTACATAGTATATATAATTCATAATGTGAATTATTTTGGGAAGACCATGTGAATTTAATTCATGGACTAATTTAATTCACATAATATAATCATTTTTCGAAAATTTACACACCCTACAAATGATACAAATAACGTAATCATGCCTGGAAAATTTAGCTACCCTAATAATTGTACAACATCAATATATTTTATACACCTTCAAAACATTAAAAAAATTCACACACCCTATAAACAAGTCACTATAATGTAAAATACCTTTAAACTCTATAAACACTATAAATTGTACAAACCCTATAAAAATTTGAAGATTATTTACATACCCTTGAAACATTTCATAAAAATTAAACACATCACAAATTCCATTTCCACAACACGTAAAATTAATTTTATGTTATTATGATGTTGGAATTTATTATATTGTAAATACACGATAATGGGATTAATAGTCACTCAATTTAAACTCTATTCATGTCATTTAAATTACAAGAAAAAACATATTTTAAAATACCACCATCACGTCATTAAACTATATATCATATTTTGATAATGTGGATCCCCTCCTATCAGCCATATTCCATTTGTAGACATCACTCTTTTACTTTATACCATCTATAGACTTAAATCTTTTGCTTCAGACCATCCCCCCACGTCAATCTTCAATTCATACTTTCTAAAAAAATTGTGTGTCCATGCCAATCTACTAGTGATCCTAGATCAAATCATGGATGTATGAAGACTTATTTTTAGGGTATTCCTTCTAATCCTTCTTCCACTTCTTGAAGCATTTATTAAAAAAATATGGTTCATGATTACAATTTTGATGAATCTTATAACTATTACAGGCATGTGGTTTTTTACCACCTTCTCCACTTTCAAGGAAGGTGTTCGAAATCAAATCTGTGTTTTTTATTTAAATATCCAGAGTATATGTAATGGAATCAATTATTCAAATAGTCCTCATATTCAACAATATTAATTGGAAAAGAAATGATATATAATTATATTTTGTATCTATTATTTGATATCATTGGGTCTATATGCATTGATTCTAGGACTTGTGGCCACCCAATAGGTGTTCTAAACATCGAACAAGATTCTAATTGGGTTTATTTACATTTAATCCATTTAAGAAACATGAAAATTTGATTAAATACATACTTAATCCTATGTATTGTCATGATAAATATAATGTTTGATTTTTTATAGAAGATTCTCCTCAACTGAACTAGGTTCACATATATGTTAACAAAATTAGGTTCAAATAATAAATCATACTTATCTTGTATGATTATTATGATAATTAAAACCCCGAATTAATGCAATATATTTGGATTGATAAAGAATAATTGAATAAATTTATCATTGTTTCTTATGATTATATACATGTGATGTGTGTTTTTTTGAATTGAGATTACATTAATTTCATTAATTATTATTTTACACTGAAGTGATAGATTCATGAATGTGAGATTATTATATTCTTAAAGATGATATTTATTATATTGAAAACATAACGATTTTGATATACCTAAGGGATAGATTATTGTGTTGAGAAAAGGGGAGATTATTATATGCCTATGGATATGATTTCACTTATGCATAATAGATATAATATGATATTATAAGGGGGATATTATAGTTATTTTATGACCAAAATATTCTTATATGTATGATGGTGATATTTAAAATATGCGTATGAAATAGATTCTAAAATGCCCGGTGGTGAGATTTTAATATTATTGAGGATATGTTTTTTGGTATACTACAGTGTAAAATTCTATTTATACCAAGTCATTATGCCATTTTTATGACATATTAGGTGTAATTCATCAATGGCAGGATAATATTCCACTAATTTGGGTGACCTATCCAGATGTAGGATGATTTACCCCTAAATCGAGGCACCTTATATGGTGCAAGAAGTAGGATTGTCTCGTCCCAATTTGTTAACCCAAATCAGAACGGTTTCCATTTTTATTACATGTTCAGTAATAATTTATTAAATTATTTATATTAAATTATATTTATTTTTTACATTACCTTTCCAAGACTGGATTTTATTAGGCAACATTGTTTTGTCTTAATAAGTTTTAATCCCACTCTCATGACCTCCCTCCCACCAAAGATGCATCTTCTGATCTAGCAATGGTGAAAGGGAGATAATGACCCCCCCCCCAAGTCCCGCCTCCAGTAGGCCTTGGAGTGGTGACTAGCACCAAGGGTATGAGTTTTCACAAATATGGGAGGCATTACCCTTTTTATTATTTAAGATTAGGAAATAGGATGAGTCAATCACCAAAAGAAAAAGGAACAAGTAAATGAAAATAAACACAAACCAATTCCACATGCATGTTTAAATAGTTCTGAAACAATTTACGAGTATAATAATGCTGAAAAAGTGCAATACCAAAAGAAACAATAGTACAACAACTGCAACAAATCCAACCTTCCCGACTAGTAGGGTCCCTCACGGCCCTGGTAGTCCTCCTGGAAACCTGAAAGTAAACATATGGAGAGCATATAGGAATACTCAGTAGGGAAACAAAAAGCTCTCGTACACAGGTGGGGAGACATCCTAATGTCCCGTGAGAACAAAAAAAGAAACCAAAACCTAGAAAGGAATTCTATCCACCCAACCTCACCAGCCACGCTCATCAAAAACAAAAAGCAACAGGTAGTAGTATATAAGAAGAAAAGTTTTGGGTACCCCGCACCATTTTCCAAGACTAGTTAGATTCTCTTCTTAATGGTGAACATCCTGACTCTACCACACTCTTCCTGCCCACACACACCTGAGCCTCATAAACCACATATCCCACTGGCACACACCTGGGCCTCACAAACCACATATCTCGCGCACACACACCTGGGCCTCACAAACAACATATCCCACCTGCACACACCTCGGCCTCACAAACCACATATCCCACCAGCACTCACCTGGTCCTCACAACCACATATCCCACCCACACACACCTGGGCGTCATCCCAAATATTCTTGGGAAGAGTAAACATTCCCAAAGAGTCTTGGGCTAAAATCACACCAATTGAAACCTACCCGAAGAGTCTTAGGTGTAAGGTCGCCTCAAGCCATCACAACCTACAACCTACCTGAAGCATCTTGGGATACAAATCACACAAATCGAAACCTACCTGAAGAGTCTTGGGTGTAAGGTCACCTCAAGCCACCACAGGCTATGGAAGAATGAGTAAGAAGGAGCTAGTAACTAAGGGAAAACACCCTCTACCAAGAAATGGGAGTGTTCGGATCTAAGTGCTCAACATGGGTGGGGTGCGACAAAACACAGAGATACAGATACATATATGGTTACCAAACACACAGCTCAACCTATGGATTCTAAATAGAGAAACTGAGTGTGTGCCTCGGCACTGCTACATTCGAAGCGTGCATACAATAAACAATCCCAACCCCATTTGGGTTTTCATGTTTCAACAGTATTAGTTTATTAGTTCCTTAATTACAGGGAAAATAACAAACCAGATCAAGCGTTTTGTAGAAAAACCCTGCCAACCACAAATCAAGTAATAAGTAACACAATAAACACAAAACCTACCTTTTTAACATCAATCAATCCCCATCGATTGTTCCTGCATTTAGTTCATTATCATTCCCCATAGTTCATTTATCAACTTTCCGCTTTTTTTTAATATCATAACCCATTACTACAGCCCTACTGCCACTATAACCACATTTCCACAATCGTATCACTAGACAAGGCTCATGCCACATCATTGCCCCTTTAATATCATTTACCACAGCCCCGATTCCCATCCTATTCATAACAACCCATGGTTCACCCCCCCCCCCCTTCACACACCACGTAACCAAACCAACACCAACATGTTCATTATTCCATTTTATTCAACCGGGGTGATCACACAAGGGTTTTGGATATTCATTTAATCAGCCAACATTACATGATTAACCAATTTCCATATTCCATAATGTTTCCATCCACAAAATTGTCTAGAAAGATCGGACAACATTTAATTGTGCATGAAAAGGCCCCCAACGACCATGATTTTCAGTAGGAATAAGCCTATTCAATTCACAACATAATAAAAGGATAATCAATGATAAAGATAACAACTTCCCCATCCCTGTTCTTTAAGCCAATTATTATCTTCATTTAAACTGGTTCAACTATGTCTCGTGAAAGAACGAGGACACCCATCCCGCATGATGCACAAATTAGAGAGACGAAGGTAAATCCCTACCTCAATGGTTTTTGAAAAAACCACGACGGTCGAAGAACGCTCAAGAAACCAGGTCAATTCTCCAGGAATATTCTTTGGATATCCTCTCCTAACACAATGAAGACCAGCGCTTTTAATATTTGACATCTTCATGCTTAGATCTACCTATAATGGGTGTATATCTGAGAAACCGAGAGATTAGTAGGTGTATATCTATGTATATATAAGAAAACAAGAAAGAAAAATAACATACCTCAAGGAACTGGGTTCGATTCACCAAGTAAAGCCTCCAAATCACCTCCAAAATGCATGAGAGACGTTCTTCTATCTCCAAGGAAGGGTAATCCTGAGTTATAGCTGATTAGGGTCTTAAACGAGGTGATTAAATGAAAAAAAGTTATATATACAATTTTAGGATCTAAATTTATGTGTATGCATGGTTAGGAAAACCATGCACTAACCGTGCGTTAGCCACTGCCCTCAAGACCACCCTTTCATGGTTTGGCCGCACAGTTTAGGCAAACCATGCACCAACCATGCAAAAGATATTACCCTTTAGCTCTCCTTAAAAGTCCTCCCAAACACACCCCTAAGGAACCTTGACCTCTTGACACACCTCCAGCACCACATTTCACAATGGAATGGACCGGAGAGGTCCGTGCCATTAAATCAGATACCCCTCAAAACATTATCTCCCTCATGAATTAAAACAAACTTATAAAAAGGGGAATGGTCTGAATAACCACCCCACAAGATACCTCTCAGGTATCTCGTTTTAAAAGTAATGGAACCACTATCCTAATCATATGTGTTAGGAATTCCTTCTCCTATGTCGAGATATTATCCACTTTAGGCGACACTGACTCGCCTACACGGGTTCAATCACATCCGTATAAATGCGTCTTGATTATGAATGGGCTCTTCCCACTTCCATATATTAAGATTTTTCCAACTTACACTGCCCTAAGACCGTAAAACCAACATACTACCCAAACACATGGATTGGGGGATTCAATCTCCCATGTTGAGATATTATCTGTTTTAGGTGGCACTGACTCACCCGCATGGGTTCAATCGCATCCTCATTTATGCGTCTCGATTAAGGATGAGGTTTTTCCCATTCCCCACACATCCGGACATGTTACACACTTCTAGAGAACCATGATACAAAACGTCTCACGACCGAAAAGACATGCATTCCATATAACAAAGGTACAAAGTACAAATTCAAAACAAAGCTCAGAAGAACAAAGCAAAACAGAAGTCAAAATAACTCTGGGTACTGAGCGTGCATATGATCCTCCCAATCCCAATCGCTCTCCTCAAGGCCTCCATTCCTCCATAACACATGAACCAAGGCGATGGTTCATCCACGGATCACCTTCTCTTCACGATCCTCAATTCTGACTGGTCGTTACTCAATGGTCACATACTCTCCCATATCTAACATTCCCCAGTCGATAATGTTAGAGTCGTCATGTAAGTAGTGACTAAGCTGGGAAACATGGAAGAAGTCATGAACCTTCTCCAACTGAGGTGGCAGGGCCAGCTGATGTGCCACCTGGCCGACTCACCTCAGCACCTCCAAAGGTCCGATGAACCCAGGGGAGAGCTTAATCCCCTTCCAAAACATCTGTTACCCCAATCGAGGGGAAACATTCAAGAACACATGATCTCCCACATTGAACTTCAAGGTCCTCCTCCGAAGATCAACATAAAACTTCTGTCAGTCCTGAAATGCTTTCATCCTCTCACGCACAAGATGTAATTTATTTGTGGTTCTCTCTATTACCTCTGGCCCAAGAGAACCTGTCTCACCAACCTCTGCCCATCGGTCTGGGGGTGGAAAGCAGTGATAAGGAGTAGCTGGGTGCCAAAGCATGCTGTAACCCCCTCCATACTTGTGAGGTAAACCGAGTATCCTGATCTGAGATGATAGTATCAGAACTCCACGAAAACTCACCACATAATCTATGTACCTATGTGCTAAGGTACTCACTGGGCCCGACTCCTTAATTACTATGAAGTGAGCTAATTTCGTCAGTCGATCCACCACTACCCAGATAGCATCCTAACCACCCTGAGCTCTAGGTAGTCCTATGAAAAATTCCCTTGAGATGTCATCCCATTTCTACTGGAGGACATCTAAAGGATGCAATAAACCAATGAGAAAATGGTGTTCATCCTTTACATGCAGACACACTAGGAACTTAGCCAAAAACTCTGCCACTACCCGTTTCGCCTCGGACCACCAAAACAGTTCTCTCAGGCCTCAGAACATTTTTGAAACTCCCAGATGTACCTCCAAGGATGAGCTATGGAACTCACGGAGAAATACCTCACGCATCGTCTCCAGAACAAACGACTTTCCATGAAAAAGAATCTGATGTTAGCTGTCCTCTAACCATCCTTCTGTAGCATTTCCCTGATCGATACGATCCTTCATTACTTCCTCCTTGAAGTCTCCCCACTGAGACTCTTCCACCTGCTACAACAAGGAGGACTGCACCATCATCTGAAACAAATAGCCTCCAACACCCTCTACCCTTGCATCTAAGTGTACGGCAGCCAACTCTCCCATCACTTTCCATGCATCTGTGGATTCCCGAACCACTTCATCATGCAACTTCCTACTTAGGGCATCATCCAAAACATTGCCCTCACCTTTAGTGTAAGAGATCTCGAAGTCATTGTCTTGGGGAAACTCGACCCATCTCCACTACTATAATTTAAGGTAACGCTGGCAGAAGATATAACGTAAGATATTTTGATCTGAGAAGACCACAAAGCATTCCCCAAATACGTAATGTCACCACAAATTTAGTAAGGACACTATCATTCATGCTCTAAGTCATGGTTGTCATAGTTACGCTCGTGAGGGAGCAAATGCCTAGACCAATAAGAGATCACACCCTTCTTCTGAATCAGTACACAACGCAAACCAAGGCTAGAAGCATCACAAAACACCTCATACAACAACCCTTCCTCTAGAAACCTAAGTACTGGAGCATTGAGAAACTTCTCCATCAGGTAGTCGAAAGCTTTCTGACACTACTCCCTCTATAAGAATACCTGGTCCTTCCTACTCAAAGATGTCAATGGAGAAGAAACTTGAGAGAAGTCCGAAACTAACATCCTATAAGAACCTTCCAACCCCATGAAACAACGAACTTCTGCCATGCTCTTGTGTGCCACCAAAGAAACAAATTCCTCCTCCATTTACAGGTCCACTAACACTCCATGTTGAGACACTACGTGCCTAAGGAAGTGTACTTCTTGCTTCAAGAACGTACAATTTGACAATTTCCCATAATGCTGGTGGTGTAGAAGGACTTCCAAGACTTCCCTGAGATGCTCAACATGTTCCTCCATTGATCTTGAGTAGATCAGGATGTCATCGATTAAAAAACGATGAACAGGTCTTGAAAATCTCGGAAGACAAAGTTCATAATTCCCATGAACAGAACTGGTGAATTCGTAACTCCAAACGACATCACTACGAACTCAAAGTGCCCATACCTGTACCTGAAATCCATCTTCAAGATTCCATTTTCCTTTACCCTCAACTGGTGATATCCAGATCGTATATCAATCACAGAAAACCAACCTTATCTCCTCAGATGGTCGAAGAGATCATCTATCCTTGGAAGGGGGTAACAGTTCATGACCGTTTCCTGATTCAACCTTCGGTAGTCTATGCATAGCCTGAGACCACCATCTTCCTTCTTCAAGAAGAAAAATGGAGCACCCCATGGTGAAACTCTAAGTCGAAAAAACCCTTCTCCATCATATCGTCAATCTGAATCCGCAACTCCAGCAACTCTGAAGGTGCCATCCGATAAGGGGCCATCAAAATCAGACGGGCACCAGGCTGTAAGTCTAACCCAAATTCAACATCACATCGGGGGGGGGGGGGGGGGGGTAGAGTGACAGCCTCCTCAAGAAAAAAATCAAGGAACTCCCCAACAACCTCTAGGACATCCATAATCTTTGAATTAGCTGAAACAATTGATAACCCACCTAACAAGGAAAGGGGAGGCATCACATGCCTGCTTCCCACCTGATAGCTCCTCTCGCCAACAAAAGCTACATGATGCCTATCCACGTCAGATAACACGAATCTTCTTCGGAAGCAGTTGATAACGGCACTAACAGAAAATAGCCAGTCAATGCTTAGGATGACATCGTATGATTGCATCTGTAGCAAAAGAAGATCCGTACTAGATCCATGCGGTCCCAATGTCAGCCCACATTTCCGAAAAACACAAGATACACTGGTCTGACCTCCAATTGGTGTACTCAGAACCAGGGGTATGGAATGCCTCCCTACGTCCAGACACAAAGCATGGGCTAGACCGGGTGCAGCAAAGGAGTGTGATGCTCCCGAATCGAACAAAGCAGAAATGAGAGTGTTGAACAAACAAATCTTACCTCGCACCACCTCTGGTCCTGCCAGAGCTGCCAACTCTACTGTGTGCAAATGTCCATGCCCAGCTCCTCTGTCACACTGATGTCAACCACCTCCCCGACTACACCCTAGTCGAGATCCCTGAGGAGCACCCTGAGGTCTGCCTCCTCCTACAAGGTCTTCCCTCGGAGGAGCAGGGTCCTCATGCTGCTGGAAGGGTCTCGCCGACAACTAGTGCTGTTGAGATGGGCGTCGAACCTTCCCACCTCCACTGTACTGATCTCAGGTCAGTCACAAACTTTGAATGTGCCCGAAAATGCTAGAAGAGAAACAATTCGGTTCTGGGCTCATGAAAAAGGGATGATGACCCAAAGATCTGAATTGGAACTACTGGGGACTGCTCCCTACTAGCCTGAATCTAGAAGGTCAT
Organism: Viscum album; assembly: GCA_963277665.1. Classification (NCBI taxonomy): domain Eukaryota; kingdom Viridiplantae; phylum Streptophyta; class Magnoliopsida; order Santalales; family Viscaceae; genus Viscum; species Viscum album. Next base: position 368,243,293 of record OY728153.1, on the reverse strand, counting down.
GTCGTAGGAGACCTGCTGCTAACTTCATTCCCCTTCGACAAACCCTACTGGATATCCTCTCGTGGTGCACCACCATGTGATTGCATCATCTCTACAACCTCTTCCGTCATCTACACTTCCATGTATGTCAGAATGGTGAAGGGGGTGACAACATACTAGAGAGAAGGACGAAACACCTCCTCCAAACGTCTCTCTCAAGACTCCTCTTCCGGAAAGAGATCCAGAGCAAAGCTTAAGAGATCCTTGAACTTGATCCCCAATTATCATAATGATATACTCCCCTGCTGGAGGGAGAGTAACTCCTACCACTTCTCTTCCTTGATCATCGAAGAAAGTAATTCCTCTCGGGACTACTTCTCAAAGTCAGCCCACAGAACTTTTGCCTCTGGCCTCTCCCCGAGGTAGAGCATCCACCACTGACGCGCCACACCTCTCAGCTGACTAACTGCTAGGGGTACGCAGTACACACTCAGAGCACATATCAATGTAAAAGCAATCCCTAGCTCCTCATGCCACCCCTCGGTCTCCATATCTGAAGTACTACCATCGTACTTCATGAGGGTTTGTCACTATAAAGAATAGAGAGTCTTCTGCCATTGATCATCTTCCTCCTCTCGGTCAATCCTTAACTGATCGACCACCTTAACCTGTTGGGCCTCGACATTCTAAGTCACCTGAGGATGACGTCCAGGTTCCATAGCTGTACGGTAAACAAAGATCTCCTAAGCCCAAGTAGTAATGAAATTTCTCAAGGATTCATTTTATCACATTATTTCAATTTCATTCCCAAAACACCCAAATCATGTAAAACAAAAACATGATGATGCATGTACCATACCTAGGGTCTCTACCCTGAAATCAATGTAGTATCACTTGGTCATTCGGTTGGTTCAGAGTCCTTGCATAGGATTACGGGGGGCCCTAAAATCCACTGTCCTAACTGGTCTTCCCTGGCCTATGTCACGCACCAAGATCAGCCAACAATGTTTCCCTACCATCCCATGAAATCCTCACTGTGCCTAACTCCAGACTCCATCCTATCTCTCAACCATCACCTTTGATACCATTCTATCATGTCCCCCTCCCACCAAAGATGCCCCTTCTGAGTTGGCAATGGTGAATGGGAGATAATGACCCCCGAGTCCCGCCTCCAGTAGGCCTCGGAGTGGACACTAACACCAAGGCTATGATTTTTTAATAATATAGGAGGCATTAACCTTTTCATTATTTAAGATCGGGAAATAGGATGAGTCAACCACCAAAAGAAAAAGGAACAAGTAAATTAAAATAAACCCAAACAAATCTGACATGCATGTTTAAACAGTTCTTAAACAAGGTAAAATTACAAGAAAGCTCAGAAAGTGCAATACCAAAAGAAACAAGAGTACATCAACTACAACAACTCCAACTGTCCCGACTAGTAGGGTCCCACACGGCCCTGTTTGTCCTCATGGATACCTGAATGTAATCATAGGGTGAGAATACAAGTATACTCAGTAGGGAAACCTAAAGCTCTCGTGCAAAGGTGGGGAGACATCCCAATGTCCCATGAGAACAACAGAAGAGACCAAAACATAGCATGGAATTCTATCCACCCAATCTTACCAGCCACCCTCACCAAAAACACAAAGAAACAGGTAGTAGTATATAAGAACAAGAGTATTGGGTACCCCGCACCATTCTCCCCCACTAGATAGTTTCTCTTCCTAACGGCGAACGTCCTGATGATACCAAACTCTTCCTGTCCGCACACACATGGGCCTCAAAAACCACATATCCCGCCCGCACACACCTGGGCCTCACAACCACATATCCCACCCGCACACACATGGGCCTCATCCCGAAGATTATTTGGAACAATAATCCTGCCCGAAGAGTCTTGGGAAAAAATCACACCAATTGAAACCTACTCGAAGAGTCTTAGGTGTATAGTCACCTGAAGCCATCACAGCCTATAACCTACCCGATGTGTCTTGGGATAAAAATCACACCAATTGAAAACTACCCGAAGACTCTTGGGTGTAAGGTCGCCTCAAGCCATCATAACCTATGGAAGAAGGATCAGGAAGGAGCTAGTAAGTAAGGGGAAACACCCTCTCCCATGAAATGGGAGTGTTCAAAACTAAGTGATCAACATGGGTGGTTGCGACAAAACACAAAGATACAGATACATATATGTATACCAAAAACAGAGACCAACCTATTGCTTCTAAATAGAGAAACTGAGCACGTGCCTCGGCACTGCTACTACAATTCTTGCATACAACAACCAATCACAACCCCATTTAGGTTTTCATGTTTTAATAGTATTAGTCTATTAGTTTCTTAACTAATGGTCAAATAACAAACCAGATCAACTGTTTCATAAAAATACCCTGCCAACCACAAATCAAGTTAGATAGAACACAAGAAACAAAAAACCAACTTTCTTAACATAAATCAATCCCCATTCATTGTTCCCATGTTTAGTTCGTTATCATTCCCCACACTTTATTTATCAACTTTCCACATTCTTTTAGTATCATAAACGTTTGCTGAAGCCCTGATGCCACTATAACGACATCTCCACAACTGTATCACAAAACAGGGCGTGTGCCACATCATTGGGCCTTTAAAATCATTTAACGCAGCCTCGCTACCCATCTTGTTCTTAACAACCTAGGGTTCACCCCCCCCCCTTTCACACACCATGTAACCAAACCAACACCCACATGTTCATTATTCCATTTTGTTCAACTGGGGTGATCACACAAGGGTTCCAGATCTTAATTTAATCATCCAACTGTATGTGATTAACCAATTTCCATATTCCACAAATTTTCCATCCAAAAAAAGGTTTAAAAAGATAGGACAACATTTAATTGCGCAAGAAAATCCCCCCCAATGACCTTGATTTTCAGTAGGCATAAGCCTATTCAATTCACAACATAACAAAATGATAAACAATGATAAACATAACAACTTCCCCATACGCGTACTTTAAGCATGTTATTATCTTCATTTAAACTGGTTCAACTATGTCTCGAGAAAGCAAGAGGACACCCATCCCGCCAGATGCACAAATTAGATAAATGAAGGTAAATCCCTACCTAAAGGGTTTTTGACGAAACCACGATGGTCGATGAACGCTCAAGAAACCAGGTCAATTATCCACAAATTTTCTTTGGATATCCTCTCCTAACACAACCAAGACCAAAGATCTTCATATTCGACATCTACAGGCATAGATCTACCCATAAAAGGCGTAGATCTAAGAAACCAAGAGAGTAGGAGGAGTATATCTAAGTAGATCTAGGACAATAAGAAAGAACGATTATATACCTCCAGGAACCGGCTTTGATTCTCCATAAAAAGACTCTAGATCACCTCCAAAATAGTTGGGAGAGGTTCTTCTACCTCCAAGAATGGGTAATCCTGAGTTATGGCCGTTTAGGGGCTTAAACGAGGTAATTAAAGGAAAAAATGAGTTAGATCCACAATTTTATGATCTAACATTAAGTGCCCGCACAGTTAGTCCGCAGAGTTTAACAAAACGTGCTCTAACCATGTGTTAACTTCTGCCTCAACAACCCCTCCTCACACGGTTTGTCCGAACGGTTAGGAAAACGATGCGCTAACAGTGCATTAACCACTTCCTTCTAGACTAGCCTTGCACGGTTTGGCCACACCATTTAGGCAAACCGTGCGCCAACCGTTCCAATGCTATTACCCTTTAGCTCTCCTTAAATATCCACCCAAATTCACCACGAAGGATCCTTGACCTCCAGGCACACCTCCAGCACAACATTTCACAAAGGAATGGACTAGAGTGGTCTGGGCCATTACACCCTCCATCATTGGGATGCCATTAAGTACCCAAGAAAATTCCGTGGATACTCATTTGGACAATGGAAATGACATTTTTAGTGATTATGGCTTACTGAATGCGTTGGATCATGAAGACAATTCTGACATAGGTTTCAAGATTAGCGTTTTTAGTGTCTTTATTAGTGTATGATATTCTAATATTTTTATTATATTTAGTATGTGATTATGATTCGTTATAAATTTCATTATATTATTATTTTATTATGCTATTTTATTTGGCTGGTCCATTCTCAACTTTGTTTATATGATTATTTATCAATATTATTTCGACTACATCTTCAAATGTACAATTATTTTCATCTTTTATTTCAATTATTTACCAGAAGGTATAGTCTCCCTATATATTCATTAGACCATTGTTGCAAGTAGGTAGCCATTAGTGTACTTGTAGCATGCATGAGGTTACATTTCTCACTTGATCAATCACATGAAGGAGAATCAAGGCATTGATGTTAGAATGTTACATTTCACCCCCACAAAAACAATTTCGCCATTGAAATTTATCACTACAATATAAAAAATTCGATACTTCTTCCTCGTCATATCCTCAACATCCACCATAACTTTCTCAAACATACTGTTTCTCCAAGAAACATTGACCAGTTGGATAATGATGATTTGTATGAATTTATCTGTTTGATTTATAATATCCAGGGGTTGTTACTCAAATGAAATATCACAATATATTGCTATAATGACTAATTTTGTTATATGTGAAGGATCATGTCTTTAATTCCTCATGAGAGTAACATGGAACACATCATTATCTTTAGATATATTTTGTTAAAGGGACAACTTTTATATTACCAAACCAATATGATCATGAATTTAAAATTGATTGAGTCATTGGGATTAAATTTACCTTTATTAAAATTCTTATTACCTTAATCCATGGAGAAATTCTTAGAATCATTTTTTCATTATCTTCAAATTTGAAATCACACTAGTGCTTGTCATAATAATATTTCTATAGACAATATATCCCTAGTATGTGTTGTAGAGTGGCTTCATACTTCTCTCCAATTTCATTAGATATATCATTTATTAATAGGTTTTGTGATAATCATTTATCTCAGTACATTGGAAATCTAAACTTTTTTTCATATATGGACTCACAAAGATCCATCTAAATTCTCAAATGAAATATATTATGTTAAAAAAAATCGACATGAAGAGGTTTTTTGATCCCTGGTACCTTTTAATTCCAACTAACAAGATATCAACATATCCCATAGTGTTTTAATGATTCTATCAGAATGACGATCTGTTTTACGGTAATTTGTAGTTTTGAAATCAAACAATGCATCATGATATTGACATAGACTTTACTAGAAGTCAAAGGTAAACATATAATCCTGACTATACTTAATGGAATGCGGTAATCGATGAAAACATACAATTACCATCATCTATATCTTGGATATCTGATCCAAAGTTAACGTTTCTATGATAGTAATGATGTGTTCTGGCATTGTATGGTCATTGACTACAATCCTTATAGAATAATTACCCCTAGATGTTTTGGTAATCTCATGAAAACATCGATTGTGATGTTTTACCATTCACATTCTAGTATGGTCAATGGATCGAACACCCGCTTTAACATTTGGGCCACAAACATAGCTTGATGACATACAAATAATCGAGGTACAAACTCTATGAAATATATTATTATTATATCCCACCAGAAATTACCTATAAAATATATATGAATCTTTGAACATCAAGGATGAATTGAGAATGTTTAACTATGACATTCATCAAAACAAATTCTTGAAATCTGTTAAGGATAGAATACCTTAAAAGGTTCTTAGACCTTACCATTCCATAGTGATAATGGTTAATTACTGGAACAATAATATGCTTCTTTTTAATTTTATATCTTATTTCTATGCATATTTAATCATTACATATATAGATGGTTGAATATTATATTGGGAGAGATATAATTTCTGAAAACCCTATAGGATTTATTTGTCCATCATTTTGAAATAAACAAATAATGGATATTTTTTTATCCTCATCATGGATAATGTAGAATGATCATATTCACTCAAAGAATCATCCACATTATCCACATTCCTTGGTTGATACTATATTGATCATTAAAAATCATTAATAAGCATTGAACATCAACTTTGAAGCATTCTCAACTCCTTCTATGTGAATATATAGACATACCATTTGTGATTAGTATATACATCAAAATTTTCCCCATAATAATAATTCTGGTATATCAGTAAAGAAAAAAGTACCCCAACAAACTCTAAATCATGAATTGGGTAATTTTTATCTTCAACCTTTTATTATCATGAGGAATAAAATGTAACCATGTAATTTTACTAAAGAATGAATAATAATCCCTTCATGGATGAATCATTATAGATTATAAAACCTTAACCACTACTGGGTAATATAAGAACATGTCCAGTAACTAATATTCTCTTCATTCCCCTTAAATATTCCTTGAATTCATCATTATGTTAACCCCATGGTAACATCATAAATCAATAATATAGTGAAATAGTTTTATACAAACTATTACATCATAAATTAATTATATAATTTCTCACTAGGTAGAATCTTTAGTAAAATTCATATGATAATTTTATGATTGTCCTAACTATTTGAATACATAATAATATCATCTAAAAGGGTAAGGAAGAACTAATCGATGTGATCTTTAAATACTATATTCATTTAATCCATATCAATATAGGCACATTAGTAAGACTAAATGATAACACTAAATATTCGTATTGTTTTATAACTTATAGGAATTGTTTTGGTATATCATTCTTGTTTACCATAAATTGATGATATCCATACATGATGGTCAATCATGGAATGGAATTTAGCACTATATAGTTGATCAAATTGGTGACCAATATGAAGTAGTTGATAATTTTTGATAACTATCGTGTTCAAATATATATAATGAATGAAAAGTCAAATCAATCCTTTATTATTTAAAAATGAATATGTTCACCCCATGGTAACACACTAGGCTGATAAAGTCCCTTTTCATGGTTCTACAAATATTAATCTTCAATTCTTGCAAGTCAATAGAGGCCATTATAGTGGGATTCCTTAAAATATTCATTGTAGGAGGTATAATTTTATTTGAAAATAAAATTTCATGATTTTGTGGAATTAATTAAAACACATCTATAATGAAATAAAACCTAAAGCATAATATGAATATTATCGATGTTGAGTTTCTCTCCATTAAAATGGTTTTAATTTCTATTTGAGTATCACATTTATTAGTGGAATGATAGATGATAGTATGTTATTATTGAATATCAAGCTTCACACCAATTGATTAGAAATTATGATGGTGTTTATGTATAGAAATAAAACCCATTATGAAGATATCATCAAATAGTATCAGATGAATAAGGATAAGATTTTGAAGAATCAAATTCTCAAAAACAGAAACCATAGATTAATCATATTATTGAGATTAAATCATATTATAATTAGGGATATTAACTTATAATTATAAATCTAATCATTAATGTTGATTCTTAATATAATTATAAAATTAATCACATATTTAATAATGGGTAGATATACAGTCAAATAAGATATTAGGGGTCATTGTGTTTAAGTGATGTGTACCTTTCCAAACATTGTTACTCCATACATCAGCATAAATAGTGTTTACACGAGAAATCCATTTTTCTATCGGCATAAGTGCTTCTAGATTCCAATCATTATCATTATCTATTTTTTAGCACTAGTTAGAATAATTATGATACCCATTTCATTTCATGCAATATAGTGTGAGTGGTTTATTTTGTGTAGATTCATATCTATTTAAATATATAATTAACATTTTCCCATCATCTTACCTTTCGATTTCATTAAGACATTTCATTCCAATCATAATCATTTACTAATGTATTTAGGAATAAGTTGTCTATTTGTCAATCCAAATTTTGAGAATGAAGGAAGTCAAATATTCTTTTCTCCATGCGTTTTAGGGGTTTTTATTAATTATATTTTTATTTACATATCATATCCATTATATTGATTGGTAACTCCAAAATCTATTTATACCTTGAGAGCACAATAAATTATTTTTTCGAATATATAGATGTCCTTAATGTCTAAATATATTTGGCAACATTATTTTAATTCATCAGATAATAGGAAAACCATAATTTCATGTGAGGTGATAATACTAGAAGCATACTCTACAAGAGGGGTAATATATTCCTTATATGTACCAATACATTCCACATTCATCTACTTTATCTCTAGTAATTTCATATCCATTTTTTTTAAAATAATATGTGTGTTATAGTTATATAAAAATGTTATCATACATACATTGCACTACATTGAGAAAATTTAATCATGTTTAATTATATCCTTGTTTATATTTCACTATTTATCCTCTTCAACTTGAAAAGGATACACATAGAAAATGAGTCTTCCACATTGCAAACACTACAGAATGGAAAAATTTTCATTGGTGTTTATCCTTGTCATTGATACTAGTAGACAATTGGATCCACTGATGGATGTTGTATGTTTCCTTATGAATGAATATATAGAACATTATTCCCTTAATTTCATGTTTTTAAGTCCATCATGATTAATTTCTTGAGAATATTATGTTAGAATAGAAATGATATTTTTCATGATATGTTCCCATATATATTTTTTTCTCTGGAGGAATATCATTGCATTTTCAATCAGAAATTTCATATAGATAGTTTCTTCAAGTTCCATCCTATGTAAAAATTTGAATTCATTGTGTTATAATCTATAATCGTACCTGGAGAACCTATTCACCCGAAAATAATCATTTATAGGATATCAAAATCGTAAAAAAATCATTTTAATATATCAATCCTTCATCTTAAAATTATTCATTTAGGATATTTATTCAAATAATTCATAGTGGTTCATCAATAAATATAAAATTTTCAATGCATATTTCATTGGAGTTTATAACTAGGTGTGTAGAAATTCATGTCATTGTGCACTATGAGATGATTATGTCTGTATCAATAGAACCATTTCAGAAGTATAATCCCTTGGTACCACTACGATAGAACCACATTCACTTGTTGTATCTATAAAAGGATATAATTTCTTATAATCCAACGAATGTATCCCATACCAAAATTGATTGACATTTTTATATAGTTTAAATCCTCCTAAGACTTTTAATTAGGAAAATATATATACATATCCTTATGGATCTCCCTATTTTTTTCACATACTCATTTCCACAGTATAACTACACCATACTATGATATTGATAGTAATGAATCAAAATTCTCACACATAATTATAACATCAAAATAGATAAATATTAAGTATATATGATATCGATCTATGCTCGAGTAATTTAGGTATAATAAATTTATGGAACAAGACACATAAAAATATGTAAATAAGTGATCAATTCCATATCCCACTGTGTTTTCCATAACTAAAACACTTTTACACATATCAAACATAATGAATTTCATCGTATCTAGTGGAATTAAAACATACTAAAGGGTGAAATCAGATTCTTAGTAATGGTAAACAAGGGAGATGTAAACCTATCATGGTAATAAGGGAATTAGAGAATTAGAATAACATTATAAAGCCCTACCCAACATATCATAAATCATTAACTCATGTTAAGGAATCAAACATGATAGTTTATAATAATTTAATAATAATGGAATCAAAGATCAATAATCTTGAGAATCCTACAATTCTATATAAAATAGTTGTGTCTCATACACATAAATATAACATATTTTTGTTTATTAGTTCTGGGACCATTTTCATGAATATAAAAGTGAAATTGTTTATTTCTCAATATATACAAAATATTCAAGGATCAATCACCTGATATTTATAGTCGACATGATCTTTTACAGTATTGGGTTCTGTATCAAATCATTTCCTAT